>JAPPVO010000032.1:4782796-5382796 GCA_030407325.1 Camellia japonica | reverse complement strand
ACTCATGTGTGCATCCACTTGTATTGCATGCATAAAAGTTCGGCTCATCATAATTGCAAATGTCAAATTCAAACTCTTTACTTGGATACGTGCGCTATTACATGCCTTGAATTGACTCACATGCCATGTTAGTAGCCGAGCTTAGTAATTGCATATTGTATGTGTTGCATTAGTCATAATACATAGTTAGGATCATGCATTTTTCCCTAACTAGTTCTCTTTTTTTTGCTCGGAGTACGAGGTGAGTTTTTATGATTTAGCATATTGCATGTGATTGCTGTCATATCAAGCATACTACCATGAGGCTAATTGCTTAAGTGATAAACTGTTTGAATGCCTGTGGATGAAGGCTATTCACTGACATTGGGATACTTTGATTAATGTATATATGAGATCACTTTTTCAAGTGATACATATTCAAAACACTTTTTCAAAACAAACATCAAATCAAACGTTCCAACTGTTCGTGAAATTAGTCTATACTTGTATGTTAGAGATAAAATAAGAACATATATTGTATATAAGAATCACATCATAATTAGTAGAGGCCGATCTTTGATCGGGTGAGTGGGGTGCTCATTATTGACCTTCCCCTCTCATACCTAAGTTCCCGAACCAAGACACTTTGGTAACGACGGACTAATGGCCTTTGACACGAGTCACGGGTTTCCTAAATTTCCCATAAATATTTAGGTGGCGACTCTGAAATCTGGCAAAGCAGTCCATTTTTGGCATTTGATTCAAACATCGATTTTCCAAAAACAATTGCCGGATTTGGACTCTTTTTGTGTTTTCACTGTTTCACATTGCACTTGTGAAATCAGATTCAGAACCAACACACAAGTGGAGTCCGAACTGTAAGGGCTATTTCATTCTTCCGAAAGGGGGCGCGAAAAGCCGAGGTACACATGGCAGCTGCGCTCAATCGATTCATAAGCCGGTCGTCAGACAAACCACGACCATTCTTTCATGCTCTAAAGGCCAAGTTTGAGTGGGACGACGAATGCGACCGAGCTCTGGAAAGCTTGAAGGAATACATGTCTTCTCCACCACTACTTGTAACCCCAATTCCTGGAGAAGAACTATTCTTGTACCTAGCAGTCTCACAACACGCAATTAGCGCAGTATTGGTCCGTGCAGAAGGAATCTAACATCTGCCCATCTATTATGTCAGCAAGACATTGCTGGGCGCCGAAACAAGGTACTTGCCACTGGAAAAACTGGCATTGGCCCTGATGATGGCCTCAAGAAAGTTGTCACACTACTTTCACGCCCACACTATAGTTGTCTTCACAGCCTTCCCATTAAAAGCTCTGTTTGAGAGGGCTAACTTCTCTGGGGCGAATCTTAAAGTGGGCAGTTGAGTTGGGGCAATACGACATCAAGTTCCAACCCAGAACCGCAATAAAGGCACAAGCATTGGCAGACTTCGTCGCAGAATTCACCCCAGAAAGTCATCATATCTGCCCAGTCGACCTGACTGAAGCAACCGAACTAGGGATGGAAGTTGACGTCGGAATAACGCAACCCCTAGTACTGGTTACTCAGTCAGGCCCTAAGGCAGACCAGTGTAGGAAGGAAAAAGCAAACCATGCTACACCAAGTCAAGACTCACCAACAAAACAAGACTTGGTACAACCAGATGGCAAGGGGCAGACAGCAAACATGGACCTTAAAGAAGACACCACCAACATGGAAGATCCCAAGGCATCATCTGATCCCTCCACTTGCTGGAAGTTGTTCGTTGGAGAGATGTGGAAGCTCTTCGTGGATGGAGCATCTAACCGGCATGGAGCAGGACTGGGCATAGTCCTCGTCTCTCCAAACGGCCTAGTAGTAGAGCAGGCAATCAACCTTGGCTTCCCAGCATCAAACAACGAAGCGGAGTATGAAGCGCTTCTTGTAGGTCTCAAGTCAGCATTCTACATGAAGGCCACCGAGCTAATGGTCTATAGCGACTCACAGCTAGTGGTAAACCAAATATCGGGCGACTACGAAGCAAAGGATGACATGATGGCCAAATACCAAGAGTTGGTCAGAACAGAGATCAAGAAATTTGAAGTGGTCAGGATAGAACAAATCGGCAGGGAGGAAAACAGCAGAGCAGACGAACTAGCAGGCTTCGACTCAATAGCAGACACCTCCATCCCTCATCCATTTCTGATCGACTACCTACCTAGACCAAGCATTGAAGACCCCGAAGCAGAAGAGGTATGTTGTGCAGAGTTAGGCCCTTCTTGGATGGATCCCATCATACTGTTCCTGAAAGACGGCACCTTACCAGAAGAGAAAAAAGAGGCCAACAGAATAAGAGCAAAGTCGCAGCGATTTTGGCTCTCTCCATCCTTGGCATTGTACAAAAAGTCGTTCTCAGGACCTTACCTAAAGTGTGTTCACCCCAGCAAAGTGGAAGCATTCCTGTTCGAAATACATGAGGGTGTATGCGGCAGCCATCAAGGAGGAAGATCACTGGCATACAGAGCAATCTCGCAAGGATATTGGTGGCCATACATGCAAGCGGATTCAGAGAAATATGTCAAAAAATGCGAAAAATGCCAAAAGTTCGCACATCAAATACACCAACCTGCCAGAGAACTTCTACCTCTAACTAGCCCATGGCCCTTCGCAATGTGGGGATTGGACATAGTAGGGCCACTTCCAACAGCACCCGGCAACAGGAAGTTCTTCCTTGCAGCAACCGACTACTTCACAAAATGGGTGGAAGCAGAAGCATTGGCATCAATCAAGGAAAAAGATGTGAAGAAGTTTGTCTGGCAGAATATAATCACTCGATTTGGCATATCAAAGGCACTGATATCAGACAACGGCACTCAATTCGACAGTAGGATTTTCAGGGGCTTTTGTGAAGAGTACAAGATAGAATTTTACAATTCCACACCAGCATATCCTCAAGCAAATGGTCAGGCAGAAGCATCAAACAAGGTAGTCTTGGACGGATTGAAAAAAAGGTTAGAGAAAGCCAAAGGCAAGTGGGCAGAAAAGCTCCCTCATGTTCTATGGGCTTACCGCACCACACCTCGACGATCAATAGGAGAGACACTATTCTCCTTAGCTTATGGCATGGAAGCAGTCATCCCATTAGAAGTTGGCCTTCCTACAATTCGAAGCGAGAACTTTGACCCAAACTTAAATAGCGAAGCCATAGCATTAGAGCTTGACCTTGCGGAAGAAAGAAGAGATAGAGCATTGGTTCACATCGCCTCCTACCAACAAGAATTGTCCAGAAAATATAACAAAACAGTGCATCCAAGGCAATTCAAGATCGGAGATTGGGTACTGCGCAAAGTAATGGGAAATACCTTGGTACTAGGAGATGGCAAGCTAGGGCCTAACTGGGAAGGACCTTACAAAGTGGTCGGATTAGCAGGCAAAGGGGCATACCACTTAGAAAATGAACAATTCCCAGGCCATGGAACACTGCCAATCTCAAATTATTTTATTTTTAGCTTTTTTTTTTTTTTTTTTTCCTTTTAAGTATGTGTAATTTTTTACTTTCTCAATAAAACAAGTCGATTCTTTTCAGCATAATTGTTTTCAGTAGAAGGTAACTTTAGTAAGTTAGGAGCATTGTAAACATAGTTGGCCGGAATAACCAACTATGAACCCTTCCTAAGCCCAGGATAAGGATCCAGGCTGCAGGACGTTTGGTCGGAATAACCAAACACTTTATTCTAAATTGGTTGGAAAAAACCAACTTAGAGGTTGGCTGGATTAAACCAACTCTTGTTACTCTTCAGCCGAAGTAAGTTTATTTCTGAAGAGTGGTTGGCTGGATTAAACGAACTCTTGTTACTCTTCAGCCGAAGTAAGTTTATGGCTGAAGAGTGGTTGGCTGGATTAAACCAACTCTTTGTACTCTTCAGCCGAAGTAAGTTTATTTCTGAAGAGTGGTTGGCTGGATTAAACCAACTCTTGTTACTCTTCAGCCGAAGTAAGTTTATGGCTAAAGAGTGGTTGGCTGGATTAAACCAACTCTTTGTACTCTTCAGCCGAAATAAGTTTATGGCTGAAGAGTGGTTGGCTGGATTAAACCAACTCTTTGTACTCTTCAGCCGAAGTAAGTTTATGGCTGAAGAGTGGTTGGCTGGATTAAACCAACTCTTGTTACTCTTCAGCCGAAGTAAGTTTATGGCTGAAGAGTGGTTGGCTGGATTAAACCAACTCTTTATGGCTGAAGTGTGGTTGGCTGGATTAAACCAACTCTTTGTTACTCTTCAGCCGAAGTAAGTTTATGGCTGAAGAGTGGTTGGCTGGATTAAACCAACTCTTTGTACTCTTCAGCCGAAGTAAGTTTATTTCTGAAGAGTGGTTGGCGGGATTAAACCAACTCTTGTTACTCTTCAGCCGAAGTAAGTTTATGGCTGAAGAGTGGTTGGCTGGATTAAACCAACTCTTTGTACTCTTCAGCCGAAGTAAGTTTATTTCTGAAGAGTGGTTGGCTGGGTTAAACAAAGTTTGTACTCTTCCGCCGAGATAATTATATCGGCTAAAAAGTGGTTGGCTAGTAAGTCAGATTAACCAGTTGAAACCCGAATACTATATCTCGGTCAAAAATATTGCAAGAGAGCATGCTCAAACAGGAAAGCAAACCGAAATAACAGTTGAAGCAGTAGAAGACATTGAAAATTCATTACAAGTACAAGTATACAGAACAAAACCGGAGTAAGAGTTTAGCACAAAAGATTTTTTCATTGAAGTGCAAAATAAGTACAACGGCAGGGCCGCAGCCCGGTTACAAGTTCAAGAGCAAAAGGAAAGAAAAAATACAATCAGTTGAAAAGATCATCAATTTCGGCGTCAAACTCAGCATCAGCATCAACACGAAGACCGGTTTCAGGCGGGAGCTCGGTCTCGGTCCCAAGAGTGGTCTCGGTCGGAAGCACGGTTTCACCTGGTTGCTCAATGACCAGGTCTTCTACCGTGGGCTCCGCCCGAACTGACTGGTCAGCATTGACAACCGGAGTGTCTTCAGAGGCCGAATCTTCATCAGAGCCTGAACCTTCAAGAAATTGCTATTGAAGGGCAGCAGCGTACTCCATCAGGGAGCTCGGTATACAGTAGGCTGGAGAGTTGTAGACCTCGGTCTGAGGACCGTGACCGAGCTTCTCCACAGCTGCCCTCCAACCGCACTTAAAGAAAAGATCCTTGGCGGCTTCACATTGTTGGGTGTAGGCGTCTTCTGCCTTCTTAAAGCCTCGCTTTTCGGCCCCTTTTACGCTCTCCTTCAGCTGGGTTATCTCGGTATCTTTATTCTTTTCAATCTTTGCTAGCTGGCGCAGGTACTTGTCTTTCGCCTCAATGGCAATCTTCTGCTTTTCGGCTTCGGCCGAACTAACCAGTTCGGTCAGTCAGCCGTTCTCAGATCGTAGCTCGGCCATTTGCTTTCTGGTCTCCTCTAGCTCGGCCGTTTTTGCTTCAGCTTCTCTCATGGCCTCCCTTGTATTTCTCCTGAGCTCCAACACTTTCCTATGTGTGATGTTGTTTTTCTGAATGGCTTGTAAAAGAATAATAATTTTCTTTTAAGCCGAACTGAAAGTCGGAAAAATTAGAAAGATCAAAAAAGGACAGTGCTACTTACCAGGATCATGGAATTTGTTGAAGACCGGATGGCCTTCAGCTCGGTGTTTAGTTGCTTTTGGTGGTGCTCCATGTCTTTGGGAAGACAAACACTCTTGGCTAGATTGAAAGCCATTAAGTGATCCTTTTCGGCAACCACCGAATCAGATTCCAGTATATCTCGGTTCTGGAAGGTAAGATTGGGAACCCATTTGGCGGATCCAGCCCGGTCAGGGTGTTCCGGTTGAAGGCTTGGTGGAGGGCTTGGAGGAGGACTCGGTGGCAGAATGGTCTCGTCCTCATCAGCAAGGCGTCGCTCGGTTTGGCTAGTCCGGGCACGCTTGCCTGGACGGGATGAGGATGGCTGTTAAGAGGAGAGAGCTACCACGGTCTTAGTGGTCTGCCCAGTTGGTGGTACATCGGCTGGATTTGTTGCGGTTAACAGGGCCTTCAGTCTGCTCCTTTTGGCCATCTCTTGTTTGGCGGTCAAAGGCACTAGGTTGATCTGGGGCAAGGTTGGGTCCGGTTCTGGGGCGTCTTTTAGGAGAAAGTCAGTGACTCTGGCTTTTCGGCGTCCGGTGTATCGGTATGTCGGCTCAAAATTGAGGAGTTTAGCCCAACTTCTTTCTTCAAAACGTAGTGCGGCACGGAGAGTACCAAAGTTGGGGTAGCTGTACAATGAATGTATATGGGCTGAATTTGCATGAAGAAGACAACTGTTAGTCCGGTTTAAAACCAGAAACCGAAGTAAAAAAGAGAAGAATGCATGGAAACCGAAGTAATTATACCAGGTATCCCTTTATTCCAATTTATACGTCGGCCAGGAATCTGGACTTGATGATCTTCAAAATTCCCAAAGACCTAGAAAAAATCGTCATCGTTCAAGTCTTTATCCGGTGTATCCTTAATTATTTTTTCACGTCGGCGGCGTATTCTCAACTAATATACCCACCCATCTTCTTTTGATCCTAAGGAATATTGGTGGAACAATTCGGCTAGACCGAGGTTAAGACCGGCTTGGCGGTTTAGTTCAGCTATACCCATTATTATGTGGTAGGAGTTGGTGGAAAGTTGGGTTGGGCATAATCTGGTTTGCCCAAGGAATTCACAGATTAAGGGTTGGACGGGGAATCTTAATCCGGTTTCTATTATTGAAAGTAGGGTGAAGGGTACAAAGCCTTCATTCCCCCATGGAATGGTATCTCGTTTGGCTAGGGTAAGGTGCACGTCGTCAGGTATGTTATAGTCCTTTCGGAATTCGGCAAGGCCTCCAGGGGTTTCTACCAAAAATCTATACTTCCCCATTTATTGTATAAGTTATAAATAAGTTAGTTCGGTTGAAAAACTGTACTCAGTAGCTCGGTTGAGCGCGCAGAGGCGTGCTTGGGCAACCTAAGTCTGCAAAGTGGAAAACAAAGGTGTTAAGCACAGATCGTTGACCGTGTTACAAAAGCAGAGCAGAGAATAAAAATCCTACTCCGGCTATGTGGGATACTACAGGTTTTATCTCGGTTTCAACAAGATGCTTGGTAGCTCGGATTGAGCAAGGGGTTTGCTAGATCGGTTTGTGTATGGAGTTGGTTATCTCGATTTGAACTACGGGTTTTGTTACCTCGGTTTAGACTCTAGGGGGCAGCTTTCTTAGTTCGGTTCAAACTAAGAAAGCTGGCTTAGCCCCGAAGACTTAGTTCGGTTCGATTATATCGGTTAAGGTAAATCAGAAGATGGTGACCTGAAACTACGGATATATTCACAAGTTTTAGTTCGGTTATGGTCTGGATGGATCTATATATAACACAAACAGTATCCTAGTGCGGTTGAGGCATATTTATGGATCAAACCTAGTGTTTCTAGTGTTATTATATGAATTCAAGTGTTCATATGAAGTTTTTTCACAGAAAAAGCAAAGGTAGTGTTTTATAAAAACACGAAACAAACTACAGATTATTGAACAAAGTACAGAAAACATAGAAAAATAAGAACAAGGTTTATGATACTTACCAGAGGAAGAGGAAAGGGCTGGAGATTGGAGCAGCAGCAGCGATGAAGAGCACGAGCTTAGGAGTTGGAAAAGCAGAGGCACAGAGTTAGAATGAAGAAGGTGAATAGTGTAGAGTGAGATTCAATACGAAAGGGTTAAGTTTCATGGAAAAGCCCAAATTTGGGGCGGGAACTGTTCAAAATTCACGAAGTACGAAGGACGGCGTGACAGCTGCCTTCAGCCTGTAAGAGCGTGCCACGTGTCCTTGGAAGGAGAAGCGTTACAGTTGCTGTGATTGAAGCGACACTTTGACCGGATAGGGATAGCTCGGCTTGGATGTGGCTCGGCACTAAAGGCTTCAGAGGATTAGCTCGGCTGGAAAGGCTAAAGTGTTATTTTAGCTCGGCTGGAAAGGCTAAAAATTTAGCCTGGTTTATAGACAGGTAATCCCTATCATGCTTTGCAGATGGAATTAAGGGGCAATTGAGAGGGTAATTTATAAAAGAATTGGGCCGAGCTGAATAGAGGGTCATTTTGGGCCGCATTGCGAAGGGCTAAGTAAAATAGCCATAAAAGTTACCTCGGTCCGAAGAAGAAGCCTTGGAGTTAGACCGGTCGCACAACCGTAGTGATTGGTCCGGTCCTGGAAGGCCTGATTTCTAGTCCGGTCGGAAGGAGAACTATGGATGATTCGGTGCTCTGAATTAGTCCGGTCAAGGCATGGTGCAGCTAGCTCGACCTCGGCGTGCGAAGCCGAGGTAGGAACGTGGGAACGCGAATTCCGAGCTATGGGTTAGCTCGGTCATACAGTCGGTCTGACTAGGAAATGCTATTTCGGTTGTATGACATCTTGCCGAAGTAAAACCATCTCACTTGGTTTAAGCAGTGAGAGGGGTGTTGAAGGATAAGCATTATCTTTCAGGAGTATGAATCCTGGTAGGACTCTGCATGGAGAAGTAAAAGTCCTATTAGGATTGTGCCACACAAAACCTATAAAAGCTCACAAACATCACCTATGGAAAGGTAACACAACTTTGTTTTCTGAATACACAGAGCCTCTGTCTACTTGTCAAGCTTACTGACTTAGGCATCGGAGAGGTTTCTGGCACACACCCGCCGGCTAGCTCACGTTTGTATTTTCAGGTGATAAAGCGACGTCGTACGGAAGAGCGCAGACTTGATCAACAGGATTATACGAGAAGGTTTATTTTTTTCCGTACAGTTAGTGTTTATGTAAAAATTATAGGGTAAATTATAAATACATCCCATGAGGTTTGATTAAAATATAAATCGTTTCCTGTAGTTCTGAAAATTACATTCCACCGCTTAAGATTTCTAATTTCATGACAAATCACCTATTTTATTATCAAGTCAATTAATAGCTTTTAATGATATTATAAATATGTTTCAATTAATAATTTAGGTAATTTTATTATTGTATAGGAGAATAATTATAAATTTCTTCTTTTAGTTAATTCTGATAAATATAAATTTTTAACAAGGAGGTATTTGTAATATTTTCAAACTATATAGGGCAATCTGTATTTTAAGCAAACTTCAGGGAGTGTATTTATAATTTAGGCAAAATTATATTAAGAGAACGATAAAATCAAAAATCGAAATCATAAGTATGATAACAAAAATATTTACTATTTGAATAACACATATTATATGTATATTTATCTTTATCATTATTCTTATAATATCATCTTCTTCTTCTTTTTTTTTATAATTGCACACTCATCGTGTCTTCGAACTGCCAATGTAGATTATGTATGGACATACTGTGGTGGGAAAGAAAAAGTCATTCTAAACTTCAAATTTTTTTTATTTTTTATTTTTTGGTTGTGGAAAAAGAGATGCAAAAAGCATAGAGAGGGGGACAAGAGTGGAAAATGTTCACAAGAAGTAAGCGGTATTTTGAGAAGTTGGTAAAAAGTCAATCTTTTTATTTTTTTTATTTTTTTGTGATTTTTTTATTTTTATTTAAAAAATAAAGAGATAATGTGACTAAAAATCCTTTTTATCAGCTTGCCAAGTGGTTTGGTGGTGGTGACTGCCTCCTTTGCCTTGTTCAAATGATGCCTTCTTCCTTGACGACAATATTATCATCCTTAGGCTATGTTTGGCATAGCATTTAGGGATTATTTTAGTCACAAAAAAGATAAAATAAGTTAAAAGGTCAATAAAACAAAATATCACATCTAAATCATAATCATTTTATTTTTCTCTCACAAAAGTCAAAAAAATTAAAAAATTTATCCCAAACAAAAATTTTTAATCTCAAATTAAAATAATCAAAAAGTAAACCACTTTTCAAATAAAGACTTAGTACTAAACGAGAAAGATTGGAAGGTGGTGCACTAAGAAGCACAACAATGTAATCATCCTTGTGGATCTAAATCCCATCTTGTATTGTTTCAAAACAACTTATTTTGGGAGAGTATAGTAGAGAAAAAAGTCTCCCTCCATTTTTATTTATTTATTTATTTATTTTAAGGGTTCTAAAGGACATTATTTTGTGACATTTGAAACAATGCACATCTGAATTCTATCCCTACGAGTAATATTATTAATGATAGAGATATGACGATTTATGAGAATCAATAATTAATGAGTGATAAGAGTTAAAGATGAAAAAAAAATGTTAAATCTTTTTTGACGTTTTATTATTATTTTATAAAATTATATATAAATATAGAGGGACAAGAAAAATGTGAATCTTTTGGTGTTTGGCCTTAAAGTATGATTTGTATTTTAGGATTTTTTTTTTTTTTTTTTTTTTTTTTTTTTGGTCGTCTTGTTATAATTTTTTTGATTAACATTTTTTGTTGTCTTAGGATTTGTGCAAAAATCAAGAATTTGAATAGAAACTTAGAAAATAAAAGAGAAATAGAGAATTTATTTCATCTATATTGTCCTCACATTTTTATTTTTTTCTTTTAAATTTATATTCAAATTCACAATCTAAGAGTATTTGATAAGATGCCGTTTAGTAACACTTACGTTTTCAGTTTTCAATTTATATTTACAAAAATTTTAAAAACTCAAATAAAAACTTGTTTGGTAAATTTTTTATTTATAAATTAATGGTTTCAATTTATAAATTTGGCCAAAAAATATAAACTCAAAAAATGAGTTTACATTTTGAGTTTTCAATTTTTTTTTTTTTTTACCACCCAACACTAATCACCACCCGCCACCATTTTCCACCACCGTCTTCCGCCACCACCACCCACCTACCACCACCACCCACCTGCCACCCACCCCCTACTACCATCCACCGCCCGCCACCTACTTACCACTACCACTCACCAGCCACCGCCACCACCCGCCACCACCAGCCACCTGCCACCTACCGCCACCATCCACCACCACCATCACCACCACCTACCCGCCACCCACCTGTCACCACCACCCACTCGCTACCACCGCCACCGTCACCCACCACCACCACCACCACCACCACCCACCACACCACCACCACCACCACCACCCACTTGCTACCACCGCCACCGTAACCACCCACCACCACCCACCACCACCACCCGCCACCCACCCGCCACCTACCCGCCACCACCATCCGCCACCCACTTGCCACCACCACCCACTCGCTACCACCCGCCACCATCACCCACCCACCCACCACCACCACCACCATCCACTCGCTACCATTTTCCACCACCGTCTTCCACCACCACCATCCGCCATCATTTTCTACCACCGTGTTCCGCCGCCACCACTCGTCTCCACCCATCACCCGCCACCACTTGCCATTTCTCACTTTTTTTTATATTTTTAAATTTTTTTAAACATTTTGTCTAAACCAAGCACGTTTGTAGCTTATATTTTTCTAAAAATAAACAAAAATCAATTTATAAAATTTTTATAAATATAAACTAAAAACGTAAACATTACCAAACAGACCCTAAGCATTTGATGGGCATGTTTGGGCTGGATTTACAGCCTCTGCACCCACTAGCTTCCTTATATTAGGTATATATTTGGGCTGGATTTACAGCCTGTGCATCCACTGGCTTTCTTATAGTAGTCATATTTGGGCTGGATTTGCTAATTTCAGCCATGATTGTTAGGATAACAAAAATAAATCCAAATTTGTACACCATTTATAGTATCTTAAGGGACGAAATGAAACCAAAATTAGTCCGAGCTTTTCTTCTTCTTCTTCGTCTTCTTCTTTTCTTTTTTTTCTTTTTTTAATATGAATTCAAAAATAACAATAATAATAATAATAATAATTAAAAAGATCATCTACAGTGATGAATTCAAAATTTTGCAAGACTTCATAAAAAACCATTGTTGATAATCTGGTATCATTTTTATCAAATTCCAAACCAAGAAACTTTTCATTTAACATTTCGTGAGAAGGAAAAAAAAAAAAAATTTGAAGCATAATCACTAAATTACAATATTTTAACACTACATTACGTTAAAATTTAATTTTGCCATTAATGCTACAAATTTTTTTAATTATCCTAATGCTATTTGTAAGATCATCTCCAACGGTGCACCAAAAAATTCATCAAATTTGAGTAAAAAGCTTCGTTTGATATCAAGTATTCCAACGGAGTGTTTTGGAGCTTCATGAAACCACTGATCGACCAGGCAGATGTTCGGCCGGTCGACCAGCCAGTGTATATTTTTCTGTATTTTTTGCCTTAAGGTGGTCATCCGAGGGGTCGATCGGACGGTCGACTGTACAGTGTAATATTTTCACAAATTCTTACTTTGAGATGGTCATCTAGAAGGATATCCAGGGGGACATCTGGCAACGACAATGAACACTGATTTGATAAAAGAAAAGTTTGTCCACAGTTTAACGAAAAAAAGTGAAAATTCTAGATTTAGTGTCTATTTGATAGAACCGTTAAAGCAAAAAAAAGAATCTTTTCTCGCCAAATTCAAATTTGATGATCAATCTGAATAACCATTGGATCTAAGTGTTCAACTTATCTATAGTCTTATTATTAATTTGCCGGCAAAAAATATTATTATTTTATTAGATTTGGCACGTGTCAGCGTAGCATAAGATCAGAGAACACATATAATGCACATGCAAAGCGGAATAAACTCCCAAGTAGTTGTCTGTCAAGTGCTTGTTATAATGCAACAATCAAAGAAGCAAACTCACTTAAAATATAAATAATTATGGTGGAACTTTAGACTACTCCACTATTTTAATTTTAATTTTTAGTTTAATTTGAAATGAAGTTGATGTATTCAAAGCTTTTATACCTCTGCAAATGATACTGCACTTAAATGGAGATTCCACAATTGTAATTAAACATGTATTTGCTTTTAGACAATTAAAATAAAAATAAAAATAAAAATAAAAATAAAAATAAAAGATGTTCAAAGGACCTTTTCCTCTACTTACATAAAAGTTATTAAACTCTCCATCCACAATATAAAATTCTTTTTCTTTCACCACAAATGAATTTATAAATATAAGATTCAAACACACACTAAAAATAACTCCAATCTATACTCTCAAATTTTGACACAAATTTAAGTTTGACTAAACTCAAACCTATTCAAAATTAAATTCTACTCTCTTTTTTTATTACCCAAAATCAAGAGATCCTTTTAGCAAACTCGAACCTATACCAAACCTTTTTTAAAAAAAACTCAGGTAAAATTTTGAATTAGTTACTAAAGTGCTCCATAAGAAATAAAATTTTTAGTCAAAGCATAAAATTTTTGAGGTTACTATTTGAGTGCTTCATATCAAATGAATTTTTTACTCAAAATTTTTGTCTGATCAAAATTTTCATGATTGGTGATGGTTTGATAGAATTTGGGGGGGAGGGGGAATGAGATTGACATGAGGAGGTTGAATTACACTTGCTTTTACTAACCGAGAATAATGAATGTTTAAAGACATTTGAACTCAATTGTAAGTCCCCGAGACACATGTTTGCCAGGATATGTATGCAATGTATTTGTAATAAGGAAGATTAAACAAAGTTAGATTGAAAAACAAGGAAAGAAGTGAAAAAGGGATATGAAAAAGATTGATTAGTGAGGGAACCAAAGGGCCAACTGTTTCCTGGCTTGACACATATTATGAGTCAGTTTAGTTTTTCCAGCTCTATACCATCTTAGAAAATTAAATTAAATTAAATATATATATATAATAAAAAAAAAGAAAAAGTAAGAGATTCTTATGCAACACGGAATTATTAGTTCAATTATAAATTGGTTACAAGGCCAATGTGGTTTGTTGGGTCCATGCTGAACTGTTAAGGATGTATGAGTAATGAATATGATTATATAAAACTAATAAACAACTATGTAGATAGCATTTTCCACAATTTAATAAATCTAGTAAATTAATATATAAAAAAGGAAGGAGAAATTAATTTCAGTTATTTTAAAAATAAATTTTCATTATTTCCTCACTTTCATCCTTCACCCATTGGCAACCCCTCTAACTACCGTCACCACCAGCCACCACTTTCAACAACTAAGATGAACAAAATTTTCAAAATTTTTAGAAGAAAAACAAAAATGAAAACTAAAATACAATCAAATACATATATAGGACTATATAAATTCCCAGAACAATACAATCAAATACATATATAGGACTATATAAATTCCCAAAACGACTCATCCCTCTCCAATCAAGATTTCATGGTCAGGCTAACTATAGGCATTTTTACTTTTTTCATGAGAAAAAGACAAATGACCCACACAGTTCAACACTAAAGTTAACGTGCCTATTTTGCTATAAAAAAACAAACAACCCCCCCCTCCCAAAAAAAAAAAACAGCTATTTAGTCGGTGCCAAACAGGGTTTTAAAGCTATGAAATTATAAGATGAGAAAGAAGGGATGGGCATATGCTTCTTCACACCTGGGCATTTCTCAGACAAGTGTTTTATTTATTTATTATTTTTAAATTTTGTTTAATGTTATTGAAGATGATCAATAATTAAAGGTTGGGTCAGTTGGTCACAGTTGGACTGGTCTTTGGTCCAATTTCCAGTGCAAATAGTCACGGCTATGTGTCAGTTGGGTGAGTACATATACAGAGAGAACCCTGGCTTTGCAATGTCATATATAAGATGTTTTGGAAAGTGAGTTATAATTTACTTTTTAGATTAAAATTTATTTATTTTTTTTATAAAAAGTTAATTATAATCGATTTTTAACTAAAAAGTTAATTATAACCATCTTCTCAAAATAGTCGATAATAAATTGAGTTTGTTTTATTCCAAGGATTGCCAACAAGTTGCACAAATAAAGAACAAATACACTTCATAAATTTTTTGATATATTTATTATAAATGTTAATTTATTTTCAAATATTTTTATAAATTTCAGAACATTTTTCACCCAATTCTAATGCTAACCCAATGCCTCCAACACTATTCTAGCTTCGTTTGGGAAGTTGCTATTTTAATAGATTATTTTAATTTTTGACTATTTTAGTAGGTTAAAATTTGTATGTTTGGAAAGATGATTGGATTTTTTTATAGTTAGATGTGATGTTTGTGAGAGAAAAAATGAAATGATTATAAGTTTGATGTGATATTTTGTCTTATTAACTATTTTAGTCTATTTTATCTTTTTGTAAATTTTAACCTAAACCAGACTATTTTTTTTCTTGCCAAACACTCCTATAAGCCATTTGAATCTCTCTACTGTTGTTGTTGTCAGTCAATGATCTTTTGTTTTTACACAAACACACTTACTAAAAATTTAAATAAATGCAAGCCAAGTACGATAAGTTGCTCAAATATTAATACTACTGAGTATTTTTAGTCATATAATAAAAATTTTAGTGAATTATATAAGAATCTCAAAACACATATTAATTTTGAGATATAATTCAATACTTAATAAGAATACATTCAAATAAAAAAAGATTTAGGGACAAAAAAAATACCGCGTCAATGTTGTCTGTCTGGTAAGGTTTGAGTCTATGGTTGCTCTCCCAATGCCCCTTTTCTGGGTTCTTTCTGACCAATCTTTGGCTTCTGTGAGGAGGGAGAAACACCCAAGTTAGATTTAAACTGGTTTACAATTTTAAAGATTAAACTGCACAAACACATAAAACAAAAAGAAATAGTCCAAGCCCAAGACAAAAAGATTTAAATTATAAACATAGAATATGACACCATTTACCCTCTGCAACATCTTTCTATGCACTTATTCATCAATATTCAATATTTTATGTTCAAAACACTGCAGATCCAACCCATACATTAGATTCCCACCTCTGTCCACCATGTTCATGAGAGAGAGAGAGAGAGGGTTCTCTGGGGTTGCAGCAAAGCTTCTTTGCTCCAATGAAACAAAATACCAGGTAAAGTGAATATGATTCTTTAGCATAACTATTGTTTTACCTCTTGGGTTGTTTCATGATTGAGTTTCTAAACAATCCATGGCACTTTTGCTTCTGTTCTAATAATGATAGATCAAAGAAAAGAATATATATTTCCTTCTCTTCTTTCCAATAGTTTTGTACCTTTCAGTCTTGATTTATGCTGTGTCTGTCTGATCCATTCCTGAACAGTAAAGACTGAGAGGTCCCACCATATAGAAGTAGATGAAATGTTAAATCAGATGTAGATCTCTTCTTCCTGTTCAAAATGTCTCTCACTGTTGCATTCATCTTCTGCAGAGTCTTCAGTCACAGCCACACAATCAATTTTCATCTCTCAACATAGATTTTATTTCATGAACTTCCAAGAATTTGACATCAATGAATCAAACTAATAAAATGAGCTCTACATATCCATCCTGGTAGTAACCCATAAATCTTTTCTTGATTTTCTTGAAAATAAAAATATCTAGTGTGTGAAAATGGATGAAGCAGCACCAATCCCTGGTGAACTTCCTCAGGAAATCCCAGCCATTGATAATACCAAGTCCCTCACCATCAAGATAGGAGGTGAGAAAGTTCTAAACACCATTGTTTCTGCAACTTCAGTTGTTTCATCTCCATACAGCTCTCCTCTCATCTCTCCTCCATCATCAGCATTTGTTTCAGCTCTACAGTCCCCATATATATCTCCTAGAGCCACTATTGTCCCAAATCCTCAAGAAAACCCAGCTCCAACACCACCACTCACCCATCCTTCACCACCGGTGTCGTACTGTGGGTCCCAATCTGATGACATCCCAAGCACCTCCTACACTCCCCCACCGGAGCAATACGACTTTTCTGATGATCCAACCAATCAAAAGCTCAAAATTGTCACCTGTGTACCAGTTCCAGGTACTGACACTGGTCCTCGTATCTCATTTTCATTCCCAGTCCCTCGAATTTCCTTTGCAAAAGGGCCTGTTTCGCCCACATCCAATGCTAAACTAAGGAGCTGTGATGTTTACATAGGCTTCCATGGTCAGAACCCCAATTTGGTTCGCTTCTGTAAGTGGCTTAAATCGGAGCTCGAGCTCCAAGGGATCGCTTGCTATGTCGCAGACAGGGCCAAGTACTCGGACACACAGAGCCACGAGATTGCTGACCGTGTTATTTGCTCTGTGACATTTGGTGTTGTGGTTGTCACTAGTTACAGCCTTCTAAACCATCTCAGCTTGGAAGAGATCAGATTCTTTGCTCAAAAGAAGAATTTAATCCCACTGTTCTTTGACACTGATCCTAGTGAGATAATGGGCCTACACAACTGCAATTCGGATGATAAAGAATACAAGGAAGCAGTGGATGGACTAATGAGGTCTCATGAATTTAAGCTGGAAACAAATGAGGGTAATTGGAGAAGCTGTGTATCAAGAGCTGCTGGGATTTTGAAGGGAAAACTTGGAAGGAAGAGTGTTTCTGAGATGGAGGTTGAAGGATTAGAGGAGTTCCCATTTCCCAAAAACAGATTTTTCGTGGGGAGAGAGAAGGAGATGATGGAGATTGAAACTGCGTTCTTCGGGTGTGGCGACTATCTTGAGCAAGAATGTTGTATGCCAACCATTAGAGGAGGAACACCAGGGCAATCTGAAGGAGGACTTGCAGATGGGGAAAGTGAAATTGATTCGAGTAAAGGAGGGAGATTTATAAATTTGGAGATGGGGAAGTGCAAGGAACCGAAATTAGAGGCTTGGGTCGAACCAGTCATTGGAAGGAATTCACTGAAGAGGCCTAAATACAAGAAGTCGAAAAGTGGGAAATACAAGAGCTTTGGCAGCAGTGTTGTGTGCATGAGTGGAAATGCAGGTGCTGGGAAGACAGAGCTTGCATTAGAGTTTGCTTACAAGTATGCACAGAGATACAAGATGGTTTTATGGGTAGGTGGTGAAGCTCGGTATTTCAGGCAGAACATATTGAATTTGTCCATCAATTTAGGGTTGGATGTGAGTGCTGATGTGGAGAAGGAAAGAGGGCGAATTCGAAGCTTTGAGGAGCAGGAAGCAGAAGCGTTCAAGAGAGTGAAGAGGGAACTGTTTCGAGACATGCCTTATTTAGTAATAATCGACAATCTAGAGACTGAGAAGGAATGGTGGGAAGGTAAAGATCTACATGACCTAATACCAAGAAACACTGGAGGGTCTCATGTAATTGTCACAACCAGGCTCTCAAGAGTCATGAACTTCGATCCAATGCAGCTTCAACCATTGTCTTTGCCTGATGCAATGCTTTTGATCAGAGGAAGACGGAAGAAAGACTACCCGGCGGAGGAAGTAGAATTTCTTGGAAAATTTGATGAGCAATTGGGCAGGTCAAGTTTCGGTCTGTGGGTGATCAGTTCATTACTTTCTGAACTCGCCATTTTGCCATCTGCTCTCTTTGAAGCCGTAAACCAGATCCCACTTGAGGAAGCTTCTTCTACTAGCTCTAATTTGAGCATTACTGATGAACAATTCTGCAGAAGCAATCCTTTCCTAATGAAAGTCCTGGACTTTTGCAATGCCATTTTGCAGCAAATCAATGGTAGAAGGAATGTCTTTGCCTCGAGAATGCTTCTTGTTGGGGCTTGGTTTGCCCCATCACCCATTTCAGCAAGTTTGCTAGCAGCGGCTGCTAAAAGTATACCTGCCAGAAAAAACCGGTTCAGCAAGTGGACCAAGTGCGTCAGTCTAGCTCTCTGTTGTTGCTCTGGTTGTGGTTTGTCAAACCAAACATGGAAGAGCGAAGAAGATTCAGCCCTTCTCTTAGTTAAACTGGGTTTAGCACGAAGAGCTAATAGACAGCCGGGTTGCTGGATCCAATTCCACCCCATAACCCAAATATTTGGCAAGAGAAGAGATGGTTTACTCACTGCCAAGGCAATGGTTCAAGGTGTAAGGAAAACTGGAAACCCATCGGTGAATTCAGACCACTTCTGGGCATCTGCATTCCTCGTCTTTGGATTCAGATCCGAGCCTCCACTAGTCCAACTAAAGGCCATTGACATGGTTCTCTTCATCAAGAAAACTGCTCTTCCTCTAGCAATTAGAGCGTTCACAACCTTCTCAAGATGCAATTCCTCGTTAGAGCTCCTAAAGGTCTGCACAAACGTGCTTGAGGAAGTAGAGAAATCGTTTGTATCTCAGATTCAAGATTGGTGTCGAGGCTCGCTTTGCTGGAAGAAAAGGCTGCAACCGAACCAGAGGGTGGATGAGTATGTATGGCAAGATGTGACACTGTTGAAAGCCACGCTGCTGGAGACTAGAGCGAAATTGCTGCTCAGAGGCAGGCATTTTGACAGCGGTGAAGAGCTCTGCAGAACATGTATTAGTATCAGGACAGTGATGCTGGGCCATAACCATGCTCAGACATTGGCTGCTCAAGAAACATTAGCAAAGTTAGTGAGGTTGAGAAGCAAGATATGATGATGAATGATGTTTCTCAATTCCTATACTTGGGTAGCTCAATTTTGTTCACATTGTAACCATGTCACTAGTTAGATGTATAAGCATCAAATTGCTCTTTACTATTCCGCCAGTTTTAGTTCAATGATAAACAACAGATTCATCACCTTCCAAGAATATCTTGCCTTGTGCCAAATTTTCATTATATACATTAACCCCTCTCCTCCATCCCATGAAATAACAATTCAAAGTAAGAGCAATTCCAATGATGTGCTATCTTCGTGTGAATTATCCTCGTCAAAATTCGACAACTTTTCCAAATACATGTCCAATGGTATACTATTTTTCATATCAAATTATAGCCATGCAAATTTTATGCCAAAAAAGTTATAACAAAATGTCGACAACAAAAAAATGGTGAGAGTTCTTCTCTCTATCTTCTGTGGCCATGTCCACAAATGACATTCATATTTAATTTTTATGAAGAAAATCGAAAAAATAGAATTTCACCATTAGAGCAATATTTCAAACTATGCCAGTTTAACTCTGCACTGTACCAAAATTTAGGTTTAATATGTCACTTCAGCACCACCATAAAGTTAAAAAGCACACACACCTGAGACTAAACACAACTGCTTCTTACCATTCCCAAGAACAATCTTCCACATATAGTTTTTCTAATCAAATTATTAGTATTTTGAAGATCACATCCTCAATTTTAGTCTTCAAATTATAATAACAACTTAAAATTATCCCCAAACAAAAGCAAAAAAAAAATTAGGAACAAAATTCAAGTAATGAGCAGCTCAATTCAAATCAAAGGAGTCGATACCATACCGGTTCGAAGATCTGAGTGCCGAAGACGGTGGCGTTGCAGAGGTTTCAGACTGATCGGGAAATTAAGTCACCATCGTGGCGGCGTTAGCGGTGGTCGGGAATTGTCCGCCGTAGGCTCTGCCGCCGCCGCAAACTGCCGACACCTCATCATCTGAAAAACAATGGGCCGATTAGGTTTTGTGTAGCCAACGGGCCTTCGCTTCGAGTTCAGGGGTTTGTGATGATTTTGGGCCTGGGCCCATTATGTTAAATTTTGAAATGGGTTTGGCCCAAATTCAAACCGAGCCAATCTTCAATTATGGGCTGAATCCAGGCTAAGGCCTGTTTTGTTCTGAAAATTGTTAATTCTTCTATAATCTTTTTTTAGTCTTATCAACAACTGTTTTAAAGATATTGATTAATAAAATTTAAAATTATTGTACATTTTTTACAAGACATTCTTTTATAAATTTTTTTAAAAAATGTACAATCATTTCAAAATACTTAACAAATGCCTGCCTCATTAACAAAATTCATAATTAAATTTAAAAGTGGCCCAAAAAATTTACACTTCAAAATAATTTTGTTTTGTATTTTATTTCTTTGCACATTTATACTTGTAATTAAAATTGGTTTCTTGCCTTTACTATTGGGGCCTTTGTGTATAATAAATGTTTTTATTTTTTGGTTGGGCTGTTTGATATGGAAGTTTTGTATTTCTTGCAAAACCTTTGGAATGTTTTATACAACTTTTATTATTGGACTAGGGGTTGTTTGAGGTGTTCTAAATAAGTGCACTTTTTGTCTTTTTAGACTAAAAAGTTGAGGTTGAAAATATGAATGTTTGGGTTAACTTTTTGACTTTTTATGGAAAAATATGTAATAAAAAATTGTAAAAATTAGTTTGTAGGGGAAAATTAGAATTCGGAGTTGTGCAGCCGTAATTGTTTACTTTTGGTGAATAGTGATAACTTTTTAACTTTTTGAGTAACTTTTTGACTTTTTGACTTTTTTAAGACTTTCCAAACTTGATCTAAGTGTTTTTACTTCGATGGACTTTGGACAAGAAAACATTTATTATTATTATTATAAGCCTTTAGATAAAACCATTTTTTTAAGCATTTGAGAATGACACCTTTTATTTTGCTGGTCTTAAAATTTTTTATTTTTATTTTTTGTGAAACCTTTGGACAAATATGAACGGGGATAAAAAAAATTAAAAAAATTAAGAACCTTCCTAAACATAGAAAGGGCCAACCTTGATCAGATTATATATATAATTTTCTATTAGAGTGGTATGACATTGACAATTTAATAATTAAACATCATTATTTTATATGCTTTCGTCTATTTCTGGCATTTCTTTAAGCAAATTTTAACATTAATCTACGTTTCTTACGGTGATGCTACATGCACCAATTAGTATATTAATTAATGTACTAACGGTGATGCTACATGCACCAATTAGTATATTAATTAATGTACTAACACTAGTTATGACATTATTATTGACTCCACTTATTATACAAATTACAAATACCAAAAACATCTTAAATTATGTCACATCATCAATTGGCACATTAGTTAATACATTAGTTTGTGCATATAGTATCATTCATGTTTCTTAAGGTGTAAGGTCTAGAGGGATACATTTTATTCTTATTTCACTGTTTCAAAAGAAATTCAATGCATAAATCACGCAAGTTTAGAAGACTTATTCCTTGGCTTAGAAGAAACTACAAAACACAATTCACAATGAGGTGGATTAAAATTTGGACATTTCTTAAGTGTGCAATTGCACACCATGTGCCACTTACACAAAAAGTGTAAGTGTAAAGTGTAAGTATAAGTATAAGGTGTAAGTGTAAGATGTAAGGTGTAAGTGGGTTGCATATGATGTGCAACCTCAAAAAAGGTGTAAGTGTAAGGTTTAATTTTTCACAAAAGGTGTAAGTGTAAGGTGTAAGGTGTAAGGTGTAAGTTGCACACCATAACCAAACCCTTAAAATTTTAATAAAATACTATTTTCATCATAATTAATAGTCTCACTTAGTTAACTCTATATTAATTTCAATTTTACACTATTATTTTTTACACACACTCACTGTCACGGGATTATGAATCTCAAATTTTGGTATGATTACAAATTTTGAAAACTATGAATCTCTTGCCATACAATATAACAAATAGTATGTCTAACCACAACCAGAGCTTCTCTCTCTAACCATTTTTCTTGCTTCTAGGGTTTTCGTTTTTTGAGCGTCGTTGGGGTGAGGGAGGGGGGCTCAGGCCTCCAACAACCTCTCTCCTCCTCTCTACCCTTTTCTTTCTTCCGTTCTCTCTACTATCTCTGGTCAATAAGCTTTGGAAGCTTTGCTTTCCATCCTCCCTTCTTGTGAGGTATTTTTTCCCTTATGGTGGATTTTCGTCTATTTTTCTTCACTTTCTCTTCCCCTTTACTTTACCCCAGCCAAAGCCTTCACCAGATTCGTCGTCCCTCTCCTCTTAGCTTCACACCGACGCCGCCACCACCACATTGTCACCAAATCTTCCACCTCTCGCCGGATCTACAACCCCCACCATCTGGCCTCATGGGTTCTCCTCCTCCAACTCGTTTGGTGTAGGTTTGGGACAGATCTACTACCGATTCGGTTTGCGGTTGAGTTATGGTATTCTTTTTGTTTATGTTTTATTTTGGTTTGATTTTGTTTCTGAAATCCATCTGTGCTTAGTGTTGCTTACCCACATTGTGGTTGTAATCTATGATTTATCCTCAGCATGCTCTACGGCCGTTTGTTGGCCTCTGCTTGCAGTACGAACACAAGCATCTGTTGTGCAGCTGAGTATTCTTCATAGGTTTACTCCTATTTTTTCTTTGATTTTCATCTTTCCTTTGATGGTATAAGATTATGTTGGATGGATTCATATCCTTGTAAGTGTCGTTTGGCTACTTTAATGGAAATTACTCTTTTGATGAAAATATATATATATATATATATATATAACAAATAAATATAAAAAGGACAAAAGGACAAAGGGTAGCAAGAACTACCCGATATAGTTTAGGCTAAATGATTGTAATTGAGATTAGAAAGTTCTAGTAAGCACTATATAAAAGGGTAATATTGCTATCTTGAAATTGTTATTGGGGCAATTTTTGATATACTACAAAATACATAGGTGGTCTGTGATATTAGTTTAGAAATAGGAAGGCTTTTGATGATGGTCATACATGAGTCATAAAGACAAAAAAGCTTTTCATTATTTTAATAATGTTTGGGGGTTGTGTTTGAAAAGGCAACAAACAACAGTAGCATTTAGCATAAAATAGGGGTTTCTTAATGCGGTGGGAGACTGGGCCCCACTGTAGATGACTTTTATTTTGAGTTGTCGACCTTTCACCATGCAAACTCCACCTTTCACATTTTTTTTTTCTTCACCAATGCCCCCCAAAAATATCCCAACTCAACTCTTGCTACAACTTTTTTTTTTTTTAATTATTTAATTTATTATTAGAAAATTTTATTTATAAATTCCTCAAAGTGTTAAGAATTTTTTTATAAACTAATTAATCCCATAAATTTTAAAAATATAAATTTAATATATTATTTAAAAATTAAATTTATAATTATACTCTTATTTTTATTATTGTTATACAAGTAATCATAATAATAATCCATATTATAATCTGCATTGATGGGGAAATTCCCCCACCCTATTCTACTCATCTGTCATGTATGATTTTTACCACCCTTACAAAGAAGTGGCGTAAAACTAATGATAACTTTTACTATGTATAAGACTTTATAAACTTTTAAAAAAAAATTATTATAATTATCTTGAAATAATTTAATATTTTGTCTTGTGATATATATAAAATTTATAAGTTAACTTTTATGTTTATAACTTTTTAAATTATTATTTTAGAAAAAATTAAATATATATATATATATATATAAATCTATTTAATGCAATTTTGATAATTTGTATTAAAAAAAAGTTAAACCTCATTAAATGAGATTATATGAGTTATAACATACCTCTTCTTATTATGAAAATATACAAATTTAAAAGTTATAATTAAGACAAATATACAATTTTATTATTACATGTGAAGTGAATTGATATTTAACAATAATTGATATAATATTTCTATTATTAACAATAATTTAAATTACATTTCTTTTGATTTCAATTTCATAACTACAAGTATAATATGAATATAATATGCATAAGGATTTCTAGTTTTTAATAATAAGAAGGTTTTAGAATATTTCCAATCTTTTATCATTTTATTTTAATTTTTTTATCTAATTTAATTTTAAATTTGAATAAAAAAATTGATTTGCTATGCACTGCTTTAACTTTTTCATTAATTTTTTTTCAAATTTAAAAGAACTTTCATTCTCATCCCAAATTTTATTTTTCTTTTCATCAATTTTGATGGAAAAAACAATAATTTTCAATGTTTCATCTTTTTAAATTTTTATCAAATTATAATTTGATAAAAAAAAATTAAGGATTGAATATTCTCTTAATTGGAGTTATAGTGAAATAATATATTGAAATAGTGAATGTTTGAGTATGTGGCTGGTTTAAACGTATAATTTGATTAATTCTCTTCTCATATTTGTATAAAAATTGACACTTATGATCACATCATTATAAGTCGGATTATGAAAAGTTTTTTGAGGTGTCAAACATTTTTTATTCGTAAATATCCTACCTATTAAAAAAAGAAAAAATAAAAGATTTTTTTTTTTTGTAGCTTTTGGATATGTGTTTATCAGTTTTGTTTTGCGGACATAAATCACTGATGTTTCAATTTAGAAAATTAAAAAGTAAACAAAAAATAGATTGGATTTTTTTGAGATAAAATAAGTTATCTAACTCCTTTATATATTATTTAAGATGGATTATTTTAATCACATAAAAAAAATAGAAATTATATTTAGAGATTATCCCTATATATTATACTATTATATACAACTATAGCGGTAACAAAATAAGTAATATATATGAAAAGTTATAATAAGCTTTCATTTCAAATAATTGAATTATAATTAACAAACTAACAAATAGCAGTAATGGTATAATTGGATAAAAAGAGAATAAAAATAAAAATAAAAACATAATGATATTTTAAAAAATTAAATTTACCTAATTATACAAAAATCTAATGTTATAGTAAAATTTTTAATTCCCAATAATTTTTCGCATTTTCTATAAAATAAAAGGACAATAAAAAAAAATTCGATACCCATTTTTTTTTATCAAAAATGTTTGGTAGCTCTAAAATAAGAGCTCTAAAGAAGCTTTAATTATGTGGCACTAGCCCATGTGTAATTATTGTTACTTTCTATTGGTATTTTTCATCTTCTTTGTACTTGCCAACTCATTACAGCTCTATTTAAAGCTCTTGAATTAAAACTATGTATCATTGCTCTTTTTTTTACTTCAATTTTATAGTCTTTATTAAAGAAAACAAAATCTAATCAAAATCCTTGGCACAGAATGAGCATAGATACTTCGATTGCAACCATCATCACCAATAATTTTTCTCCACCATGCAAACATGTAAACAAACACATAAATCTCACTAAAACCAAAATCAAAACCAAACCAATAGCAAAGAAAGATAACCACACAAGGAAAAAAATAAAATTAAAAAATAAATAAATTTATGGAGTGATAGGATGTCACTGCTAACAATTTAGATCTTGCCCAGCCTAATTTGTCAGCTCCTCCGCCAGTGTTTGTGAAGTCTAGGAGTTGGAATGACTAATCAGATTATTCTTTAAATAAGACTTGAAAAGTAATTAATTTGTCTCATTAAGTGATTTAAAATTTTAATAAATATAAATAATAAAAAAATATATAATTATATTATTAAATCATAATTTAAATTTAAATATTTTCATATCTTTTTAAGATCCATATCTAAATTCTTATCTTCTTTATTTTTGTGTGATTTCTATTTGTTTTTTGTTTTTTTTAATGTATCTATATATTATATAAGAAAAATGAGGTTCTAACCCACAAGACTTGTGGGAGTTCCAAGTTTTCAATCTAAATTTCATAATTTTTTGATTTTTAAAAATTAAAAAAATCTTCTATTGGCTAGCTCTTATTCAAGCAAAAATAAATAAAAATTAATATACATTGATTTATGACTTCCAAATGGAAAATATAATCTAAAAAAAAAAAGAAAAGTATACATTTCAAAATTCAAATTTGAGTCACTAAATATGGAAAGCAATGTATTAATTTAAATTTAAAATTGGCACATCTAAATTTAAAATTATAATAATATATCCCATGATTTATAAGTTTTAAATAAAAATTTAAAATTATCATAATTAGTTCATAATTTTTGTATTTAGGAGCAATAAGACTGACGTCGAGATTAATTATATATTTTACAAAAGAATGTTTTCAAGAAGAGATATTATAATGGTTTCAAAATCTATATACTATTATAATTGAAAAACGTTGTCATTCTATTAAAAATTAAAGTTACAATTCTTTATTTTATTTTATTTTTTGATTTTGTTTAATTTTTGTTAATATGTGTCATAATATGATTGGTTTATAAATTAATTTTATACTCTTAAAATAAAATTTTAAATTTAGATTTTTTTTCTTAAATTATGTTACCAGAATAAGATCAATATTCATTCCTTAATTTATGAATCTTTTATTAAATTATAAAATAAAATTTAAATTTAAATTATGTTACTACAATTAGAATGAAATCAATATTCACATGTGTCATAATAATGTGTCATAATATTACTGGTCTAAACATAATACGTTATTAAATACACGTATTCAAATTATTAATCACTATTAAATGTTTATATTTTTATTTTTGTTTTTAAATTTTATAAAAAAATTTATATCCTTCTAAACTATAAGAACTTAGACAATAAATTTTTTTAATACAAATATTTTTTTTAACAAAATACGAAAATATTAAGAAAATGAATGATTTTTTTAACAATTGTCAAATATAATGAATTTTATTATTATTTTTTTATCTATATTGTCAATTAAACATTTTTTTGGCCTAAATAGTTAAGAAATGACTTTTTCTAAAATCAAATATAAATAAATATATATATATACACATTTATTAAATAATGAGAATCACCTCCTTGAATTTCCTACTTGACTTCCTACTTGCTAAGCCATTGGACCCACTTTTAGGCCTAATTTCGATGATCTGAACTATTCACATTTTAAAATTTGTTGAGTATATTATACTTGTAAAAAATCAAGTTGATCAAATATCAGAAAGCATATGTTCGGATCATCGAACTAAAAACTATTTTTTTTTAAAATTTAATAAACAATTTTCCGAATACATGCTTTCTGATATCCGATCAACTTGATTTTTTACAGCTATGATATACTCAATAAATCTTAAAATGTGAACAGTTCAGATCATCGAAATTGAGCCTAAAAGTGGGCCCAATAACCTAACAAGTAGGAAGTCAAGGAGGAATTTCAAGGAGGGGATCCTGATTATATATATATTTATTAAAAGTGATAGTTGGTGAAACTTATTTTTTTTATATAATAAAACAAGAAAATGGGAGTTACATGTGATAATTTACCGTTCCAGCAATGCTGCAGGCCTACACTTTCATCCGTAATAATGTGACAAGGGAGTTGGGCCCTATATCATTGTGTGTATAGCAAATCAAGAGTTGACAAATATGATAGTACATTATTGTGGATACAATTTTGAGTTTTTTTTTGTGGGTCTAAAATATTTTTCTTATAGTTCATCTAGACTTTTTTGACACTTCCGAAATATGGTGGATCTTATTAATTTTTTTTTTTTAATCTCAGTTGTCAATTAAACAAACTAAAATAAAAAAAAATGAAATTTTTTTGGCTCAAATTGCTAAAAAGTGAGCTTTGCCAAAATAAATAGAAATAAATGTTATTTTCTAATAAAAGTGATGCTTTGTGAAATATCTTTTTTTATTTAAAAAAAATGAGAGTTATAGGTGATAATTTATTGATCATCTATAATTATTTTCAGATCAAATGAGAATATCATTCTAAATTTTTTTTTCATACCTTTTTTTTTATATAGATACTTTTATTTTGTAGAAATTTAATTTTATTATATTTAAATATTTTTTTGTAATTTTTAAATTTAAAATAATTTTTGAAAAACCATATTTAAATTATTTTATGCCTAAAAAAAAAAAGATTTTAACTGAATAAATAAAAATCATATTTATTAATTTATCTATTTGTATATGTGATTTTTATTTTTTATTTTTTTTGTTATGTTATAATATAATATATAAGATATAGATCCTACAACTCTCGTGAAAGAAATTATTTGATTTTTTGCGAAAGAGAGAAGGAAAACAATTTTTAATATTTTCTTTTGAAAATCGATGAGAGAGTTTAAGATGTAGAGATTATGAAATATTTTTGTTATATGTCCATTTGAAATCCATAAATTAAGGGATAATTATTATTTCTAAAATAATTAAATAAATAAATCAGTCAATAACTTTTTTAAATTTATTTTATAAATTAAAAAATCAATAATTTTAGAATAAGAGTTTAGAACTCTTAGAACGCTCCTCATTAAAAATTTTATTTTCCTTATATAATATATAGATTATACTTAATACTCATTTTTTCAAGAAGTTTACCTCTTTTCTTAATTTTCTAATATTGCAAAATTAATTTGTTCTTATTTTATCCCAATTTTTTTGTCCACCACCTCTCCCACCCTTGATATAATTTAGAATGAACTCTAGCATGTCGCGCTTTGCATCTTATTTGTAAGTATAAGAAATGTACTTTATAAGAATGAGTCAAATGACAGGTAAAGATTCCTCAGAAAACAAAATTTAAAAATAAAAATAAACATGATAACATATGGTACTCCTCAGAAGCTTAGAAGATTAATAAATAAATAAAAATAACACACACATGAAATGGAGTGAAAAAGCAAGCAATAAAGTCTCAAATTAATACAGTACCAAAAGATATTGGCAATCCAACGGTCTCTGTTACCCTGTTTTTGTACTCTCCCCTTTTTGACCACCACTCTCTCTCCTCATTCTCTCATTCTCTCTCTCTCTCTCTCTCTCTCTCTCTCCTCATTCTCTTTCTCTATATCATACACACACGAAAACACCCACTCAAACACACACGCAACGCAAGTCCGTACTACTCGTAACATCATCTTGTAACGGCTATATTTCATGTGATGATAAAAGCTTGTTTCATGCTCTAATGGAGTTATATATACATATATGTGTTGTGCATTTTGGAACACCACCCCAAACAAAAAAAGAAGAATTTAGAGAAAGCATAGTAATAAGTATAATACGACATGGTTGCGAAGGCAGGATGGGTCCTTAATATCATTTTGACTTGACCCTTCTTGTAAATTTATGCAAAAGAGGTTTTTACCGAACTCAAAAAATTTTGAACTTTGTTTGGAACTTATTTTTCAAATTAATGTTGTTTTTATGAAGTCATGCTTTTTAAAACATACTTTCAACTAATTTTTAAAACACGATATCAACTTTTAATTTAAGACTTAGCTCAATCAGAGAACTTCGATGTTGATCCCGACTCATTGTTCAAGTTTTGAGGTCAACTTTAAGAATTCGACAAACTATACCTTGTGTTTGGAGAGTGAGTGTGAATTTCCACCGTTGTGCGAGTCCGTGACCTACTAGCTAGTTGTAAAGGTTAGTCCTATGTTGTCAAGTTTTGTTTCATAAAAATAACTTAAATTTGAAAAATAAATTTAAAACAACCTTAGATTTTGAAATTTTATTTAACAACTTTGGGTTTTGTAAGTTCAAGACTCAACTTGTCACTTTCCACTACATACGATATTACAAGCCTTCTCTTTAACAAGAGAGAACCATGAATGTGGCACTCAACCTAGCTTGATTCATCAACCTCTTGCAAGTTCTCTATGTGGTCTCTATTGATCTCCAACAATAAAAAATAAATAAAAATAAAAATAAAATGAACATAAATCTCAGTGATATTAAGTGCTTTACGGTTATAATGTGATAAATACATAAGATTGTTCTTTTTCATGTCTACCCTACATAGAATTGACCTACAAAATAAGTACATCTAACCTACAAGTAGTAACAGCACAAACGTTTGTCGTGGTCATGGCTCCATCACTGTGCAATTCTTGGCCAAGTGATCGGCACAGGTCATGTCAGCAAAACCAGACATGTGCCCCTTACTTATGAGGCCCTAGATTTATCCCGACCATTATTCCATGAATCCAATACAAATAGCAGCACACGTAATAGCATCGACCTCTCATGTGCTGACCAAAAAAAAATTACAAACTAATTCCCAAACCCAAATAGTCATAACACTCGTGAATGACTTAAAAATATATATATAACTTTGCTGATATTCAATAACCACCATAGACCATATGGTATACAAGAAAAAAAAAAGAAAAAAGAAGAGCATAACCGACAAAATAATAGTTGTAATTCAAATACTAGAAGTGAAAACACTTCAAAAAAACCAAAAACAAAAAGCAAAAGCAGTTATAGTGTGTTGAAAAGATAAACATTCTTCATGTATTGGAAAACAAAAACAAAAGTAGGTTGAAAAGATGAACATTCTTCATGTATTGGGAAAAAAGTTTCTCAGGGTAATTTATTATTTAAACTTTGCTTGTACATTAGTCTATGCAGAAGCCTCAAAAAACTGCTTAAAACTACCAAGTTTTACATATGATATAATTTAGCAGTCACTTTATCAAAGACAACGCAATTTAAGAACACTCATCTGCTGAACTTTTTGAAGGCTTTCGCGATGAAACCACCAGTCTTCATGCCATTTGGAAATCGATGTCAGTCCATCAAGTAAGAACTATGCGGAGTCTCAGCACAATTTTTGATGCGAAACCCGGTATGGCACATGTGATGATGCAGAAGTTGAAGCAAAGCTTGTGGGTTATGAAAAGCTCGGAGAATAATACAATGAAGAACGCAGATGACCTGTTGAGGATGATGATGAAGCCATTAAAGAACTCGGAGAAATGATGACATTGGAACCTTCCGAAGTACAATTCCAGTTAATTGGACTTGCGCTCGCTCCATTGTAGGGAGAAGAATCCTGTGGCTGATAACTATAAAAAGGATTCACATGCCTTAAGTGATAATTTGCAGCCATCGGCATAGAAATGCCAGCTGAACTTACCCGACTTTCCTTCATGCCTTCAGAATATGGTGCATCAGCGGCTGAATCAGCTTCCTTTTCAGGAGTATCGTCAATGACAATGATCTCCTTCGCAGGATTGGTTATAGAATCTGCATTCCTGCGTTGGGTATCTGAAATTGTTGCAACTTTTTCCATATTATATGCCAAAGGAGTATACGGTCTGTCTCTGGATCTGTTTTGATCATTAGGCAAACTGTATCGAACTTTGTATTCATGCGGCTCCAAGGATGGTGCAAAACCACCATCCACATTCTTGTGTAAAAACGTGCCTGCAGGAGCATGAGAATATATTTGTGATGTCCAATGAGTAACATGACCTCCAAAATTGTTTGGCAGCTCGACTTGAAAACCTGTGTTGAATTGGTTCTGGCTGGAGGTGGGAGGGTATTGATGGGCCATATGATGAAAGGAACGCAAGTCCTCACTTTGAATATTGCCAGGAGAGATTCCAGAAAGTGTTCGGAATTGCAGATTTGGATGGTCATTCAAAGAACCTGACTGGGCTGGTCTAAATTGTGGGGAAACATTTTCTTCTTTGTTGACCACCATTAAATTTTTCCCCATCAACCTGAGAACGGGATTGGAAGCAGACGGACTAGCAGAATCACAATCGCCATAAATTGGGGACTTAACCGTAGAATCAGCAGCAACTTTTACAGAAACGGGAGCTACAACTGAATTCGTGACAGGGAAAACCACCTTTTCTGATCCTGAACTAGGGAAATTGCCCCAAGAAATCACTTCAGGCATGTTCAAACTCAGCTGCTTTCCCATGGCAGGAACGGGCAATGATGCCATGGTCCGTCTTCTCAGAAGTTGTGACTCTTGATAATTTAAAGAAACACCCCGAGACATTCCCTCCTTCCGCAAGCAACAACATGGCTGATCATTTCTGAAACTGATAGGTTCCTTTTCGGGAATGATCATGTTGACTTTCAATTCATCTGAATTGACTCTTTCGGCTTGTAAAGTCACTGGATGAGGAACTCGAGCAGTAATCTCATCTTGGGTGACATGAGGTCCTACAGACAATCTTTCTGAAGATTTTGAACCAGATCTTGCGATCATGGAGCTAGAAATGGTTGACATTGCAGATATTGGAGAATCTGATGAATCTCTATCAACCAGATCATGGTGATCTTCAGAGGTTTGAACCAAGCTCGTGGTTAATGATGAATTTCCTTGAAGATCTTCTGAACCCATATCCCTAGGACTCGGCAAAAATGATCCAGGTGGTCCTGGAATAGGTATTGGATCAACCTCAGTGAAGTAATTTCCTTGCCCATCATTAGAATCCATTTCTGCCCCCATATCAGTCTTTTGGGTTATCATAGTATTGCCAGCCTCATCTACACAAAACATCTCTTGTTCATCTCCCAAACTTGGATCAGTAGGACATGATGGTGTTTCAACTCCACACAAAGACCTCTTAAATACAGCAGATGGCAATGACCCAGTTAGGGCATTGGAAGGACTAGCCAGCTTGTGAAAGTCCGGAACCAACGATTTGCTCAAACTCGCAACATTTCCCCCAACATCCAACACCGACGATGTTCCAGTCACAATATTGTCCCCATGACTTTGAATCCCTTTTCCACCAGATTTTATGTCATCAGATCTATCTGCTAAATCATCATTTTGTACTTCATCACCCTGATACTCGGATGCAGATTGCAAAGCCATGGATTCCTCATCCTCAGAGATACTAAAAGCTCGCCTCTTCTTTTTGATTTTCAGAACACTGCCTCTTCCAAGAGAGACTTTGCCAGTGATTTTTTCTATTCTAGATTGACTTTCAAAATGCTTCTCCATAGAATCATGTTTTTCAACACCTTCAGGAGCCAATGCCACAACCCCTTTATCTATTTTTGGCATGCAACGCACTCCAGACTTCTTACGGGACAAACACTTCCTATTCACCTTATACTTCAATTCAGGCAGAGATGACTGCTGGACTGACAACATGCGCTTCCTCAAAGAAGATAACTTTGTGGATTTTGATGAGAATGCACGATGACTCCGTGACAGATTTGAGCAAACAACTTGAGAACTATTGTTTACAGGATTGTCGTTTACCTCAACTAGTTCCTTGCCAAAATAAGGAACATAGTTTTCTCCATTACTTGCAAAATCCTTGAAACTTCCATCCACGGATGTGCTGTCTTTTCTCAACTGCTTGCCAGACCCAAATGAGTTGAATACAACTCTCTTTCTCACATGAGGCGGCTCATTACATTCATTAATGGGCGCTTCGTACGAATAATTCTCCATTCTCTTGCTGCTTTCAGGAGAAGAAAGTGGACTCTCGTAAGAGTTTGGAGTTTTTTGAACGCGGCTTCTCTCCATGTATGACTCACCTAAAGATGATTGATCACTTTCAACTAGCAATTCCTGCCTAAAGTTACCTCCCAAATGCTGAAGGCCTTCCTTACGGTTGCGCCTTTTCAAGTGACCAGTCCGTTTAGAGCATGCCCATTTCGTTATAGTTCCTGAATCGTTTGGTTTGATCTGATCTTGAGCATTGAAGGGCTGTGTCAGTCTTTCCTCTTTCCTGCAACTTTCTTCCGACGCAAAATTTCTTTTTCGCCCACCAGATTCTCCATGAACCTGTTTAACAATAGTTTAATAACCACATGTCTGCAAACTCGTACTACTAAAATTGCAAAATCAAAAACAAAACATACAGGGCCAAGCTAAGGCTACTGTGCGCGTGTAAAATAAGGTGTTTTCAAAGATTTGGCTTGTTTAAGCTTCCAATGGTTTTAAAATATTTGTTATTATTCTCACATGCCATTGCCAGTTTGAGACCACCAGCTGGAGAGTTTCTTCAGTTTCAAGATATAGATAATGCAACAATTAAAGGAAAGGTAAATCAACTATAACCACTATCGGTAAAAGAAAGAAACACGCTAGTAAGAAAATGATATACCTCAGAAATACGCCGGGCCTTGGAAGTGCAAAATTTTTTGCTCTGAGGAGCAAGTTTCAGGTATTTGTGATGTTTCTGAGCATGCTGCCTTTTCTTGAAAGTTTTGAGCAATTTGCTTTTTCTGGGTCCGGGATCTGCTTCTAATTTTGGTACTGATGATGTATCACTGAACATTGACAAAATCCGAAGTTTTGTACCATTGGAATCAATATAAACTGCGCGTTCATGGCCCTTGTCCTTGGAATTAACCGGTGAAACTCTTTGCTTCTCTTCTTCAGCACGCTCCACAGTTTCACGAGAAGGCAAGCAAGAGTTTGTGGCCCAGCTTGTCCCATTTCTTTTATCAAGCTCTTCCAGTGTGCAATGTCGGGCTGTTGTATAGATATCCACCATTAATCTTGTCTTCCTCGGCTTTATTCTATGCTTAATTACCCTAGAATTCGCTGTCCACTTGACAGTTGACTCCACAGAAAGGCACTGATCAATGTGAGCATTCAAGGTAGTATTGGAAGGGGACGAGAACACCTTGCAAACCGGGCACACATTCGAAGCCATTGTGTCTGGAACTGCCACACAATTTGCTGAAGTATCTTGGTTTGAGCTAGGATCGCCGCTACCCACTTTCACTATCAATCTACACTTCTTAACCGGTGGTTGGTTTGTGCTATCACTCTCGGTTTTTGGGGACACAGGAGGAACCGTAGCTTCAAGATCAGTAGGAACTGAATTTATCTCAGAATGAGGTTGATTTCTTTCAAGTTCTTTATCTGCTTCAGATCCAATCAAACCTATATTTACACAATCCGGGGCTAGATTCTTGTCACAACTGGTATGATCAGAGGACATGGATACAAAATGATCGCTCGGCCCAGAAGGCTCCCCATCAAAATTGCTTATATTTTCCTTTCCAATCAGACTAGTTTCAACCGCGCATCTCTCAAAAACCCGGTTTCTAACAGAATCAAGAGGCTGGAAAGGCGGGAGCAAATCTTTCACGCCATGCTTCAAACAAAGTTGCAAATTTTCCTGAGAAAATGGCCAACTGTTCTTGATATCCTTGCTCCTGGAACCAAACACATAATCTCTGCAACACAAGCACAACCCAAAACTTCTTTTCAGATGATTTAGATCAATCATACAAAAAGAAATACAACGACGAAGGCATTAACTTCTAAAACCCAGCTGTACTCTGGAAAAAAAACAAAAGAAAATTAAAGCTCTGCAAAAGACTTTTAAAGACCCTCATGGAATTTATGCCAAAAACGCATTAACCATAGAAGTATCAACCAGAGTAACACATGAAATCACAGAAAAGGACGATCAAGAAAGAGGAGATAAAACAAATTGACTAAATTTTAAGTTGGTTACAAACAAATTAAGAGCTTTAATTAGGCATTCAATTTTCAAAAGCCAGATTGAAACCACAACCTGCTCCATAAGCTGAAATCAAGCAATAGCTAGATCAAAATCACCAACATGAAATAGTGGATCTGACCCAGAAAAGGGTTTGGAAAGGGCAGAGAGAGAGAGAGATGACAAAACAATCAAAAGTGAAAGAGGAAGATATGTATTATTTACCTAATGGAGAATTTGGGGAGTGGGTTGTTGCTATCAAGGCCTGACTTCAACAGATCTACCTCTTGCAAGGCAACCTTATCAGAAGCCCTCTCATCACTGCAACTTTTCAGGTGAGAGATTTCGCAAGGACACGGGGGATCTGGTGGAGGGTTTTCAATGGATAACATCTGATGATAAGCTTCACCTTTCTTGTGCTGTCTTGCCCACAACAGTCACAAGAACTTCTATCTCCTCCACAACTAGACCTTGTCAGCATAACAATATAGCTAAGCCTCTCTCCCAAACTCCAAGCCCCACCACCACCACTGAGCATCAAACTCAAAACAACCCACTTCAAGGATGGCCCTTTTCTTCACCCATCAGCCTGCAAAATTAGAAGAGAGAGAATATGAGATAAGATCAGGAGGTTTTGAGACAGACCCATTAAAAATACAAAGCAGAAGAAGATTCTAGACCCCTCTATAACGTTATTTTATGTGCTTGGTATGAGTAAATTTGAAGTCATCCAAGTATGTTGAATCACAATCAGACACTCTTTGAGAGCCTGATTGAACAAGGAAAGAACAAAATTGGCAAAGAATTAAAGCCATAAGCGAAGGCTTTAATTAAATATCAAAGTTCAGGAAGCGTTATTTTATGTGGGTAAAAAACTAAAACCACACATGATTTGCCAAGCATATCTCAGTAGATTAAAAACCCACTATTCATTTGCTAACTTCATTGAATAATCAAATCAAATCTATAAAAGGTAACAAAATATGTGGTCGTAAAGCAAGAAGAAGAAGAGTATCAAAAGATTTCCCAATATTAACACGAATTTCACACAAATAAAGATATATGGTCGAATAGAAGCTCGAAATCGGCTAACTAAAAGAGGATTAAGAGAGTTGGAAGGAAGCGAAAACGCCTAAAATCGAAGCTTTGGTCGAGTTGATGAACAGTGAAATGAACCTAGCAACCACAAATCAAAGACTAATATTGAAAAGAGAGAGACTCGAGAAACACGGCGAAGAGAGACTCATGAAATCACATGAAACTTCATCGTTCAAACTTCCATACGTATACATACTCAGAAAACAAGAAGAAAAAAACCATAGATGCGCAAAATTTGGGATATGATCACACTGCAAACAAAACCCACAAAAGAGAGAAAATCTGAAGGAAAGAAAGAGACAAAAAAAAAATCAAGAAAAAGGTTGGATCAAGAGAAACAAAACCCAAAAATGAAAAATCAGTCGAACCCAGTAGTACAAACCTTCACCTTCCTGTAAAGATTTTCTTTTGTGAGAAAATGGGAGAGAAAAATGAGGCCAAGAAAAAAAGAAAATATCGGATATAGCAGAGACTAGAAACCAAGAAGCGATAGAGAGAGAGAGAGAGATCTACAGTTGAGAAAAGAGCACCACCCACTCACACATCAAAAGGGGCATCAGGTTCTTCTCTCCACCAAAAAGCAGGTTTGTACCATTAACAGCACGATTCACCTCCCCCTCTGTGAATATGCGTGAGAGAGAGAGAGAGAAGAAAAAAAAAATACAGATAGAGATAGACATATAATAGAGATATAGAGATAGAGAAACAGAAAGAGATATGAAGAGATATGTAGAGATAGAGAAGAGAGAGAGGAGGGAGGGGGGGAGTGTTACTCTACAAAGCTGTCCTATCCTATACCTACCCTACACTCTTCTTCTCATTTTTTACTTCATTCTTTATGTGGGATTTTTATCATAGCGTGTGTTAAATGACGGTTTTAGCCCCACCTCCTTTTGCAAATTACGCAAATGAAAAGGTCGCCAACTTCGCTACACGACAAAAGTTGTAATGTTGACAATCTTGGAATTTATTATGCACACGTATTTACTTACACCAGCGCCAACTCGAGTAATGCTAAGATAAAATAAATAAATAGAGTGAGTAGTGTTATATTTTTTAATATATTATTTTTATTTTTATTTTTATAAGATAGAAGAGCGATAAATAAAAAATAAACAAGTAAAGTAAAGAGTGAAATTTCTTTCACATTATTAGGGATAATGAGTGAAAGGTGGGTTTGAATTTTTTCTTATTTTTTAACAAATATTTATATAAATATAGGTGTAATTTAAAAAGTTGGTTAGAAGTTAACTTTTTAATTTTTTTTAACTTTCTTATATTTTTGTGAATAAAAAATATCAATACTAATGTGATTCAAAATAAATTAAAAATTAAAAACTAAATTTTAATTAGCTTGTCAAAAAGACCTTATAAATCTCACGTTGATGTGAATTTCATACCCAAAATATTTGGATATAAATTTTAGAATCTCTAGTTTTTTGGCTAATAAATAGTTTCATTCGATTAGGATTAAGTGATTTGATTTTATTGATTTTGTAAAGAAAAAATATTCTCCCAAAATTAATAAAAATTTATAAAATCTTATGTTGAAAATAAATAATGAAAATTGATGACAATTGTTCTATAAATACTTTGTTCATTAATTTTTGTTACAAAAAATGTTTTATTAGTTATTTATGTTCTAAAGCTTAAATAATTAAATTATAAAAATATTTAAATATAATATTTTGATCAATTCAATTTATATTGGTATAAAAACTTTCAAAATTAAGACAGGCAATGAAAAACAAATAAAAAATTAAAATTTCGATGAGCAATCAATTTGCTTTTGAGGGCATTTGGGAAGAACATACAAAAAAAATTCAAAAGTCGTCTTTTAATCTATTTTAAGTCACATCACCTTCATATAAAAAAAATTAAAAAATCAACTTTTAACCATCTTCTCCAAATACTCCTTTGTTAATCTAATGTACAACACGGTCAAGCGTCAAATTAATTGGTTTGACAAAAATAAAACTTTGATCATATGTGGTCTATTTGAACAATGACTGACGTACATGTAGGAAAAATACGATATTATACAATTAATATTTGTAAAGACATGTAAAGATTTGTGGTACAATTAAAAATGATACTAATGGTTTTAAATTAAAAAAAAAAATGAATTAGATCATACAAAAAAAAGTGTATTTTTTTAATGTGAATTTTATCATAATTGAATTGAATTTTAATTATTTGTTATAGTTTTTAAAAAATTATTAAGTAATCTATTTTATGTATTTTTAACAATAATATTTTCAAAATGTACATATGTATACCTAGCGGATTTAAATAATATTTGTGAATGTATAAAATGCAAAAAGAAAAATTTTAATTTGTTTTGTAAGATTATGTCTAGATTCACCTATTATATTTACAAAAATGATCCGTAGCTCGAATATTGCGGGCTCGAATGGCTCGAAAGTACAAATATACCACCTTCAACAAATTGACTCTCACCTCTCTCGCCTCATCCCTCCCTCTGATTCAGTCACTCTTACATCATCCCTCTCACCTCTCTGGCCTCATCCCTCTCATTCACTCACTCTCACCTCTCTCTCCTCTCTATCTCTCTCTATCTCATCACTCTCGCCTGTTTCTTGAGGGAGTACGAAGGACGACGAGACGGTGGACGAACGACAGCCTGCAATATTGTCACGACCCAAACCCGGCCTTATGGGTTTAGTACCGTAACCGGCCAGTAATCCGAGATTACCGAAGGCTTGCTTAACAGTAATACAGAAAAACAAAGTATAGGGCCTGGCGGAAGCCAATACAGTAAGTAAATAGTATCTAATGAGCTGTGACAGTCTGTATGCCAAAAAGATTTTTCATACATTCATGCAGTCAACAGTACAGTCTATACCAATATTTACAGTCACTCAGTGCAGGGACCTAATCCCTTGATAACAGTACAGTAAAGCAGATAACAGTTTATACAAAACAGGTACAGAGACGGTTGGGGGAAATAAAACACCCCTAAGCCCCTAAGCCATAGCTTGATAGGCTCAGAACCTCGCAGTGAGGCACAGTGGTGGCTCGACAAGATTAAATGCTTGCCTGACGCTCCTAGCTGCGGTCTGGTGCCTGTACACCTACATATATATATGAGCAGTGAGCTAAAACCCAGTGAATAACACAACGCGTAAAGGGGTTTAAGAAAGAATGTCCTTTCAGTATTGAAAACAATCATTTCAGTCAGTTTATCAGTCAATCAGTTTGTGGTTCATATTTCAGGCCATAACAATCATTCAGTTAAAACAGTGATATGTGGTACATCCATTGGCGTAACAGTACAGTAAACAGTAGGTCTTAAAAGACCGGGTCTTAACAGACCAAACAGTAAACGATGGCCATCAGTAGCAGTACAGTAACAGTAACAGTAACAGTACTATTTCAAAGAACAGTGCAGTACTTGTGGATTTAAGAGGTGTCTCGCACAGATTCTAGAGGTGGCTCACACTGTAGCACTTAGTTCCGTAGATTCTAGAGGTGGCTCACAGTGTAGCACTTAATTCCGTACAGCACTTTGTTCCATATCAGAAATACAGAATGGCCATCATAACAGTAAACAGTAGTGGTTCCAAACTTGGGAACCGACAGAGATCTCTCTGTCACAGTAACAGTAAACAGTAGGTGCCAAGGATGCCACAGTACAGTTCAGAATATAAGACATACATTCGTTCGGTACACAGTATCAGTTTAATGAATAGTTCAATTCCGTAAACAGTATCAGATCAGTAAACAGTATCAATTCAGTAAACAGTTCAGTTCAGTAAACAGTATCAATTCAGTAAACAGTTCAGTTCAGTAAACAGTTCAGTAACCAGTTCAATTCAGTAAGCAGTTTCGTAAACAGTTCAATTTAGTAAACAGTTCAGAAGATAATCATTTTTGAACATATCTTTACACAGTTGTTACTCACAGAGTTCTGGGCTACAGTAAGCTAGAGCGTCCCCTCGGTAAGCCAACCCTACACAGTATACAAGATGAACACACACTAAGCTATACAGTTGGGGAAGATCAATAACTTAATCCCTAATTTGCCTCGGTGTGTTCTACATCTATATCCTCATTAAGATGCCTTAAACTAGGCCTAAGAATACCTAGAATGGGATGAGGATGCAAAAATACACTTAGAAAACATTTTGAAAAGTTTGCTGAAAATAGGACCCTCGCTCGAGCGAGCATTCCTTCGCTCGAGCGAGCTTCCAAAATCAAAGGCTTCGCTCGAGCGAGAAATCCTTCGCTCGAGCGGTCTGATGAAACAGTAAAAGTACTGGATGCTCGAATTTTACGCTCGAGCCACCAATCCTTCGCTCGAGCGTAGCTTCGAACAAAGCCAAATCTGGAATTTCCAGATTTGCCTTTCAAGCTCAAACCAAGCATTCTACCACTCTATACTCGACCTCTTGGGCCCAAATTCTGGAAAACACCTCTAGATTCAATGTATAACAAGTTCCAAAAGCCAATTTGTGAATTCAAAGCCCAAGAGTGAGTCAATTGAAACCATTTTTCAAACCCACTTTCAAGAATAAACTTCAAACATGCCATGCATGAATTTAGAACCAATTTCCAGCTTCAAGCTTGCTCTAATGAGCTCAATATTTTGGAAACAAGATGAAAACATGAACTATAACAACAATATGGGCATGCATGCATGAAATGAGCTCTAATTCAACTCTTGGGAACCAATTTATGGTTCTACTCTTCAATTAAGCATAAGGCATGCAAGAACTAACTCAATCACAACAATGAGAAGGTAAAAACCTTACCTAAGTCTTGTAGTTCAAGCCTAGAAGTTCAATAATGGAGTCAACACTTCAATCCTCTTAAGTTTCAAGCACAACCAAGCCAAATGTGATGAAAATCAATTCTCTTCCTTCCCTCTCAGTCTATATTTCGGTTGAGGCAAGAAATGGGGCTGATCAAATGTTTTTGGTTCAATGCAATAAGGCTCTACAATACTCATAAACAAAGGCCCACTCAATGGCATTTCAGTAATTACGACAAACTCTTTAATTGGCTTTATTTAATCTAGTTTAATCATTCATAATCACATTTTAGATAAATATACCATTAAATCACATAAATTCCAATGGTTCCAAAACATCAATCTATTTTCGATTCGGCCGCCGATAAGGTTTTCAATTTGCAGTTTAATGCATAAGACAAGAACAGATAATTTGGCAGTCAAACAGATAGATTGTGCATTTAAACAGTTACAGTCAATCGATTCAGTTTCGGATCTCAGTCAGTCAGTTCGGTACTTTAATCAATTCAATTATCAATCATGTTCAGTCTCAGTAAACAGTAATCAGTAGGTAATCAGTAAACAGTGACGAGGGTTGTTACAGTCTCCCCTCCTTATAAAGAGTTTGGTCCTCCAAACTCGAGGTAACATATAATAACAGAGATAATACCTAGCATAAAGGTAACTTTCACTCTATAACAGGAGCACAATCATATTAAAACAGAATCTTATGCACATTCAGTTGTCAGTCAATGACAGTTTCGGATATATATTCATTTTCATATTCTTGTTCAGAGCATACATAGATGCCACAATTCTTACTTGAGCATACGCGGTGCATTCATTAGCACTACTAGAGCAGATACAGTATAGAACAAATACAGTACATGACAGATACAGTGCAGAACAGATACAGTACAGAACAGATACAGTATAGAACAGATACAGTGCAGGACAGATACAGTGCAGAACAGATACAATACAGAACAGATACAGTATAGAAGCTGAGCCCCCATGACGAGGCCTCCGGTACGGGTAACAGAGCAGACAGATATACGTTCTATAAAGGAACTTCCGTTACCGGGCAGCTAACATATATTACATAATACCAAGAGTCACGAATATATATCAAAAATTGAACAACCATTCAGTATACAACATATAGCATTTCAGGAACGAAATTTATTTCGTGACATAGAACATGAATGCAGTTGCACAGTAGTACATAACAGTGTCAGTACAGTGACAGTACAGTAACAGTAATGGTACCAATACAGTAACAGTACAGTAGCAGTATAGTAGTATTCACACTACTTATATCAAGTACTTATCGGGGTTATAAATTTGCACTGGGCTCAGTTTCCTAAGTAATTTCCCCCGTTAAGTTACAGAGTTTCGACTCATTCTCTTCCGAGTTATTCACCCGGTCTTAGTTCAATTTAGTTCTTAATTCGGTAATCCATCACAGTCAGTCCAGTTCCTTCGGGAGTTATCGCGAATATAAGGCGAATTGTACATCACTCCCATAGCAGTAGGCAGAATTCGGGAGTAAGTATTCATTTACTATTCATCAGTTCCAGTCTTTACAGATTCAGTCATAGCACATGTTAGTACGAAAACAGTATGATTTCTTTAAAAGATGTCACTATCATATTATATCTTGTATAAAAAATTTGTTTATACATTACACAAATTCGGCACATATGAACAGTTTTAACTTTTGTGTCCAGTCAATAATTTAGTTTCTTTTAGGGGCTATTTGAAAAACTATGAAAATTAGACCAGGTTGTGAGCCCCACTTTTATGGGTGATTATTCAGTATTGTCGAAGTATGGACATATGGTGTTTCATAAGACGTAAGGGCCTATAATTTATGTTGAAGATGGAAAAATAATATAGGACTAAGTAATTAGTGATTGACTTAAAATATGGTTACATAATACTCCGAGGTCATGTTTGATTCACAAAACTAATAGTGAAGTATTAATAATTCTATTAAATTAGTGTGGTATTCACTATCCAATTGGATTAATATCCATTGGATTAATAATTCCACCCCTATCCCATTACTAATAATCCTATAAATTTGTTGAATTAATTATCCATTAGATTAATAATCCTAAACCAAAATGTTAAAACAAATATAAAATAATTAGACCCACGAATTAATAATTCCAATCTCATACTCTAATCCATCCAATCAAATATGTCCCAAGAGTATTAAATAATTTCCCCCAACTCCATGTTGTTGTTTTTTTTCCTTCTCCGTAAGTTACCCCTTGGTTTAACCTTTTCAGGTATTAGGCACTTTGCCAAAACAAAAGTGGACCCCTGTTCTTTTAAAATGCATTACACTAAAACCTAAATAAATAATTGCACTACATTCAGGGTTGATTTGGGAAGTTTGTTGATTTTTTAATTTTTTTGTGGTTTGGGAAAGATTTTTTTACTTTTTAATTTTTTTTGTGAGAGAAAAGTGTAATGATTATAGGTTAGATGTGATGTTTTGTTTGTTGTGGTTAAAATAACTTATTTTTTCTTTTGTAGTTAAAATAGCCAAAAAAAAAGCCCACAAAACTACTTCCCAAACGGTGCCTCTTACTTTAAAAAATGAAAATAAAAAAATTACCAATTAATGCAAAAATTATTACATACGTATGAGACAAATGTCCCCTGCACTCTTATTTGTATGACTCCCGATGATATCTTGAAATATCATATATGTATGGGTGTGTTTGTTTGGACGGACTGGATAAGGGGAGATTGTAATCCATCGGACTGTTAATTCCGGGATACATTGTCCCGGGACTATTTGGTGGGATTGGATTTGTATCCTATGTTTATTTAGTCATGGGATTAGATGTCTAGATTGGACTATTTTTAGTAAATCCAATGTTTGGTTAGACGAACTGGATAAGGATAAATGTTCAAAATACTATTTTACCCTTATAATCTATAATTTATAATTTAACAACACTAAAAAAATTTAATTTATAAGGCCACAATTTTTAATTTATTATTTTCAATTAAATTAAATTTATAATTTATATTTTATATTTTTATTTAATATATAATGTTAAATAATGACAATAAAAAAATAATTTTATTTAATATATAAATTAAATTTTCAACAACACTAAAAAAATTTAATTTATAAGGCCATAATTTATAATTTATTATTTTTAAATAAATTTAATTTATAATTTATATTTTTTATTTAATATATAATTTTAAATTAACAATACTAAAAAAAAAATTTATTTAATATGTAAATTTAATTTTTTAACAACACTAAAAAAATTTTAATTTATAAGGCCATAATTTATAATTTATTATTTTTAATTAAATTTAATTTATAATTTATAATTTAAATTTTTTATTTAATATATAGTTTTAAATTAACAACACTAAAAAAATAATTTATAAATGTTCAAAAGACTATTTTACCCTTTTCTAATTGTTTACTAAGTAATAGCATGGAGTGTAAAATGGACATTTTACAAAATAATCCCATGGGATACCAATCCCATGGTTTCTATCCCACAACCCCCCATGGGATAAGATAGTCCCATGTATGTGCGACTAATAGTCCGGGGGGACTATTAGTCCGGAGCAAAAATTTTCAAACAAACAATGGACTATTAGTCCGGTGGGACTAATAGTCCAATCCCACCCTCTTATCCCTCAAAACAAACATGCTCTATGTGTATTCAGTATAATTGAGACACGTATATTTAGTTAATGAATTATGAATTATAAAACTATTTTTGTTTTTTTAACTAAAAAATATAAGAATTTTAGAAGTCAAATTTTTTAGTCTCTAAAACTAAAAATTTTATTACAAAATATATTTAAAGATTAATTTTTATCATCGTGAGAATAGTCGTTAGAAGATAGTTTTGGAAAGTCAAAAATAAGATTTTTATTGACAAAATTTTGAAAATGTCACTAATAAATACATTTTTAGGGACAAAATAATTTGGTCTCAAAAGGGTTTAATTTTTGAATTAATTACCTAAAAGTCCTATTTACAAATGTTATGGTAGCTCAAGTCCTATTTAAAATTTTTTAAACCAATAAGTCATATTTAGTAAAACTGAGAATATTATCAGTTTTTCTCAATTTTTAAAATTAAGAACATGATCAATTTTGAATAGTAGTGTTTCAGATAATTGTTTCACTAACTGATGAAAAAAACAGAGTATAAGATTAAACGTTTTTGCCCTTTCTACTTATTGGTGTGATTCAACTATCTAATAAAACCGAGAACATTATCAGTGTTTTTCTAGTTTTAAAACTAAAAATATTATCAGTTTTTTTATTTTTAATTTTTTTTTTATATAGTTCTGCCCAACAATGTTCCATCAGCATACTCTTTTATAGATACAAAATTTTTAGTTTCACATAAAAAAATAATTCAGTTTTTTAAAATTTTTTCAGGAAAAAAAAATTTCACATAATTTTTTTAATTTGAAAGTTGATTTTTAAAGTTTTAAAAATTAAAATAAATATCAAATTATCATGTTCTTTTATAAATAATCATAAATGACGAACAATCATTATTTGAAGGGTAATTCTGACTATTACAGATTTAATGGAACTTGAAGGTCTAAAAACTATTAATTAGGACTTAATGGAATGTAAGTTCATAAATTAAGACTTGTGTGTTAATGCTCTATTTATTTTTTTTAGATAAAAAATTTAGTCTCAAAAGAATAATAGTTCAACACTAATGTCCAATTTTCGTTATTAAAAATATAATAACGATACTTTTCGTAAAAAAAAAATTAATTCCTAAACAATAATTTTATCTTAAATTTTGATTTTTAAAATCTTAATTTTTTGTCATTTGACATGTAACAGTTTTAGCCTAAAATTCAAAAAGTTAAATCAAAAAGCTATAACACATACTAAAAAATCAAAGATTTTCTTTTCTTTTTAGTTTTTGCACATTTTTTTATAAAAAACTAAAAACTTATTACAAATATACTAATTTTTTTATTTTATATTTTGGTTAAAAAGTCAAAAAATGACTTATTTTATTTTATTTTAAAACTTATTACAAATATACTTACTTTATTTTATCTTGAAAATTACTAAAATGACTTTTTTTCAAACGAGGCCGTGAATTGTTATGAACCATAATGACTTGTTTATATTAGTTTTTTGTGTCGTTTGGTTTTGACTTTTTTAGTTGATTTTTTTGACTTTTTTAGGCTGAGACTTTTTTAGTCGTTTGGTATTCTTGTTTGGCTTTTTTGACTTTTTAGTTTTAGAATGACAAAATTGCCCTTAGTATAGAATGATGCTTTTTGACTTTTTGTTTGTATATGGGGTAATTTGGTACTTTTATAACTTTTTTGTCTTTTTGTAATTTTGTATCTTTTTTTTTTTGTTTTTTGTGATTATATATCCTAGATGGAAAACCAAACCAAGGCTTAATTATGGAATGGTTGCTGAAAAATGAGATGAGTTATAATGAGAGCGAAAAAATGGGCACGACTAAAGCTATAATTTTATTAGGATAAATTATATATACACCTCTTTAGATTTGATTAAAATATAAATTGTCTCTTGTAATTTAAAAAATTTAAAATAGTTCCTTGTCAGAAATTTTTTATTTAATAGAATTAATTGAAAAGATGAAATTTTAACTGTTTTCCTATACAATAATAAAATTATCTGAATTATTAATTGAAATAAAAATTTAATATCATTAAAAACTGTTAATTAACTTAATGATTTATTAATAAAAAGACTTATTTGTTATGAAATTAAAAATCTTATGGGGCATAATGTAATTTTTAAAACTACAATGAGTAATTTATAATTTAAGTAAATTTGAAAGGATGTGTTTGTAATTTATTCTAATTATTATAATAATTTTATGTATTTGTACATAAACGTGTTGAACGTAGTAGACTTTTCTTAAACGTGACATATCTATATATTTTATAAATAAAAATAGATTTTTTTAATCCACAAGCTTTACAAAAGTTTCAATATTCTAATATTAATTTTATAACTTTTTTATTTTAAAAATAAAAAATTCAGTATTTATTGACTTGTCCCAACCCATAAAACATTTTGACTTCTCCCATACCTACTGTCGTACCATTTTTAACTTCTCCCATACATTATGGTTAATGATGGAATTGTTAAATTATTTTTATAAAAAATTTAAAAAAATAATTTGTACATTAAAAAAATATCTAAAATAAATATAAATTCTTATTAAAAAATAATATATTGCAATTGGGGAAAAAAAAAAGAGAAACAAATTACACTGTAAAAAATAATTAGTATATTAAAAAAATCTAAAACAAATATAAATTTTTATTAAAAAATAATAGATTGCAATTGCAAAAAAAGAGAAAAAAAAATTAAACTGTGCATTTCATTAAAATCTAAAAAAATAATTTGTATATTAAAAAAATATCTAAAACAAATATAAATTCTTATTAAAAAATAATAGGTTGCAATTGTGAAAAAAAAAAGAAAAAAAAATTACACAACTCATTTCATTAAAATCTAAGAAAATAATTTTTATATTTAAAAAATATTTAAAACAAATATAAATTCTTATTTAAAAAAAAAAGGTTGTAATTGTGAAAAATAAAGGGAAAAAAATTACACTATAAAAAATAATTTGTATATTAAAAAAATATCTAAAATAAATATAAATTCTTATTAAAAAATAAAATGTTGCAATTGCAAAAAAAAAAAAAAATTACACTTTACATTTCATTAATAATACTCAAAAAATGTGTCAAGTATTTGTGTAAAAGCATGATATGTATCCACTTTCAAATTATCAAGTGAATATAATTCAGCAATTAAAAGATCTCAAACCACATCTCTTTATCTTATCAAATGTTCTTTTTTTTTTGTTCATGCATTCATTTTAATATTGATAGAGAATTAGACGTGTAGAAGAGTAAAAGACATTAAAATTATATATTGAGTTATGTAATTATTGTAATGAAAAATAAAGGTTATCTTTATCTTTTATGACAATTTTTCTAGTTATACCTCCAATTAAAACGTCAAGTGTGCTTCTACATCGTCATTCAATGTTGTTTTTATTTTTTTTAGATACTTTGTCTCACAATTGTTTATATTTTGTGTTATAAAATTTATTACATCTGTATTTGCTAAAACTATTAGATGGACCAAATAAAAGAAGTGCAAACTATTTCAATGTCATTCTCGGGATTAGAAGTACAAAAAAGACACAAGAAATATATGAATAGACAATATTTTACAAAAGGGCGAATTACACTAACGGTCCCTATAGTTTGGGTCTTGTGTCACTTTGGTCTATAACTTTTTAATTGTAACACATTTGATTTTGAATTTTGAATCTTATTCAAAATAAAGACAATTGAAGATACTATTGCTCAATTTCGATGGCAAAATTGTCAATTTGATAAAATATAAACTAATCTGACAAAAATAAATATAAAAAAATATTTTTGAATTTCTAAAATTATTTATACCCACTAAAGATAAAATTATGTAAAATTGATAATTTTTTTAGATATTTATTTATTTTTTACCAAATTAAGTTTTATTATATGCTTAAATGATGATCATATAATGAGTGGTTGTTTTTATTTTCATTATGGCGACAACTTTGATATCATTATTAAACCAATCTATTAAATCAAAAAATTCAAAGCTAAAAATATTTCATATATTAAATATATCGACTACACATTAAAATCCTAACAACCACCCATTACATGATCATCATACAAACATGTAAAAATTAATTTGGTAAAAAAAAAAATGTCTAAACGATTTATCAATTTTACATAAATTTGTTTTTGGTGGGTATAAATTATTTTTAAAAATTTAAAAATATTTTTTTGATATTTATTTTTGTCAAATTAGTTTATATTTTATTAAATTGATGACTTTGTCCTTGAAATTGAGCAATGATATCTTCAATTGCCCTTATTTGGAGCAATATTTAAACTTTAGTGTCAAATGTGGCATAATTGAAAAGTTAGGGACCAAAGTGACGCAACTTCCAAACTATAAGGACTGTTAGTGTAATTCGCCCTTTACAAAATTTATTTGTGAGTCTCACTTCTTGAAAATTTTATAATTCATTTATTTTTTGTATTATATTTTATGTTTAGTTTCTGTACCTTTATATATATATATATATATAATTTTTTTGTTTTTTTTAAATGTTTATTTTTAAAAATTAATTAGTAAATAAATAAATTATTTTCTATTTCAAACAATTTCATTTTTTTTTTATTTTTTATTTTTTCTTAAAGTAGTTTTTGCTTTGGGCAATTACTTACTCTATTTTTTTTTTCTTTCCATATATTGTAATTTTATGTATTTTAAGTATATGATATTTTCACTAATACACTCGGAGATGTACTATGAAAGAAGTATCATGCGAAAATTAAACAATAAATAAATAAAATAATACGATGAATGTGAAACAAAGATCAAAGATCAAAATTCTCAAAACAAGTAAGTAAACAAACAAGCAAGTATAATAGAATGTTTAACAATAGACATTTGAAAATTTGCAACAAAATTTTATAAATTAACTTTTTGCTAAGAAAATTCTATTTGGTATTAGCTAAATAAAATGCTTTTAAAATAGGTTCTTTTTTTAAAAAACAAAAATTTAAAATTAAAACTATAGTAAATTTATGTAAGCATAATTGCTAACCACATTTTTTTAATGTATAATATTTATATGGACTACATTTTTTAGGTTTATTTTTTTTAAGTATTTATATAGAAGTACAAAAATGTCATTAGGAATAAATTTTTTTCTTAATTTAGTTATAAATTTTGCTCATACATTATTTTTAAAATTTTGAATAAAAGCAAACATAAAATAATTAATTGACGGTATGTTGCATTTGTTATATTCCTTTTTTTGTGTGCAAACAAAAAAAAATCAAAATCACAATTCATATATATACAAATAATTATAAACACAACTTGTATATAACACATGCAAAACACTTGTAAGGTCTCCGTGTTCCACATAGGGAATTGGGGGGAGTTCTTGGGTTATAAAAGTAAAAATCAGGATTCTTATATAACATCGAGGCCTTTTCTCGGGTGGTGAAATCCCTAGCAGAACTCCCTAGTTAAGCGTGCTTATGCTAGAGTAGTTTTAGAATTTGTGACCCACTGGAAAGAACAAATCCGTGTGAGTGTGGCCTAAAGCGGACAACATCGATGACATGTGAAGGGTTAAGGCGTTACAAACGGTATCATAGCCGACTCTCCGGAGTACCGAGTGTGGGCTCCTGGCATCTCTCGGTGCATGTAGGCAAGCTTGTGAACTGGCAGGCTACTATACGGGGACGTGTAGCTCTAAGGGGGGTGGATTGTAAGGTCTTGATTCCTACATCGGGAATGGAGGTGGAGTTCCTAGGCTATAAAAGTAAAAACTTGGACTCTTATATAATATCGAGGCCTTTTCTTGGATGGTGAAATCCCTAGCAGAACTCCCTAGTTAAACGTGCTTAGGCTGAAGTAGTTCTGAGATAGGTGACCCATTGGGAAGAACAAATTCGTGCGGGCGTGGCCCAAAGTGAACAATATCGATGACATGTGAAAGATTGGGGTGTTACAATACTAGTGAGATATTAAACGGAAAATGACATTTCTTTCACTATTGGCCCTTTGTGAGGGGCAAAAAAAAATAACATAAAAAAGAGTACAAGAGATAAAAAAAAATGAAATGTTTATGTCATTTTTCTATTAAAACTATATTTAGTTATATTATGAAATAAATAGGTTATTTTGTCAAAAAAATAATATATGTCTCTTTATTAGGAGTGTTTAGCGAATATTTTGATCTGTCTAAATGACTGAATCAAATTGGTCCGTCGCATTTTGGACTGATGCGTGATGACCAGCGGACTGTTACAGATTGATTTTTTTTAATCTGCCTAGTTTTAGATGGATGACAAATTTGAGATTTCTTTGGCTGCAACCGAACCGTCAAATCACGAGCACCCTTAATAATTTATAAGATTTTGTGTTTTTAATTGTTTTGGATATTCTATTTGTATTTTCAATTTAAAAAGAATTTAGATATTTTGTTGTGTTTCAATTTGAAAATCCTTTTATCAAATCACAAGTGTTAATATTTGATATTTTTGTGTGGAAAATATAAGGCTTAATTTTGTCATTTTTTTAAATCAAATTAAATAATTTTTGAATAAAAAATAGTAATGAAATAGTTTTGATAATGTACAATTTTCTTATATGTATTTATTATTGGTATTTGATAATTTATTTGATAATGCTGAGTTGGATTGTTATCCCAAAAAAAATGTTGACAAGTTGTTATATTATATTCAAAATTTATAAAAGTTTAAACTGTCAAACCTGTAACGCCCCAAAACAAATACAATAATCCATTCATGACAATAAGTAAATAACAATATAAATCAAAATATAAGATTCTTCTATTACATAAGATTCAAATGTATAAAAAGGTGACACGTGCGGATATACATTTATAAGTTCTAGCCCTGAATCTATAATATGTGTCAACAACATCATCTATATGAAATAGAAGTTAAACAGATAATTGAAATGCCCTAAAGGCTACAACTTTCGAAGGCTATATTTGGTTGCATCAAAATGGATTTAAATTCAATACACATAAAGCCCTAGGCTTGTACAAAATAATAACAAGTAAACAAAAATGAAGCTTTTGCTCCAATCCTCCCAAGCTACTGCCTTGGCGGAGACATCTCACCGGTATTTCAAAATGGTTTCCCATATAGAGTGAGTCAAAATCCAATAGAAATAATCCAACACAATATATGAATCTTAACAAAGATATAAGGATGAAATGCATATGCAATGGTTATGACCACAACGTTTTACATTTTTTCTCAAAAACCATGTCATGCTCAGTTTATATCTCAATTATCAAATCATGTCCTTTAAAATAGGAAACAAAAGGAAATTCTTAACCGGTATAACCTTTCACGGATATTTCGTCTGCGGGAAACCGTCAAACGGTACCCATGTAAACGTAACCTATACAAGCACTACTAATGTCATTTTACAAATATTTCGTCCGTAGGAATTGGCACCCATGTCTACACGCGTTTTTCGGGACTTTCACCCTAGACACACAGGCCAACTTAATTTGGTGATACACACATCTTTCCAATATTTACCCATTTCCTCAAATTCATATACATATGCAATGTATTAAATGAGCAACATTGTTCAATGGACAAAAAATGAGAAATTAGCTTCAATTCACTTAATCATTATACAATTACTACAACAATCATAACTATCCTTCATCGATAGTCAAAAACAGATATTTCTAAACCGATATAAAATCTCCAACACAGATAAACTTTCCAAATTTTAAAGTGAGTGATAATACATATCAAACTCCACCATCTATATCAATATCTATCCAATTTCACATTTTTAACATCAATTTCATTTATTTATATAAAATAATTATTTGAACCATTTAGGGTAAAATCCCTTTTTTTTCTTCCAAAATTTATTCCAAGTATCAAAATTAATAGTTTGATCATAACTCAATCTCATTTCCAACTCCATAACCATTTTCAATACATTCATTTGAAAATTCCTCTTTTGATTTTAGACCAAAACCCTAAGTTTGTTTAAAATTCTCCAAAATCACAAGATTGTTTTATAAAAACAAATAGCTAAGTTAAAAATCATAAAAGAATATAGAGAATCCCTACCTCGAAACTAGAAGACAAGAGAGAAAGAGATGACACTTCAACAATGCTGAAACCCAACTCTATTTAGATGAAAACAAAACTCTAGGTGAGCTCTACCTTTTTACACAAAAGGGAATAGGGTAGAGAAATGGGTAGATCTTGGTGTATTTGTAGAGAGAGAGTCTCAACTTAGGGTTTTTAGAAAGTTTAGAGAGAGAGATATATGAAAAAGTGATGTAAAATAGCCTGTTTACGAACTTATATACGCACAGTTCGCTCAAGCGCAAAAGTTGTCGCTCGAGCGACCAGACACAATATGTTGTTTCACTCGAGCACAAGAAGCTTCACTCGAGCGCAGAATACACACTCTTAGAAGTTTTACAAACAAAAGACTGTCGCTCGAGCGCAAAAAGTCTCACTCGAGCGAAGAACGCTATCTCTCCAGTATCTCTACAGGCTTATAAAAGCACTGAGAGCTCACAAAACTCGCTCGAGCGCAAGAAGTTTCGCTCGAGCGAAAAGGCCAAATTCTAAACAACAAAAGTTTAAACCAACTAGCAACCAACCTGTTTCAAACACAACTAAGACACTTCAATACTCAAACTCAATAAGAAATAAAGAGAAATACGGTATGAATATCTAAATAAGACAAAAGAAACTCGGATTCAAAGCACAACGGGTAGGGTCTAAACTATAAATGCTATAAAGCCGATTTGTATCCATCTGTCAATCCGCTCAATCTGCATCCGTTAATCCGGTAAACAGATAGTGGATTGAAAATTCTCTGGTTACAACCGAACTGCGAACACTCCTACTCTTTATTTACATTCACTGCGAGTTTAATAATAGAACTTATTAGATTATATTTAGTGTGGTTGTTATTTAATATCATAAAGCATGAATATACAAAAGATTGTTTACTTTCTAACAAATATTATCATTGCAACTTCTTTGTTGTTACGTATTTCAATAAATTTTGTTTATTGATACTTAAATATGTGATCCATTTGTAAACATCTGATTGCATTGGGTTTCAATTGAAAGATATGCAAAGTTGATGGATGAAAATATAAATTTAAGGTAAATTACATAGTTGGTCCATTTAGTTTTGTAATTTTAATTTGAACAATTTAAACTCTATACTTTTAGTTTTTATTTGCAATGTGGCCCCTCAATTACTCACTATTAGAATTTTGAATGGATAAATATCACTTGCAACTTACGTGGGATTTTTAACAATTTTCACACAAGGAAAAAAAAATGAAGAAGTATTTCAATAGCCTCTATAATTTTTTAAAAATTTTACTTTGTTTTCTCTACTTTTGCACTTATTATTTTTTATCCAAAATGGTAACTACACATGATGAAATAATAATGTATGAGATTCAAACTATTTAAATAGAAATTACAATAAGTACTGATATAATTTAGCCTAAATCTAGAAAGGGCAACAAGCCTTTTCAAATAGATTTTTACAAACACTAAAGTTATATTTTCCATCAAATTTTGTATAGAATGCAAAAAATTCATACAATTATGAGACTCACGTGCAAGTATTTTGTTATTTATTTTGTGATTCATAGTAACTTTTATTTTTTTTCACCATTTCATTTTTTTCTCTAAATTATGTATGGCGTACTCAAGGCTCATTTGGCAATTATATATTTTAGTAAAAAAATTAAAAAGTCACTATAAGTTATCATATCACTCTCTTCACTTTTCTGCACATTTTTTATAAAAAATCAAAAAGTTACTAAAATAACATATTCCCAAATGCGACCGCAACATATGTAAAAAATAATTTATTGTCAGGTGCAATAATGGTGTCACGACCCAAACTCGCCCTTATAGGTTTAGTATCGTAACCGGCCAGTAATCCTAGGATTACCGAAGGCCTTTGAAACAGATTAACAAAACTTACCAGAAAATTCTAAAAATTCTAAATAACACATAAACGTAGTTAATTTCGCATTTAGATGCCGATAAGGCCTTCAATTCGCGTACCAAAACGAAGATTCTAACAGATATTCCTACATCAAACAGATGTAATCACAATTAACACATGAAATGCAAGCTAATTAACACATGATTTTATTTTAATTACTCATTAGGCATTCTTAATTAAGGATTATTAACTAATTAGGATTGTTACAAATGTGGCACATGACTCTCAACCATTGATTGGTGTGACTCTCACATTCATACCAATCAATAATTAAGATGTGCATGCATTTTATTAATTTCAAATAATTTATCTATAATGTAATATAATATTAGGCTTATAATTAAGGGGTACTTACCAATTAGTCCTATTAACTAGATTTATTTACCTACAGGTCCTAACTAATAAATTTAACACTATAAAAATAAGAGAGTGATAAATTTATCGCTAAAAATTTATTCATAAAAACAAAGAGACTGATAAATTTATCACTATAAATTTATTCATAAAAATAAAAGACTGATAAATTTATTTTTATCACTTGATAAATTTATCAAATAGGACTTAATGGGTAATAAGTCTTCAAAGTAGGACCTATTGAGTAATAAGTCTCCAAAGTAGGACATATTGGTAGTTTACCCTATAATTAAAACCTTCAATTGAAAAATGAGTCCATAACATTATAAAAATAATAACAATAAAAAAAAAATTAAAAAAAAAAAACTTTACAAAGTCTATATGCTGATTATTGGGCATATTGTTTGTAACCTTGCTCATACATTTCTATATAATTTAACTATACCTTCTTTAGATAGTCTATATGCTGATTATTGGGCATATTGTTTGTAACTTTGCTCATACATTTCTATATAATTTAACTATACCTTCTTTAGATACTGACCCCACCCCCACTAGGCAATAAATTAAGCTAACTCAAAGAAATTCAAGAAAATTAAACAATTTGTTATCATTACAAATCAAGAATTTATCTCCATCACTAATTTTAAAATTATAAAATAATCTCTACCCCTTAACATGCTTCTCTTGGATTCTGACTGTGAATTGCCCTTTTATTAAGAAGGCTAATACCCTAATTGACCCCTAATTGAGGGGTCATTTGGCAAATTACTATTTAGTCAAAAATTAAAAAAATTCAACTTGTACAAAAAAGTTAAATTTTTTTTCTTATTCACTCCACTTGTTGCACTTTCTTTTCTTCTTCTTTTTTTTTTTTAAAAAAAAAAAGAAAAAAAAAAAAAGAAGAAGTGAAAACGTCATTTCCGAACATTTTCACTTCATATTTTAATAAAAAAAAAATTACTAAAAAAAATCTGAGCAAAAAAGTCACTAATAAAACCCACTTTCTCATATGTTTGTGTAAAAAAAAAAGGAAAAATGAAGTGATTTTTTATTTTTCTGGGTTGAATAAGAAAGGATAAATTATACTATTGACCTATTTAGTTTGAGTGAAATTTTACTCTAGTTTTTATAATTATAATTTCATCAATTTGAATTTTAGTTTTTTTGATAAATTTTCAAAATAAAAGGGATAAGGATCCTCCTCTATTGATATTTTTTTTTCTTTCACAATCTTGTTGTAATTTCTACAGTATGACAACTCATTAAATTATACCATTTAATTGCCCAAGTTGCAAACCAAAGAAAAAGAACAATTAAAATCCTCCTTGTATTGTAAATTACAATCTAAATACAATATAATTTATTTCAACTTTAAATTTTAGGGTAAATTACAAATACATTCCTTGAGATTTGATTAAAGTACATATTACCTCATGTGTTTTGGAAAATTATAAATACCTCCTTGTCAAAATTTTCTATTTAACAGAATTAATTGAAAAAATGAAATTCATAATTGCTCTCCCATACAATAATAAAATTACCTAAATTATTAATTAAAATATATTTCCAACATTATTAAAAATTGTTAATTTACTTGATAATTTATTAATAAAATAGGCGATTTGTTATGAAATTAAAAATCTCAGGGGTGAAATGTAATTTTCAAAACTATAAGGGGTAATTCTTATTTTAATCAAATCTCATAAAGTGTATTTGTAATTTACCCTAAATGTTACTATAATAATTAGATTAGTGTTACACAAAGGCATAAAAAAAAACACGTCACACCTTATTATTTGTGAAATAAATAATTATTAATAAGACACAATACTAATATTTCATGTTTTAAAAGTCTAAAAAGTAAATGGAAAATGCCCCAGACCCCACCACCTCCACTGTTTTCTTCTTGGTCCATAATTTTTTTTTTTTTTTTTTTTTTATCTTCCATGTACAAAGCCCCACGTGGAGCTGGGGGTGCTAGGGGTCCCAGCACGGTTGAAAATAAATTTATTTCGGTTCACTTAAAGGGAGATGTTACAATATACACCCTAAAAAAGGTGCATATAGTATGCCTTTCATAATTTTTTCACAAAATTTCATAACTTAAATTCAAAATGTCATAACTTTTTCACTATAAAAATTGCAACTTTTTTTCATTGAAAAATGTCATAACAAAATCTCAAAGTGTTATAATAAAAATCACAAAATGTCATAACATTATCATTTTTAACGTTAAGGTGCGCATCATAAATTTACTATTTATAACTTTATTACAAAATGTCATAACATACGTCACAAACAATCATAACATTCATCATAAAAAATCATAACTTTTTACAATGTGCACCATTTAAAAGAGCACACATTGTAAATTTCTCCTTACTTAAATGTACATGTAATTATACATTTTATATGAAAATATATATAATAAAAATATAAAATATATTTTTATGCTGAAAATCACTTTTAATAAATTTTTCGTAAAGAACAATATTAGAAATTTTAAATGTTTTACTAATATTTTTACTAAATATTTCACAAGTGTTAGTTTCACCTGAATGTGAGACCTACACTATATGAATCTTATATAAATCCCACCCACATTTAATAAAAATATTGATAAAACATTTAAATTTCTAATACTTACTTGAAATTCATTTTGCCGGTTGTCCAGCGAGAAGGCTGATAACCGTGGTTGATAAGGTGATAATCGCTGTAAATAAGTGTTTCACCCGGTCGTTCGAGTGGTCGTTCGATCTGACGATTGGCTGGATGATCAATGAGAAGGCTTACCAACCACGATCAACAAGATAACAATCATAATAGGTAAATATTTTACCCGATCATCCCCATGATTGTCTGGCAAATCGTCTAATAAATACTAATTCAGGTAATCTGACCCGTCCTTTTTCGACGTATAAATCATTTTTTTTTTTAAATGAATAATGTTAGAAATTTTAAAAATTCTATCAAAATTTTTGTCAAATATGTCGCATAGATGTGAGGCCTACATAATATGAATTACATGTAAATTTTACATCTATGTAAAATATTTGATAAAATTTTTAATAGAATTTTTAAAATAGATGAGTTGGGAAGGAGAGGGGATGTAACGGTTACTAGATGCCTCTCTGGCGTAAAAAAGTGGGACCCAGATTCTTTCATTTACTGACATCATGTAGTCATGTGTACGGACGTTAAGGCACCACATGCTGCCGCGTGTCCCCTTGGGAGATCTTTGCTTGCTCCCTGCACACTCTCGCTCTCTCTCTCTCCCCTCTTCTGCTTCCCTGGATTCTCTGTCTATCTTGTACAGAAATTATTCAGTGTGCCTGCAACACATTCCCAGCGAGTAATGCCTCAAATTAATATATTTTTTTTAACTCATGCCTCAAATTAATAGATATTGGTTTTTAAGGAGTTGTTTGGTATGTATTACTCCCTCCGTCCCAAAATAATAGTCTCTTTTGGGGAATCCAACTTTTTTTAGTAGTACAATTATTGTACTTTTAAAAAGTTGATTTTTCAAAATTACCCTTTGATAGTACATTTTTTTGAGAATATCAATGTCATAATTGTACTTTTTATATTATTTATGAATTTAAAAGAAGGGCAAAATAGGAAATTTATATTATTTTTGTACTTAATTTTTGAAGAGGGACTAATATTTTGGGACAATAAAAAATAAAATAAGGGACTAATATTATGGGACGGAGGGAGTAAATTAATATATTTTTTAATTTTTTATAAAAAAGATATACACAAAAATAAAAAATTAATGTAACATAAAAAATAAAAAAAAAGTACACATTTTTTAGTGTTAGAAAAACAACCTCTAAATTATAAATAAGTTAAATTTTATGAAAGAATTGTAAAGTGTTAATTATTGGGTGTTTGGAGTTGCTTGGTGGTTTTTTTTTGTTGGATAATCTTTCTTAGTCAATTGTTTTTTTAAAAAAAAAAAGATTAAAATGTTTTAAGTTTCTACATTTAGTTGGATGAAATTAGGGGTGCAACTCGGGCGGGTTGGGAGGTTGTCTAAGTCCAACTCAAGTTGTGCTGAGACTTGCTTAGGTCCGCCCAGGCCAAATTGTAACCTGAGGTTTCCTGTCAAAGCCCGACCTAAGTTAAACCCGAATTGTCCGAATTGCCCAAATTATAAATGATTTTTATTTTTATTTTTATTTTTATAACTACATTATTAAATTATTAAAATTTGATTATATTTACATTTTTTTATATAGAAAATCATTAATACCATCAAAATAAATAATTTATATAATGTAAGAGAGATGTCGCTATAGTAGTCTTTATAATTTATGAGTGAAAATAAAAAAAAATAAGATTTTATGTGATTTGTATATATAATATGTATTCAATATAATTTAATAATCTAAATTACTTTAATATCATATAATAACCAATAATTTATATGTATATTTAATATTTTTCTATATCTATATATGTATAATTTGAGTTTCGGGTTGCTCGGAGTGTTTGACGTCTTTATCCAAATCCGTCCAAATTTAATTTGAGCTTCTGAATTTTTGCCCAAACCCATATCAAATTCAAAAATATCTTGTCCAAACCCTAAAAAAATTCAGAGTGGGCTCGGGTTGCTTGGGTTGAGCCCGCCCAAATTGCACAAACGAAACAAATCAAAAAATGAGAAAATGTTTTTTTAAAAAAGCTAAAAATAATAGACTTTTTATTATTTTATTTTGGCATTTTAAATTTTAAAATTTTTTATATAAATAATGTTAAAGACTCCAAAAAATTTTATCAAATTTTCTACTAAAAGTCTTATATGGGTGTAAAACCCATACCCATGAGATATTTAATAGAAAATTTGATAAATATTTTAGAGTTTCCACCATTTTTCTTTTTAGATTCATTTACACAAGCCGAACCGAAAAGTAAAAGAAATTTAACATAATTTTGAGAAAAAAAAAATCACTAATGACAAAAAAAAGTATGACCTATTTAGCTCATCCCAAACAATCAATGTAACAAAAAAATTACTTCCAAAACACCGAATAATTTCTCATCTATAGATGAGAAAAAAGTGACTGGTCTTTTGTTTTCGAGTGTTTATCGGCCCATCCGAAGGCCCAACAACATCAATGGTTTAAACTTGAAGGTTTTGTGGTAATGCATGAAGATTTTATTTTTTATTTTTTTAAATGGGAGGCAAGGAGTTTATTTTACATTGTATTAAAAATATTAAACATATTGAATTTTTAAGAAAATTGGAGAGAGCAACTAGGTAGGCATCTGTGTATCTTAATAATTTTGCATTGAAGACATAAGAAAGTGTAAAGAAAGATATAAAAAATAATTATTATTTGACGTGTTTGTGGTAAGAAAAAATTAAAAACACCCCTTTATTAAGTTTTACATAACTAGTTTTTTTTTTTAAATTTATTTAAATTATTTATATCTTGTAAGTTATAAACAAAAATTACACTAAACACTCTATACATAGGGCTATTTTGGAAAGCAGGTTAAAAGTCACTCCTCAGCTTTTAACCCACTTCGCTCTCTCATAAAAAAGTCAAAAAGTAACTTTTAACCATCTTCCCAAAACACCCCAAAAGGGCAATTTGGGAAGATTAGCTTTTTAATTTTTTTTAAAAATTTTTTTAGTTTTTTTGGGTCACATCACTTCTCCACTTTTTTACACAAAAAAACTAAAAAAAATTTAAAAACCAAAAAATTAATTTTTTACTATTTTCTTAAAACAACACAAACTCTAGAAAAATAGATAATTATAAACGATCTTTATAAGTTGTACCAAAACTTTCCAAAAGAGAGGTTAAGTGTTCAATCAAATGCTCAAATAGTAATAATTTACCATTCACTATACTAACTCGTTAATATTCTATCTTGTGCAAAAATAAAATAAAATATAGTGTAAATTACAAACACCTCCCTCGAGATTTGGTGAAAATACAGATTCCTTCCTGAGGTTTGAGAAATTACATCCCGCCCCCTGAGGTTTTTATTTTCATACAAATTCTCCCCTAATTTTTCTTAATTTGTTATGAAAATTTAACCCTTAGAGAATAATTTGTAATTTTTCAAACTTCAAGAAAAAATCTATATTTTTATCAAACTTCGAGGAGTGTTTATAATTTGCCCTAAAATAAATATTCGAAGATAAAAGTGTCATAAAAAGGAGCATTAAACCTATACCTAGTAAACCAACTAATTATTTGGTGTGGGTCACCATGTATAGGTCGGTACAAAAAAGTAATACAACAGTGTTATGGGATAAGGATAATAACCCATTAAAAAGGTAAAACGTGAAAAACGAACAACCTTGCTACATGCTTTATCTAACGTGACTTGATATGAAAATTATATAAGACTTAACGAAGATTAATAAAGAAAATTTTTTAAAAAAAATTATTTTTATATAATAGTTTATTTTATTCATGTGTGTTTGGTACCATGCATGCATTTGCATACTTTGGGGCATTATCTACGTACAAATTTCATTTTCATTCCATTTCTTAGATACCTTTTCTTTTTCTTTTTCCCCACACATGAACAAAAATAATTTTCTCATAAAATTCAGACTATACATAAATGAAAATTTTTAAAATCATATTTTCTTATCACAAAAACATAAAAGTGGTGAGCTCCACATTAATTAATACATATGGAATCCATAACTTTAACGTGGTAAGCAAGTGTATTCATATTAAAAAATGTGGGTTCGTTTGGTTTGAATTTTCCAAAAATTTTTGGAAAAATTTCTCTACAAATGAGTTTTCAGAAAAACTCAAACCAAATAAATTTTCCCAAAAAAATTTCCCAAAACTTGTAAACCAAACAAGTTTTCTAAACAAATCTCTCTCTCATACACATCAAATCAATCACTTTTTCCAAAACTCTCTCTCAAAATAATTTTCCAAAACATCTTTCCAAAAAAACCAAACCAAACAACTTTTCGTACTTTTTATCTCCCAAACTCATCTCCCAAACTCAAACCAAACATACCCAAAGATTTTCAAAGATATAAAATATTGCATATTAGAAATCAACCAATTAAAATCCTTTGCCCTGTTAGTATGAGTAAATTTGAAATTTTAATGTCTAAAGTATTACTCATTTCGGATCCCCCCCAAAAAAAGTATTACTCATTTAGTACTATTACGTACTCAAAAAAATAAATGCTAGAAATCAATGAAATACAAGTCTTAAATTAATTTCTAATGACGGAACAGGGAATTGGATATTAAGCCGTTAATTTTTAAACTAATCAATAACTGACATAAAATAATCCACGTCATTGTGAACAAATTTAACGAACTTGTATTCAAAAGTCTAAACACTTTTTTCTAAAAAAACACACATCCCAAAAATATAATGTGTAAACCAAGTTTATTCTAATAAATTTAAATCTATACCATACAATTCATTGGTGCTGTTTGGTGCAACTTATTGTAAGCTAAAAGTTGATAATCAGAAAGTAGAAATCAAAAGCACCCATTCCCCAGCTTCTAAATAATCAGTTTTTCTCAGCTTATTTAAGCTATTTTTATGTAAAAAGCTACAAACAGAAGCTGCATCAAACAGTTTGACACAGATTCTCAAATTAAAATAAATTATAATCAACTCCTATAATCTACACCAAACACCCCCATGATCAATTTGGGAGTATGTTTTTATTGTAAAAAACAAGATACTATTTTGGTGAAGTTGGGCTTGTGTTGGTATGATAATGGACCTGGGGGGGTAACTCATTTTGAATAGGCCCATTGATTGCAACAGAGACAGCTTCAGCCCAGTGGCCCAGCAATTTGCTAGGAAGGTGGACCTCATACGTGTCTTTCCCATTAGAAAAAATGCACAGAAATTTTGGTGCAACCAAAAAGCATCGAGAAAAGTCTTATTAGCATGGAAGTCTGGCCTCAACCTCACGTGAGTCCCACACTTGTGGGACCCACACCTCATACAGTGGGACCCACAGAACGCGCTTTGTATATTATTCGGAAGCAGCAAATGAAAATAAAATAACGGCAATGCTACGTAACTCAAATTTTGTGATTTAAAAGTGGTTTAAATGGTCAAAACGACGTCGTTTTGAGTACAGAACAACATAAAAATGGCTAAAACGACGTCGTTTTTGCTAGCTAAACCACTTTTGAGCCACAAAATTTGAGGTACGAGACATTTCCTATAAAATAATACAAACTATATTTTACAAAAATATCTTCAATGGAGATTTTCTTTTCAAAAATGCTTTAGACCACTAATTAGTGGTGGCTCTAATGATGTGGCAGTGTGTTTTGTGCCTTGATTTTTGTTTTTTTTATTTTTTTTTCAATTGTTACCTCACTAGTGGTGGAATTAGTGATGATAAATTAGTGGTATGTAGCATTGCTCTTTTCTTTTAAAAGAAAAAAATGATATTCCTTCTCTAAAATATCTGAATGGAGATTCCTTCTCTAAATTTTCGTATAATTATATCTCAATTTTGAAACAAATATTAAAAAAATAAAAATTAGTTAATTATCAGGTGGTGACCAAGGATCAATCGGTGATCGGTCTATATCACCAGAGCTCATTTGAACTCGTCGGCAATCAGTCAACTCAAAACTTGTTTTATTTATAGTACCATTTATAAGGATTATTATTTAGTAATTCTGAAATATAAATATGTGATATTTTATAATATTATGATTGATGAAAAAAAGTGAGTAAATAAGATATTGTGTTGCGTGATTGAAGAATATGAAAAGACATATTAAATGATGATTGGTTAAAGAGTACAAAAATGTTAAATAATTTCCCAATTTATGATACAATGGAATAGATAGAAGAGAGTAAAAATTTACTTTAAAAATAAGTTTAAAAAAAATTATTAAAAATTTAGAAACTTTTAAAATTAATATCACTGCTTTGAAAAGAAAAATAATATATCAAACAAATTTTTGATTTCAAAAAAAATTAAAAGGAAAACAAAAATTGGAAGAGACTTGTATGGCATTAATCATTGTATTTGGCTTCAATTCTCTAAAAATTAAATTTTTTATTTTTTATTATTTTTTTGTTTTTAGTGAATATTTTTAAAATTTTAAACAATTTTTTTACATTTTTAGATGTATCTAAAAAGTAAAATATTTATAAAAAAATGTTTTAAAAAATAATAAATACACAAGAATACAAAAAAAATATATATTAAATTTTCATATTTTTTTAACATTTTTTATATTTAGTGAATTTTTTTTAAAAAAAAATTCACAAATATTATACTTTTTAAGTGTATTTATGTTAGGTGTATCTAAAAATTAAAAAAAAAAAATTGCTTAAAATATTTAGAAAAATCAGTGAAAATAAAAAAATACAATTTTTTTTAAAAAAAAATTCTAAAGAGTAAATTCAAAAAATTCAAACCAAACAAGGTGATCATATTATAAGATAAATTAAGAATATATATATATATATATATTATCATAACTAAGCAAAAATATTAGTGTTATTGATATCTAAATAAAAGATAAGGCGAACATCTAAAAAAATAAAAAATAAAAGATAAAAGACCCATCATCACATAAGATGACATCCAAAGAGCAATCATTAACCTAAAAAAAAATAACAACCAAAATGTAGTGGCTGCTTTCATTGCCTCCTGTCTTGTCCTGGTAATTCCCAGGAAAGAAAATGATATAATGCGACTAAAATGACATACACATGCACATAATGGATTGTAAGACAGCCAGTTCAACCTAACAATACTTGAGCAACAAACAGCTCATTGGTTTTTCACTGGAAATTCAAATTTCAATAAAAATTAAGCTACTTCATAATTGGTATTTTCAAAAATATTCTCTTCTTTCACACAAAAAAAAAAGCAAAGTTTTGCTATTAAAAGCAATAAAATAACTTTCAAAAGGTATAACCAAATTCACTGATTCCTTCCATTTAAAGATTCTGTTGAATAGTAAAAAACAGTCAAGGTCTGGAAAACTTGTGGGATGGATGGCCCAAAAACAAAAACAAAAAAAACTTTGAATAGTAGGTATGGATAAAAGGAAGAGCATAATAGACGCACCAACCATCTCAAGACAACATAAAAAGCAGCATTTCACAGCACACTGAGAATCTCTCTGATTAGGTGCAAATGATTTAGCAAACATGTCTAAAAAGACACAAACAAATATGGAGTGCAACGGTGACACCATCCTCATGGTATCATCGACCAATAAAATACTACAAATGAGATTATTTGACACTACCCAATTATGCAGCGGTTGGTAATATTATCATGTACTTTCACCGTTATAACTAATATTTACTCTTAAAAGACAAAGTGAAGGTGCGGAAACAAAAATTGGATGACAAGCAGATGCATGAAAATTTCTAGTGGCTAAAAGAATTTAGGGATCATAAAGGCAGGAGATTTTATTATTTTATGGTTCTCTAATGTTTCCACCCATTTTTCAAACATTTGGAATGACGCAATGCTATTAGAAGTTTGGAGATTCAAACATTTGGAGATTTTATTATTTTATGGTTCTCTAATGTTTCCACCCATTTTTCAAACATTTGGAATGACGCAATGCTATTAGAAGTAACAGTAACAGAATCATACAGACAGCATTAACTGGCACTCATCTAAAATCAATATCAGCGGGAAATTACAATTTGTAGCAAGGCATACATCTCGTCATATGATTTGAAAAGGAAGAATTGATTTTACACATGCGTACGTTCCCTGCAATTGCTGTGCAGATCTATCGCTCTATGAATTTGCTACACTTTATTTTTATCATTTGTTACCATCATTTTATTTATGCATATTCATAAAAGCAACATTCCTCTTATCATTCATGAATTTCTCAAATGATGATGAGAAACAACGAGAAGTAAAACAAGGAAAGCATTAACAACACCTACTGGGAAAGCATGTTTTCAGGAATCCATTATAAGCTAAATAAAAAAAAAATAAAAAAAGTTTTACTAAGATAGAGCTAGAGATTGGAAGCTGAGACACCATAATTACTAATACAAAGCATACCAACTAATAGATTCGAAGGATGGCTGGATATATAGTGATTCAAAAGGGCTTCTCATATTCCTGTCCTGGCTGCTCCCAGACCCGCAAGAAGCCTACAACAATGCCATCTCAAAGCACTTAGTAAAGTAAAACAAAAACAAATGATAGAGGATGTAGCAAAAAAATTTTATCTTTAACTGAGCAAACTCATATTTGTTTATACAACAACTATCCCAGAGAAGTAGACAACATGAAGGTACAAAAATTATTAAGTATAATTTGATGAATTGGAAAAGTCAACATCCCTAGGCTACATTACAAATGCATTATGTATTGGCACTTGAATATGCAATAAGATAAATCACATTTGCAAAGTAACTGAAAAACTGTAGGACTGAAGCTAAAGAAAGTGCCCCAACAGGGATTTAGCCAAAACTCGATCACAATTCAAGGTAAGTGCCTCCAACCATGCTTTTAACCATCTTATTTTTCATGCATACAACCACCAGACCCAGCACTCATGTGGGACCTAATGTTTCTTTCAAGATTATTTCCTGGTTGCTACCCAAAGTTCAAAATCTCCTTTCTGCTAAACATCTAATCCTTGCACACAACAATCTCTGTCTATGTTTAACAATCCCCACAAGGAATCAATTGATTCTGAAAATTTAATCACATGGAATCCTATGTTCAATGGTATTAATGTACTGGGACATGATTCAATGTGGAAAGAATATTTCTTTTCTCCCACTAAACATTGTAGAAAGGAAAACACCATGCAATAAGCTCCTTAGCGTGAAAAGCAGTATTGTGAAAGTATATTTCCCAAGATGTCTTAGTTGGAAATTAAAGTGTGAGATGAAAGACTCGATTGCTCCTCCAACAATAAATATAGCAGGATCAAACAGTCCTTATCTTCAAAATGTAAATAGTTGCAATTAATTCTGAAAGAACGTTTGTTTTGAAGTAATTATAGGCTTGATATTACTATTCCCTATTTGTATCAATGTCCTTGTTTGGTGTGGCCCTTGCCCATGCACATAGTGTGCTTCCTTGCATATGAATTTTACTGTTTTTCTCACTTAATTATCATTCCTTGTTAGGGTATACTACATTCCGAATGCAATTCTTTTTAATGTTTCATATTGTTTAGTTCCTGAATGTTTGTTAAACTGTAATCAACAACATTAGAGCCAGTGATATTTTCCAAACACCACCTTTGGAAGATCAACCACAAACTATAGATTTAAAGAAGATAAAAAAATACCGTTGAATTAAATTTCTGGCATACTAATTGGTATTTCCCCCAGGGACATATAAATTGATTCATCATCACCGAGTATATCCTGTAATGACCAATTCAAAATTAGTTAGTTAACGTAGATGAGAAATATATTAAGAAACTTTAAGATACATATATATAAAGACTATATGTAATAACTTGATCCTTTCCAGTGAACACATATATAAACCAATAGTAGTGTGAAGAATTACACATCCAATGATCTAAATATATCCATAAAGATCAAATCAAATGACCACTGAGCAACCAAGTAAGCACATGGAAAAGATTTGAGTAATAACCAGTTTCCAGTAGTTAGAGACGGTACCTCTCCGTCATGAAGGGCCATCTCATTGTGCAGAGAATTAATGTCTGCCGGAACCGAAGAACAATTGGAGATATCAGGTCCAAGCAAGTCTGAGAACATAAGCCCATAACCATCCTGAACGTCAGAAATGTCGTTTGCACATGCATGATGAGGAAAGTTCTCCAAGCCTGTAAATACAGTTTCTGCCCTGTATAATTGAACATTTCCAAATTTAGAAGAGAACTCATGCAATAGACGCACAATTAAGCACTTAGAAAGAAAGAATAAACTAATCAAACTTCAACTGAAACATGCAGCTCGTTTTACTCCCAGATATAAATTCAGATGAACTATTGTGGTAAGGATATAAAAAGAGAAACATACTTCCTCTCTGAATTATTAAAGGCCTTGTCTTCTTGTACAGAATCATTTTCCAAATCAATCACCTCAATCTCTTTGCCATCAGCACCACATCTACCGTATTTACCAGATATATTGCAGTTATTACTTATGGACAAATCAACATCTACTGGTGTTGCTTCTTTTTTGATTTCTGGAATAGATGGAAAAATAAGAATTGAATCAGGATCAGGGTTCTCATTCACTTCAGAAGCCTCCACAAGATTAAGGTCACAAATCTTAAACGAACCCGGAAAAAATTGCTTCTCTTCCGCGTACTCAATGCATGGTCCAGCACCACGTCTCTGAAACTGAGACATATTCGTGGGCCTCACTTGGTCCATGGTCAAGATTGCTTCCTCACAAGGTGATCTCCTTCCTTCTTGTGAAATTGGCTGCTTTCCCCTCAAATGAGAAAGGTGGAAGAAATCATCAGTCTGGGTAACTAACGAGGGGACCCATTCTCTAGGTTTCTTCAATCTGTCCCTGCTATCACTGTGTTGTGCAGCTCGTTTCTCACCTCTCTCCATAATCATGGAGCTGCACCTTCCAAACCCAGGAGGTCCTTCACTTGATTCTTGCTCATTCATGAAAGATATATCTGGGAAAGATTGAGACCTCACGCATTTTCCTTGCTCAGTGTACATGGGACCCAATTCTCCCACATCCTCTGCAGACATAACAGGTGTCTCCTTTGGAATATCAGAATCCAGGCATTTTGAACTTTGAATTTGATTGGATGATGCATCAACTGAGGAGCCATCAACTGAAACATCTTTAACAAGGACTTCAGATCCCACTGTAGGTTCCAACTCACAATTTTTGTCCGCTTGTCCCATATCCCGATTTTTTCCCTCTTCAGTATTTGGAACTGCCTTTGAACCCCTGGTCGTTAATGAAGAACGTGTTTTGGTAGGCACTTTGGCAAATCTGCATAGACTTAACAAATCACCACCGTTCTTGTTTATGGAATCAACCTCCATTGCACAATGCTGAATGCGTGCATTCTCCGTGTCACTTTGTTTCTCAACCTGATCATTACTAGTGCCATCCTGCAGCCCAACAGTCTCCTCCTTCAGGAGTTTCATATCATCTGACCTCTTAGTGGGTTCCACTTCAGTTTCAGGTAAAAGATCTTTCTCAATATTAGGACTTGTATTTGTACTTGTGTCGTCCTGGAACTGGGATTTCTCCAAAACTGACTCCGAATCACCAGCACCATCACTTTTAGGTGCTAATTCACTCGGGCAGGACCTTTGCCCCCCACTAACAACATCATTACCAACTTGTTTATCTTCCTGATATCCAGAAAAAGAATCATTATCTTCCATATCTGGGCAAGCCCTAGCTTTATCAGAATACGACAGACTCCTTCCCATCTCTCTTCCCCAATCTGAATTTGAGCCATAATTTTTGAAGGATCCCATCCTCCTCCTAACTTGCATATTACTTCTAGGCCCAGTTGGATTATATTCATCAGCAAACCTTCTCCTACCCAACCCTGCATCAGCAGCATTCCCCAAACGAGCAAGAGCTGAAGTTCGGCCCTCTTGAGGAAGATGCAAACTATCTCCTTGCTGCCTAAAACCCTGAAAATCCCCTACCTGGTTCTTCAAACTGCCATTTTGCCACTTCCCTGAAAGTACATTTGGGGGCAGCAAACCCTTGGAAACCAAATATTCAGTTGCTAGACGACCAGCCTCCATAAAAATATCTGTTCTAGGTGGTGGGGGAGGCTGCACTGCTTGGAATGGTTTTGGACGACCACGCCCAAAACCACGATTATAGCCCCGGTACTCTGAATTATACATCCCATGACCTCTCATTGAACTTTCCGGTGAAATTTGAGAGGCTGCAGGTACACCACCCATTCCCATAGAACTAGACCTGTATCCATTTCCAGGATTGCGATGCCTCGCATGCATAATGTATATGATGATACTGGACAACTAGCAAGCTGGAAATAACCACCTCTTACAATGATCCACGATGTGATTGCTTCAAATACCTCAAAAATCAACAGAAACTCAAAATAGTCCCAAATTTCCAATCAAAGTTCATCAGAAAAATTACAAGTCGAAGATTTAATTTAATTTTTTCATTCCAGCAGCCAATAAATGAGATTAGGATCAACAGTAATATGGTCCAGATAAACCCTAAATCGTCTGTCCTCGAGGTCAAAAACAAATATTTTCAAAAGTCCCAAATACAACACAAAGTCTGGAAAACACTGGAAAACCAAGGTGTTAGCGATACAGATCTGGCGATTTTTGATCAGGATCACGAAGCAGTTACCTTGGACTGATGCATCGATGTTTGTCCAGTTCCATGGCGATTGTTTTAGGGTTTCAGATCCAGTCCACGTGAATTGCACCTCCCTCAGTCATCATCAACACCACATAACATCTGTATATGCATGTGATATAGTAAAAGATTTAGGTCAGATATTTGAAGTCATCGCAAGGTCAAAAGAGTCGATTGATTAGGGTCAAATGCGAAGCTAAAGATCTGTGATCAAAATATGTGAATATACATAATCAGAGCATGCTGGTCGGGTTACGAATTCACGATTGTCTTCACCATTTTTGGTACAGAGATTTTTGTATAGGGTTTAATTTTCGTTTTCTCTTTCTTTCTTGCTTGTTTTCCTGGGAAAATAAATAAAAATGAGTCCGTATAGCCTCTCTCGCTGGTCTGGTTCTATCAGTTCAGATTTTCTCTCTCATCTCTCCTCGTCCCCAAACATCACTTCGTACTCCGTAGTCACATTTTTACACGTCAAAGCTTTGAGCTACGCTACGTGGCAGGCGCACTTGGAGACGCGGGTGCGAATTTTAGTTTGATCGGGTCAGTCAAAAAAGGAAAATTATTGGCCGCATTCGGTAACTATAAAAATTAAAAAATAATAATAATAAAAACAAGAAAAATTATTAGAGTTATATTAGAATCTTAAATAAATTATCAAATTTTTTTATTAAATCTCTCACATAAATGTGAGATTCACACATATATAATTTGTGTAGATCTCACATTCATATAAGAAGTTTGATAAAAAAATTTGATAATTTATTTAGAATTCATAATATTTTCCAAATTATTAAGGCTTCTTTTAAGAAGTACGGTTAAAAGTTAATTTTTTAATTTTAAAAAAAATATTAAAAAAAAATAGAGAGATAATGTAACTTACAAAAATTAAAAAGTCAAAAAATTGATTTTTAGTTAGGTTTTCAAAATAAGCCTAAATATCCTTCTAGTATTATGTGGAACTAACGGCATGTTTGTTTTCAAAAGTAGGTGAGGTGAGATTGTTAGTGAGTGAATTATTAGTGAGAAGACTATTATTGAGAGGATTGCTAATAAGGAGACTAAGAAAAATTATGTACAGCATAAAATTTTCATATTTTTTAATATAAAATATTATAAAATAAAAATAATTCATCGTATTTATTTGAACAGTAATTTTTATTAAAACAAAAATAGTTCAATAATGTTATTATTTCAAAAAGTATTATTTTAAAATGTAAGCAGGCAAAATGTTAAAAATAAATTATTTCAAAAAAAATATTGTTTGGCTCAGAAGAACAAATTTTAAAAAATAAAATAAAATGAACCAAACTAATAATTTTGTAACTTTTGTAATTAAAAGAAATTTAATGATAAGATAATCAATAATCTCATTACACAAGTATTTGATAAATTCATATATGTGATTTATTTATTTATTTTATAAAGATGTGATTTATGATATTTGAAATTCTAACTAAATTCATTTATAATTTAATCTGGTTATAGAAGAAAAAAAAAAAAAGTGGCAAGATCATAATCACTTTGGTTTTCAAACTCAAATATATATATTTTTTCATCTAAAAAAAACTCAAATATAATTTTTAAAGTCTTTTCATATTTTTTTTTAATCTTTAGTATAAAAAAATTCAAATTTCAATAAAAAAATTTTAAATGCACCTAATCTAAATGCAATTAAAAAATAAAATTTGTGAAGAAATATGTAAACAAATCAATAAAAATGAAAAAAAAAAACTTTTTTTTTTATATCTTTTTTCTATAGTAATTTTTTTTTATTAAAAATCGTGAGTATCTTAATTTTTAGGTGTATTTGACTAAAATATGAAGACAAAAATTATTAAAGAAAAAAACAATACATAAAATGAAAATTCAAAAATAATTTTCAAAAATTAAATCAAATAAATCTGATAAGTGTATTTTTAATAAAATAAATAATTGATTATTAATCATTTTTGCTAGATATGTACTTTCTATATAAGAACTTAAAATACAAATTTAAAAACTTTCCATATTACTGTTTGGAGAATATAATTACAGGAAAATTGTGAATTCATTATAATGTACTCCACTCACTTATTAATGTACTAATTTAAAATTAATTTTATTCTTAAACTGATTTTTGTAGGTGTAGGTTTTCTTTTCTAAATTAAGAATGATTTGCAAATAATTAAAAAAAAAGAATTATAATTATGATAACATAATTTAAGAAAAATAATATTGATGACAATGTAATTATGACCATACATTTTTAGTGAAAGAAATTATAATAATATTTAAAGTGACACATTTAGAAAGTTTTAAAATTTAAACTTAAAATAAATCTAATTTTAGTAATCATTACAAGACACAATGATATATATAATTTTTAAAAAATATATTATTTTAATATCATTCTCTTAATTTGACCATGACACTAATATTTTAAATTTTTAGTGTTATTTATTTTTTAAATGCCAAATTTTATACAATTAGGAAACTAAAACACTAATACAATGAATAAATAAAATAAACTAAATTTGTATGTAAAAAAAAACTTAACTTAGATAGCTTAGGTAGGGGTGTAAATTGGGCCCGACTCGGTCCATGTCGGGCCGTCCGAACTCTCGTCAAAATTTGTGCGGCGCTGAACTAGCTCACGGGTCAAAAAATTAGGCCCAGTACAAAGTCTAGGGGGTATCTAGGCCTTGGGCTAGATCGGTGAGCTTGGGCTTTGGGCTTAAACATTTTTTTAAATATTTTTTCTATCAAAATTTTATTTATTTTTTTCACTAAAAATGATACTAGGGCTTGAGCGGGCCAATGGACAGGTTTTGAGTGGTCCTTAAGGGAGCCAATGGGCCAGGCTAGGCAAGTCGGACTTCAAATGACAACCCGGCCCAAGGTCTCGGTCTGGACTCGGGCTACCTCAGGCCGTGGACCATTTTTACACTCTTTACTTATAGGCTACAGTTTTTACTATGTGTTTGGTTAAAAATGTGTCAAATCATTTTAATGGCCAATACTTAAGTTTTGATATCTATAGGTTTGGATAGTTTGGTTCAGAATTTGCCTAACTTATAATAAGCATGATATATATTTCAAATAAAGGTCAATTTGTACGTTATATGTGGGATATATTATGCATAATCCACACTTTAAATAATAATTCATAAATATTTGAGAGCTACTCATAAATTTAAAAAAAAACACACACATGATGCATGTAAATTTGTATGGTATAACCTTATTAATAAAAAATAAAAATATATATTTCAAAATATTTACACGTAATCAATTAATTCTTCAAATAAAATTTTGCCATATATCATATAATTTAAAATTTATATATTATTTATTCAACTAGTTGAAGCTCAAGAGTAGGTGTGTGCAAAAAAAGGTTCGTAACATTATTAAAATTATATTTAATTTTTTTAAATTTGAAATTAGATTGGTCTTAAATATTTTGAGCTATTTAAAATTTTAAATTAGATATAATCTAGATAACCCAACATATGGATAAATTTAAATTAATAAATTTTAATGTTAAACTTACCTATAAAGAATTTTGAAATATATGATTATAGCTTTATTTTAGACTTTCTATACAGATATTTATTTTTAAATTTAATGGAGTAGATGAACCAATTATTTTATCACACGTGTATTTCTTAATTTTTTTAAATTACAAAATTAAAAATTAGAAGATTAGTTTTGAAATTCTCTTAATCTTTTCTTTGAAATTTTTGTGAGAGATGATACACTTTAGCAAAAGATGTGTAAGATTATTTTATCTTCCTTTTTAGAAAGTACAAATCATGGGATAATTATTATTTTTATAATTATTGGTTTAATGTATAAGCCGATAGGATTTTTTTTAAATTATATTTTAATTAAAAGAGTTTACAAATATTGTTAGGAGTTTTTGAGCTGTCACAAGACCACTCGCAAAAAGTAACTTTGGTACAATATATGGAATAGATAGATAGATTGCTTAGAGAGTACTTGATAATAAATCATTATTTGTCTTCCTATCGTTCAACAAATATATTCACTTTGTTCGATTCTATTTTTTCAAAAATACTTTTCAAGAAATTTTACTTTATTATTTTTTGTATTTTTTTAATTTTTACTGAATTTTTATAATATTTTAAGTAATTTTTTTAACTTTTTAAACATACCTAACATAAATATACCCAAAAAGTAAAAATAAAAAATAAAAATTCACTAAATATCAAAAATACAAAAAAAAAAACATGAGAATTCAGTACATTTTTTAAAATATTTTTATGTATTTATTAATTTTTTTACAAATTTTTTACTTTTTAGATACATTTAAGTAATGTGCATCTAAAAAAGTAAAAAAAAAAATGTTTAAAATTTAAAAAATATTCACTAAAAACAAAAAAAATACGAAAACCAAAAACTCAATTTTCAAAAAACTTAATCTAAAAAATTCAAACCAAACACATTGATTATCTTCCACAATTGCGATTCAGATCACTAATAGACGAGCTCTAAATGCAACACTACTTGGCAGCCAACAAGGGATGTAAAACCACACCTTCATATTACAGTGCATGTGTTTCACGCATTGGAAAAAAAAAAAGAAGGCAGATGTAAAACCACACCTTCGTCACCGTCTTCTTCTCCCACTTCATCTTCCCTCTCTCGCTCTAAAAGCATTTGCAGATTTGTACTAAGAGCAATATACAGAACACAGAGAGAGAGAGAGAGAAAGAGACAGATTCTTCCTTTTTGTAAGCCAATTGTAATTTCTTCTAACCAACAAAATGTGTAGAAGATATAGACAAATATATATATATATATATATGAAGAGAGAGAGAGAGAGAGAGAGAGAGAGAGAGAATAATGGATAGAGAGAGTGAAATGAAGCAATCCAGGTTCAAGAGGGTTTGTGTCTTCTGTGGGAGTAGCCAGGGGAAGAAAAGTAGCTACCGAGATGCTGCTATTGAGCTTGGCAAGGAATTGGTATATTATTGCTTTCATACCATTAATGCCTCTGTTTCTTTTATGGAGGTTTCATCGTGTTATTTCTTTGGAACCTTTCTTCACTTGGATTGTTGACAAATGTTGTTTTGTCTCATGGGTTTTGTTTGAAATATGTTTCTCACACTTTTTATCTATTGGATTTGATGTAGGTTTCTCTTGAAATAATGTAAATCTGTTTGTAAGATGGTTCATAAGTCTTTTTTCATTTAGAAATTTTGATTGATACCTTCAAATGGGACATTTTTGGTGCTGCTTTGGAAGTTTTCAGGTAAATCTGTGGGTTTCTCTTGCTGCTTTGGATTTGATGTGGGTTTCTCTTGAAATCATGTAAATCTGTGGGTTACTCCGCCATCAGTTCTGATGTGTTGGCTCCGGTCTCTCACTGTCGAGTGTGAGCGAAGAAGAAGGAGGTTGGAGACAGTCGGGGGTTCGAATCAGCTCTGGCCTCTCGTCGAGGAGTTGTCATCGAATAGAGAGAGATGGGGAAGAGAAGGAAGAAGCCAATAGAGAAAGAGAGAAGAGATCTGATGTTTATTTTGGACTTTGAAATCAAAAATGAGAAAAGAGAGAGCAAAAGGGCGAGTTAGCAACAATGGGCCCAATGGGCGCCACGTCATTTGTGCTTGCTCTAGAGCTCTTGCTATAGTGCTCCGAAGCATTTTTGTTATCTTCCACATGTGGAACTTTTCATTATATGATTGGTTTGGAGCACTAGGGGTGTTTGTGATTCGATTGCGGTCGGAGAACTTTCAATTTGTCATTTGTCCACCGGATTGGCAGATTGGAAAAAATCAATTTGTATCCATCCGTCGGATTGACGAATGTGGATTGACAGATTGACGGATAGATGCGAATCGGTTTGACAGTTTAAACTTTTACAAATTTTGAACATAATACAACAACTTATCAATATTTTTTTTTGATAACAATTCAACTCAATATAACTAAAAGATTATCAAGTAAATTATAAAACACCAATAATAAATATATATAAGAAAACCATGCATTATCAAAATTATTTCGTTACTTTTTCTTTATTCAAAAACTATTTAATTTGATATTTTTTAAGTGACAAAATTAAGTCTTATTTTTCACAAAAAAATATAAAATATCAACGCTTGCCATTTAATAAAATGATTTCTAAATTGAAAACAAATTAAAAACACAACAGAATATCTAAACTCGTTTTCAATTGAAAACACAAATAGAATATCTAAACAAATTGAAAATACAAAATCTTACAAATTACTAAGGATGGTCACAGTTTGGCGGTTTAGTTATGGTCAAAGAAATCTCAAATTCGCCATTCGTCCAAAATTAGGCAGATTGAAAAAAATTAATCCGTAACTGTCTGCTCGTCATCACACATCCATTAAAAATGCGACGAATCGATTCGATTCAATCAGTTTGGATGGATCAAAATATCCACTGCCACCTCCATTATGTAGACATTGCTACATGATAATTTAGGACTAACAATTACTAATTAAATCAAATTTAACTTCTTTGACAAGAAAATGAGTTGACTTCTTTTTCAATTTAATTTTGGTCTTTAATAACTGTTTTAAAATAATTATATCAAAACAAATTACTTTTTAGATTTACCTTAGAGTAGACGACGTTGAAAATTTTACAAATGTAGCAATTTTATATTAAAAAAAAAATCATTAAAAACAAAAATAAGTCAAAATTCTCTAACTCTGTAATCCTTTTTTTTTCTTTTTTTTCTTTTTTTCATCGTAGTCCCTGTCCCTTCCCTTTTTGTCCTAAGTTTTCTTTCCTTTCTTCCCCCACATGTCGCCATTCCATACCAATAAAAATCACCGCACCCTACTCACTTGCACTATCCTGTTTTGATAGTGGTTGGACGAAAATAAAAATAGAAAAGAAAAAAGAAGTCACCATTCCATGGATTGAGGGTCTGCTGTATTAAAGGCACAGTAGTGATTGTTATATTTCAATTTGAGATATATTATGAGTTTATATTTATGATCCGAACCGTTCATTTTGTAAGGTTTGTTAAGTACTTCATGTCTACCAAAAATCATATTAATTGGATATCAATAACTATATGATCGATAATAAAAAAAATAAACAATAGGTTTTTCTTTTGAGAAATGACATAAAGAATATGCAATTCGATCATATAATTATTGATATTCGATTAATATGATTTTTGGTAGGTACGAAGTACTCAACAAATCCTACAAAATAACGATTCGAATCACAAAAATAAACTCATAATACACCTCAAATTGAAGCACAACAGTCACTGCTGTGCTAAAGGCACAGTAGTGGCCCTTAATTCCACCAACATTCCATACACAATAATAATTGAGACTCTTTTTTTGGACTCTACAATCTCTTTTGGATCTTAATTGTAAGTCTTACATATATATGAGTGGGTCTCATATATACATCAATAATTTAAATTGAAAGCAAATTGTAGAAATTTAAAAAAAAAAAAGAATCCCAAACATTTTTCCCAATAAAAAATCACCGCACCCCACTCACTTGCACTACCCCTTTTTGATAGTGGTGGGATGAAAATAAAAATAGAAAAGAAAAAAGAAGTTGCCATTCCATGCTAATTAAAATCACCGCAACCCACTCACTTGCACTACCCCTTTTTGATAGTGGTGGGATGAAAAAAAAAAAAAGAAAAAAAAAAAAAAAAAAAAGAAGATAGTGAAGGAAGAAAAAAGAAAGGGGTAGGTGTGCAAAGAAAAGGGGGAAAAAAAAAATCAAACAGTAAGGTCTAATTTTTCAATATAACTTCTATTGAGTTTGTTGAGAGATTTGATTTATAAGTTACTATGGAATAGTTGAAAATTACATAAGAAAACTAGACTCATTGAAAAAAAATTCAAGATAAAATAGTTGTATTTAGCCTTCGTTTGAGAAGTGGGTTGACTTTTTGGCTTTTTGACTTTTTAACTATTTTAGTCTGGGCTAAAAAGTTTGGTTTGGAAAGGATTTTTTGACTTTTTTGACTTTTTTTGTGAGAGAATAGTGTAATAATTATGGGTTAGATGTGATGTTTTATTTGTTGTGGCTAAAATAACTTATTTTGCCTTTTGTGACTAAAATAGCCACAAACTAACTTGCCAAATGGAACAACTTTTTATTTTTCTATTTAATTAGTGAGAGTTTTGATTGGGGTCACGTTGAAATTTTTGAAAAGTAAACTTGTGTGCATGTTGATCATCCTTTAAGCACTACCAAACCTACTTTTTTGTTTTTTTTTTTGGATCAGACACTACCAAACCTACTTTGAATACACATTAATCTAATCAAAGTGATTAATTTATGCTATGTGGCAATATTGTGGTGTATCCTTTGTGATAGAGAGAGTAATGTTAAAGATTTTAAAAATTATATTAAACATTTTATTAAATATTTTACATGGATGTGAGATCTACATAATGTGTGTCTCATGTGGGTCACATACACGTGAGACATTTGATAGAATTTTTAAAATTTTTAACATTTTAGAGGATGAAGATGGTACAAATTTTATTTGAGTGAGGTGGCGGCCACCAAAATTTTATTTGATTGAAGTACTACTTTAATGTTTTCATGTACAACACTATAATGCTATCTTGAGATTTTTCAGTGGTGGGCACTGTTGGCATTACCACTATCCTAAGCACCAATGTTATTGAAGTCTAATGAAAGTTGATGCAACTTTTATTCCATTCCACCATTTTTTCTCATACAAATACCCTGAATGATATGGACTTATTTGTCTCCATCAACTATTCATTAATTGAAAAAATCAATAAAAAAATATTTATAATACAAAAAGAATTACATCTTGATAATCATAACTGAAAGCTTAGCAAAAAAAAAAAAAAAAAACATAATAAGAAAAAATAACAAGTTCAACAACTAAAGCCTAGTTTGACATAACTCAAAAAAGTTAAAAAGGTACTATCTTATTTAAGTCACATCATCTTATTTAAATCACATCATCTCTCTACTACATCACTTCAAACCCAACCCATATTTCATGTTTTTCATAAAAAGTTAAAAAATTCACTTATTTAGATCATTCCAAACAACTCTTATAAAAAAAAGGGAATAACAATAAGTAAAAAAACAACACAATAAAAATTTATGAGCTTCATTTGGGAAGCAAGATTTGAGGCTTTTTTAGCTATTTTAGTCACAAAAAACAAAATAGGTTTTTTAGCCCAATAAGACAAAATATCACATATAACTCATAATCATTCATTATATTCTTTTTCTCACAAAAAAATCAAAAAAGTCAAAAGCCATTTCCAAACCAAACTTTTTATCCCCAGGCTAAAATAGCCCAAAAAGCCAATCCATTTCCCAAATAAAGCCATAATAGGGGAAAAAATGTCAAACTTTAGTAAATATTGCTCTCTTGATTTTTCATATAGAAATGTATAGAGGTGGTTTAACTTAGGCCCCGTTTGGGAACATGCTAATTTAGTAAGTTTTTGGCTATTTGACTAAAATATGAGCTAAAAAAAACTAGTATGTTTGGGATGATTTTTTGACTTTTTACGAAAAGATGTGCAAAAAGTAGAGAAAAAAAAGAATCTTTGACTTTTTTGTATGGATTGTTGACTTTTTGGCTAATTTAGTAACTTTTTGACTTTTTGGCTAAAAAGGAAGGTTCCCAAACGAGGCCTTAATTAACTCAATTTATTTTTTACGGGTAGATTACGTGATCACAAGAATTAGTTAAAAAGAACTCTAATTGTCTAAAATTGGGGGTGTTCGTGGTTCGGTTGCGGCTAAAAAATCTCTAATCCACCATCTGTCTGTTAGATTGACGGATTGGAAAAAATCAATCCGCATCCATCTACCGGATTGACAGATGTGGATTGATGAATTGGTAAATGGATACAAATCAGTTTGGCGGTTTAAACTTTTACAAATTTTGAACATAATACAACTTGTCAACATTTTTTTAATATAACAATCTAACTCAACATAATCAAAAAATTAGAAAATAAATTGTCAAATACCAATAATAAATACATATAAAAAAATCATGCATTATGAAAACTATTTCATTACTTTTTTTTATTCAAAAACTATTTAATTTGATTTAAAAAAAAAACAAAATTAAGCCTTATATTTTTCACATAAAAATATTAAAAATATTAACACTTGTCATTTGATAAAATGATTTTTAAATTGAAAATAAATTAAAAACACAACATAATATCTAAACTATTTTTCAATTGAAAATACAAACAGAATAGCCAAACAAATTGAAAATACAAAATCTTATAAATTATTAGAGGTGTTAGCGGTTTGATGGTTTGATTGCCGCCAAAGGAATCTCAAATCTACCATCCCTCCAAAATTAAGTGGATTGAAAAAAATTAATCAACAACCATTCGCTCATTATCACGCATCCATCCAAAATACGGTGAATCGATTCGATTCGGTCGTTTTAGGCAGATATCCGTTGCTCACCCCTACCTAAAACATATTGGCTCCGTTTGAGAAGATGGTTTATGGGTTTTTTTGGCTATTTTAGCCATAAAAGACAAACTAGGCTATTTTAGCTACAACAAACAAAATATCACATCCAATCCATAATCATTACACTCTTCTCTCATTAAAAAAAAATCAAAAAAAACTATTCCCAAACCAAACTTTTTAGCCCAGGTTAAAATAGTCAAAAAAGTCAAAAAATCAAAAAGTCAACCCACTTCCTAAACGAAGCCAAACATACATTAGTATATTGTTTCCTTAACGGTGGATTATACATAGATGGCTCGTTTAGCAACATTACTTTTTAGCCTAAAAATAAAAAAGTTATTAAAAAAATGAAAAAGTCAACAATCTATACAAAAAAATTCAAAGATTATATTTTCTTTTTATTTTTTGTGCATATTTTCGTAAAAAATTAAAAGTTATCCAAAATATATTAATTTTTTATATCATATTTTAGTTAAAAAATAAAAAAATTACTCAAAAAATCTGTTTCCAAACGAGACCTAGTCAACTAAATAAATTTTCATAAATAATCATGTGACCAAAACGGGGCATTATTGTGTAAAATTGCAAAGTTCTATGTAATAATGTAACTTTTTAGTCCAAGGCAATTTCAATGTGTGCATGTTGGGATGGGTTGTTTGGGGTGTCTTAAATAAGTGTATTTTTTATTTTTTTAAATTAAAAAGTTGAGGGAAAAAATATGGTTGTTTGGGTTAATTTTTTGACTTTTTATGGAAAAATGTGTATTAAAAAATTATATAAATTAGTGTATAGGAAAAAATTAAGATTGAAAGTTGTACAGCCGTAATTTTTGAATTTTGGTGAATAGTGATAACTTTTTAACTTTTTAAATAACTTTTTTGACTTTTTGACCACTTCCCAAACTTGGCCTAAATTTTTATATTCAATTTATTAATCATCTTATATATTTTTACCGTAATGGTGCAATGAGCCCTATAAAAACGGATAAAAAAAATATCTTTTTATAATTTGTCTATTATATTAATTTAATTCATATAATTCAACTGTAGTAATTTGTTTATTTAATTTGTCATGTCAATTTAATTTATTTAGATATTAATTCATTAATTATTCTGAAAAGAATGAATAATAATGTTATTATGGAATTAAAAAATCTAAATACAAACTTATTTAATTGCCACGTTGAAATGTATATCCAGATATTTTTTAATAAATAATTGTATAAATTACAAATACACTCCTTAAAATTTGTTTAAAATACAAATGACTCTTTGTGATTTAAAAAATTATAAATGCCCTGTTGTTAGAATTTTTTATTTAACAGAATTAACTAAAAAAATGAAATTGATAATCGCTCTCATCTACAATTACAAAATTACATAAATTATTAATTGAAATATATTTATAACATTATTAAAAACTGTTAATTGATTTGATGGTTTATTAATAAAATGGACGATTTGTTATGAAATTAGAAATCTCGAAAAGTAGAATGTAAGTTTCAAAATTACAAGAGGCGATTCATATTTTAATTAAATCTCAAGGAGTATGTTTGTAATTTATTCTAAATAATTTTACAAATATTAATAATCTTATCAAATATAATTAATTGTTAAAAATGTTTGAATAGGTATGTTTTTAATAAAATTATTAGTAACATTTTTCTTTTTTAATTAAGGGGTTATTTGAGATGATCTAAATAAGTATATTTTTTGACTTTTTATGAAATATGAGTTGGGTATGAGTGTGGTTTGAAATGATGTGATAGAGAGGTGATATGACTTAAATAAGATTATGTGACTTAAATAAGATAGTAACTTTTTTAGATTATGACAAACAAAACCTAAATAGGTCCGTGATATCGTAGTGAATAGAGCGAGGTATCTGTGGGTGTATTTGATTTGTATTTTGAGATAATTTTTTAAAATTTTTTTAGTTGTATATTTTAAAAATAGTTTTGAAATTTAAGAATTTGTAATAATTTAATATTTTATTTAATTAAATAAATATGTGTGATAGAAAAAGTGATTAAAAAAAAAAAAAAAACTAATTGTTATGTAAAAAAAAAAATTTAAATTAAATTTTTTCTCATAAATTAATCTTGAAATACAAACCAAACCCGCCCTACAATTTTCCATTCGGGACGTTTGGTAGCCGAGAAAATATAGAAGTCGAATACAAGCATCTTACAAAAGTGGTCCAAAAAAAAAAAATTATTCTGACAATTGTCCGAGGAAGGCATTATATACACAGACACATGTATATATTCTGAGATCACTGCGAGAAGGATCCGAAGCAAATTCAAATTCCAATCATCATCGGTGTAATTAGGGCGTGAATTTCATAGTTTGTCATCTCTTGCTTGAAGATCTTCTCACCGTCTTCAAAGCTTCTATGTAACAGGTTTATTGTGTATATATACACATTATACATACATATGCATACGACATATGTATATAGGTATTAGGATGGAGTTATGAGAAGGAATTAGAGATGTCAGGAGGAGGAGGAGTTGAATACAGCGATCATGCCATACTGTTGCGATCGAATTCGTCAACTTCAGAGGGCGATTTAGAGAGTCAAGGACATCACAAGAACAATAAAGGCCTTGCAGATCTGCTGAAGCGATTGGATCGAGGGTTTTCAGGGCGTCGTCTCAGCATCAAGCGTTCGGAGAGGGATCATTCATCTTCTGTAGATCATGGCGCCAGCGGGAGTGCCGGTGATGACATCCTCGGCGATAGCGCTCCGCCAGAATGGGCGTTGTTGCTCGTTGGTTGCCTTCTTGGCCTCGCTACTGGTCTCTGTGTTGCCGCTTTCAACCGTGGAGTGAGTCATTGTTTACTTTTTACTTCTCTTTCATTGCAATTTGAATTCAGTTTAATTAGGTAATTTTGGTTGATTAGGTTAGGATCTCTTGATATACTCATGTTGATGATGAATTTCAGTGTTAATACATTGAATTTGTATATAGTTATTAGTATGAGAAAATCAAAGGGAAGATTTACTAGTTGACCTAAGCCAAGAGGTTGGGTTTGTGCCATAGATGCTAAAGAATGACTGGAGAAGAAAATTGGATTCTGGGAGCTGGTCTCAGTGTGAAACAAACTAGGGGGTTGACTTGGATAAATATAATGACAGTAAGGGTTAGGATTAAAAATGAATGCATCTAATGATAGCAACAACAATAGGTGGCTGGAGAGCTGTTTGGTGCAATGGTTGCCATGGGTCATAAAGACTAGTGATTATGCCACTGGGGTAGTATAAAAAGATGCGAATTGTGAATAGGAAAAAATTGATAACTTCATTAGTAATATTAATTATAAATTTTTTGACAAGATCAGAGTAACGGAGGTAAACAAGAAAATGGAATTCCTATCGAAGTTTGCAAGCGTTTGGGTGATAAATAGGGAGATTGGTTTAAGTAATTTATTTAATAAGATCTTGAATTCTAATGAATGAAGGAAAGATACATTATTTCTATATATAAGATAAGAATAAATGTAAGCATGAAAGGAACCTCTATCCATCAAATGACCTACAATTCCGCTCTCCCAAAATGACGTACATAATGTAAAATCTTCCTCCTCCTCTTCCTGACCCTAGCACAAAGGAACCTCTATCCATTGAAACACCTACGATTCCACTCTCCTCGAACGATCTACATAATGCATATGGGAATCAAGAGCCACTTCTTCTTTCTCCTCTTCCAACAATGAAGAAGCTCTGCCACTCTAAAGGGAAAAATCTACTATAAAGGTGATTCACCGATTTGCCCTCCTGGTTACACATATACAACCAATTCACTATCACTTGCCTTCTTGGGTTCAAATTGTCGATAATAAGGATCTTACCATGGGCATAACCACTCTTGTTTGGTCACTTTTTTCTACCTTTGCATATTTGCTCATCGGTTGCTACTCCCAGTTGTTTGTTGACTCCAAGATATCCATGTGTGTATTATAGGTGCATGTAATACATGAATGGGCCTGGGCTGGTACTCCAAATGAGGGTGCTGCTTGGCTTCGTTTGCAAAGGCTAGCTGATACTTGGCATCGGATACTTCTAATACCCGTCACAGGAGGAGTTATTGTTGGAATGATGCATGGTTTACTTGAAATTTTAGACCAAATAAAGCAGTCCAGTTCTTCTCCAGGACAAGGCTTTGATTTGCTTGCTGGAGTCTTCCCCACTATAAAAGCCATCCAGGCTGCTGTTACATTAGGTACTGGTTGTTCATTGGGTCCTGAGGGCCCTAGTGTAGATATTGGAAAATCATGTGCCAATGGGTGCTCAGTAATGATGGAAAACAACAGGGAAAGAAAAATAGCTCTTGTTGCTGCTGGTGCAGCTGCTGGGATAGCTTCAGGTAATCAGATTTTATTCTTGTTACTATTTTACCACTCAGTTACTCTCTCCTTTGCTTTTCTTTTTTCTTCTTTCTGGATGAGCATTTCTCCGAGGATCTCTCTCTCTCTCTGTTTTCTCTTTTACTTTAGGAACTGCTACAGATATGCACTATTCTTAAAATGAAAAATAAAAAATAAAAAAATTCTGTGAGGCTTGTTACCTCTACATGTCAGGCAAGAAGGAATTGGAGTATGTACTGTTACCTTTTGGAGCTGTATCTTGCCATGTATTTCTGGCCTGTATCTTTCTTTACCTAGAGTTGTACACTGATTTTGTTTGCATGCTTTGGCAGGGAATGTGAAGCAGTACTAGTTCTGCTAGAGTATTTCCTTTATGGGGATGAAAGATTCTCTGATTATTAATATAATGGTTCTTTCTCTTTGTGATATCCGTAAATTTTTAGACTATTTCCACTCTTTACTTATCAATATATATACACGTATATATCTGTAATGCTTCATTTTGTGCTTAATCTTTAGGTCTGCTTGCAAGTTGCCCTCCCTTTCTCCTGCTGATTTGTTAATTATAATATGCCTTTGCATTATGTCTATCTTTTTTGCTTTTTTACTTTTATGGTGTTTGATATATTATAGTTTTTTGTCTTTGACTCAGGTTTCAATGCAGCAGTGGCTGGTTGTTTCTTTGCTATTGAAACTGTTTTAAGGCCTCTTCGTGCAGAAAACTCTCCTCCATTTACTACTGCCATGATAATATTAGCATCTGTCATTTCATCTACGGTATCAAATGCTGTACTCGTGGAGAAACAGGCTTTCACAGTGCCCACGTATGATTTGAAATCTGCTGCTGGTATTTTATCTAATTCTTGTCAATTGATCATAACTTGAGAACGTTCCTGTGTGCATTGATTTGTGTTTGATTGTTCACATACTTCTTAAATTAAAATAATTGCACAGGTGTTGAAGAAAATATTTTAATGTGGGTTGTTTCTAAGTTATTCTTGAAGAATTTGTTTTTGTTTGATAAATATTATTCTTGAGGAATTTAATCACCCTTCCAGTATATTGAGGGTAGAAATTGTTGCGGTTGCCCTGATGTTGTGTTACTTGGTTATGCCAGTTGCCCAAAATTGAGTTGTGTGTTGGAGATGCCATTGACAATTCAATTGCAGGTCACTTGTTCCCCTGCCTGCCCTTCATCTTATGCAAAATTCCACTGATATGGGAAGGAGGAAGCAGATTGTGTTAGTTATTCACACCATTATAGTAGCGTAAAATCTATCATGTCCCATCCACTCTCTACATTTCAATTATCCACCGAAGGTCTTTCATTGAGTCAAAATAGTATGATCATATTATAGATTGTAAGATTAATAATTTAAATCTCATCTCTACCAGTTCCCCTCAAGATGTGAGCATGGATCATAGAGAGATGCTCCACTTGGATTTCAAAAAATAATTTACCACCCCCCCCCCCCCCCCTCTCTCTTTCTCTCTCTCTCTCTTAATGTTTTCTCTAACAAAAGGCATGCTTAACTAAGAATCAGGATTACAGTTCTTTGTGTGTGCATGAATGTAATTGATGTGGGGACTAAATTATTTTGTGCTACGGGAACTCAAGTAATTTTATCTGCATAATTCTACCAGTAACTTACAATTTATGGATTTTTAGCGATCTACAGTGTTGATTATACACTGCTGTTTCTTTGCAGAACTACCTTTATACCTGATATTGGGTATGCTATGTGGGGTAGTAAGTGTAATATTCACTCGTTTGGTAACTTGGTTCGGTGAGGCGTTTGAGTTTATCAAGGAAAAATTTGGGGTCCCTGCGGTTGTGTGTCCTGCTTTGGGGGGTTTAGGAGCTGGGTTGATAGCTCTCAAGTATCCTGGAATACTCTACTGGGGTTTCACTAATGTTGATGAAATTCTTCATACTGGAAAGAGTGTTTCAGCACCTGGAATCTGGCTGCTAGCTCAATTAGCAGCAGCTAAAGTTGTTGCCACAGCTCTGTGCAAGGGGTCTGGACTTGTTGGTGGGCTGTATGCTCCAAGTTTGATGATTGGTGCTGCTGTGGGTGCCGTATTTGGTGGTTCAGCTGCCGAACTAATCAATTCAGCCATTCCAGGAAATGCTGCTATTGCCCAACCGCAGGCATATGCATTGGTAAGTGGTCATTGCATTCTACTTAAATATGCTCAAATCAGCTTATGCATGTAATAATTTGTTTGTATCTTCTTCTTGATTGATCAAAATTATTAGTTCTTGATGTGTGTTTGTACTTCTTATTACACTTCAGGTTGGAATGGCTGCTACATTAGCTGCAGTTTGTTCAGTACCCTTGACATCAGTTTTACTTCTGTTTGAGCTGACAAAGGATTACAGGATCTTGCTTCCTCTCATGGTAATTCCTACACAATCTTGATTTATAAGGATTGAGATGTAATCTATAATGTTTGTGTGTTCGCAGGCACGTTTGATTTAATGTTTGTATGCTCTAAATTTTTTGCAAACAGGGGGCTGTTGGGTTAGCAATATGGGTACCCTCTGTAACAAAGCAGTGCAAGGAGACTGAGGCATCCGATTCAAGGAGCTCTACTAGGGGTTATTCTGCTCTCTCACCCATCAGAGACAAAAACAAAGGTATTTCGAGACGAACTGGTGATGGAAATGAGTTAGAACTCTCTGTTATGGGAAATGGTGAAAATGGTGAAGTAATTGATGAAGAAATTATTCTGGAAGACCTGAAGGTATATTTTTATTTTTTCCTGATTGGGACTGATTTTAGGATTTTTTTTATTCGCATTTATTTAATCTGGAGCATGCATTTTTGTTATAGTTTTATGTGTCTCAACTTCAACCTCTCTACTTTGCTTGTGATCAGGTTTCGCAGGCCATGTCAAAGAACTATGCGAAGTTGCAGTAACTTTTACTGTGAAAGAGGCTATAGTATCTATGCATGACAATCAACAGCATTGTGTATTAGTGGTTGATGCTGAAGATTTCTTGGTCGGAATTTTAACGTATGGTGACATCAAAAGATTTCTGTCAACCAAGTCTGGTGATCTTTCTGAGGGCGATTCATCACTTCAGGATGTATGTAATGGCAATTAATATTATTTATATGCTTCTAGTGCACTTCAAGTTTGGCGAACATATTCTATACTTTCAAGTTCTATTGCTGCATTGTTTCGGGATTCTTTAATCCACCTCTAAGTGATGATATTTACTCTCATTCATTTTCATGTTTTATGACAATACCTAAACCTGACTTCTCTACAGGTATATACATGCCTTGTTTCCTCCATATGCACTCGAGGGATAAGTTACCGTGGGCGAGAGCGCGGGCTTTTAACTTGTTATCCAGATAATGATTTGGGGATTGCAAAGAAGCTAATGGAGGCCAAGGGAATAAAGCAACTACCTGTGGTCAAGCGTGGAGGAGATTTCCAAAGAGAAAGAATTGTTGCTATTCTCTATTATGATTCAGTCTGGAGCAGTCTCAGGTTATCTTTGCTTCTGTTTGATGGTTATATATGAGTTGTTATGAACTATCTAATGCTTCTTGTCTCCCTTTTGTCAGTGTTTGTTTGTTTTTTTTTCCTTTCAGAAATAAAAACTTTAAGATATATGGCTTGGCTGCATTAACTTTGCTTTGTGCAGTCCACCTAACATGTTGTCTTTCTTCAACAAAAGGAAAAAAGGGTGAATGTATCAAAATCCAAAAACTTTCCATATTCAAAAGCCCAAAGAACTCCACGTGGATTGTTCTTTTTATTATTTTTTTAAAACTAAAAATTGGATGCAGATGATCTGTTCAGTTTTGAAATTACAATTGTACTATCTGATGCTTATGCATTTTGGACGCTTTTTTATTTTTTATATACAGTGCACTTTTACCAACAATTCAATTGACTTAGTTTTGTGTTTAATATTGCAATTTATGTGGAATTAGAACTGATAAATCCTAACCTCTAGTCATGAACCTCTTTGTGTGGTTTAGGGAACTACATGGATTCTGGGTAAATTATTGCACCCAACCGATCTAAACTTATATAGAGGGTACCAATGGTTTTTTGTTGGAACCCTCAGTAAATGGATTTGTAAAGTTTGCATGCGTTAAGGCCTTTATTTTTAGTTGTGCATATATTATTGAATCTTGTTAGTTAATGCTTGGAATGAGAAAAGGTAGAAAATGTCGATAAGCAAGGTTAAACACCATGAAGACAATATTTTTTAAAAAATTTTATTTTTAATTTTTTACGTGACACTGAAAATGTTTGTATGTCCCAATTCACTCTTTTTATGTCCTTTTTCTTTTGGAAGTACTGCGAATGAGCTTTTTCTTATTGATTTTTCATCGTGCGTGCAGAGAGGAGATCAATCACCGGAAATCAGTCTTTAATCAGAGAAAAGAAGACCAGCTTGAGGAGATTAGTACAAATGGCCATTAAAATGTTGAGGGAAGTGGTTTTCGGAACTTCCAAGTTTCATTTGCTGCCATAGTGAGACCAAATTTTGAAAATTAAACCCGTAAGGTGGCCAATTTTGCAGCATCCAGAATTGGTAGCAAAATATATTTTTTCCTTGAATCCCTTATTTTGAGGGCTGTGATCATTGTAATGATGGGTTATGTTGATATCTGAAATTATTTGTGTAATTTAGGGCATGACATTTTTATACATGGGAGTGTACTCCCCAAAACAGTAGGATAATAGAGATGTATTTGATTGGAAAAAATGGAAAATACATTTTTTTTTCTTTTTGAGAACGAAAAAAAATATTAAGTGTACTTACTGTGTGTAGAAATTTACATTATGCTCCTTTAGGTGGTGATTTGGTGTTGATGAGTCCATGTCCTACCTAAAAGGCTCTTTTTGTACTTCTTACTGTAGACTTGGACTCTTTCAATGATTATTGCCAAAACTGCATTGTAAATATCAAAATTAGACATTTTGCAATATATTCAACGTCACTAGTGCAGCCAATGGCGTACCATTGGAATGACTGTTTTGAGTTCCAAAGGCTGTCTGTTTGTTTGTATTCTCAAATCAATTTTCTACGTGTGTTTTGGAGCATGATGTTTGGTTACGTTTTCAAATCAATTTTCTACACTCTTTGCAGAGAACTCTGTGCACACAGGCGTGTTTTCTGTCCAAAGGAAGACCACCCGGATGTCCACCCGGTAGACCTCCCGGATGTCCGGCTGAATTCCAGAATTTTTTTTTTTTTTTTTTTTTTTTTTTTTTTTTTTTTTTTTTGCAATTGATTTACATAATCGGGAAAAATATTTTCTTAAATTTTTCAAATTTTTTATGTGCTTTAAAATAATTTTGAGTTGTATGTTTAGTTATGAGTTGTAAATTTTTGTATCACATATCAAATGTCACATCAACAATTCCCCACTCAAATCAAATATCTTTTCCAAAATTATTTTCAAAACTCTTTACCAAACAAATTTTCTACACTCAAATCATAATTCCATAACACACAAACTCAAAATACAACTTATACTCTCAAATCACATTTACAAAACTCTACCAAACACTACCTAAATTTTCCCTTTATCATGAGGTTTGACACAACCATTGTAGATACGAATTGTCAAATTGTAGCTTGAATCAACAATAATAATAAATAAATAAAAAAAAAAGATAAATTATAAATACATCTTTTGAGGTTTATTTAAAATACGAATTGTTCCCTATGGTTTAAAAAATTATAAATATGCTCCTGTCAGAATTTTTTATTTAATAGAATTAATTAAAAAAGTAAAATTTCTAATTGTTCTCCTATACAATAATAAAATTATTTGAATTATTAATTGAAGTAAAATTTTAACATTATTAAAAACTGTTAATTAACTTGATGATTTATTAACAAAATGACCTATTTGTTATAAAATTAGAAACTTTAGGAGGCATAATGTAATTTTTAAAATCACAGGGAATAATTTGTAATTTAAGTAAATCTCAAAGAGTGTGTTTGTAATTTACCAAAAAAAAAAAAAAAATTGTCAAATTGTAGCATTGTAACTTTTTGCACAAAGTTTGTTCTCTCTATCTCCCTTGTAATGGAGTTCACAAATAGTATTTTTATTTGGTATTGTGAGAAAAATTTAAAAATAATGTGTACCATTAGAACAAAGTTGTCAAATTATTACATTTTAATACTGTAATATGTCAAAATGCAATAATATAGCATGTTAAATTAGCAATCAACATTGGAGTTAGCACTTTAATACCCACCAATGAATTTATTAACTGTTATTTAGCCAATTAAAGAACTCAATCGTACATTACCATGCATTTCCCATGTATGTGGATTGTATTGGATGAATTGAGTATAGTTAATAATAAAAACTTGATCTTTTTCTCTTTTAATCATTTTTCATCTATTTCCTTAAAAATTCTTTAGTAAATTATTTTCATGGTATGATTTATAGTATGAATAATTTTACCCATTTTTGCCCAAGAAATTCTCGGAGACAGATGTCTCTGTTTCGATCAACAGTTTGAACTCCACAGAACACACACACACACACTGAGAATTTTAGTAGGTGTTTGGAAAGTGAATTTTTTTGTAAGTTTTTTTAGTTATAGGATATTATTAGAGAAAAAAAATTTTATGCTTGGAAAAATAGTTAAATTTTTTTATGATTGGATGTGATATTTATGAGAGAAAAAGTGAAATGATTATGGAGTTTGATGTATTATTTTGTTTGGATTTGTTTTTTTTGATTTTGTAACAAAAAAATCCTTCCCAAAAAAAACCAATTTGTCTTTTAGTATAAAAGATGGACCATGTTATAAAATGAAAATCTAAAAAAGGCCATTTGCAAAAATAATAATAATAATAACAATAATCAAGACCAAAATTCAGAGCACTGAAATACCCATTTTCAAATATAGAAAAGTTGTATCTTTCTACTTTTTTCTTTTCTTTAAGGGAAAAAAAACAAAAAAACACAAAACAAAAAAAGAAGAGAAAATTTACATATGTGGTCCAAGAGGCAACCTATTCATAATTTGATGATAAACTGAAGCCCCATTCGAAAGGTTCAAGGGAGGTTCCGACAGAGGCTCCATCTTCGGTTCTCCTTTTGGCAACATGAAACCCATTTCACTCAACGGCCGTTGCTGTCCAAAATACTGATGAACTGGCATACCAGGCAACTTACCCTGGTTCGACCCCAACCCAGCCATTGCCAAATTAGCAAGTCCCGGTTGGTTCATTCCAAAAGTGAACCTGTGGGGCGGTCCCAGTTGTTGCCTTCCAGGTAGCCCAAATGAGCTCATTGAAGGAGGCCTATCGTATCTAGCCATGCTGTTGTGAACCTGAGATGGCTCGGGCCTGTGAAGATGCGATGCAACAGAAGCAGAAGCTGAAGTGCCAGCAGTTTGGTTAGGTCCATTGTTAGTGGTGCCAGAGTTGGCGTGACTGCTGTTCCGAGCAGCAGGGACGTCATGGTTGTGCTTCCCCTCGTAGGTAGTGATCACTGACTTGAGGTCATGCGACGCCCTCTCCACATGCTTCCTTACTGTGCAGCCAGCACTCGTGCACTTATAGTAACTCCTGCATCAAAACAGTAACAAGTCGTTTCCAGTTTCTTCAGCAATGCAACAAATTGTTGTCAAATTGTGAATCAAATTGTAAATCATGTCATTTTATTTAACACAATTCACCTTTTTTTAATTATTATTATTTAATTTTTATGAAAACAATGCCGTTTCATGCATTATTCAAACAGAAATGAATCGTAGTGAATTGCAATTGAATCGTACGATTCACTCAATTTAAGATTCAACAACATGAATCGAATCGTTTTAATTAAAACTCATATCGAATCATATGAATCAAATTGTGAATTGTTCAAACACAAACAAGGAAACAACAATGAAGATGAAGATTAAGATGACCTTGGATTTGGATTTCCTTTCACAACTTTCTGCCCATACTTGCGCCAACGATACCCATCATCAAGGATATCCACCTCACTGGTTGTTTGGACCACAACTCTTGGCTCCCTGATAGCTCTAGTGGCCCCGCTCATTTCTGTTGCATACGCTTCAATTTTCCTGTAATAGAAAACAATATTGGCAAATATTCTGCTGATTATCCAACATAACATCATGAAAATCATTCAAGCGTATGACAAAAATAAATAATAACCTTCTCTTTGACTCAGATTCATCTCCTTCTCCATCACAACCTAATGATATGCTGCCATGTGTCCCTCGATCATCTTCATCTTCCTCATTAGAAAAAGTAGAAGAGACATCCACTGCGTCACCCGTTTCAACATGCGTGCCATTCTGACCCTGCATAGAGTTCGGTGCATTGGAGTACTCAGCACCCACAGATGCCGATGATGTCACCTCGAGATTGTCATGCCTCCAGTCGGGAACTCCCTTTTGCATGGTTGACCATACCGGTTCACCATCAGCACCAATCTGTGCCCCGGTCTGATCACCGATGTCAAGTTGCATATCCGTTAGCGGATTTGACGATCCAATGGTTGATCTGCGATTGAGTGGCGGTTTGGGGTGACTGTGGGCCCCCTTGTATATGATTTCAGTAATGTGGCCCTCGTGAGATCGTTCCACCTTCTTCTTGACTGGACAATTGGGATGTGTGCATTTATAATAACTTCGCGGATACTCGCTCCCTTTTACTTGTTTTTGTCCATATTTTCGCCAATTATACCCATCCTCAGATGGGGCACCACCAACCACAGTATCTCCGCCACCTCTTTGATGTGCTTCCTCATCTTGCAGCTCATCAAATGGTGGTGAATTTTCCGCACTGGCACCACCAACCGCTGCTTCCTTTTCACTGCACGTTCTATAAGAGTCTTGACGATTCAGTGTGGTTCCATTTTGAGACTGCAGTTTAGCAGGCTCAACATATCGAGACTGAAGAGAGTTTTTTGGCTGAACAGACACCTCAATGCCAGGAAAGTTTGTCTGAGGAAAAGTTGAAGCCATCTGCATGCATAAACGCAAATAATACTTAAAAGAACAGAAAATGGACAAAACTTCTATTCTTTTACATCGTGTACCACTCAACTGATTTTTCTGACAAATTTCACAACAATGACTAATGTTGTGTGCGTGTGGATAGTGTGGTGTTGTGTGTGTGACACAGAGAGAGAGCAGAATTACTTGGTTTGTAGTGCCAAGAAAAAGAGAGGGACTCGATTCTGCAACAGGTTTAAAGGCAAAGGATGAGGTATTGATGTCTTCAAAGAAATTGTCTCTACTTTTATCGGTGGCCTCCGTAGCCACGGTGGAGTTTCTGCCATTCCCACTCGGAGGAAATGCAAACTTCCCTGTTGTTGGAGACGGCTGAGCCTACAATTAAAAAGGTAAGGGAAATAAGATGCTGAGTAAAGATGGGCCATTTAAGCTGATGCTAACTTCACCTAAGGTCGAGCAAAAACATTAGCGAGACATTCAGGGAACCATAAGTTAAGGATTAAGTGTATAATTATAGAAGAGGATCACATTAGCCAACACTATTCGATGCAAAAATTACATGTAATTGTATAATTAGGAGAGCACCACATTGGCCAACATTATTAGATGCAAAAATTAGATGGATGAGAACTTCTCATAACTTACTGCATAGCAGTCAGGCTGAACGTCTCTAAGATTTACATTTCATCTCTTGATTTATTGTACTGATTTATTTGAAACACAAAAAAGCCTAGAGGTGGCGAGTGATCCCATTTTACGCCTAACTATATGGCTTAAAAATTTCTAAGAATAATACCAATAAGAGATTAGTTTTCATTCCCACTATCGTATTTTCCACGCCACCTGAGTAAAAAAAATGAACTCTTTGTTTCTTATCCCTTTTTTAGCTCCTTTATCAGCATATGGAATACCCATAATAGCACGGTTTCATCTTTGGTAAGATCAACCTATTAAGCAGCTGCCCCACACACTTTTTATAGGCTGTCAACAAGATACAGACATGAACCAAGACTATGTGATCTCATCGAGGCAAAGGTTCATATTTGCCCTCAAAAGCAAATAAGAGTATTTCAAAACAAGTAAAACCAGATTCTATTCAAACTTTGGCTTACCAGTGAATTTGAGAGGAAAACCGGAGATTCTAACAGGGATGTTGGGCTGAGACCAGGCGGAATTGTCAGGTAAGGAGACCGAACATCTGGGTTTAGTGAAAGGTCAGCAGGCCTGATGCTTTCTGTATTCAACCTTGGAGCATTAAACCCAGCTCTAGCCGCCATCCTTTCCAAAAGGCCTCCTCCACGAGAGTTCATTTTCTGCTCGGAAAATGAATTTGATTTAGTCAATTGATCATCGGCTACACAATCTTGTGCCCCGTCTTTTTCTTCACTTCTTCCTGACATAATCCGCTCTTCAGGCCCCGGAAAGAGCACCCCATTTTTATTTTCAAAAGGGTTTTCAGAAATTGACCTTGAGCTGATTTCATCACCCAATACTGAAGAGAAAAAACCTCTTGGGCTCGGACTAGGAGGCACCCAATCTCCCATAATAGCAACATGGTCATCGAACCCACCCATGATAATTCTAAGCCTCGTATTTCGAATCAGCTCAAACTCAGTCACAATAGAAGAATTCCTGATTTACACAATATGCAAAAGATGATTACTCAAGTTTGAGTCCAATGTCTCAAGAATAGCATATAAATAAAAAATACAGATGAGCGAAAAAGCAATGAGCGACAGCTAGGCCTATAACGTGTCATTATAAGATCGAGTTGAAGAAATTTCGCAAAACACCATTTTGAGTGATGTACATTTATATTTTATTTTTTGAAAAATAAAAAAAACCTTTGACAACTAAAGAATTTTAGCTATAGGATCGAATACTTCCAACATCAAAGATTGTTTTCCATTGAAACAAGCAAAACTTTAAGGCCTCAAATGCAATGGCGTAAAAATTAATACAAGGGAAGTTATATGATAAACGCATAGATGAAATCTCTCAAAAGAAAACTCATTTATCAATGTCTTCCTCCCTCAACAAACAAGGATCTTTCCTCAATCAACTCATCAAATTTGTGATCGATCATATCGCTGAGTTTCGAGGAGCAACAACAATAATAAGAGTACAATAATTTATTAAAAAAAATCAAAGAAGATCAACAAATCAGTTAAGAGGACATAGATTCATGAGACATCAACAATTCAGGACAATCCCAGAACGAACATCATCTAATTAATCCCACAATCATTTCCAGACTGATTTAATCATAACCCTCTTCGCAAAATCAACAAATTAACTGAAAAAGAATAAGCAAAATCTGAAATTTGAAAAAGATCGAGAGTAACAACCCATCAGATAAGATAAACCAACAGTGTCTTTTTGTCGAACACTTTTTAGGCAAACAAACCTATAATCCTAGAGCCCATCATGATCTAATATATAAGGAAATTTGAGGATCCACGATGTAAAATTAAAATCAAAACCATAAAAAGAAAAAAAGGTAATTTCTTTTTGAAAGATAAATACCTAAAATTGGGATAAGATAAGCTAAAGATGCCCCAAGAAAATCCCAAATTAAGGGATGGAAATGAAAAGAGTAAAATGGAAGAGAAAGAAAAACCAATACAACAAGAGACTCTCAATGATTAAAAAAATGATGAGAAAGATTATTGTTAGGTAAGTACCTGACAACAACATATAAAAGAGGGGGACACAGTCAAAGCAGAGATGATGACCTTCCTCTCTGATAAAAAAATTATGGTTTAATGGTTTCTTCTTCTTCTTCTTCCCCTCTCTGTGATGAGTCTTTCTTCAAAGGAAAATGAGAAACCATCCCACCTTCCTCCTGTCAATATCTCTCTGTCTCTCTCTCCTCTTTTCTCTCTTTCTATCTCTAAAATGGCTAGGAACAAATTTGATTGATGATGGGAAAATTACAAATAAATATAATAATGAAAAGGAGAAAATGTGGGGTTTGTTTTGTGTGTTATGGTGGACCTGAATTGCATGGAATCTTTGAAGAGATGGAGGAAAGTTTTTCCCTTTTTTTTTATAATTTTTTTTTAATATTATTAAAATCATCATATTTTTTTAATCATAATTTGTTAAGAAAATTTTTAAATGCACATAATGTGATCACGCCATTCTATTCTCTCACATAAAGTAAAATCTCAAATATGAACATTATGGGTTGATTTGGGAAAAAAAAACTGAGTTTTTTTAGTTATTTTAGTCAAAAAAATAAAATAGATTTTTTAGTTTAATAAGACGAAACATCACATTAAATACAAAATTATTACATTTTTTTTAAAAAAAAAAGTCAAAAAATTCATCCCAAACGAGACTTTTTAACTCAGGCTAAAATAGTCAAAAAGTCAAAAAGATAAAAATTCAACCCACATTCCAAACGAATGTTATATTGATTTAATCGATCTCACCCTTTATATTTCTTATTAATACATTGTATACTATAAAATATATGATAATATATTTTTTTTCAATAATATCATTGAAAATAATTTTGAAAAATAATTGGGTTGTTTGGCAAAGGCTTTTTTTGACTTTTTTGAGTTAAAATTTACAAAATGACAAAATATGTTAAAATAGTCAATAAGATAAAATATTACATCAAATCTGTAATCATTTTACTTTTTCTCTCACAAATATCACATCCAATTATAAAAAATATATATCTTCCCAAATATAAAAATTTTAACTTACTAAAACTCCATTTGGAAAGCCAATCTTGAGACTTTCTTGGCTATTTTAGCCACAAAATAAATAGGCTTTTTAGCCTAATAAGATAAAACATCACATCCAATCCATAATCATTACCTTCCTTCTGTCACAAGAAAGTTAAAAAAGTCAAAAAAGTCAAAAGGCCTTTCCAAATCAGACTTTTTAGCCACAGGGTAAAATAGTTAAAAAAGTCAAAAAGTCAAAAAGCCAACCCACTTTCCAAACGAAGCCTAAAATAATCAAAAACTAAAGTAACAACTTCCCAAACACCCACGATGTGATTTAGATTTATTTTGACAATATATTTATATTATTATTGTGAATAATTTTTGAGATATGAGAGCGGATATTTTTTTCAATAATATTATGATAGTTATATTTTTTTTATTTTATATAGAAAATTGTATTAATAATAAGGTTAAGTTTGGCATACATAAAATAATTCATCTTTTTATCTTTTTATCTTTTTTCATCATATCACTTTTCTATTTTTCTGCATATTTTTTTATAAAAAAATAAAAAAATATACTTATTTAGGTCATTCTAAATAATCCCTAAATGTGAGTAGTTGAAATCCATTATGAAAAGAAAATATGATTATGGTAATATTACAAAAATATGATTACTGTAATATTGCAGTTAAAGTTTCTTTAAAAAAAAAAAAAACAAAACAAAGCAGAGAGAGAAAGGAAAGTTAACACATTTGTCTCTCTATTAATTGGTTTTGATTAAATAATAATAATATGACCCCTAATCAAACAAGGTTTTTTGGGTTGGGCCTTTATTAGTAGAATACAAAAGCAAGTAACGCATTAAAGGCCCGGTTTGACTGGCCAATAAGAGTAGGCCACGTAGCAACTTTACGTTAGTCTAGGAAGGGTAAATTGGTCTTAGCATCCATGAATGTTTTTTGGTTTTTTATACATGGTAATGGTAATGATGTTAATTAGTGTAACGCTTACTCTAGCTGACTGACACGTGTACTCTTTAAACACCGACGAAGAAGCTTTTGATGATGATTCACTAATGAGGCTTATGGTTTAGTCCTTGTTGCCGTTTCTGCCTTCTTCTAATTAGGAGTGAACAGTGGATATATTGATTCGTCAAAATTGATCGAATCGAATTGATTCGTCGCATTTTGGATGGATGTATGATAACAAATGGATGGTTGCAGATTGATTTTCTTCAATCCGCCAATCTGGCGAACAGATGGCGGATTTGAGATTCCTTTGGTCGCACTCGAACCATCAAACCGCGAGCACCCCTAATAATTTATAAGACTTTGTATTTTCAGTTTGTTTAAATATTCTGTTTGTGTTTTCAAGTAAAAAAGAGTTTAAATGTTTTGTTAAAAAAAAAAATTTCAACTTGAATAACTTTTTTGAATTGAAAAAAATAAACGATTATTTATATATATTTTTTGGTTTTTAAATCTATCTCTAAAAATAATAAATAGAAAATATGATATATGCTGGTTGGTTTTTGTTTTCAAAAACAGATATAGATGTAACAATATAGAGACATACAATCTCTACTACTACTCTGTTCATGGTTTTGGTGGTTTGAATTGTTTTTATATTTTAATAATCACATATTGTAATACTTTATGTGGATGAGGCATGCTGTGATTGTAGTATGTGGATGAGGTATACAGTGATCGTGATATTCTAAAGTTTCAAACTTTCTTGCTTTGGATGAGGCATGCAGTGATTGTAATATTTTTTTAAATCATTGACTGTAATACTTTCTTTTTTTTTTTTTTTTTTGAGGAAGTGCACAAGTTGAATTATGTTGAAAATTTATAAAATTTCAAACCGCCAAACCGATTCGCATCCATCCGCCAAACCGCCAATCCGTTCAATCCACATCCGCCGGATTGGCGGACGGATGCGGATTGATTTTCTCCAATCCGCCAATCTAACGAATGGATGGCGGATTGGAGGTTTCGTTGCCGCAACCGACCCGCGCCCACCTCTACTTCTAATCATAGGTTTGTTTGGGAGATGGATTGATTTTTTAGCTTTTTTTTAAATTTTTTTGATTATTTTAGTTTAGGGTTAAAAGGTTTCGTTTTGAATAAGTTTTTTAGCTTTTTTAATTTTTGTAAGAGAAAATAATAAAATAATTATAATTTAGATGTGACATTTTATTTTATTAAATTAAAAAAATTATTTTATCTTTTGTAACTATTTTAGCCAAAAAGTCTCATTTTAATTTATGCCAAACAAAGGCTATGTCACCTCTCTTTTTAGTACTACTAAGTCCGTCTTCAACGTTTACTTTCTTTTTTTATTAAATGTAAATTTAATAAAAGGAAATTAGTTTTAGTATTTCAATGTTAACATTAAATCAATATTTAATTGAGAATTTATTGAATTTTTCATCAAATTAAGGATATCTAGAGCCTTTCATTAAATTATTATAGATAGTCGTTAAAATCATATACCGGACAACCTCTTGTTTGCTTTAGACTTCCAGTAAATTCACACTAACCGATCGACTAGCCGGACATTCTCTCAGTCGACTGGTAGTTTGATGAGAAACGAAAATTTTCTATTGGAATGCTTGATATCAGATTAAATTTTTATTCAAATTTAATGAGGAAAAAAAAAAAAAACATTATTGGAGATGCTATGAGGATGCAATAAATACAAATAGTTATTTATTTATTTTTTTATAAATTTGTGTGATGTGGAATAAAATATGAATGCTGCTAAAATATCGATCAAACAATATTAGATTTTTTTTATACATAAAATATCTAAAATATTATCTTTTATTAAATTTAATGACTATAATACTATTTTTTTATGTCAATTCACTTAACGAAAATAAACAAATAATTTACATAAAAAATAAATCAAAAAAAATAAATTTAAATTTAACAAAATTAAATAATTATATTTATTTTGTTATAAGGATCAAATTCTTCTTCTTCTTCTTCTTCTTCTTCTTTTTTTTTTTTTTTTTTTTTCTAATTCTACCTTATTTTGAATAAATTCAAACTAGTGGTAACCCATACTATGCACAAAACTTTATAAATTTAAAACAAAAATAATAAAAAAATCATTATAATTATCTTGAAGTAATTTAATATTTTGTCTTGTGGTATACATGAAATTTATAAGTTAACTTTTATGTTTATAAATTTTTAAATTATTAGTTTAAAAAAATTTAAAAATATATATATATATAAATCTATTTAGTGCAATTTTGATAATTTGTACTAAAAAAAATTAAACTTGATTAAATGAGATTAAATGAGTTATGACATACCTTTTCTTGTTATGAAAATATACAAATTTAAAAGTTATAATTAAGACAAACATGCAATTTTATTATTAAATGTGAAGTGAAATGATATTTAACAATAATTAAGATGATGTTTCCATTATTAATCTAATAATTTAAATTGCATTTCTTTTGATTGCAATTTCATAACTAAAAATACAATATGAATATAATATACATACGGATTTTTAGTCTTTAAGAATATGAAGGTTTCAAAATATTTTTAAACTTTCATCATTTTCATTTAATTTTTTTTTATCTAATTTGATTTTAAATTTGAATAAAAATTTTGATTTGATATGAATTACTTTAACTTTTTCATTAAATTTTTATCTTTTTTTAAAAGAACTTTTATTCTTATCCCAATTTTTTTTTCTTTTCACCAATTTTGAAGGAAAAAATAATAATTTTCAACGTTTAATCTTTTTAAATTTTTATCAAAATATAATTTGATTAAAAAAAATTAAGGGTTGAAGATTCTCTTAATTGGAATTATAGTGAAATAACATCTTAAAATAGTCAAAATTTGAGTATGTGGTTCGTTGAAATATATAATTTAATTAATTCTCTTTTCATATTTGTATAAAAGTTGACACTTATGACTACATAATTATAATTCAGATTATGGAAAAATTTTGGAGGTGTCAAACATTTTTCATTTGTAAATATCCTACATATTAAAAAAAGAAAAAAAAAGTGTAGCTTTTGGATATGTGTTTATCAATTTTGTTTTATGGATATAAACAATTGATGTTTCAATTTAAAAAATTAAAAAGTAAAAAACAAAAAATTTGGATTTTTTAGAGATAAAAGAAGTCATTTAACTCTTCTATATACTATTTAAGATGAACTATTTAATCACATAAAAAAATAGAAATTATATTTAGAGATTATTCATGTATATGTTATTATATATAACTATAGCTGTAACAAATTAACTATTATATATATGAAAAGTTATATTAAGCTTTCATTTTCAATTAATTGAATTATAATTAACAAACTAACAAATAACAGTAATGGTATAATGAGATAGAAAGAGGATAAAAATAAAGAAAACAATGATATTTAAAAGTTTTAAATTTACCTAGCTATACAAAAATCTATTGTTATAGTAAAATCTTAAATTCTGAATAAATTTTCATTTTTTCTATAAAATAAAATGACAATAAAAAATAAAAAATAAAATTTGATACCCATTTTTTTTACTTCCATTTTATAGTTTTTATTGAAGAAAACAAAATCCGATCAAAATCCTTAGCACAGAACAAATATTAATACTTCGATTGCAACCATAATCACCAGTAATTCTTCTTCACTATGCAAAACTATAAATAACCACGTAAATCTCATTAAAACCAAAATCAAAACCAAACCAACATAGAGACAAAAGAATCACACAAGGAAAAAAATAAAATTAAAAAACAAATAAATTTATGAAGTGGAAAATGTTACCTCCAACAACTTAGACCTTACCTAATCCAATCCATTAGCTCCTTCGCCAGTGCCTGCGAAGTCTAGGAGTTGGGATGACTAATAATATAATTCTTTAAATAAGACTTAAAAATTGATTAATTTGTCCCATTGAGTGATTTAAAATTTTGATAGATATATATCATAAAAATAGATAATTATATTACTAAATTATAATTCAAATTTAGATATTGTTATATTTTTTTGAGATCCATATCTAAATTGTTATATATTTTTTTATTTTTGTGTGGTTTCTATTTGGTTTTTTTTTTTTTTTTCAATTTATTTAAGATGGAGCTGTGAGTTTCTATTTTTTAAAATTTAATTTATCTGCGGTTTCTATTTGTTTTTAATTATTATTATTTATGTAAGTTATGATGTGAGTTAGATATGTGATAAACATGTAAGTTTTATTGATTTAAAGTATGATGGTGGGAGATATTTTCAAATTAAATTAGTTTAGATAAACTTTAAAAAAATTTAAAATTTAAAATTAGATATTGAGATGCAAAAAAAAAAAAAAAAAAAAAAGAAGATTTTAACTGAATAAATAAAAATTAAATTTATTAATTTTATCTGTTTGTGTATATGATTTTTAGTTTGTTTTTTTGTTTGTTATGTTATAATATAATATATAAGATATAAATAGATATCCACTATTTTCATGAAAAATATGTTGGAAATGGTTATAAATTCTGGGTAAAACCAGAATTTTATCCTAAGTTTGGTCTAATATTTAGGTGGGCCCCGTGCGTCGATTTACGCGGGTCAAAGTGGTAACGCGTTCTATGCCGCATTGTGATTCACGTGGTATATTTGGTTGCTCAAAACCATTACCGAGTGAATAGGAAATTGAAGCCAAAGTGTGCTCCATGGAAATGGAGTTTTGGTGGAAAATCCTTAAAGGTATTGAACAAGGCTTGTCCCACATTGATTTGGCGGGAAGTTTTGAATGTGTTTATAAAGCATGGGTTTGGTATTTGGGGTGTGCCCCAAGGGGTACCTAAGTATTTTAGAGGGAGAGGTTATGGGCAAAATGAGCTAGACCCATTGGACCCAAAAATCACCACACGCGCGCCGCCACCGGGGCGCGGGTGCGTGGTGTGAGGTTGGGTTGGGCTTGTTCGGCCAAAAACATTTGAATTTAATTTTATTTTTGGTAAAATAAAATCCAGAATTCAAATTTGGATTTACTGTACATCTAAACAGGGCCATTCCCGTTGGTATTAATGCACACCCAAACAGGGCCCTTCCCGTTGGTATTAATGCACACCCAAACAAGGCCCTTCCCGTTTTTGTTATCTGTTTGAAATATAACCCAACAGATTCAAATATGTTTGAATTCAAAGCCAACAGGTATCATACCTGTTTAATTCAAAATCAAGAGCCACCTTTACATCTATAAATAGAACATCCCTCATTTGGATTTTGTAACTCTAATTTTCGTCCTTCATAATTCTGAAAACATTCTCTTCATGTTGCTGCATTATTTTCTTGCCAGAAAGAGTATAAACACTTAGTGTGTTCGTTAGGCAAACAATTTGTAGTGCTACTATTGTTTGTAGTAGATCATTTTATCCTGGGAGATAGACGTCCAAATTCTGAAAGCACCGTGGAGAGGACGAATCTGTCTTAAGGACACAGTGTCAAACACTGGACTTGATCATATAATTATTCAAAGAAATTAATCAAGTAAGTTGTTTAATTTATTATTTTGTTTTATTTGTTTATTTAATCAGATTTTAATTTTGTTTTTGTAACAAAATAAAATCTGTTTTTATTTATTTAAATATAATGAAGATTGTCTAACAAAATATTATCTGATTTTTTTGGGAAAGATAAAAGGAAGGCAAGTTTTAATATTTTGTTTTTGAAAATTGGCGAAAGAGATTAGAATGGAGAGATTATGAAATATTTTTGTTATCTTTCCATTCGAAATCCATAAATTAAGGAATAATAATTATTTCTAAAATAGTTAAATAATTATTTCTAAAATAGTTAAATAAATAAATTAGTCAAGTGTTTTTTTAATTTGTTTTATATATTGAAAAATTAATAATTTTAGAAAATTGATTAATTTGTCCCATTAAGTGATTTAAAATTTTGATACATATACATTAAAAAAATAGATAATTATATTACTAAATCATAATTCAAATTTAGATATTGTTATCAATATCTAAATTCTTATCTTCTTTATTTTTGTGTGGTTTCTATTTTTTAAAAAAAATTTATTTTAGATGGAGTTGTGAATTTCTATTTTTTAAAAAAATTTAATTTATTTGTGATTTCTATTTTTTTTTAATTATTATTATTTAGATAAGTTATGATGCAAGTTAAATATGTGATAGATATGTGAGTTTTATTAGTTTAAAATATGATAGTGGGAGATATTTTCAAATCAGATTTGTTTAGATAGATTTTATAGATTTTTAAAATTTAAAATTGGACATTGAGAGGCAAAAGAAATGTTTTAACTGAATAAATAAAAATCAAATTTATTAATTTTATCAGTTTGTATATTTGATTTTTATATTTTTTATTGTTATGTTATAATATAATATATAAGATATAGATAGATATCCACAACTTTCATGAAAAATATTATCTGATTTTTTAGAGGATAGAAAAGAAATGCAAATTTTAATTTTTTTTTTTTTAAAAATTGGTGAGAGAGATTTTGATAGAGAGATTATGAAATATTTTTATTATCTTCCCATCTGAAATCTATAAATTAATGAATAATTATCATTTTTAAGATAATTAAATAAATAAATTAGTCAATAAATTTTTTTAATCTATTTTATAAATTAAAAAATCCATAATTTTAGAATATGAGTTTAAAACTTTTAGAAAATTTATCATTTGAAACCCTTTTTCATATATATAGATAGATTGATGGTGAATGTAATGTGAAAGGGCTAGAGATTGAACTAACTATGCATTTTTAATAAATGGCTTTGTTTCGTCAACAAATTTTATGGGAGCTGACAAATCAACCATTTTACGGATTTATTTTATTTCATTATATTAGAGTTGAGCTCAATCTAAGGCCTTATTTGTCCGTAATCTAAAAAAGTTAAAAATTTAAAAAGTTATTATCTTTTTTGTGCGGGAAAATCTCACATCGATTTGTGAGGGACTACTTTCCCACCTTATAAGCAGGCTGACTCCTCTTACCTTGCATAGGCCTTTTCCCCCAGTGGGGGAGGAACAAAACCGTGCAGTCGGAATGCCAAAGCGGACAATATGTGCAAGACATAGGGACCGGTGGCTTTATTTGGCGCTGTCTGTGGGAACTCCCTCCGGGGTGACCGGAGCCAGCGCGGCTGGACGCTAATGTGCGGGGAAATCCCACATCGGTTTGTGAAGGACTACTTTCCCACCTTATAAGCAGGCTGGCTCTTCTTACCTTGCATAGGCTTTTTCCCGCAGTAGGGGAGGAACAAAACCGTGCGATCGGAATGCCAAAGCGGACAATATGTGCAAGGCACGGGGACCGGTGACTTTATAAACCGTGCGGTCGGAATGCCAAAGGGAACAATATGTTGCACATATTGTTCGTTTTGGCATTCCGACCGCACGGTTTTGTTCCTCCCCTACTGGGGAAAAGGCCTATGCAAGGTAAGAAGAGCCAGCCTGCTTATAAGGTGGAAAAGTAGTCCCTCACAGACCGATGTGGGATTTCCCCGCACACCATTTAAGTCACATCATCTTATTTAAGTCACATCACCTCTCTACCACATTATATCAAATCCAATCCATATCCAACTCATATTTCATAAAAATTCAAAAAATGAACTTAGTTAGATCATCCTAAACCATCCCTAAAATTCAAAATCTATTAGTAAATTAATTACCTGAGTTTGAGCTAAAATAAGTACGGCTCAAATATTATATATATACATAATAATATAAAATGAAATATAAATACATATAATAATATAAAAACATATTTATAATGTATAAAATAATTTTATTTTTACTTTCAAGTTAAGATTGATTTTGATTATTTTTTACCAACAGGTGGTGTTTGGCAAGTGATTTTGGGGCTAAAATAGCCACAAAAAATAAAATAGGTTATTTTAGCCACAACAAACAAAATATCACATCCAACCCATAATCATTACACTCTTCTTTCACAAAAAAAAGTTAAAAAAGTCAAAAAGTCAAAAAATCCTTCCCAAACCAAGTTTTTTAGCCCAAGTTAAATAGTCAAGAAAACTAAAAAGCCAAAAAATCAACCCACTTTCCAAACAGAGGCTGAGAGTTCAACTGTGGAGAAGCTCAAACTTAAATTCGAGCTCAACTAATGTGCCTGTTTGGCAGAAATTATTTACAGCTTATTTCAGCTTTCAGCTTAATTTAAGCTATTTTGATGTGTTTGGTTTAGCTTATAGCTTATAGCTTATAGCTTTGTGGAAGTCAGAAATCAGCTTATTCTTTGAGTGGGGCAGGAGATGCTTTAAGAATAAGCTGGAAATCAGAAATCAGCTTATTCTTTGAGTGGGGCAGGAGATGCTTTAAGAATAAGCTGGAAATCAGCTTAAGCTGAAAGTTATAAGCTATAAGCTGTTTAGGTATAAGCTATAAGTACTTTCCCACAACTCTACCAAACAGGGCTAATAAATGAGTTGAACTCATTAAATTGAGTAGGAAGATTTTTTAAGTATATTTTTTTCTTTTGTTTAATGAAATTTAATTATAAAAAATTGTTACAAAAAAATATATTAGAAAACCAATTTCAGTCGTTACAAAAAACTATCTTGAAAAATTAAAAAAAGTTTTATAGAGAGAAAATTTTAAAATAAGTCACTAATAAATATATTTATAGGGACAACAATTTTATGACAAAATATTTATTTTTTGAAATAAATTTTGATTTAAAAATAAAATAATAATATTTTTGACAATTAAAATATTTTATTTTTAAATTTTTGTGTCTAAAATTTTAATTTTTTAAAGTTTCGTTCTGCATTGGCCAATATAGCCAATTTTTTTGTGTTAAGACTTTTTTAGTCTAACTTTTTTATCCATGTTTGGTTTCGATTTTTTGACTTTTTTAACTTTTGTGAGATAAAAAATATAATAATTATAAATTAAATGTGATATTTTATCTTATTTAGTTTATTTTATTATTTTGTATTTTTTTTAACCCTAAAATAATAGCCAAATCAGGGCTAAGACTTGGTCAGCAATCTAAGATGGGTAATACAGTGAAGGAAGCATGGAAAATCGCCTATAAGTGTCCATATATTATGTGAAACGTGTAATTGGATGGAAAAGGACAAAATGAGAAACAAATTATTTTGAGTCCATTTATTTGGAACCAAGCGTTACGAGAATGTAACTTATTTATTAAAATTTTATTTTATATTTATTCTCTTGTTAAAAACTGTTCTTCCCACACTACATGATGGTGTTGTTTTTTGGTAGAATTTTTTTAAAGTTAAAATTTGAGAATCATAAAGTAAAAATTAAAAGTATTATTTTTTTAATTTTTAAATAATCAAATTTTTTTAATTTGTTCAAGCTATTTCTATCTAATACATAACTTAGAAATAGAAGTTATACGAAATAATCTAACACAAACTCTTAAATTAAAAGAAATTATAGTCATCTCTTAAAATCTATACCAAACAATCCCAATATTATTCAAGTCTCTGTTCATATTTAGGAGTGTAAATTTGGTCCAGCCCATATCAGGCCTCGTGGATTTTCGTCAAAATTTGGGCCGGCTAACCTACGGGCTAGGAAATTAGACCCGGGCCCAAGGAATATTCGGGCCGGTGGGCCTGGGCTCGAGCTTGGGAGGACCTGAACATTTTTTTTTTTTTTTAATTTTTTCTACCAAAATTTTATTATTTTCACAAAAGACCCTAGGCCTTAGGCGGGTCGTGTCTTATGTCGAGCCTTAAGCAGACTGATGGGCTGGGCTGCAAAGTAATGGCCCAAACCCAAGTCCAAGGTCTCAGGCCGAGCCCACCCCAAGCCACAGCCGGATTTCAGACCGTCCATGGGCCGCAAGCCATTTATACACTCCAATTCATATTTTATTTTAATTTCTACTTGTTTATGGTTTGGTTTAGAGTCATTTGCCCACCATGTAAAGTTATTCCGCGTAATCATAATATAAGTTACATAAAGAGAAGAAAATATTAAATAAAATATATTTTTATACATTTTAATACACTTTTTATATATTAAGCGAAATTATTAAAGTTATTGACAATTCAAAAAATTATCATAATATTTTCTTTATTATTATACAATTTATAAATAATGATTTTTGTGACTCTAAGAAGTACTATATTATATTCTCACGTTTGAACTAAATTTTTAGTTTTTGTTTTAATTTTATTTTTTGCGAGGAGAATTTACTTAATTTTCAAATTGCTCAAAAATTAATGAAATGAATTAACTAGGTTAGTCTATTGGGAAAATAGTTCTTATGTCTCATTAGGAGGTTGGCATTTGACACCCGACTAAGTAGATCACACCTTATTAAGAGATTAAGAATTCACTATTGCACTCACTCTATGTGTGTAAATTTGTCGTTCTTATATTTATTCATTTTTTTTTATAATTTGTATATATTGATGAGAGAGAGATTTCATGAATTGACATTGGGCCGAGCTAGTCTGGACCGAGCAAAGCTGGGCCAAGCCCAGTTGGACCGAGCTAGGTTCATGAGGCTACTGGGCACGCTCGGCCAAGGCCCCGGTCCGGTCCAGTCGAAGCATCCTTAGATCGTTAGCCTAGTTAATCATATTCGCTTCGCCGAGTTAGACTAGTGTAGTCTTCCACAGATCAGTTCGACCGGGCAGTATCTAGGTCAGAACTAAGAAGGTCAGCTAAGCCGCAGCGGGATCCTCCAGTTAAAACTGGATGAATACCACGGTCATGATGTGGTCACGGTGTGATGACAAGGAACCATGCTATCCGTTCGCGCCAGAACCGTTTGACGGTTTTGTTAGGTGGTGTTTAGCTGTATTTACGCTGACACGTGAAAAAATGGGAGAGGAGAGCAGGTCCACGCATCCAAAGGTGAATGGACGCAGAGGGACGCGTAGAAGGTATATAAATGGTGTTGCGCCCCCATACTCAGGATTGGAAGATCTTATGATCACAACTCACCTACCACTTGATCTCCTTTCTTTTCTCTCTCTCCCTGTGTGCTAACTTGATCGTCGGAGGGTTTTCTGGCAATACACCGCCGGGTAGCTCACCATTGTTTTGTTCTCTGGTCGATCGAAGCGAAGCGTAGCTTGGACACAAGGAGTACGGACATTAACAGATATTTGCACCCCATACAATTGGCGCCGTCTATGGAAAAACTTTGACAGACAACCTTGTCATCCAAGCTCGTTCGATCATCCTTCATGGCGAACAATGACGACATTCCGCTGTCCGTCATCGACGGCATCACTCCGGAGTCCATTTGGAGAAGAGATGTCTTCCCGCCATCCCTACCATGGCTGGTCTGGAGACCTCTCTTTGAAAGCACCCCAGAGATGCGCGAGACAAGCGCGCAAGAAGCACTAACCACTCGCGAAGTCCTAACGGGCACCGGCGGCGAAGAGAGTCACACGCTTAGCGCCTGGAGCATAAATTGAGGGATCAAGACGCTATCATTCAAAGGATGGTGGTAGAGATGGAGACACTAAAGTGACAGGTCAAAGGGAAGGGTGTTGTTGGAGTGGGTAACCATAGTGAGCGCACCCAACCCCGTCGCTCAGGCAGCCAGAACCAGCGGCACACGCCCTCTCTCTCTATCACCAAAAGTTATGGGGTTGAAGACTCTGACCCGCCAACAGAGAAGTCTTGCACGCACGACAGCAGTTACTGTCCCTCACGTCCGCCGATGACGTCGAGGTATTCCTACTTCGCTCATTCAAAGGACTTGAGGGACGTCTTGGAAGAGCGAGCGTGCCGACGGGAGGCGCAAAAGGTGCCGACGCTGCAGTGGTTATCCTACGGAGGTCGCGCTAGTGAAGAAGTCGTAATGCCGCCACCCCGTCCAGTTGTATATGTCCTTTTGGACAAAGATTTGGCAAGGCTGAGCGCCACCCCCTTCTCCCTTGAGATAGAGACCACGCCACTCCCTGCGGGTTTTTACCAGCCCAAGTTTACTCTCTATGACGGAAAAACCAATCCGTACATGTACGTAAGCCACTTCGGCAGGTTATGGCTGGATACAGGCGTAACGACGCTCTCACGTGCCTTATTTTCCTGTCAAGTTTGGGTGAGTTGGGCTTGAAGTGGTTGGAGAGGCTATTGGAGGAAAGCATCGAAAGGTGGCAGCAGTTGGCGGAAGCATTCGTGACCCGATTCAAAACTAACACCAAAACGCCAAAGGAGGCTGACCACCTTCTGAGTGTCAAGATAGAGCTGGGCGACTCCCTCAAAGCGTACAACGCCAAATATTGGGAAACTTTCAACGAGATCCTTGATTGTCTGACCAACCTGGCAATCACCCAATACAAGCGCGGTCTCTCAATCGAACATAGACTAAGGGGCTCGCTCACGATGAACCAACCAACTTCTATGGAGCTGTTGATGCAGCGCATCAACGAGCATATCCGAGTAGAGGATGATACGACCGTAGCCACCGCGAAGACGAATCCGGTGGCAACGGAGAAAAGGGTGGCTGGAAAAGTCCACACGGTCGGACATGAGACAAATCGTCCAAGTGACCGCCCGTGGTCCAGATCGTAGAAACCGGGGCAAAGGTTGCCGCAACGACCGAGCTGATTATCCCCGAGATACCACAACAAATGCGAATAGAAAGTTGAACACCTGAACATGCATCACCATGGTTTTTAAGATCCCAATTTACCGCATACTTAGCGAAATCCACGACGAGGTGTACGTCCGGTTTCCAGCCTAGTTGGGCGATGTGCAGAAGGGCTTTAATCTACGGTATCGCTGCACCTTTCATAGTGAGCGAGGGCACCATACGGAGGATTGTTTGCCCCTGAAACAACACTTGGAGGAGTTGGTTGCTGCTGGTCACTTGGACCGTTACGTCGACGAGGGCGTCAAGGTTGTGCACCATGCTCTGGCTGAGCTAAGTGGCTTGGCCGCCCTAGAATCTCCCCCCCCCAAGGAGTGGTCAATGTGATCCATGGTATTGTTGAGCCAGCGCGGGTTTGCGAGCTCCGAGGGATGATAAAAAAAGTGGAACATATGAGGGAAGTCTTGTCAGTCTAGCCTGCCATCAAAAGAGGCAAGACCGAGGAGAAAAATATGCTCAATTTCTCAAGCAGGGATCTTGAGCGCATTCAAACGCCGCACAATGACGTTTTGGTGGTCACCCTTCGCGTCAGGGATTTTGATGTTAAGCGCATTTTGATCGACTAAGGTAGTTCGGTCAAGATCATGTACTATGACGCCTTCAAGCAGCTCCAACTCAGAGATACAGATTTGGCTCTGGTAACTTCGCCACTCGTTGGTTTCAACTCACAACCGGAGTGGCCTATGGGAAAGATAATCTTACCTGTCAAAGCCAGATCCGTGGTTAAGTAGGTAGAGTTTTGGGTGTTGAAGGTGCCCTCCACATACAATTTGATCCTAAGCAGGGGATGGCTTCATGCCATGCAGGCGATGGCGTCGACCTACCACCAAGTTATGAGGTTCCCCTCTGCTACGGAGGTGATTGAAGAGATTTGGGGCGATTAAGTCATGGCTAAGCATTGTTTCATGGTCGTGAATGGGAGCCGAGCAGCCAAAGGCTTCGTGCAAATGATCGAAGGCCTGGAAGATCAAATTGTTCTGGATGATGTGGACACTAGGGCTGAAGAAAAGGCCATTGAAGATTTAGTGGAGGGGCAGATTAGCGAAGACAATCCAGACAAGTCCTTCATGTTGGGATCTAGCTTGATCGCACAAGAACGACTGGAGATGGTGGAGTTTTTGGTGGCGAATATTGAAGTGTTTGCATGGACGCCTTACGACATGCCTGGCATCGATCCAAGCTTTATTTGCCACCAACTCAATGTCTTCTCGGACACTCGACCTGTCATTCAAAGAACGCGAAGATCAACCCTTCATCACGCTGAGGTAGTGGCAGAGGAGGTCAAAAACTTGCTCGAAGCTAGGGCAATCCAGGAAGTGCACTACCCTCGGTGGGTTTCTAACACGGTCGTGGTACCCAAGAAGAATGGGAAATGGCGAGTATGCGTTGACTACAAGACGGTCAACCGAGCTTGCCCTAAAGACAGTTTTCCTTTGCCCAGAATCAACCAACTGGTGGACCTTACAGCCGGACACAACCGATTCAGTTTCATAGATGCATATCGCAGTTATTACCAGATCGCCATGTATGAGCCTAACTGGGAGATTACCTCTTTCACAACACCGAGGGGATTGTTTTGCTATAAAGTCAATGCCTTTTGGTTTGAAAAACGCCGGGGCGACTTTCTAGAGAATGGTGACCAAAATGTTTGCCCCTCTACTCGGCCGCACAATGGAGGCTTACATCGATGACATGGTGGTCAAAAGCAAGAATCAGGCCGACCATTTAACCGACCTAGCAGAGATGTTCGTTATTCTTAAACAACACAAGCTACGCCTAAATGCGTCAAAGTGTGCCTTTGGCGTGGGGTCAGGGAAATTCTTGGGTTTCCTAGTCACCAAACGAGGCATCGAGGCGGACTCCTCACAAATTAGAGCCATACAGGAATTGAAGCAGCCCAACTCGGCAAAGGACGTACAACATCTTGCCGGTATGGCAGCCGCGCTTAACTGATTTATAAGCCGGTCATTAGATCGTTGCCGTTCTTTCTTTCGCGCCTTAAAGTCCAAGTTTTCATGGGATGAAGAGTGTGACCGAGCCTTGGCTGAGCTAAAGACATATCTTTCTTCTGCCCCACTCTTGGTCACACCGAAGCACGGCGAAGAACTCTACCTTTACCTGGTCGTTTCTCAATATGTTGTTAGTGTGGTGCTTGTCCAGGTAGAAAGCACCCAACATTTACCGATCTTCTACGTAAGCAAAACCTTGCACCCGGCAGAGACGAGGTATTTGCCTCTGGAAAAACTCGCATTGGCATTAATGATGGCCTCTCAGAAATTGGCACATTACTTCCACGCTCATACGATCGTGGTATGAACGAGTTTCCTTTGAAAGCCTTATTTGAGCGGGCAGACTTCTCCGGCCGAATTCTGAAATGGGCAGTCGAATTGGGGCAATTTGATGTCAAGTTTCAACCCCGAACTGCCATCAAAGCCCAAACATTGGCTGACTTCGTAGCGGAATTCTCGCCTGGAATTCACCCAGTATGCCCAGTGGATCTTACCGGTTCAACTGGGCTAAAGGAGATAGGCACGGCGGAAATCACACGTCATCCCATCCAACTAAACATCGAAGGTGACGCGGAAGTTGCGTACCTGTCTGCAGACCCATCACTTGAAGACCCACGCTAGCCGAGCAATACGCTGCTGGATTTGGGAATAACCGAGCAACTTATGGGATCTAACCCCGCATTGCCAATGGGGGATGAAGGCATGCTTGTCACGGAAGTAGCCGAGCAGCCGAGCAATTCTGACCACTTGAATCTCGAAATGTCACAAGACCCTGCAGAATATTGGAAGCTTTTCATCGGCGAAATGTGGAAACTATTTGTAGATGGCGCCTCAAACAGACATGGAGCCGAGCTGGGAATAGTTTTGATCTTTCTGAATGGACTAACTATTGAACATTCCATCGCGTTAGGGTTTTCAGCATCAAACAACGAGGCTGAGTACGAAGCACTGCTAGCCGGACTGAAAAGCGCGTTCCAATTACACGCATCCAAGCTGATGGTCTACAGTGACTCCCAACTCGTTGTAAACCAAGTGTCTGGAGAGTATGAAGCCAAAGATGACAGAATGGCCAAATACCAAGCCTTAGTGAGAGAACACATCAAGAAATTCCAAGCAATAAGAGTCCAACAAATTGGCCGTGAAGATAATAGCCGAGCAGATAAGTTGGCCGGCCTAGTTTCCATGGTCAACAAATCAACTCCCAGCCTTCTCTTGCTTGAGTTCCTCCTAAAACCCAACATTGAAGACTCGGAGCAGACAGAAGTATTTTGCACCGAGCATGGTCCTTCTTGGATGGACCCCATCATCATTTTCCTTAAAGAACAGATCCTGCCGACCGACAAAAAGGAAACACACAAAGTCCGGGTGAAGTCTGAGCGGTTTTGGCTCTCTCCATTTGATGCTTTATATAAGAAGTCATTCACGGGTCCATACCTCAAGTATGTTCATCCAAACAGCGTTGATGCTTTCCTTTACGAGATCCACAAAGGCATGTGCGGAAGTCACATCGGGGGGAGATCTTTAGCTTACCACGCTATTTCGTAGGGATACTGGTGGCCATGCATGCAGGCAGATGCACAGAAATATGTCAAAAAATGCGAGAAGTGCCAGAAGTTCGCCCACCAAATTCACCAGCTGGCTAGAGAACTCCTTGGCCTTTTGCAATGTGGGGGCTTGACATAGTGAGACCACTCCCTACTGCGCTGGGCAATCGCAAGTTCTTTATAGTGGTGACAGATTACTTTACCAAGTGGGTTGAAGCCGAGCCCTTGGCTATAATTAAGGAAAATGATGTGAAGAAATTTATTTGGCAGAATGTGGTGACACGGTTCGGCGTCCCTAAGGCTTTGATCTCCGACAACAGCACTCAATTTGATGGACGGTTGTGCAGAGGGTTTTGTGAAGAGCTAAAGATAGAATTCTATAATTCCACCCCGGCCTACCCTCAGTCCAACGGCCAAGCCGAAGCATCAAACAAGACCATTTTGGATGGGCTGAAGAAGAGATTAGAGAAAGCCAAAGGAAAGTGGATCGATAAACTGCCAAATGTTCTTTGGGCTTACCGAACAACACCAAGACGCTCGATCGGGGAGACACCGTTCGCTTTGGCATGTAGTATGGAGGCAATCATGCTGTTGAAGATCGATATGCTTACCATCCACAGCAAAAATTTCGAGCCCGACTTGAACGCCGAAGCTATCAGCCTTAGAATTGGACCTCACAGAAGAGCGCTGAGAAAAGGCCTTGATCTATGTCGCGGCATATCAACAATAACTATCTCGGAAGTATAACAAGACGGTTCACCCCAGACCATTCAAAGTTGGGGACTGGGTCTTGAGGAAGGTAATGGGCAACACCCTGGTGCCGGGCGAAGGAAAACTAGGGGCAAACTGGGAAGGACCTTACAAGATCACCGGTTTGGCAGGCAAAGGGGCGTACCATCTGGAAGACTTTGATGGCAAAGCTATACCACGGCTGTAGAACGCAGCCAATTTGAAGTTGTTTTATTTTTAGTTTTCATCTTTCAGTGTAATTTTTTTATGAAGGGCAAGCATTCCCCTTGATTTACCATGTAATTCTTCTTGTCACCTTATAAAATTCATGAATGTAATAGTGAATAGTTACTGTACGTGATAAATTTGTTTGATTAATGGATGGTACAATGAACAAGGGGCAACGTCCTCTAGCCGAGATGGTTTAGCTCGGCAACAGAGTTAATGAAGTGCTCAACTGTGTTCTTTTAACCGAGGTGATCTTTCCCGGTCAACTAAGTTGGTAATCTGTTCAACTCTAGAATTGAAGCCGAGATGATTTAGCTCGGCAACAGAGTTGATGAAGTGCTCAACTCTGTTCTTTTAACTAAGGTGATCTTGCCTGGTTAACGGAGTTGGTGGTCTGTTCAACTCTGGAACTGAAGCCGAGATGATTTAGCTCGACAACAGAGTTAATGAAGTGCTCAACTCTGTTCCTCTAACCGAGGTGATCTTGCCCGGTCAACTGAGTTGGTAATCTGTTCAACTCTAGAATTGAAGCTGAGATGATTTAGCTCGGCAAGAGAGTTGATGAAGTGCTCAACTCTGTTCTTTTAACCAAGGTAATCTTGCCCGGTTAACTGAGTTGGTGGTCTGTTCAACTCTGGAACTGAAGCCGAGATGATTTAGCTCGGCAACAGAGTTGATGAAGTGCTCAACTCTGTTATTTTAACCGATGTGATCTTGCCCGGTCAACTGAGTTGGTGATCTATTCGACTCTAGAATTTAAACCGAGATGATTTAGCTCGGCAACAGAGTTGATGAAGTACTTAACTCTGTTCTTTTAATCGAGGTGATCTTGCCCGGTCAACTGAGTTGGTGATCTGTTCAACTCTAGAATTGAAGCCGAGATGATTTAGCTTGGCAACAGAGTTGATGAAGTGCTCAACTCTGTTATTTTAACCGAGGTGATCTTGCCCGGTCAACTGAGTTGGTGATCTGTTCAACTCTAGAATTGAAGCCGAGATGATTTAGCTCGGCAACAGAGTTGATGAAGTTCTCAACTCTATTCTTTTAACTGAGGTGATCTTGACCGGTTAACGGAGTTTGTGGTCTGTTCAACTCTGGAATTGAAACCGAGATGATTTAGCTCAGTAACAGAGTTGATGAAGTGCTCAACTCTGTTATTTTAACCGAGATGATCTTGCACTGTCAACTGAGTTGGTAATCCATTCAACTCTAAGAATTGAAACCGAGATGATTTAGTTTGGCAACAGAGTTGATGAAGTGCTCAACTTTGTTGTTTTAACCGAGATGATTTCCCTGGTTCAATCAGTGGGTACTTTGTCCGACATGCATTGCACGGTTTCAAGGAAGACAACATACATTACAAAGATATACGAGATAAGTCGCTAAAAAACTTTCATTGATTGAAAATTTAAGTACATAAGGTGGGGCTTATAGGCCGGTTACAAAAGTTCAAATAAAAAAGCTGGAGCGCTAATGGGGAGAGGTCGGCAAACTCGTCCTCGGCTCCTTCCGTCGTGGCTTCTAGGTCGACCACCGCAGCTTTTTCTTTGTCACCGGGCTCCTTCTAAACAGCCTCATCTTCGGCCTTTTCTTCCGCCTCCTCTTGCAAAGAGTTAAAGACTTCATTGGCATAGGGTATTAGATAGGCCGGTAGGAAGGCGGGAGGAGGAGATGTGAACACCTCGGTTTCAGATCCTTGGCCCAGTTTTTCACAAGCAGCCTTCCAACCGGACTTGAAGTAGATGTCCTTGGTAGCTTTAACTTGTTTGATATAGTCGTCTTCAGCCTCTTTGAAACCGAGATTGTTGGCCTCATCCACGGCGTTCTGCCTTATTTGCTTTTCAACTTCTAGCTGGGCCTTTAGAACGCCCCTCTCTTGCTCGGCCCTACCGAGCTGGCCAAGTAGTCTGGCATTATCAGCGTTGGCAATTTGAAGAGAGGCCTTAGCTCGGCCAAGCTCAGCCAAGATGTTTTTACCGGCGTTGTTTAGCTCGATAACCTTGTGGCGCAGATTGACAATACGGTCCATGACCATGTGTTATTTTTGGATGGCCTGCAAGAAGTAAGAAGGGTGTTAGCCGAAATAAGAAGATTAACCGAGCAGGGACTTGATAAGATTTCAAAATGTACCATCGTTATGGATTTGACAACTGATTTCACGAGCTGGGTGTCAGGAATATGATTGCTCCTGGACACATCGCTCGGCAGCAGTAAAGCCTTTGACAAGCCGAAGGCCAAGAGGTGCTTCTTGTCCCCCTTGACAAACGTAGTTGCCGGGATCTCCTTGCCCCGGTGTTTGAACTCCGGCTTCCACGGTGGAGTCGGCTCGACTTTCTGCACCGTTTGCTCGGTGCTTAACTCAGTCACAAGCTCGGCAGGTGGGTGGGTTGGTTGACCGAGCTCGCTTGCTAGCTTGGCAAGAGTCAGCAGAAGACACAACAGTGGAAGCAAGGGCAATCATGGTCCCCGAACTTTGACCAAGGGATGGAGTTGGAAGAACGCTCGGCAGGTCGGTCGATGTAACTGTGATTAAGTTCTTGATCCGGCTCCTCTTTGCCATCTCTTCTTCCTCGGTCAACCGTATTAAGGAGATGCCTGGTAAAGTTGGGTCAAGCTGAGGAGAAGGAGCTCGGAGAAAGTCTGTCACCTTACTTCTACGGGGAGCCGAGTAACGATAGGTAGGGGCGCAACCAAGGAGATCGTGGCAATCTCGGTGTCGGTATCTCAACACGGCCCTGATTGCCTCTTCGTTGGGATACTGATAGTTGGCTTGCAATTCTTCGATAGCTGTAAAAAAGAAATAATTAGCTCAACACAAACAATTCTGACAAAATAGATCAGTTGGGAAGATGGGCTTACACGAAGAACCGAAGTTCTTACCGATGTACCAAGCGGGCACGTCAGCTATTTCATAGTTACCGGACACCCAGAAAAAACCATCATCGTTCATGTCCTTGTCCGACGTGCCGGTCACTAATCGTTCCTCGCCCAGCCTTATTTTCAAGTAATAGTTGAAGCTATCTTTTGTTCAACCGAGCGTGTATTGACGCAAGATCTCGGCTAGGCCCAGATTTAAACTGAGCCGGTGGTTCAACTTGGCCACACCGTTTATGATTCTGAAGGTGTCGGTGGATACTTGGGTGGGAGCTAGCCTGGTATGTCCCAAGAATTCACACATAAGGGGCTGCACCAGGAAGCGCAACCCTCCCTCGACCATGCTTAATACGGTGAAGGGGCAAGACTCTAATCTGCCCCACGGATTTATGTCCTCTTCACTAAGCTCCAAGTGTACATCGGCGGAGACACTGTACTCTTCGCGGAACGCGGCCAGGGCGTTCGGCGTGTCTACAAGGAAGCGGTAGCGCCCTATAGAGGACCGACTTGTTCAGCTCGGCAGAATTGGTTTCATGAAGTTTTGCACGGTGGTTGCTCAGTCTTTGAGAGCCCGTGTAGTGTGTCTAGTCCCCCTAAGACTCTGCAGTGAAAAACCAAGTGTAAGTGATAGCGCGGGCGTGCAAACGAGCTCAATCTAAGCTCGATCACTTCTGCTTAGTCACTCGAGCGGACTAGATATTAGCCCGGTCGAGCGGCTCCGCGCGTTTAATATCCCGGTTTTGCCCCAAGGATTTACAAACAAGAAACTTGCTCGGTCAAGGCATAATTTTGGATCAAACAACGATTTCTAACCCGGTCAGTTCCAGACTCACACTTGTTCATCGCAGAAGATGATAAATAGTGTGGAGGGAAAAATGGGGCAAAAATAGTTTTTGAGATCACACCCTAGACTAACTCCATTCGGAGCCTAAGGTCTGCTATCATCGTGTTTTAGACTCATCTAAGGAGGTTGAATTTAAAGGCGTGACAAGCCTAGAAAACGTGAAAAACAATATGAATGAGAAAGGGAATTCGAAGAACTTACGAGTTTAGGAGTGAGGATCGGAGTTCCAGGCAGAGAGGTGTTCTGACACGTCGATGGCGAGACCAAGTCCACCAGAGAGATGCTTTGATGTAGGCAAGGGATGCAGAGGCAAGAAATGCAGAAAATGAGGATGGTTACTTTGTGGCTCTAGGTTGCTGGATCGTCGAAGTAAGAGGGTGAACAGAGAAGAGAGAGATGTGAACGGGCAAACGATGTATCTATAAGGGGAGAAGAGACGCCAAAATTTGAAACTAAGAAGATGGCGTGGGGCGGTTGGGTTGGCAGCACAAGGCCAATGAGCAAATGACACGTGTCTGTGATAAGACCGGTGTTAGTACTAAAGAGTCAAAAAAGTTGAAACGTTGACTGAGCAAGTGATGAAGCCAAACAAGGAAGTCAGCACGGCGAGTAAGTCGAGGATGCCGATCGAGCAAATTAGTGGTCTTGGCCAGAGAAGGTAATCCCGGTCACACTGGTACGAACGTAATTAAGGGGCAATCGAGAGGGAGATTTCATGAATTGACATTGGGCCGAGCTAGTCTGGACCGAGCAAAGCCGGGCCAAGCCCAGTTGGACCGAGCTAGGTTCATGCGGCTACTGGGCGTGCTAGGCCAAGGCCTTGGTCTGATCAAGTCGAAGCAACCTTAGATCGTTAGTCCGGTTAATCATATTCGCTCCGCCGAGTTAGACTAGTGTAGTCTTCCACAGATCAGTTCGACCGGGCAGTATCTAGGTCAGAACTAAGAAGGTCGGCTAAGCCACAGCAGGATCCTCCAGTTAAAATCGGATGAATATCATGGTCATGATGTGATCACGATGTGATGGCAAGAAACCATGTTATCCGTTTGCGCCAGAACCGTTTGGCGGTTTTGTTAGGTGGTGTTTAGCTGTATTTGCGCTGACACATGGGAAAATGGAAGGGGAGAGCTGGTCCACGCGTCCAAAGGTGAATGGACGTAGAGGCGCGTACAGAAGGTATATAAACGGTGTTGCGTCCCCATACTCAGGTCTGGAAGATCTTATGATCACAACTCACCTATCACTTGGTCTCATTTCTTTTCTCTCTCTCCCTGTGTGCTAACTTGACCGTCGGAGGGTTTTCCGACAATACACCACCGGGTACCTCACTATCGTTGTGTTTTCAAGTCAATCGGAGTGAAGCGCAGCTTGGACACAAGGAGTACGAATATCGACAGATATTTGCACCCCGTACAATTGATAATTTTACTAAAAAAATAATTAACAATAGTAAGATTTTTGTGACTCTAAGAAGTACTATATTATATTCTCACGATTGAACTAAATTTCTAGTTTTTTTTTTTTTTTAATTTTATTTTTTGAGAGGACAATTTACTTAATTTTCAAATTGCACAAAAATAAATGAAATGAATTAACCAAGTTAGTCTATTGCGAAAGAAAAATGATTTGTGGCACTAATTTGTTGAGCACTAATGACACTAATTTCCTGTTTTGGTAACTTTGTTTTTTTTTTTTTACCGGATATAAAAATTCGGGACATTAGTGCCCCTGAATTTAGTGCCACAAATCACAACTGATTGCGAAAATAGTTCTTGCATCTCATTAGGTATTTCTAGTTATTTATTTTTTTATTTTATTTTTTGAGAGGACAATTTACTTAATTTTCAAATTGCACAAAAATCAATGAAATGAGTTAACCAAGTTAGTCTATTGAAAACAGTTCTTGCATTTCATTAGGTGGTTGGTATTTGACACTGGACATAAGTAGATCACATTGAGATATAAATAATTCATTATCGGACATAGAGCTATTTTAGAAAGATGGTTATAATCAATTTTTTAGTAAAAAGTTGTTTATAAGTAATTTTTTTGTGAGAGAGGAAGTGGGTTATAATCTGAGAAGTGAATTATAACCCACTTTCCAAAATAGGCCTTACTCTATGTGTGTAAACTTATCGTTCTTATATTTATTACAAATTTTTTTACTTTGTATATATTGATAATTTTACTTAAAAAATAATTAAAAATAGTAATTTGAATTTGTTGGGAGTTAAAAGATCTGTCATGCTTGAAGTTTTGGGAGTTCAAAGATGTATAATGCTTAAATTTGTTGTGGGGTAAGTTCGCAGGACCATGTGACAACGTACGTAACGAGGAAACATTAGTACATTCCAAAAAAAGGTACGGTTGTAGAAAGATAGGTTTGGGAACTCCAAATCAAATTAAGTATTAAATTTCATCAAATAGGGTCAGCTACATGTATCTTTTTGCTTCACGCGACTCTATCAAAAATCATTTTATTAGTCAAATTAAGTAGATTCATATCTTTATTTATAACTCTAACCAACGTTAATCTGGACCTACTCAATCCCCTAATACTTCTATCTACCGTCATTGCATCGTATCTCTTCACTACCACTTCTATTGGTCTCCGTTACATATGATCAAACCATCTCTATTGATTCTCTCTCAATTTATCTTCTATTAGTATTACTCTTACCCATTCCTAAATATACTAATTTCTAATTCCTTCTTATTTAATTTTGTCACACAATGAGAAAACATTCAATGCTAGCTTGTGCAATTAATAAATTACTCATTATTGAGAATCCTTAGATTAGAAGATGTACGTTTGAAAACTTTTAAAATTGTAGTAATTGTGTTGATGATTATCTTTCTATTAATATATAAAAATAAAAATAAAAACTTCGTTTATTAATATGAAAAAAAAAAGTTACGTAATTAATCATACATGATTTTTATTTAAATAATTAAGACTAAAAAAAAAAGTGCATTACACAGTTTATATAAATAGTATAAAATACATATATTCATTGTATTATCAATCTATATATATATGGCTAATGCCTCAGACCCTCATTGGGGTGACCTCCAGGCCCCCAATGGGGTGTGATTGGCCTTTTTTTTTTTTTTTTTATCCAATGACCAACCTCCACATGTGTGTGGAGTGGTGACGGTGGTGGGAGACTGGGGTCTCAAGCACAGCTCATATATATATATATATATATAAAGATTTAATCAAAATCTGAAACTAAAAAGATGGAAAGCTTGTCTCATGACGGTGGCAAGTGCCAATTGTGGGGATGAGACCTATAAAAAAGATAATAAAAAAATAAATAAGTTCATTATCTATAATTAACAGCTGACAAACACTATATATCAATGATTATCCTCTTCATGTGACACATATTTATGTGAACTTTATAGTAATATATATTATATGTATATACAGGTTCTATGCTCGACCCAGTCAAAAAAAAAGATTTTCTTGACCAAGTCTTTGTCTATTTCCTTCTTTTATTTATTTATTATGTTTAATGGGAACCAAGTCTTTGTCTCATAGATACTCTACTAATTGTTTTCTATTTTTTATTTTTTATTTTTTAAGGACCAAATCTGTAATTAGGTAAGGTGGCACTGTAAGCAGATTGCTAACAGGTTTAAAATTTTAAAAGATAAAATTACAAAGAATTAAAAAATTGGTTCAACTGTCTTAGATTTAACATGAAATATCACAACCCAAGTGAGCTACAATATTTCATCAATCACAACCATCTATCCTTATGCTCTAAGCAAACATTAATTGGCAATTAGCTAGGCGTAGTCTCATATTTGTTTACCATTTCATTTTCACTTGCATTTTTTTTTTACCTCGTATATCTTATCTGGATAGAAAATAGAAAAAATTGCATTTTTGTGACATAATATAAAATAATTACATTTTTATGAAGATGTAAATGAACTGAATTGCTCTTAAGGTCAGTTTGGTTAAATTCGTTATGTATATAAACAAAACCGAGTCAAAATTTTAAGATCATTTGATAAACAAGCCAAGCTTGAGCTAAAATTAACTCGGCTCATTTCTTATATACTTAAATAATAGAATAAATATATTACTTAATTAATGTAAAATATGTCATATATGCATATTGTAACATAGAATATTATTTAACGACCCAACCAAGCTTGATTATTGAGCCAAATTTTTTTCTTAATTATCGAGCTTTAATTTTCAAGCTCGATAAGCAAACAACTTGAGTAGTGCAAGAAAACAGCTTTGCTCAATTCATTTGTAGTTCTATTTTATGAAAGTTGTAATTATTTTGAATTAATCCCACTAAAATGCAATTTGCCCTAAAAATGGGCTTGCAATAATAATATTATTATTATCATGGTAAATTTGCCAATTTTAGCATGAAACATCACTAACCAAAAGTTAGCTATAATGCATTTAATCACAATAATAAATCCTTGGATTCTAAGCAAACATATGGGTAGGCAAATACCCTGCACCTCATGTGTTCATCATTTCTTTTTTTGCTTTCATGTTTATATTCTACCTTAAATTTAGATGGAAATGAGCTCGTAATAATATCATATACAAATAAAGAAGAAAATAAATAAATGGACGAATTTAGGGTTTGTTTGATTTGCATTGTAATTTCAAAATAGATTATTGATTTTAAAAATAAAAAAATAAAAACATTTACAAGTGTTTGTTTTATAAATGAGATTATGTAAGTATGCTAGTAAAAGAAAGCAACACAAACATCTACCTACAAACAATTATAAGCATTATGATTAATTATATGATTGATGGTGTTATTTTAATCACTTGAAGCCCAAAATTAACTTAAGAACTACCATGGAACAATCATTGAAATCATGTACTAGCATCATGATGGCTTTCGTTAATCTTTATTGTACGGGAAAGAAATACACCTTCTCGTATAATCCTGTTGACCAAGTCTGCGCTCCTCCGTACGACGTCGTTCAACTACCTGAAAATACACACGTGGGCTAGCCAGTGGGTGTGTGCCGGAAATCTCTCCGATGCCTAAGTCAGTAACCTTGACAAATAGACAAAAGCTCTGTGTATTCAGAAAACAAAGTTGTGTTACCTCTCCAAAGGTGATATCAGTGAGCTTATATAAGTTTCGCGTGACACAATCCTGGTAGGACTCTTATTCCTCCCTGTGCAGAGTCCTTCCAGGATTACTCCTCCTTGCGTAGAGTCCTCCTTGGATTCATACTCCTGGAAGACAATGCTTATCCTCCAACACCCCCCTCACTGCTTAAACCAAGTGAGATGGTTCTTCTTATGGCCGGACTACTTCAGGACCGAAGTAACTATTAATTCGGCCCTCACTTTACTCTCCTTCACCTCGGCTTTCCCATACTAAGACCGAGCTATCCATAAGGAAGTTAAAGCCGAGCTATCTTTAGAACCACAGCTTACTTCGGTTCTCACATGCTATAACCGAAGTAACTATCGAAGACCGAAACCTTCGTGTTACTTCACTCAACCGGAGTAGAACTAAGCCCTTCCGAGGCCGGGCTAACCACCACGGCTGCGTGACCGGTCTATCTTCAAAGCTACTTCTCCAAACCGGAGTAACCTTCATGGTCTTTCTACTCGGCCCTTTTCATTTCGGCCCTAAGACCCAGTACCCAGCTCGGCCTACTTCGGTTATAAATTACCCTCTCAATTGCCCCTTAATTCCATCTGCACAGCATGATAGGGATTACCTGTCTATGAACCGAACTAAAGTTTTAGCTTATCTAGCCGAGCTACAATCCGTTAGCTACTCCGGCCGAGCTGAAAAACCTTTCTAGCTTCTCTAGCCGAGCTAAGCTTAAGCCGAGCTAAGCACGTCCGGTCAAACGTCTCTTCAGTTTATAGAAACTGAATCGATTGTCCTTCCCTTGACACGTGGCATGCTCTGATTGGCCCTTCACAGCTGTCGCGCCGTCCCTCGTACTCTGAAATTTTTGAACAGTTCCCGCCTTTACTATCACAAACACAAAACAAGGCCCTTTGGTATTTGAAAATCATTCACCATACTTACTCAGTCTTCTCTCCCTTCTTGTGCTCTCACTGTTTTTCAATCTCATACCTCTGAAGCTCTTGCTTTGCTGCCATTTGCTTCCATCTAGTTCCTCTACTCCTCTACCAGGTAAACATACGAATCTGTTCTTGTTTTCCTTAGTTTTCTGTTTTATATGTTTTTGCAAAATACTCTTTTGTTGCAAGTTTCATATTTTCTGGAAAAACTTGTCTATAAACTGTTAGAACTTCATAAGATAATCAATAGAATGCCATTTCGATCTTTATACATGCCCCAACCGAAGTAGAACACTGTTTGTGATGTATAGGTGAACTGAAACCGAACTAGCACTTGCGCACATCAAAGTAGTTTCAATAGGTCACCAATTGATCCACAATAGCCGAAATCAGAACGCACCGAGCTAGAAAATTTTCGCTCTCGCCCGAGCTAAGCCTCGGGGGCTAAGCCAGCTTTCTCAGTTCCTAAACCGAACTCAGAAAGCTGCCCCTTGATGCTTAGCCGAAGTAACAAAAAACAACAGGCAGAACCGAGATAACAAGCACCTTGTTGAAACCGAAGTAGATCCTCTAGTACCGTATGTAGCCGAAGTAAGACATCCTTTCTTGCTTTGCTTTTATAGCACGGTCAATGATCTGTGCTTGACCACTTTGTTCTTCCACTTTGCAGACTTTAGGTTGCCCAGGCCATTCTCTTTGAAGGCCCAACCGAGCTACTGAGCACAACTTCTCCGGCCGAAGTAATTTATTACTTATTTATCCGATAAATGGGGAAGTACAGATTCCTAGTAGAAACCCCAGGCGGCTTAGCCGAATTTAGGAAAGATTACAGTATTCCAGCCGATGTAAATCTCACCTTAGCCGAACAAGATGTAGACCCATGGGGCAATGAAGGCTTTGTCCCCTTTACCCTCCAATCCATAATAGAAACCGGACTCAGATTCCCAGTCCAACCCCTAATATGTGAATTTTTGAGACAAACCAGACTATGCCCCACCCAGCTGTCCACTAACACATACCGAATAATCATGGGTATAGCCGCACTGAACCAACAAACCGGTCTAAACCTAGGTTTGGCCGAGATACTTCACCAATACTTCATAGGATCAAAAAATGAAGGCTGGTGTTACTATTTGAGAGTACGCCGTGGCCGAGAGAAAATAATAAAACATACACCGGACAAGGACTTGAACGATGATGACTTCTTTTGGGTCTCTGGAAATTATGAGGACCACCAGGCCCAGATTCCTGGCTGGGCTATAAACTGGAACAAAGGAATTCCTGGTATACTTACTTCGGTTGAACTTCACACTTTTCTTTATTTCGGCTTTCCTCTCTGGACCGACCTAACAGTTAAACTTATTTTGCAGATAAAGCCCATCTTCTATCGAACTACGGTTACCCCAACCTCGGCCTTCTGCGCACCGCACTAAGGGTGAAGGAGAGGAGTTGGGCAAAGCTCCTTGACTTTGAACCGACCTACCGCTACTCCGGTCGCCGAAAAGCAAGGGTGACCGACTTCCTCCTTGAGGACGCACCGGAACCGGACCCTTCCTTGCCCCAGATCAACCTTGTACCACTCACAGCCGAGCAAGAAATGGCTAAGAAAAACAGGTTGAAGGCCCTCCTAACCACAACAACTCCAGCCGAAGTGCGGACAACCGGCCAAGCCACTGAGACCGTGGTGGCTCTCCCATCTCAACGGCCATCTTCATCACGTCCAAGCAAACGTGCCCGGACTATCCAAGCCGAGCCACGTCTTGCCGATGAAGACGAGACCATCTTGCCACCAAGCCCTCCACCAAGCCCTCAGCCAAGCCTTCAACCGGAGCCCACCGACCGAACTGCTTCCTCCAAGTGGACTCCTATCCTCACCTTCAATGACCGAGACATCACCGCGTCTGATTCGGTGGTCTCAGAGAAGGACCATCTGATGGCTTTCAACTTGGCCAAGGGTGTGTGCCTCCCCAAGGACATGGAGCACCACTACAAACAGCTTAACACCGAGCTAAAGTCAATTCGGTCCTCCACTAAGTCCATGATCCTAGTAAGCAGTATTCCTCTCTATGTAAGATTTTTTCCAACTTGGAGTCCGGCTAACGTTACTTCTCCTTTGCAGGCCATCCAGAAAAACCAAGTTACTCACAGGAGGGTCATGGAACTTAGGAGGAGTACAAGGGAGGCTATGGCTGAGGCCGAACTAAAAACGGCCGAACTAGAGGAAGCGAAGAAACAACTGGCCGAGCTTCGGGCAGAGAACGGCCGGCTGACCGAGGTTGCAAATTCGGTCGAGGCCGAGAAGAAAAAGGTTGCCACCGAGGCAAAAGATAGATACCTACGTATCTTGGCCGCCATTGAAAAGAAGAAGGACGCCGAGATAAAGCACTTGAAGGGGGAGGTGAAGGAGGCCGAGAAGCGGGGCTTCAAGGAGGCCGAAGACGCCTACACCCTCCAGTGCAACGCAGCCAAGGACTTATTCTTCAAATGTGGCTGGAGGAGTGCGGTGGAGCGGCTCGGATGTACACCTGACACCGATGTCTACGATGCTCCGCCGTGTTCTATTCCGGCCTCACTTTCGCAATATGCTGCCGATCTCCAAAAAGCCTTTCTTGAGGGGTCCGGCGATGATGATGACGATGATGATGACGATGATGATGAGGAGCCATCTCTCATTCCGGTTGTCAACGAACAGCAAAATAGCCAAATAGTTCGGTTTGAGCCAGTTATAGAAGATCCAACTCCTGAGCTGCAGCCGACTGATACCGAAGTTCAGGTTGACACCGAACTCCCTCATCAAACCGTGCTCCCCTCTGACACCGGACTCCAGGCGAATGCTGACGCAGAATTTGACGCCGAACTGGACGCACTCCTCCGTTGATCTTTCTTTTTTCTTCTTTTGTTCTGAACTTTTGTAATCGGGCTGAAGCCCCCCCCGAATTGTACTTGGTTTGAAGTTCAATGAAAATTTCTACAACTTTTGTTTCGGTTTTGTATATGTATGCCTTCATTTGTAATGATTTTTGTACGAACTCATTTGCTCAACTGTGATCTCGGTTAAGCTATCTAACTTGCTAGCCAACCACTCTTCAGCCGATATAACTTATTTCGGCTGAAGAGTACCAGTGTTGGTTTAATCCAGCCAACCACTCTTCAGCCGATATAACTTATTTCGGCTGAAGAGTACAAAGTGTTGGTTTAATCCAGCCAACCACTCTTCAGCCGATATAACTTACTTCGGCTGAAGAGTACCAGTGTTGGTTTAATCCAGCCAACCACTCTTCAGCCGATATAACTTACTTCGGCTGAAGAGTACAAAGTGTTGGTTTAATCCAGCCAACCACTCTTCAGCCGATATAACTTATTTCGGCTGAAGAGTACAAAGTGTTGGTTTAATCCAGCCAACCTCTAAGTTGGTTTTTCCAGCCAACTTAGAATAGTGTTTGGTTTTTTCGACCAAACGTCCTGCAGCCTGGATCCCTATCCTGGGCTTAGGAAGGGTGTTGGTTTAATCCAGCCAACCTCTCTTCAGTCATGCACTTACTTCGGCTGAAGAGTACATAGTGTTGGTTTAATCCAGCCAACCTCTAAGTTGGTTTTTCCAGCCAACTTAGAATAATGTTTGGTTTTTTCGACCAAACGTCCTGCAGCCTGGATCCCTATCCTAGGCTTAGAAAGGGTTAATAGTTGGTTATTTCGGCCAACTATGTTTACAATGCTACTAACTTACTAAAGCTACTTTCTACGGAAAATAAATATACTGAAAAAGAATCGAATTGTTTTATTGAGAAAGTAAAAATTACATATACGTAAAAGGAAAAAAGCTAAAAATAAAACAACTTAAGATTTGCTGTGTTCCATGGCCTGGGAATTGCTTTGCCGTCCTCATCTTCCAAGTGGTATGCCTCTTTGCCTGCTAATCCGACCACTTTGTAAGGTCCTTCCCAGTTAGGTCCTAGCTTGCCATCTCCTGGAACCAAGGTATTTCCCATCACTTTGCGGAGTACCCAATCTCCGATCTTGAATTGCCTTGGATGCACTGTTTTGTTATACTTTCTGGACAATTCTTGTTGGTAGGAGGCGATGTGAACTAATGCTCTGTCTCTTCTTTCTTCCGCAAGGTCAAGTTCCATGCTATGGCTTCGCCATTTAAGTCTGGATCAAAGTTTTCGCTTCGAATTGTGGGGAGGCCAACTTCTAATGGGATGACTGCTTCCATGCCATAAGCTAGGGAGAATGGTGTTTCTCCTGTCGAACGCCGAGGCGTGGTGCGGTAAGCCCAAAACATGGGGGAGCTCTTCTGCCCACTTGCCTTTGGCTTTTTCTACCTTTTCTTCAATCCATCCAAGACTACCTTGTTTGACGCCTCTGCCTGTCCATTTGCTTGAGGATATGCCGGTGTAGAATTGTAGAACTCTATCTTGTACTCTTCGCAAAAGCCTCTGAAAATCCTACCATCGAATTGAGTGCCGTTGTCTGAGATCAGTGCCTTTGGTATGCCAAAGCGAGTAATGATGTTCTGCCAGACAAACTTCTTCACATCTTTTTCCTTGATTGACGCCAAGGCTTCTGCTTCCACCCACTTTGTGAAGTAGTCTGTTGCCGCAAGAAAGAACTTCCTGTTGCCTGGTGCTGTTGGAAGTGGACCTACTATGTCTAACCCCCACATTGCGAAAGGCCATGGGCTAGTTAATGGTAGTAGTTCTCTGGCAGGTTGGTGTATTTGGTGTGCAAACTTTTGACACTTTTCGCACTTTTTAACATACTTCTCTGAATCGCTTGCATGTATGGCCACCAATATCCTTGTGAAATCGCTCTGTATGCCAATGATCTTCCTCCTTGATGGCTGCCACAAACACCCTCATGTATTTCGAACAGGAATGCTTCCACTTTGCTGGGGTGAACACACTTTAAGTAAGGTCCTGAGAACGACTTTTTGTATAATGCCAAGGATGGGAGAGCCAAAATCGCTGTGACTTCGCTCTATTCTGTTGGCATCTTTCTTCTCTTCTGGTAAGGTGCCGTCTTTCAGGAACAGTATGATGGGATCCATCCAAGAAGGGCCTAATTCTGCGCAACATACTCTTCTACCTCTGCGTCTTCAATGCTTGGTCTAGGCAGATAGTCAATTAGCAGTGGGTGAGGAATGGAGGTGTCTGCCATTGAGGCGAAGCCTGCTAGTTCGTCTGCTCTGCTGTTTTCTTCTCTGCCGATCTGTTCTATCCTCACCACTTCGAACTTTTTTATCTCTGTTCTGACCAATTCTTGGTACTTGGCCATTCTATCATCCTTTGCCTCGTAGTCGCCAGATATTTGGTTTACCACCAACTGGGAGTCGCTGTAAACCATTAGCTCGGTGGCCTTCATGTAGTATGCTGACTTGAGGCCTGCCAGAAGCGCTTCATACTCTGCTTCGTTGTTTGACGCTGGGAAGCCAAGGTTGATTGCCTGCTCCACCAGGCCGTCTGGAGAGATGAGGACTATGCCAAGTCCTGCTCCATGTCGGTTGGATGCTCCATCCACAAAGAGCTTCCACATCTCTCCAACGAACAATTTCCAGCAGGTGAGGGATCGGATGATGCCTTGGGATCCTTGCTGCTGGTGTCTTCTTCAGAGTCCATGCTCGTTGTCTGCCCCTTGTCTTCTGATTGCACCAAGTTTTTATTTGTTGGCGAGTCCTGACTTGGGGTAGCTGGCCTGACTGAGTAACCAGTACTAGGGGTTGCGCTATTCCGGCGTCAACTTCCATCCCTAGTTCGGTTGTTCAGTTAGGTCGACTGGGCAGATGTGATGACTTCCTGGTGTGAATTCTGCGACGAAATCTGCCAATGCTTGGGCTTTTATTGCGGTTCTAGGTTGGAACTTGATGTCGTATTGTCCCAGCTCTACTGCCCACTTCAGAATTCGCCCAGAAAAGTTTGCTCTTTCAAACAAAGCCTTCAGTGGGAAGGCTGTGAGAACAACTATGGTGTGGGCGTGAAAGTAGTGCGACAACTTTCTTGAGGCCATCATTAAGGCCAACGCAGTTTCTCCAGTGGCAAATACCTCGTTTCGGCGCCTAACAATGTCTTGCTGACATAGAAGATTGGAAGATGCTGGACTCCTTCTGCTCGAACCAACACTGCACTTACCGCGTGCTGAGAGACTGCCAAGTAGAGGAAGAGTTCTTCTCCAGGTATTGGGGTGACAAGTAGTGGTGGAGAAGACATGTATTCCTTCAAACTCTCCAGAGCTCGGTCGCATTCTTCGTCCCACTCAAACTTAGCTTTTAATGACTGAAAGAATGGACGCAATCTGTCTGAAGACCGGCTGATGAATCGGTTAAGTGCTGCTGCCATGCCGGTGAGGTGCTGCACTTCTTTCACTGAGTTAGGCCTCTCTAACTCCTGAATTGCTTTGATTTGGGAGGGGTCCGCCTCAATACCCCGGTTGGTCACCAGGAAACCCAGAAACTTGCCAGACCCTACACCGAATGCGCACTTAGAAGCGTTAAGGCGCAGCTTGTGTTTCTTCAGGATCTGGAACATCTCATCTAGGTCCTTTAGATGGTTATCCGCATCCTTGCTTTTGACCACCATGTCGTCGATGTAAGCCTCCATTGTTCTGCCTAACAATGGCTCGAACATCTTTGTGACCATTCTCTGGAATGTCGCCCCGCGTTCTTTAGGCCAAAGGGCATGACCTTATAGCAGTATAGTCCTCTTGGAGTGGTGAAGGATGTTACTTCCTGATCCGGTTTGTGCATAGCTATCTGATGGTAGCCTCTGTATGCGTCAAGGAAGCTAAGCCTGCTGTGCCCAGCTGTTAGGTCCACCAATTGATCTATCCTTGGTAGGGGGAAACTGTCCTTCGGACATGCTTTGTTGACCGTCTTGTAATCGACGCAGACGCGCCACTTGCCATTCTTTTTTGGCACTACGACTGTGTTGGAGATCCACTTGGGGTAATGTACCTCTCTGATTGCTCCTGCCTCCAGTAGGTTACCCACTTCTTCTGCCACTATCTCGGCGTGGTGGAGTGCCGATCTGCGTGTGCGTTGAATGACCGGTCTGGCAGATGGGTGGACATTGAGTTGGTGGCAGATGAGTTTGGATCAATGCCTGGCATGTCGTAAGGCGTCCAGGCAAACACTTCGATGTTGGAGGTCAGGAATTCCATAACCTCCAACCTCTCAGCGCTGGATAACGACGAACCAAGCAAGAAGAACTTATCCGGGTTCTTTTCGTCGATTCTTACCTCCACCAAGTCTTCCACCGCTTTCTGATCAGCCGCTTTGCCAACCTCTGCGAACAGTTCATTACTCTCAGGTTCTTCAACCGAATGAACATATCCTTTGGCAGCGCGGCTGCCATTCGTTGTGACGAAGCATTGTTTGGACATAATCTGGTCCCCATATACTTCTTCAATTATTCCGGTGTCGTTGGGAAATCGCATCACTTGGTGGTAGGAGGATGCCACCGAGCGCATGGCATGCAGCCATGTTCTGCCCAAGATAACGTTGTAGGTGGAGGGGACCTTTATCACCCAAAACTCCACTTGTTTCGTCACACTCCCTGCTCTGACTGGGAGGATAATTTTGCCGACGGGCCATTCTGGCATGGAGTTGAATCCGATAAGGGGAGATACGGCAGGCGCCAAGTCTTTATCCTGCAACTTTAGTTGCTTGAAGGTTTCATAATACATGATTTCACACGAACTACCTTGGTCAATCAGAATCCGCTTGACGTCAAAATCCTTGACTCGAAGAGTGACGACCAAGGCATCGTTGTGAGGGCAATAAATCCTTGCCAAGTCTTTATCTGAGAAGGACATGACATTTGTGGCCTCTATCTTCCCCTTTTTGCGACTGGTTGGACACTTAGTACCTCTCTGAAGTGCTCAGCCTTTTTGATTGAACCTCTGAGCTCGCATACACGCTCAGGTTCAAAGACTCCATGTATTACGTTGATGACGCCTTGAGGTGGGGCGTCGTTTGGCATTCCATTGGGCATATTCTGGTCCTGGGGGGCTGGCTGTGCCCCTCCTTCTATGTATTTGTCCAGGTGACCCGCCGCCACCAATCTTCCAATGCTGCCTCAATGGTGTGCAATTCTCAGTGCGGTGCCCCTTTTCTTTATGGAAGGTGCACCTCGATCTGTCATCGTAGTCCTTCTGAGCTTCGCCTAACTTAGCTGGCCACTTGACGAAAGGCTCGTCTCGAATTTCGCTAAGTATACGGTAGATCGGTTTCTTGAAGACCGTGGTGATGGCAGTGCGGACTCTCAACCATCTTTTGTCTTGGTCTTCTCCGTTGTCTCTTTTGCCACGTCCGTTTCTGTTCGGACGGTCTACTGCGTTGACCTTTGCTGAGGCCTTCTTCTCTGGTGCTGCGGCCGTGCCAGATTTTGCTTTGGCACGAGCGCCATCCTCTTCCACCCTGATGTGCTGATGCACTCTCTCCATCAGGGCCTCCATGGTGAGGGGTGGCGTCATGGTGATAGAGTCCCTCAGTCTGTTCCCGACTGGGAGGCCTCTTTTATATTGCGCAATGGCGAGATTGGTTGGGTAGTCCCCAATCTGGTTGAATGTCTCCCAGTAGCGACTGTTATATGACCTCAGGGTCTCCTTATCACCCATGTCGATGGAGAGTAACTGGTCGATCTCCACTGGGGTTTTCGTGTTTGTTCTAAATCGTGTTACAAACGCCTCCGCCAGTTGCGCCCAGGAGGCTATGCTGCCCTCTGGAAGCTTCTCAAACCAAGTAAAGCCTAAGTCACCAAGGCTTGAAGGGAATAGGATGCACATCAAGGCCTCATTCCGCCGGTATACAGCCATGACCTGGCGAAAGTGGCTTAAGTGTGAGTAGGGTCCGTCTTCCCCTCATATGTTGTGAATTTGGGCTGGAGGAAGCCTGACGGTAGGGGTGCGTTCTCTATTGCTGGGACGAATGGTGAGGTCTGCAGCCTCGCCAGTGCCTTGTCCGTTGGTTCGTAAGCGGGGCGCGGTATTGGCATTCCAACCTCGACGCTTCCATGCGTCCGAGGAGCCAACCGCTGTAAGGCAGAAACTCTATGTGGATCACGTGCCCTGGCGTCCTCCCTCCATCGTGCCTTTTCTTCTAGCACGGTTCGTAGATCGGATGACCTGGGCAACTCTGTCTGTCTGGATTCGTTTGGTGTGAGTGTGAGGGCCAATATGTACTTCCCTCAGTGTTTGACCTCTCAAATCTCGTCCTCTCAGACCTGGAGTGACGAGTTCTGGAGGACCTGGATCCGATTGGGCATCGCCTGTCCTGAGGCTTTTGCTTTCCGCTTGAAAGGGTGTAGTATTCCGACTACGACTCTCCGAGTGGCGAGGGGGCGTTTTGTTTGTGCGCCCCTCTCCTGTCGCCACTTCTTTTCCTTTCACCTGGCGCTTTAGAGATTCCATGTCTGCCGCCATCCGACGGATCAACTCGTCTTGTTCTCTGACGCGTTCCTCCAAAGTTTGAGGATCAATTCTGCGTCTTTGTCTTTCTGGGCTTTGCGAACGAGAGGGATGGGGGCTGTTATTCCGCCTTCGTCCCTTCGCATCCCTCCTGGAATTTTGTCTGTGTGGTTCCAGGTTTGCCATGGGAGTGACCACAGGCAGGCCTTCGCGCCTTGCACCTCCTTCTGGAGTTAGTCCGTCGACGGCGGACTGAGGTAATTCTTCGTTGTTCGCCATTGATTTTCTGGGAGAAAAAGCTTGATCAAGAGGTTGTTCTTGTCTGAGTTCCCACAGACGGCGCCAATTGTACGGGAAAGAAATACACCTTCTCGTATAATCCTGTTGACCAAGTCTGCGCTCCTCCGTACGACGTCGTTCAACTACCTGAAAATACACACGTGAGCTAGCCGGCGGGTGTGTGCCGGAAACCTCTCCGATGCCTAAGTCAGTAACCTTGACAAATAGACAAAAGCTCTGTGTATTCAGAGCAAAGTTGTGTTACCTCTCCAAAGGTGATATCAGTGAGCTTATATAGGTTTCGCGTGGCACAATCCTGGTAGGACTCTTATTCCTCCTGTGCAGAGTCCTTCTAGATTACTCCTCCTTGCGTAGAGTCCTCCTTGGATTCATACTCCTGGAAGACAATGCTTATCCTCCAACACCCCCCTCACTGCTTAAACCAAGTGAGATGGTTCTTCTTATGGCCGGACTACTTCAGGACCGAAGTAACTATTAATTCGGCCCTCACTTTACTCTCCTTACCTCGGCTTTCCCATACTAAGACCGAGCTATCCATAAGGAAGTTAAAGCCGAGCTATCTTTAGAACCACAGCTTACTTCGGTTTCTCACATGCTATAACCGAAGTAACTATCGAAGACCGAAACCTTCGTGTTACTTCACTCAACCGGAGTAGAACTAAGCCCTTCCGAGGCCGGGCTAACCACCACGGCTGCGTGACCGGTCTATCTTCAAAGCTACTTCTCCAAACCGGAGTAACCTTCATGGTCTTTCTACTCGGCCCTTTTCATTTCGGCCCTAAGGCCCAGTACCCAGCTCGGCCTACTTCGGTTATAAATTACCCTCTCATTTATTATTATTATTTTGAGTAAATTACATTATTAGTTTTTATATAGATTAATTAAAATATCACTTTAGTCCTTATAATTTTAATTTTAATAATTTAAACCCAATATTTTTAGTTTTGTTCTAATGTACTCCTTCCATTATGCACCCATCATCCAAAACAAACCAAAAAAATCCAATTAAGGCAGTATTAAATTACAAAGCAATTAAACTCTGAATACATTTTGTTTTTTGGTGGTGATCGAGGCGGCAAATTCAATGAGAAATTTATATGAATAATTCCTGGTAGCTCGAATATTTGGCTCGACTTTTGGCTCGAATCTGTAAAACGACGTCGTTTTACATTTTTTTTTTTTTTTTTTTTTTGCCCTTTCTTTTTCTGCCTTTTCTTTCCTTCTTTTCTTCTTCGTCTTCTTCATTGAAACCAGGAACAGAGGGGAAGAGGAGAGAGGGAGCTCCGCCGCCTCCGCCCGCCGTCCTCATCGCGAGGAGCTCGTCGCCTCCGCCGCCTCCGCCCGCCGTCCCCATCGCAGCACGCCGCCGATCGTCGCAGAAGCTCCGATCGTCGCAGCACGCCGCAGCTCCGCCTCCGGCCCCGACTCCTCCTCCAGCCATTTTTATGGCCCCCTCCCCTCCTCCTTCCTCCTCCTCCTCCTCCGACTCCGACGAATTCGAGCCAAATTCGAGCCTCGAATTCGAGCTACGAATCATCGTTGAATTTATATTTAGGGAGGGTGGAGCCAAAATCATCCATCACTGTGATTATATATTTATTTATTTATTTTTAAAATTTTTAGATAGACCCACCACAGTGACTTGACCTCCCAAATGGAAACTGAAGGTCTTATTTGGTTGTGATAGCTTTTTATTTTATTTGGATTATAGCAATTTTTATTGAATAATATTATATGTATCAATTGATATATTAATTAGTGTATTAATTGATGATTTGATATAATTTTAGAAGTTTTGGATATTTATAATTTGTATAATGATTGGAGTTATAGTGTTGAAGTAACAATGTTATAGCATATGTTAGTACACTAATTGGTCACATCATTTTGTTGGACAATCTTCACTGTATTTAAATTAATTAATTCTGTTTGGGTACTAAACGACAAACAGAATATAAAGGAAATATAGGAAAGGAGAATGAATGTTTGATTACAAAAATCAAACTAGAAAAGAATTAAATAAATAAAAACAGATTTTATTTTTTTACCAAAACAAAATTAAAATCTGATTCAAATAAATAATAATAAAATCATAAAATAAAAAATAACTTACTTGATTAATATCTTGAATATTATTCTGATCAAATGCAGTGTTTGACACTGTATCCTTAAGACAGATTCGTCCTTTCCACGGTGCTTTCAGAACGTGAACGTCTATCTCCTAGGATGAAATGATCAATTACAAACAATAGCAGCACTACAAAATGAAAAATAAATTTGCAGAGGTGAAATACGAAATTTCTGAAAATGTAAATATCAAATGAGGGCTATCATATTTATAAATGGATTGGTGGCTGCAGGTTTTGAATTAAACAGGTGCAAACTTGTTTGGTTTTGAATCTGTTGGATTCAAAATTCAAACAGATAAAAACAGGAAGGGACTTATTTGGGTGTACAGAAAAACCGAACTAGTCCAACCCAACCTCACACCACACCCACCCCGCCCAACCGGTGGCGTGCGTATGGTGATTTTTGGGTCCAATGAGTCTAGCCCATTTTGCCTATAACCTCCCTTTCTAAAACACTTGGGTACCCCTTGGGGCACACCCCAAGTTTCAATCCCATGCTCTATAAACCCATTCAAAACTTCCCACCAAATCAATGTGGGACAAGCCTTATTCAAACCTTTAAGGATTTTCCACCAAAACTCTATTTCGATGGAGTATACTTTGGCTTCAATTTTTCATTTACTCAGTAATGGTTTTGAGCAACCAAATATACCACGTGAATCACAACGCGGCATAGAACGCGTTACCACTTTGACCTGCGAAAATCGACGCTCGGGTCTCACCTAAATAATATACCAAAGTTAGGAAAAAATTCTGGTTTTACCCAGAATTTTCCAACACATTTCCAACACATTTCTCTACCATATTTTTTACATCTTTTTATAAAATGTCAAAAAATAAATTTATTTAAGTCATTTCAAACAACTCCAAAAGATTACAACTTACATGTTTGTTTCATATATTGGATTAATGTATAACCAATATCATGAGATTTGTGAGTAGGATTACATCTATCATAAGTTAATGATGCATCATGAGATTATATATAATAAATTAAATTTTTTTTTACATAACCTTTGATCATCGAGTCTAATACAATTTTCTCACACGAAATAGACCCTACTATATATGTGGGACCAGTAAGATGTATACAAGAAATAACAAGATCACTAAAAATGTGAGTTATCATTTTTATTTTATGAGATTAGTTATCATCGGATTCCATATCTCGATTAAGAAAAATTATTTGTCAAACAAAAATAAAAAAGAAGTGTTGATTCAGATCTCACTTTCTACTTTTCAAAAGTAACAAAATCTTGACAAAATAAGATTTTAAGTTTTATTTTTACTATTAGAATGATCATAAATAATTAAAAATCAAAATTGACATGGACTTCACACTATTGGAGTTCACTTCACTTATCATTTTTTTTCCACAATAATTGTGGAAAAAGTGAAGTAGGAAAATAAAAGAGAAAAAAAGGAAAAGCAAAAGACTTTTTTGGAGTTACAACTTGGTGAGTTCCAATCTCCAATAACAGAGTAAAACCAAACTAGTCTTCCAGTCAATGGGAGTCACTCTGTCTTTTTAGACTCCAAAGACTTTTCCTCTCCAAAGTCTTAACACAATGCGGGGTATCAGGCTCATTTGGGCCGCACACTTTTCCATCTTTGGGCCCATCCTTTTGACAAAGGACTGCTTCAATGTTGCATAGGCTGAGTCGGACTCGGTACTCGGTTAATATCAATTAAAAAAAAAAAAAGTCAGCCTCAATTGAATTAATTGGTGATAAATCTAATTTAAGGAAGATATAAGAGCATCTTTATCAGATTACTAAATTTTATCCTAAAATATTATTAAAAAATTCATTCTATATTTTAAGAATCACTTTTTTATTTATTTCCCCCAACAGACTCCCTATTATTTCCCTATTCTATTAACAAACTCCCTCTTTTTTTCTCTATTTTATTAAAATATAATTTTTAATTATAAATTTAAAAAAAATAAAAATCATAAATGTGTATTGTAGTCCCTAAATAAAATAAAGCAAAAAATAAAATAAAATTATAAGCAATTCCTATTTTAGGGAAGTGTTTAAGGGCTCTAATGGAAGGGTATAGGGAGCCACTAATCCCTTAAAATAGGTAAGGATGGCATTTAGGGGTTCTATTAGGGATGCTCTAAGGCATTATATATTTTTGTTGATGAAAAGTCTAAGCTTTATGAAATAATTTGGTGAGAAGTCCTAAAGTACATTTTGTTTTCAATTTTACCTCTTGACTTTTTTTTATCTATTTGACTTTTTATTGACTATCTGTTCAAATTTATATTTTTTTTCTATCTGTTTAAATTATTTTCTATATGTTCAAATTTTTTGCCTATCTATTCAATTTTTCCCCTAAATTATATTTATATGTTCAATTTTTTCAGTAAATTCTATTTAGCTGTTCAATTTTTTTCCTGAATTCTATTTGTTATTTTTTTTACCTGTTCAAATCTTTGTTATTGAAATCCACCAATCCACTATCTGTTCAAATTATGAACATATCTTTTTTTATCTGCCATAGATTTCTTTTACAATCCCGCTAAGTAGCTTAAATTCTTTGTTTTGGCACTTTTTTTTTTTTTTTTCTTCTTTATCGTCATCTTTTCTTTCTTTTCCCTTTACTCTACTCAACTCTTCGAAAAAATCTAAATCTAAATCAAAAAATCAAAATCAAAATAAAAAAAAAAAACAAACCAATACACAAATCTACCAAATCTACACAAATAAAAAAAATCAAAATCAAAATATAAAATCAAAATTAAAACCAAAAACAAGCCCACAGCAACAGAGGAGATGAGAGGAAAGAGATAAAGAAGAGACAGATCTATGTATACACATAGAGGACCATCGCGACAGTGATGGCGCGACGGTGATGGTGGCGCCGGTAGGTGGATCTTTCTTCTCTCTTCCTCCCTCTTCTCTCAACAAATCTATGTGTGTATACACACAGAGGACCATCGCTACGATGATGGCGACGGCGTCGGTGGATGGATCTTTGTTCTCTTTTGCTCTATCTTCTCTTCTCTCTTCCATTTTCTCCATATTTCAGAGAGAAAAGAGAGGGAAAACAAATTAAAAAATTTAAAACGACATCGTTTTGAAATTCGGGACAGTCGAGCCTTAAAAATTTTGAGCTACCAAGCTTTATTCTTTTTTTTATCTGTTGCAATCATTATCATCATCAACAATAATCTATTTCATCATCAACAACAACTGCAACTACAACTATTAAAAAAAAAAAAAAAAACACATACACACACACCCACACATATCCACATACATATTAAGGTCTACAAAAACAACAACAAAAAATCTAAACATATCAGATTTGAGAAATACACACACAAAAAATAAATAAATAAATAAAATTGAACAGATCTAAATAATTAAATAATTAAATTAGTAGAAGAAGTGAAGGGATTTTTCTGCAACTCTCTCCACCATCAGCTAGGGTTATACACTTCCCCTATTCTCTAGAGGTGCAACTCGGACGGGTTCGGTCAGGTTGGAGGTTTGCCCAAGTCCAGCCCGAATTGTGTTTGGCAGTGCCCAAGCCCACCTAAGCTCGGCCATCAACCCGAGCATGGCTGCCCAAGCTAAGACCAAGCTTCATTATTTGAACTCGGGTTAGCTCGAATTGCCCGAATTTCACAAGACAACAAACAGCTTCTGAATTTTTTCATACAACAAACAATGCTTCATTATATACATAAGTCCATTAGTCCATACAACAAACTTAAACATCATCCCAACCACAAACACTGCTACATATAAAAGTAAATTTCACAAGGCGACAAACAGTGCTTCATTATTCCATACAACAAATAGAGTAGTTCTTAGGCATTAGGCAAAGAGCATTTCTCTAATGCATTGTAAGACCAGGATTGATATCAGTATCAATATCTTCAAATTTCATTACAACAGGTAATTTCCAATCAAATGAGTAAAAAAGATTGGCAAGTGCAAGCTCTACTGTTGCAACTCCCAGATTGATTTCACAATGCTCTTTGACCAAATCCAAATGGAATTAGTCCAAAGTCCTATAAAATCAATATCACCGATTTTGAGTGGTAATCGAACGACGAGTGACCAAAAATAGACAAATTGAGGCACAAATACAAACACAGAGAGGGATCTACCAGTTTTGTGTGGCATCGAAGCTTATCGAAAGGGTGGTGTCGTCGTTGTTCATGGTGTCATCGTCGTCTTCCGCCGTTCTTCAACTCTCATGAAGAAATGAAATGAGAGTCTGAGAGAGATGGAAGAAAGAATAGATAATGTAGGGTTGTGTTTTTAGTTTTAATTTAATGGTCCAAATAAAAGATGCTAATCCAAGGGCCAAAGACCACCCAAAAAAATATAAAAAAATTAAAGGCCAACCTATACATATATTTTATAATTTATATAATATATTAAATGCAATTCGGGTTTGAGCTGCTTGGGTTAGCCACTGACTATGCTCAGGCTCGGCCCAAATTACAATTCGGACATCAAAAATCTGTCCAGGTCAGTCCAGATTACAAAATATGGAGAGATTTGGAAATGGAGATTTCTAAAGAGAGAAAATATGAGACAACAGAGTGCTTGTTTGTGTTAGGGATATGTCAAGACACTACAACGCCTCTAAAACAAAATGATTGAAAAGGGGATCTGGAGAGATCTGGAAATGGAGATTTGGAGCCTTTTGAACAGATCTGAGGACATAACCATCAATGTTTTGTAAAATATTCTCAATCTTACTTCATAACTCCACAGTTCCTTGGACATAAATCTTTTATAAATTAATATATATATATAACAACAAATCAAGTTAAAAACTAACAAAAATTAGCAATTCCATAGCTAAATAACAGGTTCTAGAGCTGACCATCACTATCAACTACAATTGGTTACAATGATCAACTTATAGATCTTGCAAAACAAATATCAAAAATTTGTGCAGGCATAAAGGAAAAAAATTAGAGTTCTCAAAGTCAGGACCAAAATGAAGCAAGTTCTTTAGCATGTAAAGAATAGATCTGCTCGTCTTCAAGGTCGACGGTGGTAGACCCGCCAGAGCTGTTGCGATGCCGCCATCGTCATCACCATTCATCTATGTGGACAAATTAATGACTAAACAATACATAGCGAAATCGTAACCACACTATAGTTAAAAGATCAGATCTGTAACTTGATCTGGAAAAAGAAAAAGAAGACACAAGAGCGCCGGTACTAGTCGTTGGATTGGAGGTGGATGGTTGAGTAAATGACGTTGACGCTGACACCTTGATTGTTTCATCGCCGGCGTCCTCATCAAGAGCGGCTTTATTCACGACGGCAGTGCGACTGCGGATCTGGTTTTAGTGGTAACTGTTGGACAAACTTCACTATATTTAAATAAATAAATTCTATTTGTGTACTAAACAACAAACAGGATACAAAAGAGATATAAGAAATGAGAGAGATTGTTTGATTACAAAAATCAAACCAATAAATAAAATAAATAAATAAAAATAGATTTTTATTTCGTTACAAAAACAAAATCAAAATCTGATTTAAATAAATAATAAAAAAACAGAAAATAAATTAACAACTTACTCGATTAATTTCTTGAACAAACTTTTGATCAAGTCTAGTGTTTAACACTGTGTCCTTAAGACAGATTCGTCCTCTCCACGGTACTTTTAGATTTTCGGACGTCTATCTTCCAGGATAAAATGATCAACAACGAATAAATGCAGCACTACAATTTATTCGCACAACGAACACACTTAGTGTATATGCTCTTTCTCACAGAAAATAAATGTAATTAATGCAACAAAATATGCAGAGTGCAAAAGCAGAATTTTGGACGAAAAATTAGAGTGAAAAACAAATGAGGGACTTGTCTCATTTATAGATGCAGTGGTACCCTTTTAGTTTGAATTAAACAGGTAGCATACCTGTTTGAACAGGTATTTAACTTGTTGGGTTTGAATTGGAACTGTTTGGGTTCAAATTTGAATTCGAACAGATATCAACCTGTACAGAATTCCAACCGGGTTTTTTGAAATTTAAATAGATTCAAATCTGTCCGGGTGGGAAAAAATCAGACCCAATTTTGAATTTAATTTCCGAAATTTAAATGTTTTTGGCCCAAAAAGATAAGTATTGGACCAGACAAGCACAAACCAACCACACACCACGCACCCGCGCCCAAGCCCAGGCCTAGGCCAGTCCGAACAGACAGACGGCGGTAGCATGTGTGTGGTTATTTTTGGGTCCAATGGGTCTAGCTCAATTTGCCTATAATCTCTCACTTCTACAAACTTGGGGTGCCTCTTGGGGCCCTCCCCAAGTTATAATTCCAAGCCTTATAAACCCACTCAAAACTTGTCCACTAAATCAATGTGGGACAAGTCTTAAACCAAACCTTTAGGAAATTTCACCAAAAACACCATTTCCATAGAGCTCTCTTTGGCTTCAATTTCCCATTCACCTGATAATGGTTTTGAGCAACCAAATATACCATGTGAATCACAACGCGGCATAGAACGCGTTACCACTTAGACCCGCGCAATTTGACGCATGGGTCCTACCTAAAAATTTGACCAAAGTTATAGAAAAATCAGATTTTTCCAAAACTTCCAAAACCATTTCTAATAGTGGCAAATCTGAGAAGGTTTGAGTGGTTAATCTTCTACCAGATCTGGTCACTCCGACCAGATCTAAGCGCTGAGAAGAAGTCATTGTCAAAGGTGAGGTGGAAGAAGTGGCGGCCGCGATAGTAGTGACAGTGGCAGTGGCAGTAACAGTGTCGATAGTATTTGCATTGTCAGAGACGAGAGAGGGCTAATTTAGGAATATGATTGAATTTCTTTTGGATTATATTATCTTTTTAATTTTTTTTAAATAAATAGAAGTATTTTTACCTATCATAGTTAAAGGATTAATGCCAACTTGAATTAAACCAATGTGAATAAAATTGTAACCATTTTTAAAATGTCTTTTGATTAAGTTAGCATCGAATAACTGGCAAGTTTCCTTAGGTTTTTCTAAAGCGTAAACTTGTTCAATTGTTTTAACATGCAGTGCAACTTTAAAAGTGTCCTGTATAAAAGTAGTTTTATAAATTTCTTTAATTGGTAATTTTGGTATATTCCAACTAGGATCAATTTTATCATTTTGGTTTAATTCAAGTTGGTATTAATCCTTTGGGGTACTTACCAATTAATCCTATTAACTAGACTTATTTACCTACAGGTCCTAATTAATAAATTTAACACTATAAAAATAAGAGAGTGATAAATCTATCACTAAAAATTTATTCATAAAAACAAAGAGACTGATAAATTTATCACTATAAATTTATTCATAAAAATAAAAAACTGATAAATTTATCTTTATCACTTAATAAATTTATCAATAGAACTTAATAGGTAATAAGTCTCCAAAGTAGGACCTATTGGGTAATAAGTCTCCAAAGTAGGACCTATTGGTAGTTTGCCCTAATCGTTTAACTATGATAGGTAAAAATACTTCTTTTTTATTATACTTAAGAGATGCTCGTTTTCTTGATTATAATGATAGTTTAATGGGTATGATGGAAACTGGTCTTCATAAAAATCCAGTACATTTTAATTGTTTTCCTGATTTTACTCTCAGCTTACGTGATCCACATATTTTAGATGCATTAACTCTAAATATCCAATTAAATGGTTTATTTACAAATATGAAAGAAAAGGTTCATAATATTGTTTTAATTTATCGTGTTCATTATAAATGCATAAAAACTAATTTAAATGTTCAAGCCTTGCATAAAAGTCCAAAGGATAAAACTCTGTTAATCCAAAGTAGCCATACTGATTCACATATAAATGTTCCACAAATGATTGAATGGAAAGATATCAATCTCCCTGATCAATGGATAACTACTAATGAAAATTACAAACATAATCAACAACAATCTTCAATACAAGATATCCAAGATATTCAACAATGCAATGATGGTTCTGTTCGTATTAAATTTAATCGTAGTCAATCTTCTAGGCATAGTACATCTAGTGTCCCTACTGAAATTGAAACTGAAGATGAAATATTTAATACTCCTCTATTTAGGAAAAATAGTCAACTACATCTTGGTCCGACCTCTCAAACCTCTCAAAGCAAATTAAAAGGAATTGATAATTCTACAACTTCACAAATTAGTAAACCTGTTTATTCAACTCACACACAATTATCCGATGACGATGCCGAATCTCAAAATTCTCCTACTCAAACTGATTTCGAAGTTATACATCCAATCAATCCTCAACTTATGACAATCAAAAAAGCATTTACTCCTGATTTAGATAAATTATTAATTGATTTTCGATCCAAAGAAAATAAAACGATACGACAAGCTTACCGTGCCAAATATGATACTATTCAACAATCCAACATAACTCGACAATGGTATAATTTTATGATTGAATATGGTTTTGAATTACCTTTATTTGAATATGTTGAAAAACATTACAAAAGAGTAAATACAATCACAAAACATAAATGGAAAACTTCCGCTACAACTTCAGTTAGCTCTAATCATCCCCCATTAGAAAATATAATTATTGAACATCAAGGATCTGACATTCCAGCCTCTCCCTTTAAATTACCTAGCTCCGACCCTGAAATTAAAAAGTCATTGAACAAAATAATTACACTAATCAATGCTTAAAGACAATTGGTAAACAATTAGACAAAATAGAAACAACTTTAGATTCCACTACCATTACATCTACTAAACAACCTTTAGATCAACCTTCGTTTAATCTCCCTAGTAATCGTACTAAAAGAACTAGTCTAGTCACCAATGATCAAACTACTGTCAAAGCGATTGAACAACTCTTTAGTAAATTATCTACCGTTGATACAGCCTCTCATTCAAAGGATAAAGGTCTTACTGTTTTAAATCAACCAGCTTCTAATCACCAAACTTCTGATGACACTACTTCTTCTCAATCTGACACTGATAATCAAATCAATCAAATAGCTCAACAATTTCAATCCTCTCATCTTAGCAAAATCCATTATCCCAAAGTTAATCCTCAAACTACCAAAAATTGGTATTCTAAACCTACTCCACCTGATCTCCAATTTGAAGAAACCAATATTGCTAATCAATTCTCTGTTTCTGCTAAAAAATTATATGAATGGAATATTGATGGTCTCAGTGAAGATCAAATTCTCCAGAAATTAAATCATTTATCTATGGTCTCAAATAGTTATCTTTCGAATTATCCCCAATATTCACAACCTGAAATTGTTACTCTTATTACGTCCGGTTTTACTGGTATGCTCAAATCTTGGTGGGAAAAATATCTTACTAACGATCAACGAGACTCTATTATTTATGCAAATCAAGTAGATGACAATGATATGCCTATTTTTGATGAAACTATTGGATGTTGTCACCCTGATGGCATTAATACACTAATCTATACAATTGTTAGACATTTCATAGGTACACCTACTAATATCTATTCTCGCATACATGATCAACTTAGTAATCTTACCTGTCCAACCTTAAGTGATTTTAGATGGTATAAAGATGTTTTTACCTCTAGAGTTATATTAAGAGAAGACTGTACAAAATCATTTTGGAAAGAAAAATTTATTAATGGCTTACCTAGTTTATTTGCCCATAAAATTAGAGATGTTCTTAGTCAACCTACTAGTGTTATTGAATATGATAATTTAACATATGGTGATATAATTAGCACTATTCAAAAAGAAGGATTAAAAATGTGTATTGATCTTAAACTTAGTCAAAAAGCTACTAAAGATAAACATAAAGCTAAATATGATAAACATAAAGCTAAATATGAATTAGGAAATTTCTGTGAACAATATGGTTTACCTCCTGTTGCACCCATCTAGAAGGAAATCCCACAAATATTCCAAACATAAACATAAATCCAAATATTCTAATAAATATCGCAAAGATTATTCACCCTCTAAATCAAATGATAACTTTTACACTAAACCCAAAAAGAAATATTACAAATCTAAATCAAATCCAAAATCTAAATCTAATAAAGATATTACATGCTATAATTGTGGTCAAAAAGGACATTATTCTAATAAATGTAAAGAAAAACAAAAACTAAAAGATCGAGTTAATCAACTTCAAATTGATGATACTTCTAAAAATCAATTATTTGAAAATTTTCAATTAAACCAATCTGTTAGTGATTCCTCTTCTGATCATCCCATTACTTCCTCTGATTCTGATTCACCTAATGATGATTCTGATAATAATATTAAATTAGGCTGTAATGATGTTTGTTGTAAACCAGTTAAACAAATTTCTGTTCTTACTAAACAAAGCCAAGAAGAATTTTCTCTTATTGAATTAATTAGTAAATTAGATGATCCAGACTTAAAACAAAAATATATTGATAAATTAAAATCTTTATTACTTTATTCGGATAACAAACCTAAAATAGATAAACCTATGATTAGTTTATCCAAAACTTTAGATCGCTTTAAAAATAAACATAAAGACATTACTCTTCAAGATTTACAACAAGAAATCCATTACATTAAACAAACTATTAAAGAATTACAAACCAAAGATCGCAAATTAGAAGATGAAATTATTACCTTAAAACTTCATAAAAGCTTAGATAATTTCCAAACTAATCAAGAATCCTCACATGAATCTGCACATAATTCTGATCATGATTCTGATCCAACTAATCCTGAAAAACTAATATTTGATAACCGCTCCCAAACTGATAATCTTGACAATAAGAGATTAAATCTAATTAATAAAATCTATATGCAAAAATGGTATCAAAGCCATCGTTATGTTGTATCCTGTTTCTAACTGCTCAGTTTCTTCTAATTAATCCTCTTCGTTGTTTATTCAATTAATCTTGTTTTCAGTTCATCTTAATCACCCACAAGATCAGTCTGCGTTTATCCACCTAGTTTAAGTCACCCACTTCTTCCCAGTCTAAGAGTAAGTCCTTCGGATTAGGTAGTTTCAGACTGTGGGGTTCATAGATAGGGTATGTATGTATACTAGGTATGTGATAAAACTGACAAGAATAGGGTATGAATTAAGATATCTGTAAAACTGATTAATTAAACAGAACAATGAATCGATTATTTAGAAGTAACTCCTCAGTCAGTTCTAGGTCAACAACTTTGCCCTCAATACCTAACCAAGGACTAGTAATTAATGAAGAAGATGTTGAAATACAAAATGATAAAATTAATCCTAGTTGGAATATACCAAAATTACCAATTAAAGAAATTTATAAAACTACTTTTATACAGGACACTTTTAAAGTTGCTACGATTGTAATTGTAAGTTATTTTTGTATGTTCTGTATGTTAATTAAAAGTTTTATTTAAATGATATTTTTTTTATATATTTATTTAAAAAAAATTAAAAATTAATTTTAAATCAACTTTTCAAAACAATCAAAAAAGTGTGTATGTCCGTTGTGTTTGGTTTGCACCGTTACCCCATACATATATATGATGGGTATTTTAATCATTTCATTTAACTATGTCCTTATAAACATGTTAAAATATCGCAATTTTTTGACATATAAAATTTAAAATTGAATTTTTCAAACGAATGCACTTCTCAATTTATAGGATTTTGATGTGAATATTTATATAAAACAAATAAATAATTTTATTTTTTGTAGACTATTTTTGGGAGATTTTATTTACACCCAAAAATCATTTAGTACGTTTAATTTCTCAATACTCTCTATTAATTATTTAAGGTTATATTTTACTCAAATAATAAATAAATCAAAACTCTAAATTAAAATATTTTGAAAAATCCTTCTTGGTCACATACTAAACGAATGGCACGGAAATAAGGCAGAGCTCACTTGCTTGCTCCCATGTCCATCCAAGGGGAGGAACAAAGTGTTTGGATGAAGGGGTCCCACCCCCTCTTCTTTCTTAGGTTTTGGCTAATAGAACAATAGTTGTGTAAGCTGTTTGGCTCATGCCTCCCATGAAAAAAAAAAAAAAAAAAAATCTTGTGATTATCATTTTTATCTATTGTTTAATTTTGTTTAAACTTTATTATATTTGAAAATAATAACACAATAAAAAATAATAATGTTGATAATAATTGTGAATTTTGGTGTGATAGATTAGAATTTTGGAGTGAAGAAAAAGATAAAGAGAAAATAACTGACACTTGAGAAAGAAGACGAAAATGGTGTACAATGAGAAAAAAAAATTATATTGGGGTTTAGCTTGTACTATCCTTATTACTAAATTTATATTAAAGCAAAATAGAAATTAAAATTTTAATTAGATGTACTACAAATAGAATCACTGCTGTTTTTGGTTGAAGAACCTCATAAAGTCCGGCCCATCAAGGTAGGGTGATTATTTGCGGAAGAAAATTAATGGGCCCAGAAAGGAAGGCCCAATATAATCAGAGGAAATAAAGATACACAGACTGCCAACTTTGTGTTTCTTTTCTTCTCAGTGGAGCACAAAAGTGCAACTTTCATAAAGTAGTGCTTAGTACATAAATTATATAAATAATATAAAAATAAAAATTATATATAAATATATATATATATATATATGATGTGACAGGATTGTCTTTCTATTATTATTTATTTTATTGAAAAGAAGAAAAAAAACTCATTAAGATATTTTTTAATATTAAAAATGCTATTGACACATCATTTTAGTGAATGACTGTGTATGAAAATTTTAACACTGTGTTTGGATTGAGTGATTTGGAGAGAAGAAAAGAAATGGAGAGAAATGTATTTCTCTTACTTGTTTGGATAACTTAAGTGGAGAGAAATAGGAAGAAATAGAGAGAAATAGAGAGAAACTCATTTATCTTATAAGCCTCATTTTCAATCTTCCCAAAAGTGGAGATTGGGAGAGAAAAGAAAACACTCTTTTCATAATACCATTTTTGTCCTTATAAAAATAAAAGAAATAAAATGATTGAAAATATAAAAAGGTTATTTTAGTAATATAACATAAATAATTTCTTTTCTTTTCTCTTAATGAAATCTAACCAAACAAGAAGGAGAGAAATCACAATCATTTCTTTTCTTTTATTTCTTCAGTATCCAAACAAAAAGAAGAGAAATCACAATCATTTCTTTTCTTTTCTTTTCTCTTATAACTTAAGTAATCATTTCTTTTCTTTTCTCTTCTAAGTTGCCAAACATAGTATAAAAGAATAGTAATTTTTAAACTAAACTTACCTGCTTTTGACCGTTTGGGGACTGACTAAATTAGCCAATTAGTCAAAAAGTTACTAAAATTAGCCAAAAAACCAACCACTCATACCAAAAAGTCAAAGATTCTCTTTTCTCTCTACTTTTGCACATCTTTTCGTAATTAGCCAAAAAGTCATCCCACACATACAAGTTTTTTTTACCTACCTTTTTAGCCAAATAGCCAAAAAGTTACTAAATTAGCCTGTTCTCAAACGAGGCCTAAATGTAAATAAAAGTATCATACAAACATAATCTTTATATTGAATGATGTGAGTCTTTTATAATCTTTTTATTTTATATCAAAACACTACTTACGATTTTAAAAATATTTTTAAATAAAGTGTACAAATTTTATTTGTGTTGGAAAGCAAAATAGAGAAACTATAATAATATGTAACCAACCAACCAACCAACATGAAGGAAATTTTGAATACAAAACCAAATGGATCATAATTGAACAAAGTTACACTTGATTGCACAACTATTTAGCCACCCCTTAGTTTCAAAGCAAGCTATCATGATCATGGGTAATTTATTGGATGCATTAGGACCCACTGCATACTCATGAAACCATTATGGAGCAAACAACAACAACAGCAGCAATGGTTGTTATCCAAACTTGGAAACAAACCTTTTTTATAACAGGTAAACAGACACATGATAAGTGGACCTACCTCTGTTTTTTCTCTGATCTGATAATATCAGAACTATATCCATTTTTGCAAGATAGATAGGACCTCTCAACTACAAGAATCAGTTGAGAGTTAAATATGTTTGGATCTTATATTTGTAAATTAAAAAAAAAAATTAAATTAATTGTAGAATAATATTTTTTCACCTTTTCTTTTCTTATCATAAATTCAAGATCTAAATCCGGTGTTACCAATAGTGCAAAGAAATTTCCTCTCGGCCAACCATATATACATACATTATAAATACACATTTTCCAAATGTTATAAACATGAAAATGTGAAGCAAAATAAAAAAATTTCAAACCAATAATAAAGAACATTATGATAACACATACAATGATGATCTATCATGGCTAATATGAATTTGACTAAACTGGCTAAAGCCTACAATTTTTTTATTATTTTTATTTTAGATGTAACCCTAAAGCCTACAATTTTTATTATAATATTATTATGGGATAGCAAAGAAAAAGCAATCAGGCAAACAGTAAAATTACCCCCCAAAAAACATCAGGCCATGATGATATCAGCAGAATTACAACTCTGAATATTGGAATGGGCCAAGCTGAAGTACAATAAATCTCATCTTAATTACTAAAATAGATATCTAAAAAAAAAATGAATGCTAAATATAAAAATTAATTAATTAATATTTAAATATAAAAAGCCCACTTTGAAATTTTGTCTAGACTGCCCTGCATTGTGGAATGGATGATGGATAAAAAACAATATTTAATACTGTCCATTCATAGTACATTAGCATGGACTAATGATGTTATGTTAGACTCAACTTTCCTTGCAAAACTCATTAATGGCATCATAATAGCATGACCTGTGATGATTTCAAATAAATTTCTACTCACCTGTGTCTAATTCAAAAAGAACCACCATTGAACTTTCAATGCTCATTTGCCTTCAAACAACATCAACAAAAATGTTCCGAACCAGTAGATCATTGAATTTCATCTCATTCACAGTATGATGATAGCATCCACACAAAAAAGTGCAGCCATAAGAAGGAAATATACCACGCTCTTCTCCTGACAGTTGCCATTTACCATTATGCCGTGTTTGGTTACTGAGAAAGTGAATGACAAGAAAACAAGACTCGTGTTAGAATGACATTATATGAACTTTCTATTTTTCTCTTCACAATTCACATACTATTAAGCATTGCATAACAGACCGGGGTAAGAGCGAAAAGAAAGTCTTACAACATCTGCTCAAGTTTGTATGATTGTTCATTTTGCTCAAGTTAATTTGCAACCCAAAGCAATGGCCCCAAGTATACTAAGCAAGAATGACACTGGGCATGCACAAAATTGTAAAACATGTTTTGAAGGTCATATTATTGTTGAATCAATCATCTAAGCCTTCAAAATTATTTTCAACGATCATTGCAATCACAGTGCAAACAATCTAATTGCAAACAGGATACATTTCTAATTTCGATTATCAAACAGGTTAGTGCCTAAAAGGCTACAACTTTACATAACCAGAGCTATACTGGTTTTTCTCGAATTCCTAGCTCTCTACTAACAATAGCAATCAACAACTGTAAAAAAAACAAACTGGAAAACAAAGTTAGCAAAACTGTGACAGGAAACAGAAGCAAATGGAAAAGGAACAAAATTTCCAAATCCTTACGAATAGACAAGATAAGCAAAGAAAATAATTAAGATGAAGCAACCAAGAAGATCCCATTTGTTTGTTCACTTTACCCTTTTCCATAACTTCTATCTCCTTCAGTGTTCTATTATTTACAGTAGGCAAAATGTGAAGATTACCCGTCTCCAATTGGACTCAAATGTCGTCAACTAAGTAGAATCTTTCTCTTGTGGTTCCTCAATTACTGCATTTTTCAGTGACATACCATCAAGGATATCGCTTTCTGAATCTGTCTGAAGATCTTTAAACATGGCCATCACTTGAATCATGGTTGGCCTCCGGAAAGGCCTGTCATCTAGGCACTCGAAAGCAATCCTCAGATACTGGTACAGTTCAGCTCACTGTATTCATTTGAAATCAACTCAGGGTCCAATATCTCCTGAATTCTCTTCTCTTTCTGAAGCTGTTTTGCCCACCCCACAAGATTGTTGTCGTCACCAAACTCTGATGGATCAATTGGTCTTTTTCCAGAGAGAAGTTCAAGCAGTATGACACCATAACTGTAGACATCACCCTTTGTTGTGCACCTAAAACTCTGATAGTACTCTGGGGGAACATAACCTGGAGTCCCTGCAAGGGTGCTCACACTGAGATGAGTGTCCAGCGCATTCACCAATCTTGCCATACCAAAATCAGACACCCTGGCTTCAAAGTCTTCATCAAGAAGGACATTGCTAGATTTCATGTCGCGGTGGATGATGTGGGGGATGCAGCTGTGGTGAAGGAATGCTAGTCCTCTCGCTGACCCAATTGCAATCTTCTTTCTTGCTGCCCAGTCGAGCTTTGAGCCCCCTCCTTTGGCCCTTTCATGAAGAACAGACTCCAAACTTCCCCATTTCATGTATTCATACACAAGAAGCCTTTCCTCACCAATTTTACAGTAACCCAGCAAGGGGACTAGGTTTCGGTGTTTGATCTTCCCTATAGTTTCCATTTCAGCCATAAACTCTCTGTCTCCCTGACCTGTGACATGAATAAGCTTCTTGATCGCAACAACACAACCATCTTTCAGTTGGGCCTTGTAGACATCGCCAAACCCTCCAGAACCAATCAAGCTGTCAGCACTGAAACCGTTGGTAGCTTCAAGCAAATGGGCAAAGGTCAGCTTCCGCAGAGGCTTCTCAAATGTGGCAACATTGATGCTCAGAGGCTCGGGAACACTGGATAGTTTCCAGCTGCTGCTACCAGACGTTGGAAGGCTTTCGATGTACTTGTCTCTTTTCTCCTCCTTTTGCTGGTGCTTCTTTATCCTGTAAAGGGCCAGCCCGAGCACGAAGATACAGAAAAGAGAGGTTACAATGCCAATTACCATCTCTACAGTCACTGACTGCTTTTTCCCTTGATGTTGAAAGCCTGGTGGATTGCGCGATCCATTTCCAGAGCCACAAGGAGGCAATGGAAGCCCACATAAACCAGAATTGTTCTCGTATCTTGAAGCTGGGAAAGTAGTTAGCTGAGCACCTGAAGGGATAGGCCCTGTGAGGTTGTTGTTTGACACATCAAGATCACTGAGAAACGACAAGCCCCCTATTGATCCTGGAATGAATCCCTGGAGATTATTATGAGAGAGATCGAGAACTCCAAGAGCCTTCAAACCTCCAAAGCTGAATGGGATGTTTCCGGTTATATTGTTGTGTCCCAAATTCAAGACCTGCAAATAGTTCAACGACCCAAAGTTATCCGGAATAGTCCCTGACAAGGAATTGTAGGAGAGATCGAGGTAGATCATGGTGCCATTGCTTGCAAATGTGTAAACCGTCTTGCCAGAGTAGATTCTAGTCAATGGGCAAGAGTGTACCATAGGAAAATTTTCCAGCCTTTCTGAGCGAATGTCCTCAAATTCAACTAGTCCTCCAGCACCTCTGCAAGATGTCCCGCCCTCATTTCTCACAAACACAAACTGTTTCCCAGAAACAGCTCCAGGAACAACTAGGCCAGCATTGTCAGCAAGATCAAGTGGTATGGGACCGATCAGGGCATTGCTATTCAAATCAAGCCAGATTAGGCTCCGACAAGCACCTATTTCCAATGGGATCTCTCCAGTTAGTAAATTGTTACCCAATTGGAGGATTGCAAGATTAACAAGATTCCCAATACCTGAAGGAATTTCTCCGCTCAGATGGTTGCTGGAGAGTGAAACCCAAATCAGGTTTGTACAGTTAGCAATGGACATGGGAAGGGTTCCATTAATGAGATTGTTGTTGAGAATCAGGGTCTGAAGATTTCCTCCATTGATGCAAATGTCTTCTGGGATTTGCCCTGTTAGGTTATTAGCCCACATAACAATGTCTGAAAGTTTTGGCAGGGTCCAAATCTCCAATGGAATTTCACCTTCAAGATTGTTGAAACTAAGATCAATTGACCTCAAGTTCCTGCACTTTCCAAGCTCAGATGGCACCGTCCCGGTGAGATAATTGTTGGACAGTAATAGTTTTCCAAGGCTGTGGACGACGAAGATGAGCAAAATACAGATGGTATGTTCCCTGTGAAGGCATTAGAACTGAGGTCCAGCACTTGAAGCTGAGTATTATTCGTCAAGGACAGTGGCACTGGACCAGATATATTGTTGAAAGGAACATACAAATACTTGAGACTCGGGAGAGCACTGATTACCGTGCTGAGAAAATTGCCCGAAAGCTGATTCTTCCCGAGGTTGAGGCTGAACAACGAAGAACATTGCGAAAAAGTTGAAGGAAGCCCACCAGTAAGATTGTTACCAGAAATATCAAGCACCTCAAGAGTCCCACAAATCTGCCCTAATTCTTGGGGAATCTCTCCAAAAAACCCATTTCGAGCCAAAGAAAGCTGCCTCAAATGCTTGAAATTCCCCAAGAACACCCCCGGGATCTTGAATTGAAGCGCATTGTACCCGACATCAAGACTCTCAAGAAGCTGGCAATTCGTCAAGCTATTCGGAAAACTCGTGCCGAAGAGCCTGTTATAGGATAGATTGAGTATGCTGAGATTGTTGCAGCTCTCGAATTGAAGACTAAACAAGTTGCCGGTGAAGTTATTGTGTGATAGATCAAATACACTGAGAGACTCCGGTAAACCCGTCACGAAAGTCACCGGAATCTCGCCGGAGAAGAGGTTGTTAGAGAGGTCTAGCGTCCAGAGGCTCTTGCAAGACCATAAAGTACTGTTACCCAAATTTCCAGTGAGCTTGTTGTCTGAGAAATTTAGCAGATTGAGGGTCTGACAGTTGGACAGAGAGTAAGACAAGAGAGATGAATCGGAAATCCGATTGCGAGAGAGGTCGAGCTCAGCGAGGCTAGGCCCGAACTTGAGAGTCCCTCCGGGGACGGAGTTGCGAGACAGATTGAGAACTCGAAGGCGGTCACAGGATTGAAACAGAGTCTCAACAGAGAGAGGTTCTGAGAAGTTGTTGGAAGATAAATCGAGGGTTTCGAGGCGGCAATACGGCGGAGCTCCGGCGGAGGAAAGGTTGCCAGAGAAAGAGTTGCGGCTGAGATAGAGGGAGGCGAGACCCGGCAACGCCATGAGTTCGTCGAGGCGGAGGCGGCCGGTGAGTCCACCGCCGCTGAGATTCACGGCGGCGACGCGGCCGCCGGAGCATGAAACGCCGTGCCAATAGCACGGGGTTGAAGAAGAAGGAGACCAGTCGGTTAAGAACCCATTTGGATCTGAATCGATTGAGGAATGTTTAAAAGCCAATAACGCTATCAAATCATCGTTTTCTTTTGCGTCTGATTTCACAATCAAAATACAATAACAAGTTATCAGTAGCTTGAACAGAAAGTTGAGAGAGGAAATGAGTTTGTGTTCCATCGATGATTTTGATGATGATGATGACACCTTCCATTCTCTTCTCATGTCTTGAATTTTGATGGGTATACACCACCAACTGCATATAAAAAAACAATCCGTCAAATGCTTTTATATTTGGTGGGTTGAAGAAGAATCTTTTTCGCTTCTACTGTCTCTCTCTACATTTCAAAACCTGTAATTGAACAAAACAACAATTCAATTCACCGGTAAACCAAGAAATCAAGAATAGAACAACCCATATCTTTCTTCTTTTTTTTTTTTTTTTTGATTCATGAACAACCCATATCTGACTAGTTATATATGTAAAGATTATAATGTTACTATGAAGAATAAGAAAAGCTCAGAGAAAGCTAACAATGGATAGTGAGAAGGTACCAAATCGAAGTCTTTTGTTAAGCAAAATGACAGATTACTGCTGGGTTCAGAAGGGTTGGGTACGATGATGTTTCAGAATTGTCGGATGTCACAGGAAATGAGTGAAGTGAATTTATGTGGGTGGGTGGTGTGATTTTGGATTAGCAACCGTGAAAGGGATTTGTTTGTAATAAAACGAATCTGAAACCCAACTCCAACTCCTCTGCAGAATTTTGGGGACCAAAAGGCAACAAACAGCAGTATTTACACACAAGAGAATTTTTTAGTGATATCAGGTGATAATGATATGAGCAGAGAAAGAGGAGAGCTAGTAGGAGAGGAGAGCTAAAGTGAGAATAGATAACAACTTGAAGTTTCAGTGAGAGAGGGAAAGAGAGGGTGCGTGTGTTTCAATTTACCAATTTTTATACAAAATAAATTTTCATATAAATTTTTTGAATAAATTGTACTCCGTTCACTTGACTTAAAAATAAAAAAAGAGTAATTTTCACAATTTTATACTTTAATAAGTTTAAAGGGAAATTTATGAAAGATGTAAAGCTAAATAATGTAAAAACAAAAATTAGTATAAAAATGTATGATAATAATTTTTTTTATTTATATAACTACTGATTTTTTTTAAAAACGAGACTATGGATTTTGGTGTAAAAAAGAAAGGCAGGAGAGATGTAAATTATATACAAATTAAATTTTCTCTTATTATTTTTTTTAAATTTATGATTCAAATACAAAATAAAAATATTTAACATAATTATATCAAATTTATAGAATTTATTATATTTTTTTCAAACTTCATAAAATGTTAATGTAACTTATCCAAAATTTGTATATAAAATAATGCAATTTTTGTAATTTTTTTAATTTAAAAAAATTCCATCATTGTCATTTAAAAATTGCAAAAATAATACATCATTTTGAATTTCAATTTTGTGTGTTTCTTTCTATCGTGGCAGTTTGAGAGGGGGAGGGAGGGAGGGAGGGAGGGAAAAGGGGGTTAAATTGTCATTTTGCAATTTGTGTGGGTGGTCCAGTCAAAGTTGGGGTGGAGGGGGAGGATTTGATTCTTTACTTTTGTTTTTTCTCTTTCTCTTTCTCTCTCTCACACACACCTAACGTACGTAGCGTCTCGCTTTCGGAGGTTACGGGGCATCTACGTCTTTCCGTGACATTTATTAAGCAAATAAATAAAATCCCGCATCCCCCATTTTCAAAGCTGAAAACATGATTTGATGTAGTAATTGTATTACGAATGTTTTACATGGCGTGAAACTCACATAACATATATTTTATATTTATCTCAATTAATATGTCAATTAATATTATATCATTATTATTAATATTATTTATTATACAAATTTTAAATATTTAAATTTTATAAAATTATATTAAATTATCTATTAATATACTAGTTAATACATTAATTAATACATATATCATTATTCTTTTGATTGTATTACTACTCTCTAATCTTCTTTTGAGTGCATGGGAGGCAACTTCTTCTATCCTCTATTTATTTTTTATTTTTTTTAAGTAAATTGCAGGAATCTCTCTTAAAAATTTTAAAAAATACAATCATAATTTTAATTTAATTCTATTGATTTTTTTTTTAAATTTTAATTTATAAAGTACTTAATTTTATTTTTATTCAAATGGATATAAAAATAATGTCATCTCTTTTATATTAAAATGTATAGTTTGTTTTATTTATCGTTATATCTACACACCATTTGTATTAATTCAGATTCATTTAGCCTTATTAAAAAGAGTTTAGTGTACTTATAGTAAAACTATTAGACTAGTTGTATATATATTTTTTAATTTTAAAGAAGGTCGGTGTAATTTATCCTTTTTTTAATAATTTTAAGTACATATAAACAATTAATGTATAATCTATATTTATTATAACAAAAGTTGAATTACATAATAGCGTTATTGTTATTTTTTACACAAATTAATTAATGAATAATGTTATGCAAATCTTAAAAATTTATACAAAACTTAGACTTTACCCTTATCATATTAAAAAAAAAAAAAAGTTGTATAAAAATTTGAAGAGAAGAACATTTCATCAGTTGATTACCATGACACAATCACAAAAAAAATAAAAATAAAAAAACGTAGGCAATTCTTTTAAGAAAAAAAAAGAAGTCAAATTTGTGATAAACTTAACCAACTTTAATGATTGGAGTTATAAATTTTTACATAAATTTAAAAAATAAACTTAACCAACTTTAATGATTGGAGTTATAAATTTTTACATAAATTTAAAAATATTTAAAAATATATCACTGATATGTAATTTTTTTATTCTTTTGCGTGCTGATAGGGTCTTTAATAATGGTCCCCAATAATGTTTGACTTAAAGTCCAATTTATGACACTTTCCTAATGGTCACTTGAAGATAAATATTTAAGGTCTTGTTAGGTATGGGGGTTGGTTTTGAGAATATGATTAAAATGAGTGTTTTGGAAAGTTAATAAAAAGTTAGCCTCAGTTTGAGAAGTGGGTTGGTTTTTTGATTTTTTAATTTTTTTAGCTATATGAGTCTGGGCTCAAAAGCTTGGTTTGGGAAGGGCTTTTGACTTTTTGGCTTTTTTGACTTTTTTGTGAGAGAAGAGTGTAATGATTATGGGGTTGGATGTGATGTTTTATCTGTTGTGACTCATGAGCCTATTCTGTCTTTTGTGGCTCATTGAGCCAAAAAAGCCCAATGAGCCCTTGCCAAACCAATAAATTTTTAAGTTTTTAGCTTTTTTGGTAGTTTTTCTTGGCAAAAAACTGACTACTTTTGAGTAAAAAGGCTTGCTTTTTTGACTAAAAAAATTAAAAAGTCAAAAAGTTGGCTTTTTTAGCTTGTTGTCAAATTGAGCTAAAGTTGTTTTTTGATTTTTTTTTTTTAGTTTTTTTTTTTGAAAAAATATGTAAAAAATATATGAAAGATAATATGACTCAAAATGGATTAAAAGTTGAAATATAGTTTTTAACTATCTTCTCAAAATAACCCTTAGAGCTCGTTTGGCATAAATGATTTGGGCTAAAATAGTTATAAAAAAATCAAATAAATTAACAAGTTAATAAGACAAAATGTCACATTTAAATCATAATTATTTTATTTTTTCTCTCATAAAGTCAAAAAAATTAAAAAAACTCATTTCAAACGAGGTTTTTTAACCCTACACTAATAGCCAAAAATTAAAAAACCAATTCAAATCCCAAAAGAACCCTTTAAAGTTAAAATTTTTGTGTTTTTTGTTTTTAATTTCTAAAATATTTCAAAACGAACATGTTTAGTTGGCTAAAAAATAGATTTTTTTTTAAAAAACTTTTTCACTCATTCAAAGCATTGATTGCAACTATAGTAATTTTGAGCTTTAAAGAACTCAAAAAGTTATAAGATTGAACAGTTCATAAACACATCTTTAGATTTTTTTTGGAGTTAGTTAAAAAATTAAATTTGTTTAACATATTTTAAATTTTTTATAGTTTTTCTTTTAATAATTTTTTAGAGTGATTAAACTGAAATTTTTGCGGGAAATGAGTTTAGAATTTTTAGCAAGTAATTTTTTTTAATCAATAAATTGACTTTGGAGCCAACCAAACAAAGCCTTAAGCACCTCATGATTTTCATAATTCTTCACTGTGGGTTAATTATATGGGATCAAAATATTTGAACTTTTTGAATTGGAGGGCAACCATTTTCAAATCACAAGATAAATTTAGACTTTTTAGTAGACCGACTCCAAGTCAAGCCACACATAAATGCCGTGAAAAGTTGATTACAACATTCACTATATTTGAATTTTGGAATTGTTAAGAAAAAGAAAAATAAACAGAAAAGATAGAGAAAAAAATTAAAGAGATATAAGTTGAAAAAAAAAAAAAATTCATTTTTAGTTATCTAAAAAAATATGTAAGTTTATTATATTTCTATTGATAAATTTAAAATTTTAACATATTGGTCAGAACTCTTTTACCTCACTAGTAATTAGTATTATTTGATCTCCATTATTATAATCGGTGATATTATATATACTAATTGATATATCAATTATATATAAACTATAAAAATTTAAAATTTTTAAAATTATATCACATAATTATTAGCACATTAATTAATATATAAATTAGTATGTATAATTTTATTCTATTATAATTATAATTTATTAAATTTGATTGTAATATCTTCTGCTAATCAAATAGACGAAAAACTCTTTTGTCAAACCATTAAAATAAAATTTAAAAAATCTTTAACATTTCTTATGAGATTCTAATATTTTGTAATTTTCGATAGTCCAATTTATTATCATTATAAAATAATAATAATAATATTTTTTTTAAAGTATGAAAGTGGATGCCAGGATTTTATAATCTAGGGAGGTGGAATGGCACTGTGAAAAAAACGACATTAGGCACGGGGCGCGGGGGTCTTGGGGCTCGGAGCTTCGGCGTGGGTTGCATTGCGTATCCTCTCTCTCATCACATATATATATATATAATTTGTAATTTTAAGGATAAATTATAAATATATTTTTTAAGATTTACTTACAACAATACAAATTGTTTTTTATAGTTTAAAAAATTATAAATATCTTTTTATTATAATTTTTTATTTAACAGAATTAACTATAAAAATGAAATTTATAATTACTCTCCTATATAATAATAAAATTATCTAAATTATTAATTCAAATATATTTTTAACATCATTAAAAACTGTTAATTGATTTGATAATTTTTTAATAAAAGAAACAATTTATTATGAAATTAAAAATTTCAAGGAGTAAAATGTAATTTATCTTAATTTTAATGCAGGTATTTCACACATATTATTATAAAAATATGTAATTTTAATCAGTCATGCTACATATCACTAAATTTCTACCACTAACACCATCACTAATGATGTGGCAAGCTAAAAAAAAAAAAAACTAAGACACAAAACACATGTGGCAGTGGGTGGAACCCACTGCCACATCCCTAGTGCAACCACTAATTAGTGATCTGGATCATTTTTTAATTTTAATATAAAATTTTATAATATTAATTATAAAATACATAATCTAATTATAAATTGATGTAATAATATTAAAATTTTATGACTCATTTACTACATTTTTCATTACATAAATTTATAAAAAAAAAATTATACATTTTATAAAAATTCACATAATATATATTCTTTGACAAGATGCACACCATAGCATAGCATTTCACACCAAGTAGGTAGGTATCATTATTTTTTGAAGGAGGAGAAATTTTGTAGGTGAGTTGGGGGGTGCATTTTGTCTGTATGCACCGTGCACGAGCGTATCTTATTCTCCTCCTCCTATCAAATATCAATGCTCTCTCTCTCTCTCTCTCTCTCTCAAAGAAACTTTGGTAGAAAGAGAGAGGGGTGTCCTTTTCTCAACTTGTTCGGACAACTTTCGTTTTATATGAAAAAATAGTATTTGTATATTATTAATCATTTTATTATTTAGGCTTGGTTTGGTATTATTTTTTTAGTTAATTTTTTTATGTTGAGAATTTTTTATTTTAGTTTTTTAATCTCATTTGATTTTTATTTTGAGGTTTTTTTAATTTTTATGAGAAAAAAATGTAATAATTATTGATAAAAAATAATATTTTATCTTATTAATTTATATAACTTATTTTGTTTTTTTTTTAAAATTATTTAACTCCAATTTATTGGCCAAACCATGGCTTATTATATTGTTATATGTTTGTTTCGTTCTAATTTTCCGTATTCCTCGCAAAGAAACCTGGCAACGATTTTTGGACCTCCTGACATTGTTATTGTTAGTATTTTGTAAATTAAAATTATATAATTATTTTTTGAATAAATACATGCTGAGTCTATGGGTTTTGAAAATTATATTTTATATTCAAATTTCAAATATAAATTTAAGAATAATTTTTAAAAACAAAATGTTGGAGACTTTAAAAAAATTGCAAAATTTATACATAATACTTACATAAGTGTAGGATCTACATATATGTAAATATTATGTAAAATTTTTAATAATCTTTTTTTCATAAATTATACTTTGCTCCGTTTAGTTTTGTTATTTTTGTCACTTTAACCTTTTATATTTTAATAATAATATATTTTTTATGTCATATGATAGCTAAATTACTATTTTTTGAATGTAATTTTGAATAGAAATTAACTTTAAATGTAAATTAAGAAAATGTCAGTTAGCTACCATATGAAGGGTCAAAGTGAAAAAAAAAAATTAATATTCAAAATAAAAAAATAATCAAATATAATAAGTATAAAGTGTAATTTACCATTTTTTTTTAGTACCTAACGTTGCTCTTTTAAAAATTTATAACATTACTTGTAAAATTTAATTTTATAAATTGTAAGGCATTGTTTGGGAAGACTAAATAAGTCCACACTTTTTATCTTTTTATCTTTTTTGGGTCACATCAATCAATATCTCCTCTCTACTTTTCTACACATCTTTTTATAAAAAGTCAAAAAGTACACTTATTTAGATCATCCTAAATAACCCCTAAATAAATTTTGACCCCATTTGGTGGAATTTTTTTAAAGTTAAAAGTTGATAATTATAAATAGTAACTAAAATTACTCATTTTCCAACTTTTAAATAATCAAATTTTTTAAATTTATTTAAACTATTTATATTTAATAAATTATAAATAAAAATTATACTAAATAATCTAATGTAAATTTTCAAATTAAAAATAATTATAATCATTCCAAAAGCGGTAACAAACCGTCCCTTTGCCAAATAAACACACAAGGAGGGGGCAGAAGAATTGTAGGTCAAGTTTGGCATACTTAAATAATTTATTTTTTTATTTTTTTATTTTTTTATCACATCACTATTTTATTTTTCTGTATATTTTTTATAAAAAGATAAAAAATACACTTATTTAGATCATCCCAAATAATCTCGTAACGTGTCTTAAAATTTCTTCAGCCAGTTGGGTTGGGCTTTTTCTCCACACGAGTGTTGTGGGGCCCATTTCCTCGATTTTTTTTTGACTTTTGTCCTGTCCTGATTTTGCGTGTTGCATATCTATCTAAAGACTGCGACTGTGGGTCATGAGTTTGTTAAGAATTAGTTTAACTTAGATTAGACGTTCTGCTATGTACGCTGTAGACTCTGGTGCTGTACCACCTCATTCTAGGATATTTGTGATGAGTAATGGATTAAAATATTTTATTAAAAAATAAAATAAGTTAAAATAATAAAATAAAATAAAATATCACATTAAATTTATAATTATTATTATTTTTTTATAATTATCAAATCAATTATTAAAAAATAAATTAATTTTCTAAATACAATTATTTTACATAAATTAAAGTAATTAAATAAACAAGTAAAATAACTACTTATCAAACAAGGCTACCATTCAACTTGTTTTGTTTTGATTTTCAGAAAATACTTTTCAAAAAAAATTATTTTTTTATTTTTCGTATTTTTTTTTTTCAATAAATTTTTTTTAATATTTTAAGTAATTTTTTAATTTTTAGACACACTTAACATAAATATACACTTAAAAAGTGTAATATTTGTGAAAAAAATATTAAAAAATTCACTAAATACCAACAAATACAAAAAAATAAATAAAAATCAGTACATTTTTCATATTTTTGTATATTTATTAAATTTTTAAAATATTTTACTATTTAGATACATCTAAATAAAGTGCATATAAAAAAAATAAGAAATTTACTTAAAATTTTTAAAATATTCATTAAAAATAAAAAAAATACAAAAAATAAAAAATTTAATTTCTAAAAAACTAAATTCAAAAAATTAAAAACAAACACACTAATTAATATTTATCCTAAACCACGTTCATTCGCTTATTCACATGTGGGGGCTTATGCTTATGCATGACTCATCCATCCTAATCTATCTATCCTCTCTCTATTATAAATGGATCATTTTTTCATTCAAATTATCATCATGTTCTAAAAATTTAACCTCCTAGGCGCAATGCAGTTAATTAAGAGGAGGTCTCAAGTTGCTACCAACATAATATTTAGTGTGGATTTGATTCTCCCCCATTGCACAAATCTTATCTTAAGCAGAATTTATGTTGAGCTATCGGTACAAACTCCTAGATTATAATTTGGGTACTTACCAATTAGTCCTATTCACTAGACTTATTTACCTACAGGTTCTAACTAATAAATTTAACACTATAAAAATAAGAGAGTGATAAATTTATCACTAAAAAATTATTCATAAAAAAAGAGACTGATAAATTTATCACTATAAAATTATTCATAAAAAAAAAGACTGATAAAATTTGTTTTATCACTTAATAAATTATATCAAATAGGACTTAATAGGTAATAAGTCTCAAAGTAGGACCTATTGGGTAATAAGTCTCCCAAGTAGGACCTATTGGTAGTTTACCCTTATAATTTGTTGGTTGTATAATTTATATAAGCCAATCATGATTCAACACGTAGCATGAAAAGGGCAATTTGGGGAGATAATACAAATTGCCAACCATAATCAGACACGTGTCAACTCATACTGATAATAATGTGTTTGCGTAGCACTGGAATGATCAAGGGATATAAAGTGATGTGGCCTAACGGTTACTCACAAGGTTCAAATTCAAAATTAGGAGAGAAGCCTAATTGCAAACATGGCGTAGTGGGACTGACTGTGAGGAGCATGTTCAGCGATCATAGAGGGACATTTCGACGATTAGGAGCCCACTTCGACGGTTATCATTGAGAAGTATAAATAGCTGAGAAGGTCCCAGAAAGGAGGATTCAGACTTAGATCAAAAAATCAGTTTTATCTACTTTGTTTTCCTTTCCAGTTTTTACAGTTCTTCACATTTCTATACTTCAAATTCCTGTATTGCACTTCATTCATAGGAGTAGTTTCAAATAGCTTGTTACTGTAAACCTCTACGAGACTGAGTTAGATCATTGTAAGTTTTTCATTTTTACTTAATGAAATTCTACAATTTTCTTCACTTAATTGTTATTTACTAAATTCTCCTAAATAAGCTACCAGTAAAAGTCCTTTTCATTGAGGCTGAAATAACTAAAACGCAATCGTCTGATAATTGGTTGGTAATTAATCTTCTGTAAGAACTGATTGATCCTTGCAGGCACGCTTAAAATTATAATACTAACCTTCGAAAGCCAAAAAGCCAACATATATTTTTGGCACGCCCGGTGGGACTAATTGAAATGGCTAGACGTAGGAGAAAATAAACGCCTAGAAGAAGGTGTGAAAGGAGAGGTAGAAGTAAATGATCTAGAGGATAATGTGATAACACATCCTATGGAAGCACCTATCTCATTAGAACCTATGGTTGAACAGACCAGTAATGTAGAACATGCACCACGTATCGAGAATAGTGGACAAGACCATGGAATTAGGCCATCCACTGTTTCATCTACTCAGCCAATGAATTCATGGAGAGGCCTAGTAGATGCCATGGGACAATAGTTAATGAACACAATGAAAATATGGGCAATATCCTTTATGGATCGGATGAATACCTATCAACCAACTAACACAAGGCATATGGAGGAAATTTCAAATGTCCTTCAGCAAAGATTGGCTAGAGATAAACAGCCTATGCAAAGTAATGGACATACTAATAGTCAAACTAGTAATCAAAATTATGAAAGACCATTACCCTAGTCTTGGTATGAGCCTCTTTCGAGGCCTATGGTAAATCAAAATGCCTTATTACTTAATAGTGAAGCCATGCAAATTGGTGGATCTAGGCCAACACAAAAAATTGGCATAAGAATGTTTCCAAATCCTATGTTTGAAGCCATACCTGGCACAAGGGGGTTCACTAATCCTTTGTTCGAATTCGTACCCGAGGGTTGGAAGGGTTTCCTGCGGCTGGAAGAGAAACAACACATGTTCCTCCTATTACAGCACCTTTCGCAGGATAGGCTCAGAGGGGTCAACCATACCCTCAACAGCAGCCAGTACCACAGAGATAGTCAGTCCCAAATATACCTTCCTATGGACCAAGAGGACCTCAGGCATAAGGTTTTCTACCAAATCCTGTGTTTGTTCCTCCAGTGGTAGTCTAACAAGCACAAAATATGGTTCCTAAGAACCAAATTGCTAATATTGTCAGAGAAATGTATGGACCTATGGCTCGGGGGGTTCAAACTTCTGTGTCTAGGAAACCATACCCAAAATGGGTGGATAGGGTACATAAATACCCAAGAGGGTTTAGAATACCAGACTTTGCTCTTTTTTATGGAAATGAAAACCAGTCAACAGTAGAACACATTGCTAGGTTCGCTGTCTAATGTGGTGAATTTACCAATAATGATTACATGAAGTTAAGACTTTTTCCAAATTCTCTAACTGGGACAGCTTTTGTATGGTATATTAACCTTACACCTAGCTCTATCCAAACTTGGCAACAAATGGAGAAGGCATTTCATGCCCAATTTTTCCAAACGGAGGAGAAGTTTCTATGGCAGACTTGGCAAGGTTGAGTCAAAGACTTGATGAGAAGGCTGTTCAATTTATTGCCAGATTCAAAAGAGCACAAAACAAGTGTAGGGTCATTCTACCAGAGCCTGAATGTGTGAGATTGGCTCAAAATGGTTTAGAGTTTAGGCTTCGAAAGAAGTTTGACTCAACTGAGTTTTGAGACTTAGTGGAATTAACCTATAAGGTGTCTAGATATGAATCATTACTTGAGGAAGAACAAGACCGAAGTAATGCGTCATACAAGACTTATTATAGAGATCCTAATTATGAGATTGATGCAGTAGAGATCGTAGGGAAAAATCCCGTGATCTGTGAAGCGTTAATTCATAAAGACACTATAATAGATCAACAGTTTAAAAAGAAAAACCTTCATAGGAAATATTCTTTCGATTTAACAAAGGCAAATGACATTTTTGATCATTTGCTTGTAGCAAATTTCCTAAAGTTACCAAAATGAGTTAAAATTCCTTCTCCAAAAGAACTTAAAGGAAAAATGTATTGTAAATGACACAATTCTTGGTCTCACTCAACTAAAAACTGTATTGTTTTTCAGGACAAGATCCAAGAACAGATTCGAAATGGAAGTTTAAAGTTCCCAACTAAAACAGAGAAAGCTATGGAGATTGACATTAATCCATTTCCAGAAATTGGAGAAGTTACAGCCAATGTTATTGTGCCAGACTTCCAGAACTTATCTCTGAAGGAATTAGAAGAGGTTAATGTGCAGATGCATGTTGCCAGCCAGATTACTGTTAAGAAATATACCAGAAGTTCACTAGCGAATGGGTACGGCTTTGCAGACCAAAGGGAGTATTCTAGTGAGGAGGCACTGGATGATGACTCTTTAGAGGTAGCTGTCATGCAGAGGAAGTGTCCCAAATACAGGTTTAGTTACAAATGGTTGAAAGGGCTTCCAATTGATGGGAAATAGTATTACAAGGATATGCAGAAGCGCCCTAAACCAGCCAGTGCCTACAACAAAAGGCCATACCCAACTGGTCCTAGACAACAGCCATTCTTGGCTGGACCAACAGCCATTACAGTGCATTCCAAGGGCAAGAGACCTCTACATAAGTTCATACCACCCAACTACTACAGGATGGAGGGCAATCATCCTGAGAGGAGGCCCGAAGTGGGCTCAAGTTATGGGATAAGAGCCAGAGATTGGTCTCTTAGACCAGCCTCACACAAGATGGAAAGCAGCCACCCTGATGGAATGCCTGAATTAGGCTCAAGACAGGGGATCAGGGCCAAATAGTGGCCTCTACAGGTAGCTTCGAAGTTGGCTTCAAAGGCAGAAAGAGATAGTTCAACAACCGGGCTAGTGAATTCATGGGTACTTGGGGTTCCAGATTGGTTTGTCATGCAGAACAAGCCTAAGGAAATGCCTACCCAGAGAGGTGTTGTTGAAGACCAAGGCAGGATGGTTAAACCTCCTTTGGTCGCTCCAAATAATTGGGTTGTCATGACCCAAACCAGCCCCTATAGGTTTAACGTTGTAACCGGCCAGTAATCTTTAGATTACCAAAGGCCTTTTAACAGAACAACATATAGTTAGGGGCTGCGGAAGCAAATATACAAAATATACGTAGTCCATTGAGCTGTGAAAACATAAATGGGACAGATATTTTTTTAAAAAAAAAAACTTTTATGACCTTACGAGTAACGTCAAAAGATACGGTATTTACACATCACTCCATGAACATATTATCTGAAATCTTGCTCGATAATCAAAAGAAACAAAGTCTAGTACATTCACAAAAACAGCCACTAAACTTGACTTAATCCGGAACCACCTCGGGAGGCACAAAGGTTGGCTGATAAAAACTGAGACGCCAGGTCCTTAACTCTAGGTCTAGTTACGTGCCTACATACATAATATATAAATAGTGAGCAGAAGCCTACTGAATAATAACGAAGTAAAGGATTTAATAAATGAAGTCCATACCAGATTTAAAAATCATAATTCAGATTCATATTCATATCCTTATTCAAATCATACACAAAAGTCAGAGTTCATGCTTAATTTTAGGTGGTACATCCATTAGCACTAACAGAGCAGATACAGAACATATGCAGAACATATGGTGGTTATGAGTAACCAGTCCTATAAAGGAACCTCCGGATCCGGGTAACAAAGAATAAACATGCTAAGCCCCATGATGGAGCCTCCGGTACGGGTAACAGATTGCAGACATAGTAAGTTCCATGATGGAACCTCCGATACCGGGTAACAGTTAACAGATATCACATGATGCTAAGGATGCCACAGATACATTATTAGAAATTGGACAATCATTCATTGTACAGAACATATCATTTCAGAAAACAGATCTTAATTCATTATACAAAAATAAATAAATAAATAAAGTTGAACATAACTTTACTAAGTTATTACTCACAGTTGGCTTCAGGTATAGACAGACAGAGCAAACTAATCAAACGATTTACGGCGCGTGACCTACATAACACATAATGAAAACAAATTTGAAACACATGTTGGAATATATCTAACTCATTACGTTCTATTTATAGTGTTTCTACACGTTACCCTAATTATTATACCTTAAACTTGGCCTAGAAATGCCTAGGATGGAATGAGTATGTAAAAATGCATTTGAAAACATTTGATCAAATTTTCTGAAAACAGGGTCCCGGCTCGAGCGTAGCTTCCTTCGTTCGAACGGACATGCAAAATGTGAAGGGATGCTCGAGCGTAACTTTCTCCGCTCGAGCGTTCTTAAACTTTAAAAAAGTTCTGGTTAAGTGATTTTCACGCTCGACGAACGCTCGATGGTCGCTCGAGCGTGAGACTCATGCTTCTGCTCCAGCGCAACTCTTACCGCTCGAGCGATCTGCAAAAATATGAAACTTCTGAGAGCATGCATTTCACGCTCGAGCGAACTTCACGCTCGAGCGGAGATGCAATAACAAAGGTGGCCACTCGAGCGCAGAATCCCACGCTCGAACGGAGAGGTTGAATTCTGGAATTTCCAGATTCACCTCCAAGCTCCCAAATTCAACTTCAAAGCTGCAATTTCTGTTCTTTTGGGCCAAAAACTTAAGGAAACATTTAGAAACTTGTATAACAATATGAAATGAAGATTAATTCACAAAATCAAAGCCCAAAACCAAATCAATTCTTTAAAACTAAGCTTGAAATTTTGTATATACAACATGCATGCAATGATATAAGATATTGTCTCTCAAAACATAAGTAATTTGGGATTGTAAGTGCAAAGCTATGGTGAGCTCTCAACATTTAACAAAGATGACCTCTTGCATGTATGGATTGATTGTAAATTAAACACTTAATTCATGAATTATGCATACATGCATGAATTAATCTTTCACTCTACATTCTTACTTTAATTCCCACGTTTAATCTTCTAATTTTCTTGAATTCTTGCACTAAGTAATTCAAATTCATGTTTAAGGAGTTGAATTTCTTACCTTAAGCCTTCAGCTAGCAAGTGTTGAAGCCAAACTTCCCTCAAAGGTTGAGTAATTCTAGATTTTCCTCTAAATTTCCTACAATTCACTCTAATTGTTGAAGTTCCTCTCCCAACTCTTACACTCTCTCCTCTCTCACGTTTGAGTCAAAAGATGAGGAAATTAAAATGTATATAATAGCCTTGAGTCTACAATTTGCCTTATATAGGCTTGGGTAAAGGTGTAATTATTTATTGATTAATTAATCAATCGGGTACTAGTTATTCTAATTTAATTGTTCCGAATCAAATTTTAGTTAAACCTACCACAAAATTCTATATATCCTAAATAATACATAAATTAAGTCAATTTTTGAATCGGATGCCGATAAAGCCTTCAATTTGCAAATCAAAAGAGAAACATGAACAGATTTTCCTACGTTAAACAGATATAAACACAAATAATGCAACATACATATAATTAATTCAGAATTTGATCTTAGTAACTTGTTAGACATATGAAATTATGGATTAACGTTAATCATGGATCGGGGTTGTTACATGGGTATTACTGAAACATCCAAAAACAAAGGAACCAAATATGGTTCCAGTAATTTCTAGGTCCTAAAAGAGGAAGATCCAGTGAAGGTACATTTAGTACCAAAAAGATCTGAAGGAAAGTGGGGAGAGTTCTTCATTGGCTCAGCTAAAAAGCCAGATAGAGGAAAGAGAAAGTCCAAAATTGGACCATAGTCCAAAATTGACTCCTCAGAATAGAAAGAGTTTCAACAAAGAGCAGTTGGCTAAAGTTCACTCTGAATTGAAAGCCAAGGAAAGATCTAGTTTAGCAGGTCTTGAAAAGGCTTTGATGGAAAATGACAGTGAGACAGGAGGAGAAGTTGACCTAGGCCAAAGGAAAGAAATGGTTGAGGAGGAGATGTTTGAAGCCTTCATGGCTGAACAAACATTTTTGGTCGAAAAACCAGCAAGAACAGACCATTCGCAAGAAGTCAATAGTGCTGAAGTGCCAGAATGCAGCATGGAAGATGCTTCTGAAGTAACTGAACAAGTTAGCCTGGAAAAGAAGCAAGTGCAATCAGTAGTTCAATTTGGCTCATTTTCTCCAGTATCAGTGAATATGGTGTATATACTACCACAGGAGTTTCAGGCTGAAGATGGAAACCAAGAAGGTCAAGAGATTGACCTTATTTCAATTTCTAGTGAAGATTCACATGTTAGTATGGTTCAAGATAAATCTGAAGTGGCCACACCGATGGAAACTGAGGACGAGAGTGGAGAAGAAGTGAGTATTAATCTCTCATATCCTTTTGAGTATCCTATAACATCCATGACACAGCATGTCAAGCCCTTGTATGTCAAGGCTTTTTTCGATGGGATACAGATGAATAGGGTACTGGTGGATAATGAAGCAGCGGTGAACTTGCTTCCGAAATCTTTTTTGAAGAAACTAGGGAAAAGGAACCCCAGATTAATTCCAACCAGCACAACCATTGCTAGTTTTGCTGGAGATAAATAGATGGCTCAAGGTATTTTGCCCATCAACCTGAGTGTAGAAACCAGAGATTGCATGATGGCATTCTTTGTTATTGACAGCAATGCTAAGTATAATGCTTTACTTGGCAGGGATTGGATTCACACCAACAAATGTGTCCTTTCTCTCTACATCAGAAGATAATGATGGCCTTGTCAAATAGAGAGACAGAGGAGATCAATGCAGACCTTCAACCCTTTGTCGCTTATGCTGACTTTGCAGAGGCCAAGTTATATATCGAAAGAGTAACATCACTCAGTATATTGAGAAAACCTGATGGTTCAGTTGAAGTGACGGCTGATGAGGAAGTAGCACACCTGAAGCACTTGGTACATGAGAGTGCTGATGAAGAATTCGTCATCAAAGATGATAATGATGCCTGGTTGTAGCCAAGAAGATGAAACCCAAGAAGCCAGATCTTTGGCTTTAGTCATGTTCATAGCATTGGACTTAAAAGTAATAGTCCAAAAGGTTCAGGAACAAGAGAAGGAAGCCATGGTAGTTGGCTGTAAGCATAAACAACAACAGGTCAGACGTCAGACCTTTGACCTTTGATAAATACTGTACATTAGACATCGAAACAAAAGTCCAAGAAATATAGGAGGAAGAAACCTTATGAACAGACTTTGTCTATGAGGAGGAGGGCAACAATGTTGCATCAGAGAAAATGGGAGCAGAACAAAGCAAAGAAATTGCTTCGAAGATAGAAGAAATCAAAAAAGAAACATTAGTGAGTTCTCAAATACAAGACCCTTTGGAAGAAGTCAATTTAGGAGAAGGGTCTACACAGCAACCCACCTATATCAGTGCTTAGTTAAGTGCTCTTGATAGGGATCAGTTGTTGATGGTCTTAAAGAGATATAAAGATTGTTTTACATGGTCTTATAATGAACTGTCAGGATTGGATAGGTCATTAGTGGAACATAGGCTCCCTATGAAGCCTAATTTCAAGCCATACTAGCAGAAACCAATAAGGATGAGTCTTGAAGTGATTCAGAAGGTCAAGTAGGAAATTCTTAAGCTCCTTAAGGCAAACTTTATTAGAACAGCTAGATATGTTGAATGGCTATCCAATATTGTGCCTGTGGTTAACAAGAATGGTAAATGAGGGTATGCATCAATTTTAGAAACTTGAATTTAGCAACTCCAAAAGATGAGTACCCCATGTCCATAGTAGATTTATTGGTGGATAGTTCAGCAGGGCACAAGATTTTATTAATGATGGATGGACATTCTGTTTATAACCAAATCTGCATTGCAGAAAAGGATGTCCATAAGACAGCAATCAGATGTCCTGGGAACATTGGCACTTTCGAATGGGTTAAAATGCCATTTGGCCTAAAGAATGTTCGGCTTACATATCAAAGGGCTATGAACACTATCTTTCATGATCTCATTGGAGGATATTTAGAGTGTTACATTGATGAAATTGTAGTGAAGTCCCAATCCATGGAGGAACATTTGTTTCACTTGGAAATAGCTTTCGAAAGAATGAGAAAGTTCAAGTTGAAGCTTAATCCTGTCGAATGTGCTTTTAGTGTATCAGCTGGAAACTTTTTGGGCTATGTAGTACACAAGAAGGGAATAGAGATTGATCAAAATAAAGCCAAAGCCATCATTGAAGCCAAGCCTCCATCAAGTAAGAAAGAAGTACAAAAATTCCTTGGACAGGTTAATTTTCTTCGAAGATTTATTTCTAACACTGCATGGAAAACTAAAGTATTTTCTTCCTTATTAAGGATGAAAGATGAAGAGGAGTTTGTTTGGACGCCAGAGCATCAAACTGCTTTTGAATGAATTAAAGCCTACTTGGCCAAGCCTCTAGTACATTGCTACAACAGAAGATTCATTGGGAGTTTTCTTGGCCCAGGTCAATGAAGAAGGCAAAGAGCAAGCAGTTTATTACCTTAGTAGGTTCTTAAATTCTTGTGAATGTAAATATTCAGCTGTAAAAAAGCTGTGCCTTGCATTGTATTTTGCTGCAATGAAACTAAGATATTATCTTTTGCCTACAACTGTCTAGGTAATTGCAACCACAGATTTGGTTAAGTACATGTTATCTAGACCTATGTTGAGAGGAAGAATTGGCAAATGGATACTAACTTTATCAAAATTTCATCTAGAATATGTTCCCAAAAAAATAGTAAAATGACAAGTTTTAGCTAATTTCTTGATAGATAATCCATGTTAGACAGAAAGCCAAGAAATAATGTTTGGTTTGTGTTTGAGAGATGTGTTTTAGAGATAAAAAGTACGAAAACATGTTTGGTTTGGTTTTTTGGGAAAATTTGTTTTGGAAATTGTTTTGAGAGAGAGTTTTGGAAAAAGTGAGTGATTTGATGTGTGTGTGAGAGAGATTTGTTTGGAAAACTTGTTTGGTTTGTGTGTTTTGGAAAAAAATTTTGGGAAAATTTGTTTGGTAGAGAAAATTTTTGAAATTTGTTTGTAGAGAAAATTTCTAAATTTTTTTTCAGAAACACAAACCAAACCTACCCATTGGTATGGTTAATATTCAGCCATGACAAATGTGGTTTGATGGATCAAAAGCCAATGGTCTAATTGGAATTGGTGTGGTGATTAAGTCACCACATGGGGTAGAAACCACACATGGTTTCAGAGTTGATGAAATTAATTGTTTCAATAATCAAGCTGAATATGAAACTTTAATAATAAGACTGGAAATACTTATTGATTACAAGCTCATGCAATTGATATATTTGGGGATTCTTAATTGATAGTTAACCAAGTGAAAGGAATTTTCAAATGTCAAAGTGCAAGCATGTTGCCATACTATGTTGTTGCCTTATATTTGCTCTCTCAGTTTCAAATAGCAAATGTGACTTATATCCTAAGATTCATGAATAACAAAGCCAATAATGTGGCTCAGAAAGTTTCAAATTTCAAGAGAAGGGATGACACTTAAATGAATATAAGTCAAACAACATATCAAAAAGTAATACCACCTTTAACTAAAAAAAATGTGGTGCTAGAAGTCAATCATAATGACTTACAAGACCAAGATTTGAGATATCCAATGATGCAGTACCTAATTGGCCCGTTTTCGAAAGCCAGCAGAAAGATCAAATTAGAATCTATGCAATACATAGTGTATGGTAATGCTCTTTACAAAAGGGAAGCATACGAGTTGTTATTGGAATGTTTAGGGCCACATGAGGCATTGACAGCCATGGCTGAAGTTCATGAAGGCATCTATGGTGCTCATCAGCCTGGAGTGAAGATGAAATGGCTACTTTGAAGACATTCCTACTATTGGCCAACCATCCTTAAAGATTGTATAAAATATGCTAGAGGTTGCCAAGCATACCAAAAGCATGGCACGGTAAGACATGTACCAATAACTGATTGCATGCAATTGTGAAACCTTGGCCATTTAGAGAATGAGCTATGGATATGATAGGGAAAATACATCCACCATCTTCGAAGCATCATTGTTTCATCTTAGTGGCCACAAACTACTTCACTAAGTGGGTCGAAGCTAAACCATATAAGGCTGTAGACCAAACTGAAGTTATTGGATTCATTAAAGATCTGATCCATAGGTTTGGCATCCCACAGACCATAACTGTGGATAATAGGACTGTATTTGATGGGAAGATGGTAAAGTCTTTTGTGGCAGAGTTTGGAATTAGCCTCGTTAATTCTACCCCCTATTATTCACAAGCAAATGGTCAGGTAGAATCATCCAATAAGTCTTTGAAAAAGGGAATACAGAGAGTTGTGGAAGACAATCTCAGGGATTGGCATAACTTACTATTGGATGTATTATGGGCTTATAGGACTTCTCCAAGATCAAGTACATGAGTTACTCCTTATGCCTTAGTATATGGGCATGATGCAGTGTTACTTGTAGAAACTAACATCAAGTCTTTGAGGGTGAGATGCCAGGATCAGTTAGTTCCTGAGCAGTACCATCAGAGTATGTTCTTGGAATTAGAGAATGTGGATAAAGTTAGAATTTTGGCATTAAATAGCATTCTTTTCCAAAAGAAGAAAGCACCTAAAAACTATAATAAGAAAGTCAAGCACATTAGTTTTGATGAAGGTGATTTGGTATGGAAGACAATACTCCCAATAGGAATTAAAAGCCATAAGTTTAGCAAATGGTCACCTAATTGGGAAGGACCATATTAAGTTCATAGAGTTTTGCCTTGGGGAGCATATCATTTGAGAAATTTGAATGGGTATGTACACCCTAAGAAAATTAATGGCAGGTATTTGAAACCTTATTACCCAACTATGTGGAAAATACAAGGAGTATAGTAAGTGTTAAACAAGAGAAGCATGAAAACACTTAAAGCCAGGTTAACTGTTAATAACTCTTCTTCTAGTTGAGCTTTTTTCTCCAAAAGTTGGGCTCAAAATTGGGATACAGAGGAATGTTGTTCTTTCAATTCAGACACCTCAGCATGTATCTGGGAAACAAATTTCTGGTCTCTCAACAATTTCTCCTCTGCAGCTTTGGCAACATAGCAGATGTTGATATAAAAGTCAATGATAGCTGCTGCCTGAGATAAATGACTTGAAATAGCCATGCTGGATTGCTCAATAACCTTACAACACTAGAGGAAACCATTCTTGATAATAGGTCTTTGCAAGGCTTCGAAGGGGATCCTCGAGAACAATGTCAGCAACTCCAAACAGCTACCCAAATCCAGTGAAGGTGAGGAAGCCCTATTGATGGTGGAAGAGCACTCAAAACTTTTCAAGAGAGAATCAGACAGTACCTATAGACACCCCATTTTTGACCGTCCTCAAGACTTGGACGTCACCGTTTGAACACTCGGTGATCATCTATGTTTGTGTTCGTCTTGAGTTTCCGGAGGTCTTGGCTACGCGCCTTACCTCAGGATCTCTCGACTCGACTGTTTTGTGTCTGGTTTTGCACCCAACACTTGTGTTTTGCCTTTGAGGGGCAGGGTAGGGCTTGTTGACCATCCCCACCCATCAACGGCCATGGCTTGAGGCCACCGGCTGTGTTTTGTTGCCACCGGCCAAATGTTTGGCCGGCCGGCACTATAGATGGCCGGCTGGCTATCTTTTTTTGGTCAATTGCATTTTTGGCCGGCCGGCTACTGTGCATCTGCTTTTGCAGATATTTTTGTGCAGCTGGCATGCATTTGGCTCCCCTCCATACACGTGTATGGAGGGATCTCCCTCTTAGTTAGCTTGTCTTGTAAGCTTACAAGATTGAGCTCTATAAGAGGAGGCTTCCTCTCCCTCTTTTAGGGTTACAAAAAAAGGTTAGAAAAAAGCCAGAGGAGCTCTGATTTTAGGGTTAGGTCATAGTATCTCTATCCTATCTCTATATTTCCCTCTCCTCTTGCCTTAAGGTGTTTTAGTCTTAGATTTGCACACAAACACCTAGACTTACACCTTCCATTGGCTACTGAGGTACTAAGGAGTTGTTCTTGAAGTTTTGGAGCTGATTCAAGCTTAAGGAAGCTACTGGGCCATTGTTTGTGAAGGAGGTCTTCAAGGGTAACAATCTTACCCCTTTTTTCCCATTTTTGCATAGCTTATTTACCTATCTTGCAACTATTTTTAAGCTTTGTGTATAACATGTAAAAGTTCTATTTTCAAGAGCTTTAAATAGTTTGTTAAGGGTGTTTTAAGCTTTGGGGCTGTTTGACCCCTCTTAAGCCTTGTTAGGCCCTTGTTTTGTGCTATTTTGGTTGAGCTCCGGGACTATTGTGTTTGGGCCTCCTCACCACTGAAATCTTGAGGGATTTCAGAGGTGAGGATGGTGCCTTGAGGTCCCAAGAAGGAGAGGGCCACCCCCTCTCCTTGTTGTCCTTGAAAAGGGCTATTTTTGCCTCATGTGTGAGCATCTAATTTAAGTGCATGTTGGCCATGTCTTAAGTGTTATTTGGTAGTATTTTGCCATGTATTACCTCTATTTTAGTTGGTTTTGGTACACCATGCTTGCTTAGCATACATGCCTTGTAATGCCATGATTTGCCTTAATACATGCATAGCATTTAGACTACCATGCTCATGTATTTTGGCCAAGCTTCATGAAGCTTATATGCATGATTTAGTGTGCTTGAGGACTGTTTTTGGTTGTTTGGGTCATCCATGCTTTGCTTTGTATAGCCACCATGTAATCCCTCTTGTATGCCTTAAGCATTAGCCCCTCTAGCATGCCATCCTTGCTTTGTTTCAGTGGTTTGGAACCACTTGGCATGTTGTTTCAGACCTCATGATGTGCTTGTATGCTTGCATTTGATGTCCCTTTAATGCCCTATAAGGTTGTCATCTTATGCCCCTTGTTTAGGCCCTTGTGCATGCTTGCATGTTAGACCATTTAGATGCCATCTAGATGTGTTTTTTGGCTTTGTTTTAACATGCTAAAACTCTGATTTTGGTTGCTTAATTCATGCCATGTTCGATTTTGCTAAGTGTAGTTCAATGCACCTTTGGCTTGCCTTGAGTTTTGGCTATGCTTGTATGCTTTGCTTGTGTTGATTGGTTGGTTTGGCACCATCACTAACATGATTTCAGAGCTTTCCATGCATGCTAATTGTCTATGTTTAGTCTCTTTAAGTGTGCTTAAAAGTTGCTTGTTTTATGCTCAAGTGTTGGCCCATCAACATGTACATGTGTGTGTGTGTTGGCCCTCATTTCCATAGCATTGGCCACTGATTTTGGCATGCTTGCGAGCTATCCATGTTAGTTTAAGTCCACCCCTTTGCATGTTGTTGCATGCTCACCTTGTGTATTGTTGCATACTAGTGTGTCGTTGCATGATTGAATGAAGTCACATGCTTGCTTGCATGCTTGAACATCCACATTGTGTCTTGCATACTCGTAAGTTGCATTGCTTCATGCCTTACATGCTTCTTTACCTAGGTCGTGTGCCTAACATGCATTGCTTGCTTGCATTGTCCATGTTGCATGCAAGTCAACATGCTTAGGATTGCATTGCATTAGCATGCATGCTTTGCCTCTTGAATTGTTTGTGATAGAGGTTGAGCCCCTTTGTTTGATTATGTGCATTGCATTCCATATCAAAATGCACACTTGATTCTTCGGACCATCATGCATGGAAATGCGCGATTGGTGGTCCGAGAATTGAGGCCCATCCTCCTTTGAGTTATACACATGATAAGGGGTGTGGTTGGTGCATACATTACTTGAAATGCATTGCCATGCTTTGTTTTGCCCTCTGTTGCTGTCAACACAGATTCTGCAGGAAGATTTGGCCGGCCGGCCATCTTCATTGCCGACCGGCCATCCATCCATCAGTGGCCGATAATTCAATTTGTGGCCGGTGACCATTCTCCATGGCCGGTGACCAATTCCCTCAGCCGGTGGTGTTCCACAGTATGCAGAGAGCATATTCTGGGACTTGTGCAGTCTTCAGAGGAGCAGAACAGTTAAAGCAGAGGCATCTTGTGTATGGCAGTGACTTTCCGAGCGGAACCGAGCGCGCATGCATTGGACCCTCTTCCCGAGGCTGCTTATTGCTTAAATTAGATTAGTTAATCTGCTTAGCTAGTTTAATTTGTCTGTAATAATTAATTAGCTTGTAGGTTAATTAATTTGTATTATTCTTTCGGTCCCTCCGAGCGAGGGCAAACTTGTAATAAGTGTGGGTGCGTGTGTGCATGCCTTCCAACCCCCACTTCTTTCTCCCTTTTACTTACCTGCTTTGATGGTTAGTATTAGGACATGTTTATTTGGCATACCTTATGCTATGCATGCGTGCATCATTCATCAGTATTGCATGCACCGGGCTCGGCGCATCATGCTAACTGCATAAGTATTTCAACTCTAACTTGAAAACATGCTATCTGTGCATTTCACATGTCATCCTAGGATTAGCCGAGCCTATTCTAGTGACATTCTGTATGCGCTGCATTAGCCACTTAACATGGACTTGGATCATGCATGATTACTAACATGTTCTTTGTTTTGGCTCGGAGTACATTGTAAGTATTTTATGCTTTAGCATCTTGCACGAGTGTGAATGTTAACATGACAGCATGCTTACCATGTGGCTAGATGCTTATGTGATATAAACTGTCTGAATGCCTGTGGGTGAAGGTTGGATTGTTTGAGTTGGAACAACTCATTAAAATCCGTATTTTAGCCTACTTGCGAGTAGCAAATTCCAAAGCGTTTTCCAAACAAACGGATATGCAATGTTTCATTCCAAATTAGGCGATCTAGTCTATACTTTTGTGTTGTGCGCATCACATAGTAATTCTAGCTAATTAACTGGAATAAGAACACATAACGTTTTCAAAATAAGATATCACGGTTAGTAGAGGCCGATCTTCGGATCGGGCGAGAGGGGGTGCTCATAGCTGACCTTCCCCAATCGTACCCAAGTTCCCGAGCCGAGGCAACTTTGGTGATGACGGACACGTGGCCTTTGGCACCGAGTCAGGGTTTCCTAAATTCCCCCAAAATAAATATTTAGGTGGCGACTCTGTATCTGGCGAAGTAGTCCATGTTTGGCACTTCTTTCAAAATCTGTTTTTTCTCAAAACGATTTGCTGGATTTGGACTCTTTGGTTCATATTAAGAACCGACAACAAAAGGGAGTCCGAACTGTAGAGTGAGGCCCTCACCGGGCGCGTCTACAGTACCAATGGCTCAGTTTCATTACTGGCTGTTGGAATGGTAGAAGGCATGTCAAAAAGGCTAGCTATTCTAACTTCGAAAATGTCCACCTCTTCTATTGACATGGTTGATGCAGAAAGGGCTCTGGTAGAAGAGAGAGATGTCTACATAGGGATAGGAGAAGAGGATGAAGTGTCCCTAGCAGTTTCCATAGTCCTGGCTACCAGTAGATCAAGAGAAGAGGGACTGGAGCTGGATAGGGATAGTGGACGAAGAACTGGTGAGCTACCAGTATCTTCTCTCAGAGAATCTGCTATCACTGAAGATGAAGTAATAACTGGGATCTCCTCAGGAGGGAAAGGAGCAGCAAGGATTGTAGGGAGAATAAATTGGGTTTATTGAAAGGTTAGAAAAGAAAGGTATGAAGTTAAGCCGAATGATAGGGATATAGGAATGCTTTGCCTCACAAAAGATTTGAAAAGTGTAGAACCAGGAAGTGAGAATATTGCTTGAATAGGCTCCACACTTCGAGGCACTTTAGTGCCAGTCTTCTTTTTCCTCTTTGAGGGTGTTTCTAACAGTCTTTCAACTTCAGATGAAACTGAAGAAGTCCTTATTGAAGAAGAAGGTAGAATAGTTGTTGTTGCAAAAGAAGAAATACAAAGCAATGTTAAGTTTCAGTATCAAAACTTGAGAAAGGAAATTAGAGACATAAAAGGAAATTACTAGTTTCAGAAGTGGTAGCAATGGTTGGAGAACTGCGAAGGGTATAATGTTCAGCAGTTTGTTGTCTCCTTACAGTTTCTCTTTGGAGTGCATTAGTAGTTGCGGCTTCATCCCTAAGCATCTGTTATTGTCTCCTCTTCTCAGCCCTCTGGAATACAATGAGTTCTTTGGAGTGTTCCGCTTCCACTGCTTTAGTAGATGTTTCGTGAATGGGGTCCCTAGTGAAATCAGAGAGAAAGATCGTCATCTTCTTCTTTCTTTTTAATGGTGTCTCTTGCTTTTTTTCTGTTTCCTCTTCTTCCACATGAGCCTTAGGTATCTCTTCTTCAGGATCAAGCAAGAGCTTTCTTTTCTTTTGTTGTTTCTGCTTGCATTTGAGGAGATTTAAAGCTTAAGCTCTTTGAGAAGAGTCTCCCTGTGAGGTACCTACACCACTTACACCAAAAAAGGAACTATAAGTAAAAAACAAAAGTATCATAAAGAAGGAGAAAAGAAAAGAAGCAGTAGTGCATACTTTTTTTCGAAGCAGCTCGAGTATCTCTAAGAAGAGGTGAGGCAGCAGGAGCAGACTTTGTAGTAGCAGGGGTAAGAACTGGGGTAGCATAAGCAGTGGAGGAAGTAACAACTCCAGTCCTTCTAGACTTGGCTTGAGGCACATCTAGTACCATTAATAGATCTTGAGGAGAAATGGCCAAGTGCACCTCCATATTGGCCATCCACCAGTTCTGGTACCTTTTCAGTGTATTGCTTTGAGGAATGAAGGGAAGGTACTCCAAATCAATTAGGTCTTGGATAAACTTGGAGGTTGCTTCTTCTAATCTGAATCTTGGAACCTTCAAATCTCCACTGGCAAGGTTTGAATTGGACTGACTATAGAGAGGGATAGGGATCCAATGTGAGAGTCCAAATTGCCTAACAAATTGAGTAGGGCAATATGGTTCAGAGATGCACTTATAAGCTCTGGGATTCATAGTACCAATGAATAGTTCCTTGGGATCAAAATAGAAGCCCACATATTTTTGTGCTAAGGCCTAGAGTAGGACCTATCACTCAAAAAGGTCCTCAACCAGGCTGGGCCAATATTAGTAGCTTCGAAGGGGCAGAAGGTGTGAGAAGACGGGAAAGTTGGGAGTTGGTGAAAGAAAGAAAAGTAGAAAGCGAAGTTGAAGGATAAAGTGAAACATTGGCTAACTTCATACCATAAGTGGTAGGATTTGGCATCAAAAAGTTTAAACATTTAGACTGCAAATCAGTGAAAGTATAAAAAGCTAGAGTTGGAGTATCCAAAATGGGCCTCTTTGATTGGCGTCTATGGGTTTTTCACAAAAGAGGGAACAAGTTCTATAGACATGACCCAAAACATATGGAGCTAAGGCCACCTCTTTATGCAAAACAAAGGCTTTGGCAAGAGGGGCAAACTCAGGCATAAACCTCTGAGAAGAAGTACATAAGAGGAATTTGCAAAGCCAATACAATAAAAAAGAAAAGAATTCCCTATCAGTCACAAGGCCTTCTCTTTTGTTCTCAACCTTGACAAAGTCACTATAGGATGAGTTTAGAGGGAGGAGAGAAAAAGGGATTTTAAGGTCAGGATAGTCTGGACCAATGGGAGTACCAATAGGGGATAATCCTAACAGATGACAGATGTCAAGGACAGTAGGAGCCATCATCCCACATCTAAATTAAAAGAAATTGAAAGCAGAATTCAAAAACAAAGAGCAGCAGGTATTAAAAATGGGTCCTCTGAAATGGTAAACCTGGACAATTGAAGGGCGTCAAAGAGGCAAAACTCCTAAAGATCCAGTGTCCTAGCAGGGACGACTCGATCATACCATCCTCCTATTCTGGCCTTACTGTAGGACAACAACGATGGGGTCGGTTCATTCTCCAGCTTCCCCAATCAAGACCGCCTTCATAAAGGAGGCAATGATCCTCCAAATGCGGATATAGAGCTGGGAGCTCAGTGGGGACCTCTTTAAAAATAGGCCCAAACACATATTCTTGTTGTTCATGGTGACGGGGAATGAAGATGCGCCCATCAATAGCACTCTTCTCGGCAGCTTTGTATTTCTCACACTCTTCAGCAATGATCCTTTTTAAGGCTACGGATGGACTCATACGCTCCACGACTGGTATCTTCGAGGAGGAAGAAGCCATTGGCAGAAGTTTTCAGAAAACGAAGTTGAGAAATAAGGTAAAGGAGAGGAGAAGTCAATGGAGATGAAGGGTTTGTGTGTTGGGTGAGCAAGTAAATTAAAAGCACGAAAGGAAAGGGTTTTTTAAACCTTACTATTCGAAAAATACCCAATCGTTTTAAAATGGGTAGAATCCATAAAAAAGTACTAAAGGTACGGATGCGAAAAGTTTCTCTCAATATTGATAATTTGGGAGGGAAACGTATCTCAAACACTTATATTGGCTTCGAAATCAAATATTTGGCTTCGAAGCCAAGCTTTGGCTCCAAAGTTAGGTGACAAGCGTCCAACTAGGGCTTCGGAAGCAGGAAGTCGACTTCGAAGTACAGTTCATACCTAAGAATACAAGAATGCTCAAGTTGTTTGTTTACTTCAAGAGGATTAAAGACTTGTTTTTAGGTTTCTTGTTGAAAGTACAATCCTTCGAAGTAAAATTTGAAATACTCTACAGTTAGAATTTGTTTGTTCTAGACTTCGAAGTGACATAAAACCAATATTTGGTTAAGCAGTGAAGGACACAAAGGGACTCACTCTTTTAGAGTAAAACAATGCAATCCTTAAGGGAAGTTTCCATACTTCGAAAAATGTAGACTGTTTATTTGAAGCAAAAATAGTTGATTTGAAACTGTTGATTGTGTTAACTATATGATTGGAATGAGAAGACCTAAGGCAAAGATTGTCAATTACACTCCATATATTGGGAAAATTCAAATTAGGTTTCCAGTATTTCATTGGAAATGTTCAAATCAAGTTTCGAAGGACAAAATTGGTAAATTCGAAACTCTGATTTTGTTTGCTTTGGGCGAATAGAATAAAGTCAGACCATGCCGAATAAAGAAAGGAAAACTTAGCTTTATTAAGATGAAAGTAATTACATCAGAAAGCCTTCTTGGCTACAAATTCAATTTCATAAAAATAAGGAATAGAATAAATAACAAGGTCATGGAATTTGTTCCAACAGTGGTCAATGAATTTTTGTTCTTTTTTTATTCTGTCTTCTATCCTTTCCAAGCTAGGTTGCTGAAGCTAATATGTTCTTATCTGATAAAAGAGTTGTTCAGCTTTTATTTCGAACTCTGTTTCCTTCAATCCTTGTTTTATCTCATGCATATCTAAATCATCCCAGTATGCAGAGTCTTTATTCTTGAAGTCATTATATTCGTTAATAAGGTTCTCTGCTTCATACTGGGTATGAATTCGACGGGCTGAGATTTTGTTCAAAGATTGAGTGGTAGCCAAAGAAGTTCGATACCAATAAAGAAGCAATGGGAGTTTATCCAAAAATATCTGAAGTTCTGCTTGAGCGATAGGGTTAAGGACATGACTCCTAGTCATAATGTCATAAGCCCATCGAAAGTTCTTAAGAGGAACATCACCCCCAAGAACATTGAAGGGCAAGTGAGAAAAGGCTGCAAGTAGGAGTTGAGCTTGATATCGCTCAAATATAGTGGGGGGAGCTAGAGGTTCGTAGGAAGGAAGAAACTGATTCTCAAAGAGAGTAAGTCTTAGTTCTTCCATTCAGTGAGGGTTTTGAGGAAGAGGAGGCATAGAAGGATCCATCTCAAAGGAAGAAGGGAACTGGGGGTTATTTACACATTTAAGCCAGTCAGAAAAGCAAAATTTTTCCCTCTGGGCTAAGAATGATGGGCTATACCCTTGTGTTTCCTCTAGGCAACAAGTGGCTTGCACTATCTTCGTAGGCATGGAAGATGTGTACCATGCTATAAGTAATTTGTCTTCCAAATTGCGTCGATGATTGATGGATACATAGGGGTAAACCACCGAGCTCCAAGCAAAAGGAGAGAAAGATAGAGGATTAGCGAATTCGATGAATCGATTGTTAATTCGCTCTCTTAGCTTGGATTCCTCAGGTTCTGGCCAGTTTCCCCAGCCAGAAGCTTTAGAAGAAGAGGAGGAAGCCACAACCTCATCCCACGCAGAGAGTTTTGGGTAGAAGAAGAGTTTCCAATATCCATTTTTGCAAAGTCTTGGGCTAAAGAATTATGAACAATAGGTTCGTGATCCAAAGGTCGATGTGTCATGCCCCAAATTTTAATTACTCAGAAACATCACCAAAGCCTTTAAATTAGGTCCCTTTTTTTTTTCTTTTTTCTTCTTCTTCTTAAAGCAACTATCTATTACCCTTGAGTAATAGAAATACAATCATACAAGTTCTCTCTCTCTCTCAATGAATATTACAATGACAACAGTACATGCCAAACTCCTACTGTGAAGCTACAAATAAATAAAATACAAATACAAGATCCATTTCTTTTACATCTACTATGAAGTTATACAAAGAGACTCAAGGACTCCATAACTCTTCTATCAAAGAATCCACACTTTCTTCCTGTAAAAAAAATAGAACAACAAAGGGGTGAGCACTAATGCCCATTAGGAATCTCATAGTTCTCAATCAATAACTAACACACAGATAGAAATGATCATGTATGCAGGGTGATACTATATAGTAGGGTAACATTTTATAATTTCAAAATATCATAAGTAAGGTACCTTTTCCTCAAAAAATATTTAAACGTTTTTAAGAAAGACTCTTAGCCATTAAAAATTATCTCACATCGTTAGAAAGACCATAAATCCTCTTTGAAAACAATTATGTTTAAGGAACAACATCATTTTAAATTTTTACCCAATTCCAAAATATTCCCCGTTTCATTTCCTTTTTTCTCTTATACTAGTTTCAATCGCTATAACTCCATAATGTCAGAATCTAATTTCCTTTATGTTCAAAAAGACAATTCTCATATACTCACTCCACTTGTCCAACAATTACCTCACATTAATGTTTGCATTACCAAATAGAATACAAGCATAACACAAGAATAACAATCCCTTTTTAATTTAACTTCTCAATTATTTACAAAACAAAACTCATAATCTTCCATTATAATCACAAGCAATCCATTGAGTGTATCATCACTAATCCCAAATCCAATTACCATTTCATTTTCCATTCTTTCAATTAATTTCATGTCAAATACCGGATCCAATAACAAGTCATCTCCATGAGTCACACGCTTTACCGGTCACAAGCCGGAAGGAATGCGGAACCTCACGCTTTACCGATTACAAGCCGGAAGGATCGCGGAACCTCACGCTTTACCGGTCGCAAGCTGGAAGGAACGCAGAACCTCAACATACCACATGCTTTACCGGGCGCTACTCCGGAAGGAAGGCGGAACCTATCTCAAGCGCTACGCTTTGCCGGCTCAACATACGGCGGGAAACAGACCCTAAGATAACATCATAATCCATCATTACAATTAGTGGGCAATGCCAACACATCTTCTATTATTTCCGTAACACATTAGATTAATACACATCCACCATATATTAAAATTCCATTCACATAACAAGTACAAATAAGTTTCACGACCTTCTTCATTATCCATTAAATAATTCATTGTTTTGTCATACAAAAATTTAACAACACATCCATAGAGGCAAAGATTCATCTTTGAAGTGTTCACAATTCTTGGGTTCAAACTATTTCTTTACTTTTCCATATTATTATCAAGTCTTTAAATTCAATTTTTTTACAACACATTGATTATCAATTACTACCCAAGGTTATAAATTAAATCTCTAACATTTAATTTCTTTGATACAACTCCTTCATGTAACACTGTCATATTTCACAATTTCCGTATCATCCATATCATTAACAATTTCTTTCTCCCAAATTTCATTTCATATTATAGCATAATTTACAATATCCATAATAAAGGCTCAATCGCTAATTTTTAACATAATTTTCAAACACTTCCAAAATTCAATTAAACTTGTATATATATAATTCAACCCCTCAATTTCATGATTCTATTTTCAATTTAGGCAAAATCATCAATTATCATCATGAATCAACTTAGGGTTTTCAAGAAAAATTCAAACCTCTCAAACCACTACTTTTTATTCTAATTTTCCCATTGATTATGCATCTAAGGTTCATAATCCATAATCTTAACCCAACAATTGAATCTCAACACTTCAAACCCTAAACCCCCAAATTCCATGATATAACACTATATGCTCAAAAACGTAGATTTTGCATTTATATAATCAAAATATCACAAATCTATCTATTAATGCAAGTATTGAAAAAGAATTAGGACCCCTACCTCAAGAATCGAGCAAAAGAGCAAAGTTTTAATGAGATTCCTTCACAAATCCGAATTCCAATCAGTAGAAAATGTTGAGCTTTAAGCCTTCTTTACTTTTTGGCAAGGGATCTTGACCAAATCTATGAGGAATGGAAGATATTTGGGTCAAAAGTCTAGGGTTTTCGGACTAAGGGTGAGAGGGATGAAGAGAGGAGATGAAAGTGTGAAGAATGATCTAGAAAAGTGCTTTTAAGATTGCTGAATTCGCGAAGTCCGCTCGAGCGTCGCTTTCCACGCTCGAGCGTTCCTACTTCCAGCACAGATTCCAAAACATCAAACGGGCATAACTCTCTCATCCGGACTTCGTTCTAGGTCGTTTTTGTATCCAAATTGAAGCCCCGGAAACAAGCTTTCCAATGGTTCTAGCCTCACACCCAAATTAAAAGTATGGAAAAAGAAAAGGGCAAAAGAGTGACCGATGTTCATAGGAAAAGTTATCCGAATTACTTTCTTGGTTCACTCTTACTTTACCATTATGTTGCTACTTCAGTCAATACCCCAAAATAAAATAAGGAGGTTCCAAATACACTAATAAAAATGTCAAAGGTAATCTCACTTTCTACGCTCGAGCGGGCAGACCAACAAAGTCGTCCGCTCGAGCGACCACTCCTACGCTCGAGCGAAAATTCACAACTCTCAGAATTTCGAACCGTCAGCAAAAATGCTAGGAACCTCACAAGTCCGCTCGAGCGTCAACTCCTCCGCTCGAGTGGAGAGAAAAATTTTGGATCGTTACACGATGATTTGCAAAAGCTTCCATGACTTGAATAAATGGAGATGGATAGGTGTGGCTAATAAATGCATGAAAATTCTTTCTAGGGCGAACATCATTATCTAACAACTCCTCGTATGCTTGATCTATGTCAAAGAAGGTTTGTTTGGCCATGCGAGCTGTATCAGTCTTTTCGAATGCTCAGATAGTGGGAAATGTTCAAGGTATAGAAAATAATTTAATACAGTCGGTTGCAGTTCTAAGAAGATGCAAAACCCATGCACGTCGTAGGACGTGGGTAAAGTGCTTCGATCAACTAATATCACCAAGTATTGGGTATATTAGTGCGGGGGGGTAATGTTGGCTATATAATTTGTATAAGCCAATCACGATTCAACACGTGGCATGAAAATGGCAATTTGGGGAGGTAATACAAATTGCTAACTATAATCAGACATGTGTCAACCCATACTGGTAATAATGGGTCTGTGTAGCACTGGAATGATCAAGGGATATAAAGTGATGTGGCCTAACGGTTACTCACAAGGTTTAAATTCAGAATCAGGAGGGAAGCCTAACTGCAAACATGGCGTAGTGGGACTGACTGTGAGGAGCATGTTCAGCGATCATGGAGGGACATTTCGACGGTTAGAAGCCCACTTCAACGGTTATCATTGAGAAGTATAAATAGCAGAGAAGGCCCCAGAAAGGAGGATCTGGACTCAGATCAAAAAACCAGTTTTATCTACTTTATTTTCCTTTCCAATTTTTACAGTTCTTTACATTTTTGTACTTCAAATTCCTGTATTGCACTTCATTCATAAGAGTAGTTTCAAATGGCTTGTTGCTGTAAACCTCTACGAGGCTAGATCAGATCATTGTAAGTTTTTCATTTTTACTTAATGAAATTCTGCAATTGTCTTCACTTAATTGTTGTTTACTAAATTCTCCTAAACAAGCCACCAGTAAAAGTCCTCTTTATTGAGGCTGAAAGAACTAAAACACAATCGTCTGATAATTGGTTGGCAATTAATCTTGGGGTACTTACGTGTAGGTCCTAATAAGTAAACTTATTGTCTAATAGGTTCTATGCGAAAAGTTTTTCATAAAAAAGCGTCACTAATTATAAGTTTTAGCGATAATTTATAAAAATCATGACAAAAAAGTCACTAATTGTCAATTTTTAGCGACATATACAAAAAAAATTGTCACAAAAAAATTATTTTTAGCGACAATTTTACCAAGACTTATTTTCAATAGGATTTGATGGGAATTAAGTCCAACTATTAGGACCTATTGGTAGTTTACCCATTAATCTTCTGTAAGGACTGATTGATCCTTACTGGTACGCTTAAAATTACAATACTAACCTTCGAAAGCTAAAAAACCAACATAATCTCTAGTCCGGAACGAACAATAGAACACGTTAGTGATCTCAACTCGGACGGTGCCTTGGACTTGGAAGAGGATGTGAATATTTTCTAGCCAAAAAAAAAGTTCTAAAAATTTCCAATTTAAAACTCTAGTAGTTCCTTTTTTTATTATAATTTATGAGGCCGTAGTAACATTTTTTTATTTAAATTATACTTTTGACATGTGAAATTTTGGAATACTGTCTCTCTATTGATGCCATTTTTCTTTTATTAAGCTTGACAGACAATTTTCACGTACTTCCTTAGTTAGGCTTGTAAGCAAATTAAATTATCCATCAAAAGTTTGAGTTCTATGAACCCAATTCATTTGCTAAATGAACCCAATCAAATTTAATTTTTAAGCTTGTTTAATGTGGGAGCCAAGTAAATTTAACCCCTGATCGGGAAACAGGGCACATCCAAACCCATCTCTGATAGACCAAATTTGACCAAAAGCTCACCAGGCTTGGATAATTCATCGCCAAATAAATTATGGATGGATAGAAGAGTGCCGAATCAAGGGTACCTGTGTCGAACGTCTAGGCCGAGTATATTCGGTAAGTCGGCATGGTCCCATTAGGTGAGCTTAGGCTGTCCTTTTCTAAATAATAGAGTAGAAAGATAGACCCTGACAAAGTTATGATGAGAAGCTAAGTTACAGGAGGAAATATCAAAGAGAATGCCTCCATAAAAGAGGGGAGAGGTTGGAGAGAAATGTATGTTTTAAGAAAACTTGCACCCTAAGAAATCAAAAACTATTCTTTCAAGAGAAATTAACTTACTAATATGAATGTTAATTCCAACATCATCAACCGGCGTTTTTCTTATGTTTCAGGTAACAACCGAAAGATCTTTCAATGACTTATTTGGATTAAAGGAGTATTCCAAAACCACTTCTCCACATTTAATAATCAAATCAAGCTTTAGTTGATACAAGCTCAGCTTCACGAACACAATGAATATAAATTAATATTTATTTTTAATAATATATTAAATATATTTTTATTAATTTATTTTATTTTTCTATTTATATTTGGTATTTGTATACTTACATATTTAATTGATGAAAGTTATTATTAATACATAATATTATATTTTTTTCTTTTAATATATATATTAATTTAAATTTTATTTTTTCTTTCAAATTCGAGTTCAAGTTTCTTAAATATTTAACAAAATGAGCTCAACTAATTTATAGAGAGTCAAGCTAGAACACTCTAAAATTGAACCCAACTCATTTGTAACATTAAGCGTAATGTGAGATTTTCATTAGTTTATAATATTGTCATGTAATATCACTATTATATTTAATATTTATTAAGCAAAAAAACTTTAGTTACCAAAATAAATATAATTTTATTATATTTTCAAGATTTCCTAACATGATATTAAAGTAACTTCAAGCATACGACATGCATTTGTATTATTTTGTATCAATAAATTACAAGTTTGGCATAACTTAAATAATATAAAAAGTCAAAAAGTCACTATTCTATTTAAGTCACATCATTTTATTTAAATCACATCACCTCTCTAACACATCACATCAAACCCAACCAAAACCCAACTTATATAAGCTAATAATTCAAAAAAATATACTTTTTTAAAACATCCTAAACCAATAAGTTAAGCACTTTGTCCAGTAGCTTTTTAAAATTTTAGGCTAAGTTTGGGATATCCAAATAATCCAAAAAGTCAAAAGTTACTCAAAAGTTAAAAAGTTAACACTATTCACCAAAAGTCAACAATTACGGCTGCACAACTCCAATTCAAATTTTCCTCTAAAAATCAATTTTTACAATTTTTTATTACACATTTTTCCATAAAAATTCAAAAAGTTAACCCAAACATCCATATTTTCAACCTCACTTTTTAGTCAAAAAAGATAAAAAGTACACTTATTTAGTCTTCCCAAACAAGGTCTTACTATAATATGACCTGTGCGAGTTTACAAAAACTGAACCAATTCAATGGATACGAGACAAGTGAACTTTTCTTAATATAATTTACTATTATTATAAATATATAAAGAGACTCATAAATTTTTTTATTTTTTTAAATCTCAATTATTCTCTCAAATTTATTATATTTTCTAAAAGTCATAAAGACTCTTATATAAATTAATCATCTCTTTATTTTGGAGTTAAATATTCAAAAACGATATATCTGCTTCTGAGAGTCCTAGATAAATATAAACAAACTGTCCTGCTTTTTATCCAAAAAAAAAAAAAAAAAAAAATCATCTTCCTTTTTTACATTGATGATGATTGAAGAATAAAAAATAATTACTCTTTTTTATTTTCTGTATCTGATTCTATACTGATATACATAATATTTATAATTTTTATCATGGATCAAATCACTATGAATAATTTTGATTGAATCTTAAAGTTGTATGCATTCATTCGAATTTAGATAGAGGAAAGCTTATGCATTTTTAAAACAAAGATTTGTACTGCATCTTAAAAATTCGCAAATTATCTTCATACACTTTTTTTTTTCGCTTAAATTATATTTTATGAACTGTAATATTTTACATGGTACTTTAATAACCAATGTATGATGTTAAAATTCTGAACAAGAACCACTTTTGTTGGTTTTATTTTTTAAATATGTTCTTCAATATTTGATTTTTTGTATTTTCTCAGTTTTAGTGATTAAAGATATTGCAATTTTTTCATATTTTATATTTAAATTATACTTTCACATGAAAATCTAATATCTAATAATTTAAATAGAATTAAAAAGTAAAATATTGGTAAAAATAATTATAAATTCAAACATGTACTGATTTATTATTATTATTATTATTATTTAATATTAATAATTTTTCCAAAAGGAATAAACAACAAATTATTTTCTAAATTTATTTAGATTAAGTGAATCTAAATCTAGAAGTAAAATTAAAAAAAATAAGAAAGTATTAAATTAAGTCCACCTAAAAAGAAAATAAAAGAGTTATTAAAAAAAGAAGTGTCAAAAGACAAAAAAAACTAAAAAATTCAAAACAAAAGTTTGAAAAAACAAAGAAAACCAAACACTATGAACTTCTCTTTTTTTAGATCATTCTTCACTAATCGCTAATTTTATACAAATTATTCACAAATTTCTTTCAATTTTTATGTGAATATAATAATGTGATTAGAAAATGGTGCATACACAAAAAAAATATAACACTAAAAATTTATATTATGACTAATTATTTAATTATGAATAATTAATTTCTCATTACCTGTATTATATTGTTGTAAAAGATTTCACATGTTATTTTTGTGATATCTTATATATGTCAATGCCTACATATATAAATATATAAAAAAATATATAAATGTAAATTTATATATTTTACTGTATTCATATATTGTCAATCTATAATGCTGCATTACCATCAAATAATTTAATTTTCTAACATGTTTCATTTTAGTAATATTATTATATTTGTTAGGAAAAAAAATATAGAATTGTGTATTATTCTCCTATCAACTTATGTTCAATACATATATACATATATGTCATACAAATAAATACTCACAATAAACACTTTCAATAACAAATCAATACTTTGCAAAACACTTACATCACGACAATAATTATACTTTTATATTTATTTTTTCACAATAATTATATATCAATTGTATAATAATAACTAATGTTATATTTTTCAAATGATACTCAATAACTCTTGATATATAAAAATATATTACATATTAATATTAATGTATTCTTATGCAAATAGTATGCAAATAATATGCAATAATGGGTTCAATGAATTTGTATTATGAGATAAATTATTAAACAAAATTGTGTAATTAATTTTCATACATTCAATTGTATTACAGGTACAGATTATGAAAAATTGAAGTAAGAAGTTAATAGAAAAATATTTATATAATACTATATATTTAAAGACCTATTGATTATTTATTATTTAAGATAAAATTGTGATCTCAACAATGTAGTTATAAATTAATGTTTAGGTTTATAACATTTCTCATTTATCATTTAAAATTTTCAACCGAATATATATTTATTTATTGTTTAGTTATATTTTGGATACAGATTAATTTATCTATATAAGTCTTCATACTTTATATACATATGATATACCAATTTAAAAGACAAACATAATTATAATACTAACAATTGATAAAAAAATTACGTTGGTCGTATAACACATGTACCCAACCAATATATATATATATATATATATAAAATAAAAAAAATTAGGAAGACTTTAGGGGAGATTCCATTTATCAGATTTATTTATTGCGTATTTTGGAAAGATGATAAAGTTAACTTTTAATTTTTTATAAAGTTTTTTGATTTTTTTAGAAGATAATTTGAGAAGTTAGTAAAAAATTATTTTTGACTTTTTTTTATTAATATTTATTTATACTGTTATATTACAATTAAATGACTAAAATACTCCCATCTAATTTAGTAAATTTACAATTCTACTTATATATGGCTCATTTTGATCCATGATGAGTGTGGTTGTAATTTTTTTAGTAATTTTTTTTTACCTCTCAAAATGATTTTAATGATAAAAAATTATTTTGATTTTTTTGAAAAGAGGTGCAGAACACAACTTTTTTGACAAGTTGCCAAAAAGGCACTATGTATAAATGGTGCTTAATTTTTCACTTATTATAGAACAAAATAAAAACAATTTAGGGAAAATTATTTAGAAGTCCTATTAGGGAGACTTGTGCTACATTTGGTCCCACAAAAAAACTTATGTTCCCATAAGTCCTATGGGAAGTTTCTTGACATATTTACCCTCAATATTAGTTGTTAATATCATAAATAAGTAATAAAACCATATATAGGAAATTGATATAAACGTAACGTAACGTGACACCTACATAAACGTAACGTGACACCTACATAAACGTAACGTGACACCTATATAAACGTAACGTGACATATCTACGTAAACGTAACGTAACGTGACACCTATATAAACGTAACGTGACACCTATATAAACGTAACGTGACATATCTACGTAAACGTAACGTAACGTGACACCAATATGAACGTAATGTGACACCTACATAAACGTAACGTAACGTGACACCTATATAAACGTAATGTGACATTTACATAAACGTAACGTAATGTGTCACGTTACGTTTCGCAAACTTAATAAGTTTTTATTTTTTTAATCCGTTTGTTTTGAAATAGATATATAATCTTAATATATTTTTATTTTGTATTATTAATTATAAAATTTAAAAAATTATCAATAATATATATAAAGAATATCGTCAAATCATGTGTGCATTAGAGAGAGAGAGAGAGAGAGAGAGACCTTTTTCACAGTCTGTGATAAAGGACAAAATTATAGTGGTGGACATTTGAAAACCAAAAAAGAAAACAATGATGAATACAAACAAAGATCTAACCAAAAACAGAGAAGTTTCAGAGCTTTTGTATTGACGGCCAGCACAGGAACGAACTTTGATCGTTTAAATCTCGCATTCAATCAAACACAATCAATCAAAATTTTCTCTTCACCAATTTTAACGTAGTGTTCATCAAAGCAACGATTGAAGGTGTTGGGTTCTGAATTAATTGAATTTCGAAAGAGATTTGAATCGAGAGAGATGTGAAAATGGGGGGTAAAAAGATTAGGATCTTTTGGAATACATTCTTATGAAAATAGGACTTGAGACTCCATAAAAAATTACACAGGACTTAGCCTAGCATAAGATTCTGAAAAAGGACTTATAAATAAGTCTCCCAAAAATTTACACTTATATTAATACATTTACAAAAGCATATTATATAGATAATCAGTTTAATATGTTTTTAGAACAAAGTAAAAAATTTAAGACTTGCCCTAAAAAAATTATGGAAAGCAACCAATAAAGTGTAGGAAACAAGTTTGTTTTATCAACCAACACGCAATCCAAAGAGATAGGGTGGCCGCCATTGTTGAAAACTGGTAAAACGGTACGATGATCCGTGATCCGTTTCTTTCCTCTATTTCTCATCACACACGCTTACGCTACCCATCTCTCTGTGCCTAATAATATGCATATCGAAGTTCTTCGATTCGAGTGAGATATCGAGTATGAGAGAAGATCGTTGACATTGACGCTTTTCATCAAAAGCTTCGCCGACATTGAATTCGAGCTCTACCCATCTCTCGCTTTCACTCAATAGGTAAACCCTCTGTTTCGTGTCTCTCAATTCAAAATTTACACACACACACACACACACACACAGACACTCTGTATTTATCTATTCTTTGCTTTTGAATTTTGATTTTAATGGAGCGTAGAGCTCATAAGAACCCTAATATCATATTAAATTTGGGTAGATAATATTAATTTAATCATGAATTCACGGATTTGGTTTGCATTGATTTAATAATAATTGGAATTACCAAATGAATGGGCCTACACGACGCAACCTTCTTATTATAATCTGTTTGATCAATTATTACTCACTGGGTGATGTATGTAGCTTTTCAACTGAGGTTTGGAAGTATTTGGGATTAGGGCATTGCCCAATTTATAATCTTTATTTAGCAAGAATCATGGGTGTGATTTGAATGGTTTTGTTATTGTCTTTCAGTAGGAAAAGAAAAGAAAAGAAAAGAAAAATATTTTAGTGTGTCCCATAGTTTCTAGGTCATCCCAGGAATGTTTTTTTTTGGCATTGGAGGGCTTTTTGATGATAACTTGTGTAAAGATAGTTGTGTTTAACATTGAATGCAATAATCCAAGCCCTAGAGCAATTTTAGGATAGTTAAGCACCATCGGGCTTGCAGATAAAGATGGCCATTTAGCGAAGAAGGCAATAAGAGGCTTGCATCTCTATGCATATACATATTGAGCTCTTGAAATAGAATGAAAATGAGTATGAGACAAGCGCTTTGACATTGACTGTTTAAGCAAAAGCTTTGCTGTCATGAATTGAGGTGTATCCATCTCTCGTTTTCACACTGTTTCCGCTTCGTGCCTCTCAGTTCAAAATAAACACACAGACACACGCGTGTGCGCAGTTGTTGTGTTTTGTATTAATAAAAAATCCTGTTTTTATAACATATTGAACTTGAATAGAAGTTACTAGTGTTTGATAATTGTTTGATAGCAGAATATTAATTTAGTCATGGATTAGAGAGGTTAGTTGGGTTATTTTTCTATATTTTGAATTCACAGATTTGTTTCACATTGATTGAATAATTCGTATCATGAAATGAATGGGCCTACACGATGCAACATTCTAACTACAATCTAATTGATGAATTATATCTCATTAATTGTGTGTATTAAATTAAGTTTAGGAAAATGTTTAAGACCCCTAAAAAGCCTCTCCTAATTTGACCACATTGACATGGCATGCTACGTGTCAACTTTTTATTTGCCACAAAAGCTAACTATATATGGTCCAACTCCCTTGCCACGTCATTGTGGGTGAACTTGGAGAGAAAAATTGTGGGTCTCATTTCTGTCAAATTTGTCCTGTTACTCATTCGGTGATGTAGCTTTTTAACTGAGGTTTGGAAGTATTGGGAATAGGGCATAACTTGTGAGTGTTATAATCAATTTCTATGCAAGTAATATTTTTCTAATTTGTGATCTTGGTTTACACTATATTGCTGATTTAGCGAGAATTTTATAGGTTCTATTTGAATAGTTTTGTTATTATCTCTCAGTAGTAGAAAAGAAAAGGAAAAAAAAATAAAAAATTTGTATGTTGCTGCTCCCACAGTTTTTAGGTCATCCCAGAAATTTTCTTTTGGCATTGCAGCACTTTTTGATGATAATCTGTGTAAAAGATAGTTGTGTTACAAACCTTAACTAAAATATAGACCCAGCAAGAGTAATTTTTGGATAGTTATGCACCATCGTGCTTGCAGACAGAGATGGATTTAGTGGAAGATAGCAACCCGCAGTTGAGTGGAGAGAGCAAGACGAGGCTAGTAGACAAGATTAATTTTCTCAATGATGCTAGGGGAATAATGTTCCCTACCCCACAAAAGAAATCTATGATTTTGCATTCGGTATTGTGGGCATACTATGTATGCTAGGGACACAAAATCCCCCTTAACCTTTTTTTTAATGTTCCTATCCTCTCAGGCTTTAAGAGAAGCTGTTGTTTTTTACCTGGCCTCCTGGGCCATGAGATGTTATGTTTTGCGGCTAGGTCCTTAGTGGTTTGCTTTTGAGCAGGCTTCTTGGTGCCATGGGCACATCTTGTTAGCCTTGGGGGATGTGTCTTGAGCTTTGTTGTATATCTTTCTCTTTTTTTTGGAAATAAAAGTTCAATTGTTATTAAAGAAGTGTTTGCCCAATTGACCTCCTTGAGGCCTTATAGTCTAGGACACCTGAGTTTTCCCACTTAGATTGTAAGGTGTGGGGCTAATAGGCTTGCCACCTTGTTCAATAAAAAGAATGCATGCTACTATGCTATATATAATTGAGTTATTGCCTTGAACATGTCTGTTAGTTAACATGATTACAATTTTTTGCAATAGAAAAGAAAAATAAACTCATATGTTATAACACGTCATTGGGGCTTCTGAAATATATTATTTTAAACGGGGAATCATAAGCTGTCAGACATGGAAGAGATTTGATCCTCTCTTCCTGACTAGAAGATGCATATGCAGTCTAGATGTTTTATTTACAATCTAGATTTATGATTGTGCACATGGAGATCGACTTTGCCCTTGAAATGTGTTTTATCTCTTAAAATTTAATGAAGAAACTGTGGGAAGATGTTATCCTGTAAAGCAAAATACTAAATGCATGAGAAGATTCTTCCCCAACACCCCCTTTCCCCACCAACCAAAAAACAAAAAAACAAACAACGAAAACTAAAGTAATAATTATTTTTAATTGCATAGGTCAAATTCAGCTGTTAGCCGAGTTCAAATTTTTATATTTCTTAATTGAATTGGGAAGAAATTCAGAAAGCTATATCAATATCCGATGCTTGCATAATGCAACTTATACTATATGAATTCTTCTAAACGTTCCATTTCCTTTACTGGCTTTCTCAGCCTCCACAAGCAGACCAAAATCTCATTCTCTGAAGTTGCAATTTGTGTCCTGTACTTCCATGACATGTCGACAACTGTACTTGCAGGAGAATACATGGCTTATTTAGCAACCGCTGAAGCTTGTGATTCAAATGCAGCACTTATAGTCAGTGGTGATCTGCGTTGTCTGCAACCTATCTTCCAGGTTTACGGGCAGTGTAGAGCATTCTCCGGTCCAGTTGTAACCCTAAAGGTATTTGAAGATAATGTGTTGGTGAGGGAGCTTCTTGAAACCAGAGGTGAAGGCAGAGTTCTAGTTATAGACGGTGGAGGAAGCTTAAGATGTGCGTTGGTGGGAGGGAATTTGGGACAGTCAGCTCAGAATATGGGGTGGGCTGGTATTGTAATTAACGGCTGCATTAGAGATGCAGATGAGATTAATGGTTGTGATATTGGAGTTAGAGCTCTGGGAACCCATCCCCAGAAATCAAATAAAAAAGGTTTTGGCGAGAAGCACATTCCTGTTCACATTGCAGGAACCTTGGTTCGTGATGGTGAATGGTTGTATGCAGATAGTGATGGGATTCTTGTCTCAAAAACTGAGCTTACCGTCTGAACCTGCAGCTAAGCAAGCTGCCATTGTTAAAGACCTTTTGATTTGATGATGAAGACTACTATGTATGTAATAAAGAGGAGAGGAATGTGTTTGTTTTCCTCTCGTTATTTATACGTCAGTTTCTTATGAACTTGGACTTTTTTCTCCCTTTGCCCAAAAACAAAATGTTCCCCCCCCTTGTTTGTAGTGATCATGAAAAATTTTATTTATAGTTTAGTGTCAAATCTGTAATGGAATATGAGGGTTCCCTCCTCAACTTGAAGCCAATAAATTTGTGTTTTCGGTTGTTTTCCCTTTGTTTCCAATCATGTTAAAGTGACCATGTCAGTCACCGTCAGCTCCTGCAACATATTGGTCATTCGCCGATATCTGACGCTGTTAATGTTGACAAGATATTGCAAATATTGTGTAGACAGACCAATTTTCTCCATTTTATCTCACATATACTTTTGCACAATATAAGTTTTGCTTTTAATGTCCAATAATATGAATAACAAAATGTGCAAGAAAGGCAAGGAGATCAAAATGAGAATGTTGAAGATGATGTCAATAATCTCTAATTACAATGGTTAAACTCAACCTGAACTGATTAATTCTAGATATATATATATTATTATTAAAATCCAAAACCAAATTGAGATTCTTTCATTAATCATAATTCATGTATAGGGATTTTCATTTTCATTTTTTTTTTTTTTTTGGAAAGTTGATTACAATAATAATGTAATAATATTTCTTTTTAAAATAATGAATGTGGTATAGTAATGTAATAATATTCCTTTGCTTCTTCCCCCCTTCAACCCTAATGACTAGGAAAAGACCCAGTGGCGGCCGCGGCGGAGGCGGTGGCGGTGGTGGCGGCTTGGAGAGGCTACCAGATAGCATAATCTACGAAATCCTGGAAAAGGCGGATTTAGAGACGCTTTGCTCCGCAGCTTGTGTCTCCGACACCATTCGATCCTCTGTCTACCATGTCCTTTCCTCTCTCCCCACTCTCGATCTCTCTGTAAGTAATCGATCAGTCTTATTTACTGTATTTTCATCAAAATTTCTCTGCTGATTGGGAATATATACTGTGGTGGTGGTTGTAGTCGTTTTCTCCAGATGTGGAGACTCTGGATTGCATTCTGAATCGGTTTGGGGGAGGACTCAGAAGCGTCACCGTTGATTGCCTACGCCTCCATGATTCTTCTTTCGTCACCAATTTTCTTGGAGAACAAATCCAGGAATTGAATTTGTTCAAGGGTTCATTCTTATCGCATCAAGTTCTTGCTTCCATTGGACGAACATGCCCTAATTTACGGTATGACTCAATTCATATTCAGAATTTCAAATTTTAGATCTTAATTAATGCACAATTTGAATGCCTAACTATTGATTGATGTGCTTGTCATGGATAAATTACAACTTTCTGTTCATAGATAGATGGTTACCAAGGACTATTATAAGACTTGAATACATGGACTCAGTTTGTTAAATCCAGAATAAGATTGGGTGTGTTGGATTTTGGGAATTTAGATGTTGTCGATCTAAAGTAAGTCATTAATCTGATTACATTAATGGCATTATTAGAATTTAGGAACATTGTCACATGATTTATAGGGAGTACGGATTCTCTGCCATGCCTTCCTGCGGCGCTCCCGCCGTGATTCCAAAACCACGTCGTTTTGGCACATTTTTTTTCCCTTTTCTTTTTCCTTTCCCCCTCTTTTCTTTTCTCTCTCAGCTCTCAAACTTTTGTGAGACCACATGCACAACCCTAACGAATGAACAGAGAGACGAAGAGGGACGGCGAGGCGACAGTGGAGAGAATCTCTAAAAACAAAATTTCTCTCACTTGCCACAAATCGAAGCAAAAAAAAGAAAACAAAAACATCTAATATTGACCCATATAGACACAAAAATTCAAGCTGCATTGTTAATTAACAATCTAATTTGCTTTCAAAAAGGGCTGCTATAAAAAGTCTACATCAAATTATGCTAGTATGTTTTTTTTTAAATATTCTAGACAAGCTTTCTTTTCATATCTGATCAAGTTGAAGAAGCTCCAAAAGAGATCATTAATGGTTGATTCAAGCATTAAAGCAGTAAAAAGACCCAATAAAGAAAACCAAATTTTCAATCAAAACCCACAATCAAAGCCAAGAAGAAACAGTGAGAAGACGGACTTTGTTCCAAGCTAGAGAGAGAAACCGAGTTTCAGATTGAATCAATGAAAACAGAGAGCTGTAATTGTAGTTCCATAGAAGAATCTCAGCTTGACTCCTCACGTAATGGCTAAGGGCTACTGACTTGAAACCGGCACTCTCCATCAAAACCCTCCATTGTTCTTTGTCTTCCATACGTTCACGACCAAAACCTCGCCTGGTTCGGCTTAGAAGCTCGAACTGTTGAGAGAGAGAGAGAGAGAGAGAGAGAGAGAGAGAGGAAAAGGAGGAGGAGGTTGAGGAGGTTGAGGATCCATTACACTCAATCTTGATCGGAGTCGCCGCTGCCGTCGCCTCGCCATCGCCATCGCCATCGCCGTCGCCTCACCGTCCCTCTTTTCTCTCTGTTCGTTTGTTAGGGTTGTAGATGTGGTCTCTCAAACATTTGAGAGCTGAGAGAGAAAAGAAAAGAGCCAAAGGAAAAAAAAGAGGAGGGGGGGGGGGGGGTGTAAAAAAAGTGCCAAAATGATTTCGTGTTGGAATCATGGCAGGGAGCGCCGCAGGAAGGCACGGCAGAGGATCCGGACTCAATTTATAGGTACTAACCATTGAGATATACCTATTTCTGTTACCAATTCTTGGAGTGTGATTTTCAATCTATTTGTTTCATTGAGAAAATGTACTTTTAGGTTCCATGAGCTGAGCAGAACCAAAGCAATCCCCTCTAAAAAAAAACCACAAAAAACAGGTTTGAGCAGAACTTATCTTGAGCCAAGAAAGTCAGATTGATACACCTTTGTAATTTTATGTCCATGTGTCATTTTCCATCCTGTTGAACTGTAGCCAGTAAAAGCGGGTTTTAATCCATAATCTATCCCAGCGAAGAAACTGAAAAAAGAAAAAAAAATAAAAAATCCTGTTTTTATAGTTGCAGAGGCATATTTATGTGAAGGAGTTGGGTTTATTAAGTTCTATTAATGAGTTTTGTTGCTCATGTCAGGGTGCTTGTGCTGGAATTGGCAGGAGGAGACTCACCAGAGATGTTCAAGAGGAACCTTACACATATGCTTAACAGTTGCTCATGCTTGGAGGTGAATTAATCATGATAAAAAACCTTGTTTCATCATCTTCTTCTTCTCCTTCTTCTTCTTTAATATAGTCAATTTAAGCAGGGTTTCTTTTTTTTTTTATTGTGACAGTCACTTTGTATAAAGATCCGAGGGACAGAACTTGATGCAAATGGTTTTCAGTCAATGGAACTGTCTCTTCCCAAAACTGTCAAAGTTCTAAAATTGCAGCCACTGCTTATACAAGATGCCATCCATTTCATACGTGAACTCAGAGATGACAAATTTTTTGCAGAACTCAACCAGACTCAGCATCCCTGTCTGTCCAGTGTCTCCTGGTTTCGCTTTGCAGAGTTTATCACTTGTCTTAGATATTATATCTGATGAGCTTGTCATCTCCATCACTAAGTCTCTCCCATTTTTGGTCGAGCTCAATCTTGAAGACAGACCTATCGAGCAACCACAGCTGCCCTATGACTTGACAAATAGTGGCCTTCAGACCTTGGGGACTTGTCAGCATTTAACTGGTCTCTCTCTTGTACGAAATAGACAAAATCACCCAGTTTCTTTCAAAGCAGTAAATGATATGGGCATGTTCCTCCTTTCTGTGTGTTGCAGAGGCCTACAATCAGTGACATTCGGTGGATTCTCTAAAATCAGTGATGCTGGCTTTGCAGCAATTCTACAATCCTGCAATGACTTGAAAAAATTCGAAGTTCGCAACGGATCACTATTATCAGACTTAGCAATTCATGATATCAAAGAGGCCCCGTGTTCCCTTGTTGATGTGAAGTTGTGGTCTTGCAGTCTTATAACTAGTGAAAGCATCGATGAATTGGCCTCTTCGAATGACTTGGAGGTGCTTGACTTGTCTGGCTGCCGGAGCATTGGAGATGCATGCTTTGGTTCCATTTCATCCCTTCATACGCTAACTACGCTAAATCTAGGCGGCGCTGATGTTACTGATGTTGGTCTGGCCAATATCGGAAGAGGGAATTCACCCATCACACGTCTGTGTCTCAGAAGCTGTAAGAGGATAACCGACAGGGGGATTTATCTTTTATTGAATGGTGGAGGGACAATTAGCAAGACACTGTCAGCCCTAGATGTGGGATATCTTCCGGGATTATCAGATGAGGCTATTTTCACTATTGCTATGGTTGCGCGAAGTGTTACAGAACTGTGTATTAGGTATTGCTTTTTTGTGACCGATGCATCGTTGAAAGCATTGGCTTCAGGGAGAAGGTTGGAAGATGGGGAAAAACTGATTCGGAGGCTTGATCTTTTTCGCTGCCATGGGTTGTCTGTTAAAGCATTAGGGTTGCTGAAGAAGCCTTTGTTCCGTGGTTTACAGTGGCTTGGTGTTGGGGATACTCATTTGACTAGCAAGGGAGAGAATTTGTTGACTCAGATTTGCAAGGAACGACCATGGCTGACTGTGTGTAGGGATGGATGTGAAATGGGATGTCATGATGGATGGCAATTTCACAAATTTGATTGCTGTTAATCTTTATGTACTTTCTTCCCAAAAACCCTTCTTGATAGGTTTTGACTTGGCACCATGGCAAGTGCTATTCACCTCCGACTTGTAAAATTGGTTTACTCACATAAATCAATCTCTTGCGTACATTTACGCCCCCCGCCCGGAACCCCCCCCCCCCCCAAAAAAAAAAAAAAAAAAAAATTGTACCAATCTAATGTTGACAGTGCATCCTAGTGCCTCCACAGTTTTGTAGTTTTTACTATCTGACATGGCTGCATGAACTCTAAAACACCACAAACAAAACTCTATGGCTCAAAGCGATGGTTTTTCTCTGATTTTTGTAGCAAGCTGGTCTGAAAATACAGCCATTTTAGAGGTCACTATTCTAATTTAAAACAAGTGCAAAATAAACTCCTGAAGTGCATGTTTATGGAATCGTAGAGAAATAGGTCTCCTCCAAATTCAACAAGAAAGGTTACATCCCAATGTCTACAAAAATTGCCCCCTGTTATTCATCCTTTCATCTCCCCACTATTCTTCATTGTTCTATTCTTGGAACATTCTGATATACAATATATATATATATATATATATTGAACAACCGTGCTACGTCGCTCGAAAATAGGGCCCCGAATCCCCCGAAAACGAAAAACGACGTCGTTTTTCGTTCAATCAAACCAGAAGCAGAAGAAGACGCAGGGAAGGGAGAGGGGGAGGGGAGGGGGAGGGGGAGGGGAGGAAGAGAAGGGGAGGGGAGGGGGCCCATAAACTAGGGGAGGGGGAGGGGGAGGGGAGGGGGCTGGAGGCGGAGGCGGGGCGGAGGAGGAGCTGCCGGAGGCGGGGCGGAGGCGAGGCGACGCTGCGAGGAGACGCCGCGAGGCGACGCCGGGTGACGCCGGATACGAGCTTCGAGCTGGACGCCGGAGACGAGCTTCGAGCTGGCGACGAGCTTCTTCCCCTCTCTTCTCTTCCTCCTCTTCCCCGATCTCTGTCTCTCTCTTTCTCCCTCTCTTCTTCTTCTCTCTCTCTCTCTCTCTCTCTCTCTCTTCTGAAAATCGGGGGATTCGGGGGGGCGCGGATTCGCGCTCCCAAGCATTATTCTATATTGAAAGAGAGAGAGAATATTTGAAAGTCACCCAAAACAATTCCAAGAATTCCCAGATTCTAAAATTAATAAGCAGGGCATTGTTAGGCATAATTTTGCTAGATAACATGCACACAAGGAATATATGCATTTTTCTATGAATGTAAAATCAAATAATTAGCAATTTGAATAGTAAGTGCCTGTACTAGGGGAAAAAACCCTCAGCTAGAGGTCACAAACACATGCCCATTCAAATCATTGTTAGGCCCAATAAACATCCACTCAACAAAAAAACAAAAAAGAACAGAAGATACACCTCAAATGGGAAAACAAAAAAACTATTTAACGACCCTATTTGTCATGCCTTCTACGATCCAATGCTATGCACACAAAAGGGAGTGCTGCTGATTCTTCTCAAGTATGCAGGGCGATGGACTGAAAATATTGAGCGACTTTCAGAAAAAAGCAGATCGACCTCCCCTTCTACTATGCCTGTCATACGCAGTGTTGAATTTGTCAACCAGTTCATTCATAGTACTGCCCAAAAAAATAAAGATAAAAATTAGTAGTGACAAATAAATACCAAATGGCTGCAAGTCAAAACAAATATATGCAACTCAAAAGGCAAAAAACATAAGAATAGATAAATGAATAGAGGCAAGGCCATAGCATTCATATAAGGATGGATATAGGTTTTGCCAATGGATTATCAGACAGGGTTTCCATGTCTTGTATTATTAGGATGTAATATAAAAATAAAATATTACATGGAGGAGGAACTGACAATATCCTTGGTTTAGCAACCTTTTTACATCACACAGTCAAAAGGTTTTGATTGAGATCAAATGGAAAAAATCAATCCCTGAAGACGATATTTCATACATTTGATCCACAAAAATGTGTACTGAAAGCTTGTACAATCTTTCATGCTTTGCAGGTTTTCCCCCAGAAATACTGCAACCTTTCCTAGAAGTAATCCCACCAATTTTAGAGGGACCATACCACATATTCCAACAGTTATCTTAGGTATAAATTACCCACTATTTAGGTTTCATTCTTAATGCCACCCAACTCAAAACCAACCATACAAACAACCCACACTCCCTAAAAATAAAAATGAAAAACACAATGAATTGGAAGTGTAGCAATAAATTTGATTTTTTTTTTCTTGGTCAGGAGTTCGATATTGAGAAAAAATGAATTCCATCTAAGATAACAAAATTCATACCTTGAGCAGTTGGTGAACATGGCCAGGTAACTAATCAATAAGGTGTCATTGTATTCCTGCAAACAGCAGTGATGGAATCAAACATCTGATAGATGGTGCCAGGGCAGCTTAATCAGCAGTCCAGTCCAATATTATCAAATGATATACAATCAAATACTTTACAGTGAAATAGGAAAGGGGGAGGGGCCCAGGAAGTACCATCACAGGCAATCACAATTACTTGATTCCCACCCCAACCTCCTCTTCTTTCTGGTAGTTATTCTTGTGAATTGGTTGGAATAAAGGTACATTCTATTGATAGTATAACTGGCTAAATTCTATTAAAATTGCCTAAAAAAATGAACCTCCGCAAAAGAATGAAAATTTAAATAAGAAAAGAAATTTGATAAGTTAATGTACTAGAGAAATATTAAGGTTTTGTAGGCCAAGGAATTGAAAGCACTAACCATCAAGAAATCATCTTGAAATTTCTCAGATTCAATGGCTGGTAATCTCCTCAAGAGACTAGAAACTTGTCTAAGCAATGAATTTTCACAAGGTATGTCACCTGCATTTGAGACGGAGATATTATCAATCAGATTCTGGACTTTCAGCCCCAACAAGACACACTTCTGTTTCCTATCTTCATGAACAAAGTAAACACATGTGCAATCGAACCAAGTTTTCATATTATTACTCTCCTGGATGCTCCCCACGCATTTCATAAGATGCTCTAGATGTTTCCATATCATTAACTTGTTTCAAACCCACCTATATCAGTCAATTCAAAAGTAAACTACCCCAAAAATGGTTGATTTGGAGTTTTTATTTTTTTACTTTTTGAGATGAGAATTCAATGCCTTCTTGAAATTTACCTTTCTAGTTAATGGTGCCTTTTTGCAATTTTATTGCCCAGGTAATTTGTTTTTCACAGTTTGTCTTGCTCACAGGAATCCCTTTCCACTTACCTCTTCTTTCTGAAGAAGCTTGTTCCCCACACAAGTGAATACACATACCTTTCTGCATGGCAAGAAGATAGTGGTGAAGCACTCTGATTCTACTATTCAGCATCTTGATAGCACTGTGTATGCCCGTTAGGTGAGCAGCCACTACAGAAGAAACACAAAGTTTGTTGGTCATTCGCACTTTCACAGATGATTTTTATTTTTTTATTTTTAGAAAAAGGTCAGAGACAGATAATAGAACTTGGACAATAATTGAAAATACGTTGGGAAGGACTCACATTGAGTTGCAGCAGAACCTCCATCAGATGGTTTAAGGTGGGCAACATGGTCAACTGAGATTCGTTCTGCTTCCACCGTCTTTGAAGCAACAAGAAAATGATTTAATCACTATTCTGGAACACTTGGGTGAAATACAATAAAACAAAGTAACAAGAGGAACCTCAATAGTGTAGCTTGAACGGACAAAAATAAGCTGCGGAATCCCATCTATGACGTGCAGCTCTAAAGTTGTGAAGATTAGTCCCATAAAAGGGTGTTAGCGTATCCACAAAAGTAGCAAATAGCAAAAACAAAAAGTATTGATTGTCACAGTTCTTAGGATATAAATATCAATAAATGCAATTATTAGGGTATAAAGACGCACTAGATAAGTTAAAGCATTGATTGCTACCGTTATGGTGGCCTCCAGTGCCACCATTACTTAAAACCTTGGATGCCATTCGTAAAGCGTAAAACATGATGTATGCTTCTAACAAACTGAATGAATTTGCAAGGCCACTATTGAGGATTATAAAATATAACAGCACTCTTCAATGACAGGCCATAATATCAATATAAGTCATTCAAGAAAAGCTTGCATACACAATAAATAAATAATGACATTGATTGGATAACAAAACTTAAAAGAGTAGATACATAATATAAGATAATAATGCACGCTACGTACCACTTTCATATATAGTCACTGGAAGATCCTTCTGTGCATGATTGATTGAAGGGTTGAGAAGAACATACACGGGGCTTTCATTAATATCCATCAACTGTTATGGGAAGGGCACTCATCACAATGATTTGCCAAATATAAATAAGCTTCTTAGCACAAAGCAATTCCAATGAATATTGTACTTAAGCACATGCTAGGAAAAAAATTTAGCAAACCATATAAAGGCATGTGAATCTTGGAACAGAAAGGTTTAACCATTGAAGATGCAACAGTACATTAGAGGCAGTCTAGTTGGTAGATTTATGACGTATGCATGGATTTTAATCCAAAAACTGATGCCTATATCCGTAACTGATGTTTATATCAGTACACACCCAAGCCATTTCCAAACTACATGCACCCGATGTGACAAGAGACCATGCATGTAGTATGGAAGCATCTTGGGCTGCATACACTAACCAACCAATATTCATTAATCATGTTCGTCTTCACACGCAAATGCATTCAACTGAAATAGAACATCAAATACTGCCCTAAAAAAATAGTTAAAACTGGTTTCCTTTGGCAACTACTCATCCCCAATAAGTCGGGCCCAATCTCATATAATGCTTAAATCACAAACATTTTAAGTGCCTTCAATAACAATGTATCATACAGGAGTTCAGTTAACATTCATGCCACAACATTAACCCCTCAGCCACCATACCAAAAACATAAAAACAGCCCCAACCCCTGCCAGAAAGGAAAAGCGCAAGAGCGATTAATAATTGTATCCAGAGCTCAAGCCCTCCCCTACATATATTTCTTCTGCTTCTTGTATATAGTACAATTATAATAACAATACATATATTCTACATTTTATTGTAATAATTGTTTGCAGACTTGTAAGCGAGGTTCGGAACTTACAGCTTTGTGTATCTGCATATCTGCTTCTTGCGCTTCACTTCCAGTTGAATACCATCCCAGTATATAGAAATTGGGAAATACTTTCTTATCTGTTCCAAACAAAAATCAATCTCTTTTAGTAAACCCTAGAACCCCGCAAAGCCAAGCAAACAAAAATCAATCTTCTAGCAAACCCTAGAACCCCCAAAGCCAAAAAAAAAAAAAAATAATAATAAAATAAAATCATAGAAAGAAAGAGAGGGACTGACAAAGTTCTTGCTTTTTCTCGAGGAAGGGTCGATCGAGGGAATGGGTGGAGGGATCGGAGAGGAGCTCGAAGCTGTTGAAGATCTCGACCGTGCGTCCCCTCTGGACGCCGATGACGCAGCCGAAGACCCTCGGCGGCGGAGGCGAAGTGGTTGCTTCGCCGCCGTTGGCGGCGGCGTGAGGTGGTTGTGATTGGGACTTAAGACGAGTGTAGTGATCGGAGATGTTGAGGATTACGAGTGGGTGGAGCTTGAATGTCAGTCCGCTGCTCGATGACGATGCCATTCTTCTCTCACCTACCTCCGATGATCAGATCAGACCGACTTCACTCTGCTTTATGGTTGATTGATTCCCAGGAAAAGGGTTTTAGCTTGCTGCTTGTGGATTTTCCCGGAAAATTATATTTGATTCGATATTAGTTTTTTTTTTTTTCTCTCTCTCTCTCTCTCTCTCATATTTTATAATAAAGAAGTTATAAGTACAAAAGTAAAAAAAAAATAAAAAATAGGAGGTTGCTTTTAAAAGTCGCTGGTATTATAATTTTATAGTATAAAGAATATTCAATATTTTTATAATGTCTAAGATCTCTCAAATCGATTCAGAGAAAATTTGGTTCTGTTTGGTAAGCCTCTTAAATTATATTTTTACCCATTGATTTGAGTGTGTTGTTTGATTTGAACTTTCAAATCACAATTCTACACTCATTTCTCAAAATTCAATTCAAAACATATTTATTTCTTTTTAAAACTTATAACCAAATACATAATTCAAAATTCTTTTCAAAACTCAATTCAAATCAATATTTTAATTTTTTAAATATTTTAAATATTTTAATATTTTAATATTTAAATATGTTACGATTTTTTTAATTTTTTGAATATTTTAATTTCAAAATATTACGATTTTAATTTTTTAAATTTAAATATTTTATAAAAATAAATTTAAACTCTATTTTATAAAAATATTTTAAATATTTTAATTTTTTTGTTATGTATTTTGGTTACGATTTGATTGTAGAGTTGTTAAAGTAGTATAGAGTTTCGATTTATGTGTTTGGCTATGAGTTTTAAAAATAATTTCTTAATTGAGTTTTGTTTTATGTGTTTGGTTACGATTTAAGTGTAGAGTTGTTTTTAAATTTAAAATATTAACATTTTAAATTATTTAAATTTTTTGAATGTTTAAATTTTTAAAATTTTTACGATTTAAATTTTTTGAATATTTATTTTAATTTTTTACTTATTAAATTTTTTAGATTATTTAAATTATTTAAAAATTTATGATTTAAATTTTTTGAATATTTATTTTGAAAAAAAATTATTTCCTTTGTAGTATTTTCAATTAAAAAATTAATTAATGTTATTTTCTGTTAATAATAAAAAAAATTTAATTGAATTTTCAAAAGAGTTTAGTTATGAGTGTTGATCAGAATTTTTAATAGTGTGAAAGTAGTTTGTTTTGTTATGAGTTATAACAGTTTGAATTAAGTTTTGAAAATTCCTTCCAAAACTCATAACCAAACAAATTTTCTTACTTCACATGTCAAATCAAACTTTCAAAACTCAATTCCACATTCAATTCAAAACTCAATTCAACATTCTATTAAAAAACTATAACCAAACAAATTTTCTACACTCAAATCATAATTCTACAACTCACGAACTCAAAATACAACTCATACTCTCAAATCATATTTACAAAATCTACCAAATGCAACCTTCGATTCTCTAGATTGAATTTTCTCTAGATTTCACAGAGAAATTTTGATTCACAAAGAATTTCGCTGGTTGAATTTTTTCTGGATTTCATAGAGAAATTCTCTTCAAATCAAAGAAATTTCCAGAGAATTTTGTCTCATTGCCTGCAGAGAATTACTCTGGAATCAAACCAGAGAAAATTGAAGGCTGTGTTTGGTTAGCTTCTCCAAACATATTTCCACATCTTGTTTTCAGTGTCTTGTTTGTTTAGAATTTTCAAAAATTAATTTCACACCCACTTTTGAAAACTCTTTCCAAGGCAGGAAAATTTAGGCTAACCGATCGCTCGGACGTTCAGTCGATTGACCAGAACAGTGCAAATTTTTTTTAACAATTGACACCTGTTATTTTTTATATTTTAAATAAAAAAAATTTGAAAATTTTTGAAATTTTTTATAATGTTTTGAATATAATTTTGAGTTGTGTGTTTGGTTATGAGTTGTAAGTTTTTTGTATCAAATATCATATGTCACATCAAAAATTCTTCACTCAATTCAAAACTCTTTTCAATACTCATTTACCAAACAAATTTTCCACACTCAAATCATAATTCCAAAACTCACAAACTCAAAATACAACTCTATTCTCAAATCATATTTAGAAAATTGTTAATTTTTGAAACTAGACTTTACAAATACAAAGCAATTCACTGTGCTCCATTTAGAATACCTGTATATTCACCATTACAGTGGCCTAGAGAGTGAGAGAGAGAGCTTTACATCAATGGCGTTTACTTACAAACTAGAGAAATTCTTTTTGATTTAATTTTCTATGTTAATTTTCTCTGTGTGATGGTTAGAGAAATTTGCTCATTTTCTCTGGCAAAATCACATACTCACCCTCTGATTTTCTCTAGCCAGACTACGTATTCATCCCGCATCTCTATGTTAAACAACAATTAACAACTTGTGGGAGCCGAATCCATGGGGAGATGAAATCTGATATACCCGGGGAGCCAGGAATTGAACGGCTCCATTCGGCTCAACTGAGATGCCGACTACGAATGTAAGGCCGAATATACCTGAAAAGGCATGACAGGACAAAAGGAGGAATATCAAATAAAAAAGTAGACTCTGGCCCCGAGGCCCGAAAAATGGATATAAATACAAGAGCTTCAGATCTGTAAAAGGTATGTAAAAAATCACTTCTAAAAACTTAGTAAACAAGCTTTCTTGAGGAAAACTGACTTGTCCGTCGGAGTGCTAATTCCGGCACCCCCGACCGAGTATTCGTGTCTCTGCAGGTGACTAGCAGAGGATCATCAGCGTCTCCCAGGATCGGAAGAGTATTTCCAACCCATTTCCCCACAATTGGCGCCGTCTGTGGGAAATACTCGAATACATCCATGGAAGACGTGACCGAAGATCCTCCGATGGCCACCGACGGAACTGCACAGAGAGACGACTTCGCTCCGGCAAATACGCTCGGAAAGGAAACTGGCGCGCAGCGACGCATCTCGAGCTCTAACTCACCAACGACTCCAACGAAGGAAATGATACAAGCGACCATAGAACAAGCCAGACAGATCCAACAGAGTTTGGACAACATCATCGCTGAGAACGAACGCCTTCGCCGCGATTTGGCCTTAGAAAAAGCAAAGTCCGAGCGGGCAAGGCTCAAAGTTCCTGAGCGATCCCCAAGGGCAGGCCCTCGACGACCTCGAAGTCACCGCGCCTTAACCGATCACCTTGACGCGATCACGGAGGATTCACGTCGCCCAAAAGACGTCCCGCTCGACACTGTACATATGATATACAGCCTGCTGATAGCCCCAACTGTACATGCAATCCAGTCACTTCCAGGCCCCCGGCATCAGCTCACACCAACAAAGCGACCCCGACTCCGAGAAGCGCCAAGCATCACCTTCGACGACTCTGATTTGAGCGGCATAACACTCCCCCATGTAGATCCTCTGGTTGTCGCGCTGCGCGTAAACAGATTCACCGTCGAACGCGTCCTTATTGACCAGGGAAGCACCTCGGAGGTTATGTACTATAAAACCTTCGTCAAACTCGGGTTTAACGACTCGGATCTGACTCCCGCTCCTTATCCACTATTTGGCTTCAACGCCAACCCGGAGTACCCATTGGGAAAGATCAGTCTACCCGTTCGAGCCGGCTCCAGAACGGTGGACGTGGAATTCTTGGTCGTTAGGTTACCGTCCCCGTATAATCTCATCATGGGGCGATCATGGCTGCATACCCTGCAGGCCGTCCCAAGCACCTACCACCAGCTACTACGTTTCCCAACGGAATACGGCGTCGAGCAGATCCGTGGCTCTCAACAGTCAGCGAAAACATGCTATCTTCTCGCCGCTAAGACGCCGAAGGAACTGCAAGTAAATTCCATCGAAGTGCCCAATCGAGAGGTTCTGGATGACGTCGGGCGTCAACCAAACGAAAAGGCCACGGAAGGTTTAGACCGGGTCGACATTGATGGAAGCCCAGAAAAGTTTTTTATGATCGGCGCCTCTCTGAGCCAGGTCGACAGACAGCAGCTGATCACTTTCTTACTCGGCAACCTCGACGTCTTTGCGTGGACTCCATACGAGATGCCGGGAATAAACCCGTCAGTCTCACAACACCATCTAAATGTCGACCCCCGGTGCAAGCCGATCATTCAGAAAGGCCGGCGATCCTCCGCAGAACACACCGCCGCCGTTGTAGAAGAAGTCGACAAACTGCTTGACGCCGGGGCAATTAGAGAAGTCACCTACCCCACGTGGCTCTCCAACACCATGGTGGTGAAAAAGAAAAATGGAACTTGGCGAGTGTGCGTCGATTTCACCGATCTGAACAAAGCTTGCCCCAAAGACTGCTTCCCCTTACCAAGAATCGACCAACTCGTCGATGCGACGGCACGCCATCGGCGCATGAGTTTCCTCGATGCCTACAGGGGCTACCATCAGATCGCCATGAATCCGGATGATCAGGACAAAACTGCATTCCTCACTCCAAGAGGTACCTACTGCTACAAGGTTATGCCTTTTGGACTAAAAAATGCAGGGGCGACTTACCAAAGATTGGTCACCACAATGTTCAAAGAACAGCTGGGACACACTATGGAAGTATACATCGATCGACATGGTGGTCAAATCCAAAGAAGAGCAAAACCATATAGCCGATCTGGAAAGGACCTTCAATACCCTACGCCAAATACGGAATGAAGCTAAACGCTTCCAAGTGCGCATTCGGAATAGGCTCCGGCAAATTCCTGGGTTATATCGTCAACCACCGAGGAATCGAAGCCAACCCGAGGCAAGTCACAGCAATTTTGGAGCTAAGTTCCCCCCGTTCTGTGAAAGAAGTTCAAAAGTTGATGGGAATGGCTGCTGCACTGAACAGGTTCATCAGCCGCTCTACAGACCGATGCAGACAATTCTTTCAAACACTACGATTGGGCAGAGCTTTCGAATGGTCCGCCGAATGCGAAGCAGCTTTTAACGGTTTGAAGACCTACCTCCGGACAGTACCTCTTCTAACAACGCCCGCCACTGGCGACCCCCTCATCCTATATCTGGCAGTCTCCGACAGGGCTGTCAGCGCCGTATTATTAAAAGAAGAGGAAGGGCAGCAACAGCCAGTGTATTATGTGAGCAAGGCAATGGTGGACGCCGAAACACGCTACCCCGGAAAACTGGTCTAGAAACAGCAAGAAAACTCTGCATCCCTTCGCAGCACACTGATGCATTACTTTCAAGCACATGCATAGGGTGCTAATAGACTATCCCCTTCGATCAGTACTACGGAATGCAGAAGCATCAGGGGTGTTTCGAAGTGGGCTCTCGAACTCGGCCAATACGACATTCAGTTTTTTCCAAAACCGCAATCAAAGGGCAGGTGCTTGCGGACTTTGTTGCCGAATTCACAGGAGGGCTTGCCGACCTCAAACCTGATGACCTCCAGCCAAAGGCCGAAGATCGGTCGAAGCCAGATTGGAGAATTTATGTTGGGGACATTTGGCAATTATACTGTGATGGGTCATCTAACCAACGGGGCAGCGCGCCGGCGTAGTAATTATGTCTCCAGATGGCGCAGTAATTGAGCAGGCCGTCAAGCTCGGCTTCGAAGCATCAAATAACGAAGCCGAATACGAAGCCCTTTTAGCCGGACTGCGGAACGCGCATCTGCTCGGCGCGCGGCGGCTGTTGGTGTTTTGCGACTCAAAATTGGTAATCAACCAGCTAAAGGGGGAGTACGCGGCGAGAGACGAGCGTATGGCGGCCTATATGAAAACGGCTAACTCCTTGCTGACAAAATTCGACCATCATGAACTAAACCAAATAACACGCGATCAAAATACACACGCGGACGCCCTGGCCTGCTTAGCCTCCGCCATCAACTCTGAGCTCAAGCGTACCATCGAAGTAGGTTTCGTCCCGAAACCAAGTATCGGCCCTCCGGAGGAAACCCACATCAATTATAGAATCCGCTCCAAGTTGGAAGGACCCCATTGCTGCATTCTTTTCTTCTGAGCAACTCCCAGAGGACAGAAAAGAAGCACACAAACTGCGAAACAAGGCCCTGCGGTATTACTTAGATCCACAAGGAGGGCTCTACAAAAAGTCCCTCTCTGGACCATACTTGGAATGCGTGCACCCGGACAGAGTAGAGGAGCTGCTCACCGAGATACATGATGCAGCTGTGGTGCCCATTCGGGGGACGCTCCCTGGCCCATCGGGCGATAACACAGGGATATTATTGGCCGACGATGAGAGCCGACGCAGAAAATTATGTCAAGAAATGCGAACAATGCCAAAAGTTCTCCCCATTAACTCATCAGCCGGCAGAAGCTTTGAATTCTATCACAAGCCCCTGGCCGTTTGCTCATGGGGACTCGATATCGTGGGACCATTGCCAAGGGCCCCAGGGAACAAGCGATTTTTGATCGTAGCAACCGATTACTTCACAAAGTGGGTCGAAGCGGAGGCCCTAACCCATATACGGGATTCCGACATTAAGCGCTTCGTGTGGAGGAACATCATTACACGATTCGGCATACCACGAGCATTGATCTCAGACAATGGTACTCAGTTTGATTGTGGTGTATATCGAGAATTGTGCAGCAAATATGGTATCGAGCCCTACTTCTCTACGTCAGCCTACCCCCAAAGTAACGGTCAAGCGGAAGCTTCAAACAAATCCATCCTAAACGGCATTAAAAAGAGGCTGGAAAATGCCAAAGGCAGATGGGTTGAAGAGTTGCCGAGTGTACTGTGGGCCCATCGAACAACGCCAAGACGATCTACCGGAGAAACGCCGTTCGCCTTATGCTTCGGAACCCAGGCAATCTTACCCCTAGGGATCGGCTTGCCAACTCTAAGATCGCAAGCTTTCGACACAGGCCGAAATGACATGATGCTCGCACTAGACCTAGTTCTGATCGAAGAACGGAGAGACCGCGCCTTAGCGTCCATGGCACGATATCAGCAGCAGCTTGCCAAGTCATACAATCTTCGAGTTCAGTTGCGCCGCTACAACCCAGGTGAACTGGTCCTAAAGAAGGTACTGCCAGCCGAACGGAGGCCAGCCGATGGAAAGCTCGGTCCGAACTGGGACGGCCCCTATCAGATAGATTCCGTCGCAGGCGTAGGAGCATATCGGCTCTCCGACATGTCAGGAAGAAGCCTGCCCTGGCCGTGGAATTCGACACATCTACGCAAATTTTATCAATGACCCGACCTGTGGGCTTGATACTTGTACGCATGTCGTTGTAATGAAGGGTTTCGTGTTTTCACATGTTTGCGCTCAACATTTATGGCCAAAACAAAGTCTCCGGATTCGGAGCGCCCTTTGGTGCACGACACCTTAGGGCCGAATAAGTCTCCGGATTCGGAGCGCCCTTCGTGGATGTCACGATTGGCCAAAATAAGTCTCCGGATTCGGAGCGCCCTTTGGTGCACGACACCTTAGGGCCGAATAAGTCTCCGGATTCGGAGCGCCCTTCGTGGATGTCACGATTGGCCAAAATAAGTCTCCGGATTCGGAGCGCCCTTTGGTGCACGACACCTTAGGGCCGAATAAGTCTCCGGATTCGGAGCGCCCTTCGTGGATGTCACGATTGGCCAAAATAAGCCTCCGGATTCGGAGCGCCCTTCGTGGATGTCACGATTGGCCAAAATAAGTCTCCGGATTTGGAGCGCCCTTCGTGGATGTCACGATTGGCCAAAATAAGTCTCCGGATTCGGAGCGCCCTTTGGTGCACGACACCTTAGAGCCGAATAAGCCTCCGGATTCGGAGCGCCCTTTGGTGCACGACACCTTAGGGCCGAATAAGTCTCCGGATTCGGAGCGCCCTTCGTGGATGTCACGATTGGCCAAAATAAGCCTCCGGATTCGGAGCGCCCTTCGTGGATGTCACGATTGGCCAAAATAAGTCTCCGGATTCGGAGCGCCCTTCGTGGAGGTCACGATTGGCCAAAATAAGCCTCCGGATTCGGAGCGCCCTTTGGTGCACGACACCTTAGGGCCGAATAAGTCTCCGGATTCGGAGCGCCCTTCGTGGATGTCACGATTGGCCAAAATAAGCCTCCGGATTCGGAGCGCCCTTTGGTGCACGACACCTTAGGGCCGAATAAGTCTCCGGATTCGGAGCGCCCTTTGGTGCACGACACCTTAGGGCGAATAAGTCTCCGGATTCGGAGCGCCCTTCGTGGATGTCACGATTGGCCAAAATAAGCCTCCGGATTCGGAGCGCCCTTGTGCGTGCGACACCTCAGGGCCGAATAAGTCTCCGGATTCGGAGCCCCCTTTGGGGCATGATCCTTCAGGGCCGATTAGCCCATTTGATGCACACCTTAGGGCCGAATAAGTCTCCGGATTCGGAGCCCCCTTTGGGGCATGATCCTTTAGGGTCGATTAGCCCATTTGATGCACACCTTAGGGCCGTCAAAGTCTCCGGATTCGGAATGCCCTTCGAGGATTTCACGATTTCTCAGCCATCTTTTCAGAATGCCTAGGCCAACCGACGAGCACGAACCAATTAGGCTCTTCGCGCTCGCGCCCTGGCCAAGGCAAGGGCAGATTTATTAATCTAGTAGCCTCGTTTTACTCGGCCATCTTTTCAGAATGCCTAGGCCAACCCACGAGCACGAACCAATTAGGCTCTTCGCGCTCGCGCCCTGGCCAAGGCAAGGGCAGATTTATTAATCTAGTAGCCTCGTTTTACTCGGCCATCTTTTCAGAATGCCTAGGCCAACCCACGAGCACGAACCAATTAGGCTCTTCGCGCGCTGCCCTGGCCAAGGCAAGGGCAGATTTATTAATCTAGTAGCCTCGTTTTACTCGGCCATCTTTTCAGAATGCCTAGGCCAGCCCACGAGCACGAACCAATTAGGCTCTTCGCGCTCGCGCCCTGGCCAAGGCAAGGGCAGATTTATTAATCTAGTCGCCTCGCTCTATTTATTAAAACAATATCACCATAAAATTACAGAAACATCAGCACATCGAGCAGCATTCATAACATTTTATAACTGTAAAAAAGTATCGACGTCCATTTCTGTATCATAACTTTTATAATATCAACCCGGATGAAAAACACGGAAAACGTCCGATAAAACAAAAACAAACGGAAAAAGTACTTTCTCGAAATCATAACAATTGTGTATCGTAAAGATCAACCCTCGGAATCAGTCTCCAACGGATCGATGTCCACTTGCTCATATGGTATTGGCATATTCAGCGAAACTCCAGCTACAGCAAGGGCTTTCTCCCAACCATGCTTGAAGCCCCGATTCTCAAACCTAGAGACCTGGTCCACATACTCGGCGAGTCCAGCCTCTTTCCCGGCTTCGAACCTTTTGGAATCGGCAATCTCCTTTGCCGCTTTCGTTTCAGCCAACTCTGCCTCCAGTCTGGCAACCGCCTTTTGGGATAAGCCAAGTGCAGCTTCCATATCGTCGGCCTTCTTCTCGGACTCTGCTCTCAACTTATCCGCGTGACGAGCTCTCTCTACCTCGTCCTCTGCCCGAGAAGCTTCCTGTTGCGCTCTTAAAAATTTGTCCTCGGCCCTCTTCCTCTGGTCCTCAACTTGCTTTCGTAAATAACTAATCTGCTTGACGGTGTCGAGATGACGGCGGCCCACATCGGCTATCCTACCAACGGTCTGCAAAAGAAAAAGTCAGAAAACACAATTCGCACGATTTTTGGGTGAAGGAAAAGTCAAAATACGCACCAAAAGGGCCGACTGTGCGGCTAACATTGTCGCATTTAAATCCGATTCCAACTGGAAAGCCTCCATATCAGACGGCAACGACAAAGACGTTGCCACGCCAAACGCAACCTCTGGGTCTTTACGTGCAGAAGCATCCGAAGGAACCGGCGTGTTCCTTACCATTGGTCGAATCACAAAGGGCACAACCTCGCTCGATTCCCCTATTCGAGGGCGTTTGCCGCCGAGATCTTCAAAGTCGGTCTCATGATCCCTATCGCGTTTCTCCGTCTTTCCATCAACGTCCTGAACGGCTTTCCCAACCAAAGCGGATTCGGCATTCTTATCTGCGGTCGTCCCCTCAACAATTTCTAAAGACGTCGATTTGGTAACTAGGAGGGAATATTGAGATGTACTGGTGGGCGTTTCGGTCGAATGACCCTCCGCTCTTCGCCGTGCAGCTAATCTCTCCGCATTCGCCTTCTTAGCGAGCTTTGTTAGGCTTAACCCAGCCATGTCAGTAGATCCGGAGAGGAGAAGGTTGTCTGCACGTTGAAGAACGTCGCCAACAGAAAGGTTCCCCCGCCCCGATGTGGAAGGAGGGTCGGCAGAATCCGATACCTCTTCCGATTCGGCGCTCGGACTGATCTGATTCGGCAGAATGGGATATTTCAGTATTATCCGAATCGGACCCTTCAAGACCTATTCGTCTCAAATTTTTGAAGTCGGAAAAAATACGAGCAACAAGGAAATCTTCCCCCTCCGGAATCGGTATGTTTTCCGCAGCCGAAAAGGTCGTATACGTAGGCTCGTAGCAAAGCAGAACGTGAGCCGCTCTTCCCTGTTTGCGAAGACTACGACGGCCGAAATAACTAAGAGCAACCCTAATATCCGAAAGAACGGCGTCGTCAGTTGAAGGTCGTATCTTCTTTAAATTGCTCCCTGCAAAAGACAAGCCATAAGACTCAAGAAAACGGTATGGCAGATATGAGCATATAACACAAGCAAGAAAGCATTCGGCGACCTGGTTCGCCCCTACGTCTAGGAACAGGATCAACGCGGTCCTCCCCTTCGTTGAACTCCCAGTTGCCACGAATGACGACCATCATCATCAACTCGTTTCCCAGAACTGGAAAGCATAGTGACTAACTGATGGTCTGTATCCTTGGCTCTGAGGAAGTAACGCCCGTGCCGACCAGAAGACTTGGCCAAAGCATAACAATGCCGAATGGCATGGATGCCAAGGTTAATCCCAAGGCAGCGGTTCAGCGCCACAACCCCCATTATAATTCTAAAGAAATTCACATTGGGTTGGGAGGGGATCAAATCCCAATGGCGAAGAACAGCCCTCAAAAATGGGTGAAGGGGAAAGCGGACGCCACCCTCTGCGATTGACAAGAGGGGAAAGACAATCGTGGTTTCGTCTTCCATCTCCATGTCGAGAGTGCCGTCCGCCACAAACGACAAGTGGACATCGTCAGGAACAGAAAAATGGCGCCTAAAGCCAACAATTCGGTCCGACGAAAGTAGGTCTTTCAAATGTTTCGCCATAACCTACTGTCTATGAAAAAACGCGACAGAATAAACAAAATAGGAAAAACTTCAGAGCAAGGGGGAAGAAAACTTACAATAATGAAGAAAGTATCACATACGGAAAAATTGCAAGAACGATTCGAAGAGCGACTAAGCAATCAGCGTCATAGAATATGAATTCGAAAGGACATCAGATTTTAAAATCATAATAAATAGGCGTGTACGAAGGGTCGGGGAGTCGAGGCGATGATTAAAGGCGTTGTAATTAAACTTCTGTGTGATAAGTCTGATCCCCAAACTTCGGTTCAGAGACTTTGAAAATTGGAACCAAGCATCTCACTCAACTGTCGTTAAGAGAATGCTTGGGGGGCAATTGTGGGAGCCGAATCCATGGGGAGACGAAATCTGATATACCCGGGGAGCCAGGAATTGAACGGCTCCATTCGGCTCAACTGAGATGCCGACTACGAATGTAAGGCCGAATATACCTGAAAAGGCATGACAGGACAAAAGGAGGAATATCAAATAAAAAAGTAGACTCTGGCCCCGAGGCCCGAAAAATGGATATAATACAAGAGCTTCAGATCTGTAAAAGGTATGTAAGAAAATCACTTCTAAAAACTTAGTAAACAAGCTTTCTTGAGGAAAACTGACTTGTCCGTCGGAGTGCTAATTCCGGCACCCCCGACCGGAGTATTCGTGTCTCTGCAGGTGACTAGCAGAGGATCATCAGCGTCTCCCAGGATCGGAAGAGTATTTCCAACCCATTTCCCCACACAACTAATATTGAAATCAATTTTCTTTTACAAATACATTCATATAATCTGTACGCATATATATATATATATATATACATGGTACATTGGATTTGGAAAATGAGACAATGTAAAAGGCACTGTTGGCTGAATTGAGGATAATGAGATCGGACAATCCAAATTGAAGGAGAATAAAGCGAGGGTTTATATGGAATCCGTGGCCGTCGATGACTGTACTAATTGTGTAGCTATCTTTGAATACGATGTTACTGTCAGCCATGGAAACTGAAGGAAAATATTTCAAAAATTAGGGAAATTATGGAAAGAGAATGAAGCAGAGAAGAGAAGAGATATACATATATACATACATACATACATACATATCTTGAAGGTTGAAGAGAATGAGAGAAAAGAAGAGGAGTGAAGAAGCCATGATCGAAACCCTAGTTTCTATCGTCTGTATCAAACCCTAATCTCTCACTCGTTTCTTAATCTTCTCTGCTGGTCTCACCGATCAACCAGACCTGTAATTCTCGAATTTGAAGACAAAAATATATATAGAGATCGATGAGGAGGAAGAGGAGGTGGTGGATCCTCAAAGTCAGACATCGTTGGTGCTCCATTGGATCGGAAATGAATCAACGAGGCGTTACATAAATAGTTTAACAAATTTATTTGTGATATATGAGTCTGGAATTGAGGGACCTTAGATATCATAAAATAATATTGTGGATCTTTTCTATTACTAAAAATGAGAGAGGGACCTTAGACTAATTTTTTCAAAAAAAAAAAAAATACTGTAATAATAATAATAATGATTAAAATTTTGATAATTAATAAGCCAAAAAATATATTTTTTAATTAAATAAGTCAACAAAAAATTTTCTTTTTGGTTAAAAGAACTATCAATATATATATATATATATATAAAGTTAAGGACCTATTCTGTGACACCCAATTTTTTTTTTTTTAATTTAATTCAATACCGTGATTATATCAATTACTCATGAGTAGGAAATATCTATATATATATATATATATGTAAAATAATGATTAATAAATAAATAAAATTCCTTATTATATCAAAAAAGTGCATAGTGGAAGTTGTGGGTTAAAAAGTTAGAAATTAAAAGATTACATTGTTCAAAGGGATGGATTGTGGGACACCACACTTTGAGAATATTAAATATTTTAGTAAGCGGTCGGTGATGTTTTATAGTTTGGTGGTGAGATTTTTAGACTTGAACCTAACTTATAACCATATGTAATTTTAGGGGGATCATTGTGAATTACCGAAGAAGGTAATAACCTTTAGAATTGAAAAATAAATAAATAAAAAGCCAAGTAAGATTTCTGGCCAAGTAAGCTTTCTGTGAGCTAAGGGTTAAAGTGACTCTTGGATAATTCTTGAGGTAAAAACTTAGGGTCAAGAACAGGTAGTAAGAGGGGGAAATTACCTACATGTATGTAGGGCTGAGCAAGAAATCCGTGAAATCCGTAATCTGATCCAGTTCAGTCCAATCCAGTAGGTTTGGATTGATTTTTTGAATCTGTGGTTCGGTTCCGGATTGAAGAATTAAAAATCCGTAGTCCACGGATTGGTTCCGGATTGAATCCTACGGTTTCGGATTGGAACCGATCCGCACCGTATACAAATAGTTTATATTTTTATTATACATCATCCCCTATAGTATCTTCTCTTATACCATATAAAACCTAAACTCAAATCTAAACTTGCATAATATCTTCTTTTATTATTTTTGTTTGTTAGTTTTTAGTTTTAATTTGTAATAGTCTAAATACTTATGGTGAAACCAGTTTTCTTGTGGTTGTTTAAATTCTAGAACAGTATGTCGCTATTCTAGAAAGCCATGTTACTATTGTGAAACTAATATAGCGCTATGTTTATATTTTTATGAAATTAAAGTGTTATATATATATATATATATATATATATTTTGTTATTTAATTATGTGAATCCGTGGTCCTAAACCGATCCAATCCGTGTTTAAATAGATTGGTTCGGATTGATTCCATGATTTAAACGGATTGGATTGGTTCTAATTTTTCAAGAACCGTAGACAACGGATTGGTCCTGGTTTTGCCTCAATCCGGTCCAATCCGGACCATGCTCAGCCCTACATGTATGCTTCTGTTGCTTGGGCCTCACACTTAGTTGTGTATAAATAGGGAGGGTGGTGCTGTAGTAAGGGGCATTCAAGCAAGAAACGCAAATATAAGGGATTCAGGTTGTAGAGGGGTCTTAGAAATGGGGAGTGAGTCAAGGCTAATTCATGTCTAATTTTAAGGTGAGTTATATTATACCTTGAGTTACCATAATATATTTTACACATGTTTTGGGTTACCATAATTTATTTTACGCAATTTGTGTTTTAAAAATTATATTATTATTCAATTACGTTGATTATTTTCTGAATTCTATTTGCTTAAATTGAAACCCATAGATATTTTTGTTTAAATTTTAGAAATTATTTGACAATGATTCGATAAACAATTATTTTCTGTAAGTATAACCACGGGAGTTCTACGCCTTGGAGGACTTAAATAAACCATTGGCTTCTGTTTGGCCTCTTTGTAGTCCTCTGTTTGTTATGGATCCATTGACCTCTGTTCTGTTTGTCACTCCAGTGACCTCTGTTCTACTTTGTTCTGTACCGTGGTTGTGGTTATTTGCATAATTTATGTATTTCAGTTTCTGCCACTTAAATAATTTGTTTATTCAAATTAAGTTATGTTAATGTTTTAACTTAAATAACTATCTATGGTTATTTTTGTGCCCCTATACTCACAGAATAATATTTCTTACTCTGTCATGTGCTTATAACTGTTACCCATTTCAAGTGACGAGATTTAGCGGGATCAAGATGGGACAGAAATCGCTGTGTGTTTTTTTTTTAATTAGTATCTATATTTTTTTATCAAACTGTTGTAATAAAATAAAGCCCAAATGATGATTTTTTTTTCTTTTTAATAAACTTTTGATACCCATTTATATTATTTTAATTTATTTAATTTATCCACTTGCGCTACTACTACAAAAATTTTAGAATTATTTTTATTATCTTGTTGCGATGCCGAACCTCTGGGTACCGGGTTTGGGTCGTAACAAAAGTGGTATTAGAACAATGGTTTTTGGGTTTTTTTTTTTAATTTTTAAAAAAACACACTTTAGTTTGTCTAATACGATTAAACCATTTTATAACTATTTTTAGGCTAAGTTTTCCTGTGTTGTAGGAAATAACAAACCTAATGGAGTTATTCTAGTTCGAGCCCCCAGGAGCTCATCTTATCCCGAACCTACTAGAGGGCTGGGGAGATTCAAAGAGTCTTATCAGGCAAGCCCACCTAACACTTGATCGGCTTATGGGGAGACCAGTATACTTACAGGCTGACCCCGATGATGATTTCTTGTTTTGGAGACTTAGTCGAGGCAGCAAACGTGAGAGGTACATTAGGCTGACCTACGTTGTTGGTTATGATCCGGACCTAGGACAATCGCACTTTCTGGTCGCACCTCTGTCCCGGGGCTTTGCAGAGAGGAAATGGCACGCATATCCTAGCAGCCACATACGCACTACGACACCTCCTCCACAGCACATTATCTATACCCCATTTGTGGATTTCACTGACAGTGCATCATACTTGGAGATACCGGTACGGATTACCAGATGGGAGTTTTGGGGTTATGATCACGGTGTTTCTGTCTACATAGTCTGGATGGTATGGCATTGCTTTGGAATAGAGTACAATAGGTGGGAGTTTGAGTCCCTTATGCAGGGTGAGTTTGCGGGGTTATTTCATGGCCCAGTTTTCTAGAGCCAGTTTTCGTGGTGGCCTAACGGTCCATTTTAGACGTCCGACAAGGAGATTTTTGTAGCCTGACCATGATTAGTCTGATCTATATGTTTTGTATTAGTAGGATTAGATACTAACTCTTGACTGTTATCTAAGTATGGTGTACTAACATATTTTCTTTTGCATAAGTAAAACAAGTGTCGTGTAAATGATATATGTGCTGTTATAGGATCTTTGTAAATCATAGATATGATATTGCGATGATTAAATCCATAAAATTTGGTTCGAAGGGAAAAAAAAACAAAAATTCCATTAACCATTTCACCTTATAGTAATGGCTAATGATGGAAATGGAACCGGATCGTCGGTCAGCGGTGTCGACCCAGTGGAGCAAATCATGGAAAGAGCAGTTATCGATTTTCTGCGAGCCCTACAAACCAACATAAATAACGGAATGCCTGAACGGTGAGAAGAGCCAATTACAATAAAACAGTTCTAGGACTGGAAACTCACCACATTCACCGGTAGTACAAACCTACTAGTAGCAGAAGCTTGGGTCAGAGACATGGAGAAGATTTTTCGCACACTACCTTGCACAGAAAGACAGAAGGTGACCTTCGCCATATTCACCTTCAAAGACGATGCACAGGAATGATGGCTTCTTACCATGGAGAAAGAAGATATCGTGACTTGGGGCAAGATTCTTGGAAATGTTTTATGAAAAATACTTTCTAGAATCGCTATAGGAACAAAAGGCGTTGAAATTCATATATTTAAAGTAAGGAACCATGACAATGGCTGAATATGAGAGCAAGGTTACACAACTAGCTTGATTTGCAACATATGTCATCCCCACCGAAGCTCAAAAAACAAGGAAATTTGAAGCAGGATTGGATGCTGAAATCAAGGATAGGCTTGAGGTTTTGAAACTACCAACCTATGCGGAGGTGGTGGATTGAGCATACATTACAAGCAGAATGTATAGTACAATGTACAGAAAGTACAGATGTAGAGAATGCAGAATGTAAAATGCAGAAATACAGTGTATAGAAAGTATAGATACAAAGAATGTAGAATGTGCAATGCAGAAAGTGCAGTGTATAGATGTAAAGAATGCAGTATACATTGCACAGAAAGTGCAAAGCAGAAAGCACAGAAATAGAAGATGGAAAATGTAAAGAAAAAATGTAAAGCTTACCTCCTAGGCTCACCAATAGCCTCCAACCCTATATCTCCTCCTGGGGGACATCGAGCTTATGTAGCCATATAGTGTGGCGAGACCAGCTCCTCCCCAGTCATAGAGCCGGACCTGAGGTAGGGTCACTAGAGCGCTTAGTAGATACAGTCCTACGGTGTTCTACATATTTGCAAACAAGGTGGTACCAAAGAGGAACATCAAAAAGCCCCGAGCATAATACTTAGTCTCCTCTAGGGTTTGTGGCTCTCTCCCGTGGAAGTGTTCAGCGAACTAGCTGTATCGGACCATGGCCGGTCTGAAGAGAGGTAGGCGTGCTCCCAGCAAGTGTAGCTAGGCGGCCTTTCACTCACCCATATCTATGTCATAAGGGATCGGATCACCCCCTACTCTTACGCTCGTGAGCGTGGAGAAGTCATAGGGAGTCATCGTCATCTCCCCGGCAGTAGAGAAGTGGAAGGAGTTGGTGGTATCCCACCACCGCTCCACCAGTGCACCAAGAAGTGGTCGGCTCGCGATGTGGCGTGATAGCCCAGTGCAAAACAAGCCAAAGCCAGCCACATCGATGATATCGCGTACGTCGATAGGGAGCTCTAGATACCAGTCCCTCGCTGTCGTGGCTCCGTAGCCCTTGATGGAGCGAGAGTCCTCCTGTGATCAGAATAGTGGTATACAGTGATATGAGAACAGGCAGATGAAAGGCAGTGTGAGAAATATAGTGCCAGAGTGTGACTAAGGCAAGAAATACAGTAAGAGGCAAGAAATGCAGTGTAACCATACAGTTGAAGCGAGGAATACAGTTAAAGCAAGAAATGTAATGTGAAGAAAGTATGAGAATACAGTGTGTACGTCGGTGGCACCGTAGGACAAATGGGAGTCTGGCTCCCGCAATAAGAGGTCCTTCAGCACGTGCCGCGCGAACTCTCTGAAATGCCTAATACCCTCGGGTGGCAGTACATGTATCCGGGGATGGCATCTTTCTGGGTCAAAAGGCCGTACCCTTAACGGTAGTGGCTTTGGCTCTACCTCGGGCTCATCCGCCTTGAGAACGGGTGGCAATACATGTAGAACCTCGGGAGGGGCCCCGTCATGTGGAATATCATCTGCCATCTGAAAATGGGTGAAAAGTGGTTAAAAAATGAAGAACAATGGAGAAAAAAGGGCAAACTTGGAAGAAGTGAACCCTAGGAGAGAGAAAATGGAAGGAAAAGTTAAAGCCCGGAAAAAGGCACAAAACCTGAGAGAAACTCGAGGGAAACAAGCCTCAAGTGGTGAAACTCCAAGAAAAAGCATCGAAATAAAATTTCAATCGGTTCAAAACGGAGGAAACAAAGAGGGTTTAGTGAATAAACTTCGCGTGGGGTGTTGGAAAATGCGTAGAAAGCTCGGATTTAGAGAGAAAAAGCACCTAGAGAGAAAGAGAGGGAGGAATTTCGGATATGTAGTTGTGTGGAAATGAGGCCCCAAGCCCTATACTTAAAGATCCGTGGCAAAATGTCCAAAAAGCCCTCAATCTACCACGGGTGGCCAGCAATAGTAATTTGAGGCCGACATGTGGCCAACAACTCTCTCCAGTGGCCGACAAGTGGCTGGTGGTCCTCTCTGGTGTCCTGATGCTGTTTTTGTGCCTTTGTTTTTTGAGTGGTATATGAGAGGTTCTTGATTTGGAAGCTTACAACCACATTCCGGCGTGTGACTATGTTCCACTTGCCGCTGTGAATAAAGTGTATCTTTTGTTGTTGCAAATCTTCGAGAGGTAAATCAAAGGTTGCATCACGTATTGCTTTTGTTTAGTTTAATCGAAATAGCACCTTTGTCATCTTTCTTTTCTCATGTATGTATGTTGCACGTGTGCCTTGCATCATTTTTGAGTTGTGCATAGAACATGCTCATGTCACTCATGCATAGAATACGCTATTGTGGGGAAGTGGTTTGGAAATACTCTTCAGATCCTGGAAGACGCCAATGATCCTCAGCTAGTCACCTGCAAAGATACAAATACTCCAGTCGGGGGTGCCGGAATTAGCACTCCGACGGACAAGTCAGTTCTTCTACTCAAGAAAGCTTGTTGACTAAGTTTTTAGAAGTGATTCTTACATACCTTTACAAATCTGAAGCTCTTGTATTTATACCCATTCTCTGGGCCTCGGGGCCAGAGTCTACTTTTTATTTATTATTCTTTCATTTGTCTTGATATGCCTTCTCAAGTCTATTCGGCCTTAAGAACGTATTCGGCGTCCCAGTTGAGCAGAATGGAGCCGTTCAGTTCCCGGCTCCTCGGGTATACCAGATTTCGTTCCTCTATTCATTCGGCTCCCACAATTGCCCCCCAAGCGTTCTGTCAATGACAGTTGGGTGAAATGCTTGGTTCCGATTTTCAAATACTCTGAACCGAAGTTTGGGGTTAGACTTATCACGCGGACGTTTAATTACTCCCCCTTTAATCGTCATCTCAACTTCCCGACCCTTCGTACACGCCTATTTATTATGATTTAAAATCTGATGTCCTTTCGAATCCGTGTTCTATGACGCTGGTTGCTGGGTTGCTCTTCGAATCGTCCTTGCAATTCTTCCGTCTGTGATACTCTCTTCATTTTTGTAAGTTTTCCTCTCCCCCGCTCTAAAGCTTTTCCTAGTTTGTTTATTCCGTCGCATGTTCTTATAGACAGTAGGTTATGGCGAAACATTTGAAAGACCTCCTTTCGTCAGATCGAATTGTTGGCTTTAGACGTCATTTCTCTATTCCTGACGATGTCCACCTGTCGTTTGTGGCAGACGGCACTCTTGACACGGAGAGAGGAAAAAAAACCACGATTGTCTTTCCCCTTTTGTCAATCGCAGAGGGTGGAGTCCGCTTTCCCCTTCACCCATTCTGAGGGCTGTTCTTCGCCATTGGGATTTGATCCCTTCCCAACCCAATGTGAATTTCTTTAGAATTATAATGGGGGTCGTAGCGCTGAACCATTGCCTTGGAATTAATCTTGGCATTCCTGCCATTCGGCACTGTTATGCTTTGGCCAAGTCCTCTGGTCGACACGGGCGTTACTTCCTCAGAGCTAAGGATACAGATCATCAGTTAATCACTATGCTTTCCAGCTCTGGGAAACGAGTTGATGACGTCATGGTCGTTGTCCGCGACAACTGGGAGTTCGGCGAAGGGGAGGATCGTGTCGATCCTATTCCTAGACGTAGGGGCGAACCAGGTCGCCGAATGCTCTCTTGCTTGTATTGTGTGCTCATATTTGCCATACCCTGTTTTCTTGAGTCTTACGGCTTGTCTTGTGCAGGGAACGATTTTAAAAAAAGTCCAAGCTTCAACTGACGACGCCGTTCTTTCGGACATTAGGATTGCTTTTAGTTATTTCGGCCGTCGCAGTCTTCATAAGCAGGGAAGAGCGGCTCACGTTCTGCTTTGCTACGAGCCTACATATACAACCTTTTCGGCTGCAGAAAACATACCGATTCCGAAGGGGGAAGATTTTCTCGTCGCTCGTATTTTGTCCGACTTCAAAAACTTGAGACAGGTAGTTTTTGAAGGGTCCGATTCGGAGAATATTGAAGTATCCGATACTGCCAAATCAGATCAGCCCGAGGCCGAATCTGAGGAGCTATTGGATTCTGCCGATCCTCCATCTACTTCGGGGCGGGGGAACCTTTCTGTTGACGACGTTCCTCAACGTACAGACAATCTTCCCATCTCGGGATCCACTAACATGGCTGGGTTAAGCCTGATAAAGCTTGTTAAGAAGGCGAATGCGGAGAGGTTAGCTGCACGACGAAGAGCGGAGGGCCTTTCGACCGAACCGCCCACTAGTGAATCTCAACATTCCCTTCCAGTTACCGAATCAAAATCCTTGGGAGTTGTTGAGGAGGCGGCAACAAATAAGAATGCCGAATCCGCATTGGTTGGGAAAGCCGTTCAGGATGTTGAGGGAAAGGCGGAGAAACGCGCTAGGGATCGTGAGGTCGGTTTAGAAGATCACGGCGGCAAACGTCCTCGAATGGGGGGATCGAGTGAGGTTGTGCCCTTTGTGATTCGACCGATGGTAAGAAACATGCCGGTTCCTTCGGATGCCTCGGCGTGTAAAGACCCAGAGGTCGCGTTCGGCGTGGCAACGTCTTTGTCGTTGCCGTGTGATATGGAGGCTTTCCAGTTGGAACCGGATTTGAATGCGACAATGTTAGCCGCGCAGTCGGCCCTTTTGGTGCGTATTCTGACTTTTCCTTCACTTCATCCAAACATTGTTCGCGTTATGTTTTCTGAATTTTTCTTTTGCAGACCGTTGGTAGGATAGCCGATGTAGGCCGCCGTCATCTCGACGCCGTCAAGCAGATTAGTCATTTACGAAAGCAAGTTGAGGGTCAGAGGAAAAGGGCCGAGGACGAATTTCTAAGAGTGAACTAGGAAGCTTCTCGGGCAGAGGACGAGGTAGAGAAAGCTCGTCATGCGGATAAGTTGAGAGCGGAGGCCGAGAAGAAGGCCGACGATATGGAAGCTGCACTTGGCTTGTCCCAAAAGGCAGTTGTCGGCCTGGAGGCTGAGTTGGCTGAAATGAAGGCGGCGAAGGAGATTGCCGATTCAAAAGTTTTTGAAGCCGGGAAAGAGGCTGGACTCGCCGAGTATGTGGACCAGGTCTCTCGGTTTGAGAATCGGGGCTTCAAACATGGTTGGCACAAGGCCCTTGCTGCAGCTGGAGTTTCGCTGAATATGCCAATACCGTATGAGCAAGTGGACATCGATCCGTTGGAGACTGATTCCGAGGGTTGATCTTTACGATACGCAATTGTTATGATTTCGAGAAAGTACTTTTTCCGTTTGTTTTTGTTATTTTGTATTTGTTTATCGGACATTTTTCATGTTTTTCATGCGGGTTGATATTATAAAAGTTATGATACAGAAATGGACGTCGATACTTTTTTGTAGTTATAAAATGTTATGAATTCTGCTCAATGTGCTGATGTTTCCGTATGTGCTGATGTTTCCGTAATTTTATGGTGATATTTCTTAATAGATCTAAAATCTGCCCTTGCCTTGGCCAGGGCGCAAGCGTGAAGAGCCTAACGGTTCATACTCATGGGCTGGCCGAGGCATCTTTGAAAAGGTGGTCGAGTAAAACGGGCCTGACTAGATTCATAAATCTGCCCTTGCCTTGGCCAGCGCGTGAGCGCAAGCGTGAAGAGCCGAATCGGTTCATACTCGTGGGCTGGCCGAGGCATTCTTTGAAAAGGTGGCCGAGTAAAACGGGGCTGACTAGATTAATAAATCTGCCCTTGCCTTGGCCAGGGCGCGAGCGTGAAGAACCGAACGGTTCATACACTCGTGGGCTGGCTGAGGCATCTTTGAAAAGGTGCCGAGTAAAACGGGGCCGACTAGATTAATAAATCTGCCTTGCCTTGGCCAGGGCGCGAGCGTGAAGAGCCAAACGTTCATACTCGTGGGCTGGCCGAGGCATCTTTGAAAAGGTGCCGAGTAAAACGGGGCCGACTAGATTAATAAATCAGCCCTTGCCTTGGCCAGGGCGCGAGCGTGAAGAGCCGAATCGGTTCATACTCGTGGGCTGGTCGAGGCATTCTTTGAAAAGGTGGCCGAGTAAAACGGGGCCGACTAGATTAATAAATTTGCCCTTGCCTTGGCCAGGGCGCGAGCGTGAAGAGCCGAACGGTTCATACTCGTGGGCTGGCCGAGGCATCTTTGAAAAGGTGGCGAGTAAAACGGGGCCGACTAGATTAATAAATCTGCCCTTGCCTTGGCCAGGGCGCGAGCGTGAAGAGCCGAACGGTTCATACTCGTGGGCTGGCCGAGGCATCTTGAAAGGGTGGCCGAGTAAAACGGGGCCGACTAGATTAATAAATCTGCCATTGCCTTGGCCAGGGCGCGAGCGTGAAGAACCGAACGGTTCATACTCATGGGCACGCGGATCATCGTCCGACGTTTGGCGTTCGGTCATACCGACGCTGCCTTGGAGGAGTTGCGCGTATCTCGGAACAAATGGGGTAAGTTCGTACCAAGGGTCCTATTTATTTGGGTACAAGGTTGAGCCAATACTGGGGAAGGACCAAGATTGGCTGAATTCAAACGTCGAAATGTATCGCAGCAGCGAGCCCACTGGTAGGGGAAGAAGAGCGTCCAAGGATCGGGAAAAACAGCAGCGCCTTAGTCGTCGAAGCAGGTCCCCTCAACGGGACGGTCAACGGGGAGGTTCCCCATGCCCGTGACCGGGAATCGAGGTGGACGTGACGTCGCGACCAATTAATTTTGCGGTTTTTGTGAAGAATAAATCGATGACAGAGGCAGATTCCATCATTAAAGATCCAGATGTGGCAGTCGAGTTTGCTCGACAGATTTTTCCACCAGAAGTCCAACAATCGATGGTTGGTCGTCGTGATTTCGAAGTGTTTCGGGACAGCATACATGGGGCTGTAAAGGGGTTGTATAATGCTTATGAAATCGGCATGCGTCTGCGTGAAATGAGACGCGACATTGAGAAAAAGGACGAAAGGAATCGCGGTCTGGAAGCTCGCGCGAAAAAGGCCAAGAGTGAGCTTCGGGAGCTTGAGAAGGTTCGAATGGCTGAGCCGGCGACGGTCGGTCAACTTTAAGTGGGTGGAAATACGTCCCAAAAGGCCCCGGGTTACGAGAAAGGATATGAGGACGGTTTCAAGGCCGGGGTTGATAAAACCAAGACAGACCTTGCTGAGGAAGTTTGTCGATGCGAAAATCGCGGTTTTAAGCATGGCTGGATCAAGGCCCTTCAAACCGTGGAAGTTCTTGGGTCCCTAGGCATAGATTCGGCTTCACCCTTATACCATCGACATTACCTTCCCTATTCCGAATTTGAAATGGAGAAGAGCGACGATGAGGAGGCCGATTAACTAGAGTGTAATGCAATAACAGGCTTCACTATGAATAAATAGGCTTTCATTTTCAATGTCCGTCTTTGATCGTAAAATATTTTGATTGTAAAATATTTCTAGTTCAAACGTGTCGATTCATTTTATTGGAATATTTAGATTTTGATTAGAATATTGTGCACTGCATGGTATAAACGTTCAGAAATGCATTAGTCGGCCCTAAGGCGTCATACACCAAAGGGGCTCCGTATCCGGAGACTTGTTTGGGCCAATCGTGACATCCACGAAGGGCGCTCCGAATCCGGAGACTTATTCGGCCCTAAGGCGTCATGCCCCAAAGGGTGCTCCGAATCCGGAGACTTGTTTGGGCCAATCGTGACATCCACGAAGGGCGCTCCGAATCCGGAAACTTATTCGGCCCTTAGGCGTCATGCCCCAAAGGGCGCTCCAAATCCGGAGAATTATTCGGCCCTAAGGCGTCATGCCCCAAAGGGCGCTCCGAATCTGAAGACTTATTCGGCCCTAAGGCGTCGTGCCCCAAAGGGCGCTCCGAATCCGGAGACTTGTTTGGGCCAATCGTGACATCCACGAAGGGCGCTCCGAATCCGGAGACTTATTCGGCCCTAAGGCGTCATGCCCCAAAGGGCGCTCCGAATCCGGAGACTTATTCGGCCCTAAGGCGTCGTGCCCCAAAGGGCGCTCCGAATCCGGAGACTTATTTGGGCCAATCGTGACATCCACGGAGGGCGCTCCGAATCCGGAGACTTATTCGGCCCTAAGGCGTCATGCCCCAAAGGGCGCTCCGAATCCGGAGACTTGTTTGGGCCAATCGTGACATCCATGAAGGGCGCTCCGAATCCGGAGACTTATTCGGCCCTAAGGCGTCATGCCCCAAAGGGCGCTCCGAATCCGGAGACTTATTCGGCCCTAAGGCGTCGTGCCCTAAAGGGCGCTCCGAATCCGGAGACTTATTCGGCCCTAAGGCGTCGTGCCCCAAAGGGCGCTCCGAATCCGGAGACTTATTCGGCCCTAAGGCGTCATGCCCCAAAGGGCGCTCCGAATCCGGAGACTTATTCGGCCCTAAGGCGTCGTGCCCCAAAGGGCGCTCCGAATCCGGAGACTTGTTTGGGCCAATCGTGACATCCATGGAGGGCACTCCGAATCCGGAGACTTATTCGGCCCTAAGGCGTCATGCCCCAAAGGGCGCTCCGAATCCGGAGACTTGTTTGGGCCAATCGTGACATCCACGAAGGGCGCTCCGAATCCGGAGACTTATTCGGCCCTAAGGTGTCGTGCACCAAAGGGGGCTCCGAATCCGGAGACTTGTTTTGGCCAATCGTGACATCCACGAAGGGCGCTCCGAATCCGGAGACTTGTTTGGGCCAATCGTGACATCCACGAAGGGCGCTCCGAATCCGAGACTTATTCGGCAATCGTGACATCCACGAAGGGCGCTCCGAATCCGGAGACTTATTCAGCCCTAAGGTGTCGTGCACCAAAGGGGGCTCCGAATCCGGAGACTTGTTTTGGCCAATCGTGACATCCACGAAGGGCGCTCCGAATCCGGAGACTTATTCGGCCAATCGTGACATCCACGAAGGGCGCTCCGAATCCGGAGACTTGTTTTGGCCCTAGATGTTGAGCTCAAACATGTAAAAACACGAAACCTTGCATTACAATGACATGTGTACAAGTGTCAAGCCCACAGGTCGGGTCATTGATAAAATTTACGTAGATGTGTTGAATTCCACGGCCGTGGCAGGCTTCTTCCTGACATGTCTGAGAGCCGATATGCCCCTGCGCCTGCAATGGAATCTATCTGATAGGGGCCGTCCCAGTTCGGACCAAGCTTTCCATCGGCTGGCCTCCGGTCGGCTGGCAGTACCTTTTTTAGGACCAATTCTCCTGGATTGTAGCGGCGCAACTGAACTCGCCGATTGTATGACTTAGCGAGCTGCTGCTGATAGCGTGCTATGGATGCTAAGGTGCGGTCTCTTCGTTCTTCAATCAGAACCAGGTCCAGGGCGAGCATCATGTCATTTCGGCCTGTGTCAAAGGCTTGCGATCTCAAAGTTGGTAAGCCGATCTCTAGGGGTAAGATTGCCTGGGTTCCAAAGCATAAGGCAAACGACGTTTCTCCGGTAGATCGTCTTGGCGTTGTACGATGGGCCCACAGTACACTCGGCAACTCTTCAACCCATCTGCCTTTGGCATTTTCCAGCCTCTTTTTGATGCCGTCCAAGATGGATTTGTTTGAAGCTTTCGCTTGACCGTTACTTTGGGGGTAGGCTGGCGTAGAGAAGTAAGGCTCAATACCATATTTGCTGCACAATTCTCGGTATACGCCACAATCGAACTGGGTACCATTATCCGAGATCAATGCTCTTGGAATGCCGAATCGTGTAATGATGTTCCTCCACACGAAGCGCTTAATGTCGGAATCTCGTATATGGTTAGAGCCTCCGCTTCGACCCACTTTGTGAAGTAATCGGTTGCTACGATTAGAAATCGCTTGTTCCCTGGGGCCCTCGGCAATGGTCCTACGATATCAAGTCCCCACTGAGCAAACGGCCAGGGGCTTGTGATAGAATTCAAAGCTTCTGCCGGCTGATAGGTTAGTGGGGAGAACTTTTGGCATTGTTCGCATTTCTTGACATAATTTTCTGCGTCGGCTCTCATCGTCGGCCAATAATATCCCTGTGTTATCGCCCGATGGGCCAGGGAGCGTCCCCCGAATGGGCACCACAGCTGCCCTCGTGTATCTCAGTGAGCAGCTCCTCTACTCTGTCCGGGTGCACGCATTCCAAGTATGGACCAGAGAGGGACTTTTTGTAAAGCCCTCCTTGTGGATCTAAGTAGTACCGCAGGGCCTTGTTTCGCAGTTTGTGTGCTTCTTTTTTGTCCTCTGGGAGTAATGCATCAGTTTTCTTGCTGCCATGACCAAGGCTAGGACGAGTTTTTCCAGCGGTAGGTAGCGTGTTTCGGCGTCCACCATTGCCTTGCTCACATAATACACTGGCTGTTGCTGCCCTTCCTCATCTTTTAATAATACGGCGCTGACGGCCCTGTCGGAGACTGCCAGATATAGAATGAGGGGGTCACCGGTGGCGGGTGTTGTTAGAAGAGGTACTGTCCGGAGGTAGGTCTTGAGCCCGTTAAAAGCTGCTTTGCATTCGGCGGACCATTCGAAAGCTCTGCCCTGACGTAGTGTCTGAAAGAATTGTCTGCAGCGGTCTGTAGATCGGCTGATGAACCTGTTGAGTGCAGCAGCCATTCCCATCAACTTTTGGACTTCTTTCACTGAACGGGGGGAACTCAGTTCCAAAATTGCTGTGACTTGCCTCGGGTTGGCTTCGATTCCTCAGTGGTTGACGATATAACCCAGGAATTTGCCGGAGCCGATCTCGAATGCGCATTTGGAAGCGTTTAGCTTCATTCTGTATTTGCGTAGGGTGTTGAATGTCTTTTCCAGATTGGCTATATGGTTTTGTTCTTCTTTGGATTTGACCACCATGTCGTCGATGTATACTTCCATAGTGTGTCCGAGTTGTTCTTTGAACATCGTGGTGACCAGTCTTTGGTAAGTTGCCCCTGCATTCTTCAGTCCAAAAGGCATAACCCTGTAGCAGTAGGTTCCTCTTGGAGTGAAGAATGCAGTTTTGTCCTGATCATCCGGATTCATGGCGATCTGATGGTAGCCCCTGTAAGCATTGAGGAAACTCATGCGCCGGTGGCGTGCCGTCGCATCGACGAGTTGGTCAATTCTCGGTAAGGGGAAGCAGTCTTTGGGGCAAGCTTTGTTCAGATCTGTGAAATCGACGCACACTCGCCAAGTTCCATTTTTCTTTTTCACCACCACTGTGTTGGAGAGCCACGTGGGGTAGGTGACTTCTCTGATTGCCCCGGCGTCAAGCAATTTGTCAACTTCTTCTACAACGGCGGCGGTATGTTCTGCGGAGGATCGCCGGCCTTTCTGAATGATCGGCTTGCACCGGGGGTCAACATTTAGATGGTGCTGTGAGACTGACGGGTCTATTCCCGGCATCTCGTATGGAGTCCACGCAAAGACGTCGAGGTTGCCGAGTAAGAAAGTGATCAGCTGCTGTCTATCGACCTGGCTCAGAGAGGCGCCGATCATAAAAAACTTTTCCGGGCTTCCATCAATGTCAGCCCGGTCTAAACCTTCCGTGGCCTTTTCGTTTGGTTGACGCCCGACGTCATCCAGGATCTCTCGACTGGGCACTTCAATGGAGTTTACTTGCAGTTCCTTCGGCGTCTTGGCGGCGAGAAGGTAACATGCTTGCGCTGACTGTTGAGAGCCACGGATCTGCTCAACGCCGTGTTCCGTTGGGAAACGTAGCAGCTGGTGGTAGGTGCTTGGGACGGCCTGCAGGGTATGCAACCATGATCGCCCCATGATGAGATTGTACGGCGACGGTAGCCTGACGACCAAGAATTCCACGTCCACTGTTCTAGAGCCAGCTCGAACGGGTAGACTGATCTTTCCCAATGGGTACTCCGGGTTGGCGTTGAAGCCGAATAGTGGATAAGGAGTTGGAGTCAGATCCGAATCGTTGAACCCGAGTTTGACGAAGGTTTTATAGTACATAACCTCCGAAGTGCTTCCCTGGTCGATAAGGACGCGTTCGACGGTGAACCTGTTTACGCGTAGCGCGACAACCAGAGGATCTATGTGAGGGAGTGTTACGTAGCTCAAATCAGAGTCGTCGAAGGTGATGCTTGGCGCTTCTCGGAGCTGGGGTCGCTTTGTTGGTGTGAACTGATGCTGGGGGCCTGGAAGTGACTGGATTGCATGTACAGTCGGGGCTATCGGCAGGCTGTATATCATATGTACGGTGTCAAGCGGGACGCCTCTTGGGCGACGTGCGTCCTCTGTCACCTCCTCAAGGTAATCGGTTAAGGCGCGGCGACCATCGGCATTGTGCTGTTGGCCTCGAGGTCGTTGAGGACTTGCCCTTGGGAATCGCTCAGGAACCTTGAGCCCTGCCCATTTGGACTTTGCTTTTTCTAAGGCCAAATCGCGGCGAAGGCGTTCGTTCTCAGCGATGATGTTGTCCAAACTCTGTTGGGTCTGTCTGGCTTGTTCTATGGTCGCTTGCATTGTCTCCTTCGTTGAAGTCATTGGTGAATTAGAGTTCGAGGCGCGTCGCTGCGCGACGGTTTCCTTTCCGAGCGTATTTGCCGGAGTGAAGTCGTCTCTCTGTGCGGTCTCGTCGGTGGCTATCGGAGGATCTTTAGTCACATCTTTCATGGATATATTTGAGTATTCCCACAGACGGCGCCAATTGTGGGGAAGTGGTTTGGAAATACTCTTCAGATCCTGGAAGACGCCAATGATCCTCAGCTAGTCACCTGCAAAGATACAAATACTCCGGTCGGGGGTGCCGAAATTAGCACTCCGACGGACAAGTCAGTTCTTCTACTCAAGAAAGCTTGTTGACTAAGTTTTTAGAAGTGATTCTTACATACCTTTACAAATCTGAAGCTCTTGTATTTATACCCATTCTCTGGGCCTCGGGGCCAGAGTCTACTTTTTATTTATTATTCTTTCATTTGTCCTGATATGCCTTCTCAAGTCTATTCGGCCTTAAGAACGTATTCGGCGTCCCAGTTGAGCAGAATGGAGCCGTTCAGTTCCCGGCTCCTCGGGTATACCAGATTTCGTTCCTCTATTCATTCGGCTCCCACAGCTATCAATCTTGCATAGAACGCGCCATTAATTCCGCAAAGAATATGCTCTTGCTCATGCTCATTGTTTTATGCAGAACATGCTTTTATTTCATGCATAGAACATGCTTTCGATTGACATCATACATCGATTGTCCATCTTGAATTGAATACTTTGTGCATCTATCGCATGCATTTACTTTGTGTATCTATCGCATGCATTTACTTTGTGCATCTATCGCATGTATTTACTTTGTGCATCTATCGCACGCATTTATTTTGTGCATCTATCGCACTTGCTCACTTTGTGCATCTATCGCATACTAACCGGCAAACGATACTGTATGTACGGTTTATTCGGAGGAGTTCCGAATGAATTCATTTGTATCTCGGTAGGAGAACCTGCACCTTCATTCTGTGCATCTATCGCACTTGTTTACCTTCGTGCATCTATCACACACCACTCTCCTATTTCTCAGGACGTGTGAAGCATGGCCCCGAGCGGTATTTGTTTCTCAGGATGCGTGAAACGCAGCCCTGGGTGGGTTTTATCTCGGGACGTGTGAAACATAACCCCGAGCGGTTTTTGTTTCTCAGGACGCGTGAAACGCAGCCCTGGACGGGTTTTATCTCAGGACGTGTGAAACACGGTCCCGAGCGATTTTTGTTTCTCAGGACGTGTGAAACGCAGCCTTGGGCGGGTTTTACCTCGGGACGTGTAAAACACAGCTTCGAGTAGTTTTTGTTTCGCAGGACGCGTGAAACGCGACCCTAGGCGGGTTTTACCTCAAGACATGTGAAACATGGCCCCGAGCGATTTTGTTTCTTAGGACACGTGAAACGCGACCCTGGGCGAGTTTTACCTTGGGACATGCGAAGCACGTTCTCGAGCGGTTGTTTATCTCAAGACACGTGATGCGCGGCCTTGGACGGGTTTCATCTTAGGATGCGTGAAACACGAACCCGAGCGGCTTTTCTTATCTTCTCATAATTTCAACGTGATTAGAGTTTCTCAGGACGTATGACGTGCGATCCTGGGCAGGTTTTATCTCGGGACGTGCAAAGCACGTACCTGAGCAGTTTTCTTGTTATCCCAAGACGCGTGAAACGCAGCCCTGGGCAGGTTTCATCTCGGGACGTGCAAAGCACGTGCCTGAGCAAGTTTTATCTCGGGACGTTTGAAACACAACCTTGAGTGGTTTTCAGTTTCTCGGGACGCGTTAAATGCGACTCTGAGCGATGTTTTCTTTCCTTGTCTTGTGTTTTGGCGTGGTTAGAGTGCGTTTCATCTCTTGTATGGAAACCTGTGTTGGTTTTAAGCTTGAAGCTGCTCATTCATACGTTGTTATCTTGCTTATTGTTGTCATCATTGCTTATCGCATGTTGTTATTGCTTATTGCATCATCTCGCATGATTATAAGTTTTCAAAACAGTCAGCTTCGTAAAGCGTGTTAGTCCAGCTTTCAAAGTTTTCTTCATGCATATCATTTACATCTTGCCCCAGAACTACGCTGGTTTGATTCATTGCAAAGGGATACGCAGGTAGCTTGCTGGCGCAACCATTTTCTTTTTGTTTTGTTTGTTTGTCCAAGTCTTTCGGCCTTGTCAAAATGGATCGTCTTCAGGCTTTGACATTCACTCACGTCATTTCATGACTTCAAGCTTTGTCAAAGAAGGGCAACTGTAGACACCCCATTTTTGACCGTCCTCGAGACTTGTACATCATCGCTTGTGTACTCGATAATTATGACTGCATGTGCTCGTTTTAGTGCTCGAAGTCCTCGGCGAAATGCCCCGTCTTTGAGCCTTTAAACCCTATCCATTCTATGCATTGTTTTAGACCAAAACCCTAGTGCCTCAAACCTCAAGACCCTGGGACCTATCGACCTCCTCAGGTGGGCTGCTGGCCACCTTTTGTGGGCTGCCAGCCACCCTTGTGCCTTGTCGGCCAATGGTGTCAGTGTCTTTTTTCAGATATTTTGTTGACAACTATGCCAGCTATTGACACAATTGGCTATATCTCCCTACACGTGTATGGAGGGATATATCTTAGCCAAATGCATGTTTTTCTATATATAGGGGGTATCCTCCCCCATTTTTGAGGGTTAGAATTTTTGGAGCAAAAATCATCTCTCTCTCTCTACATTTATACACCACACTTTTGCCTACACCTCCTTAACCAAAGTGGTTCATCTTTGAGCTGAGGTTCCTTGAGGCCTTCTTGGAGCTCTAGAAGGTGGTTTTGGCTTGAATTGTTACCTAGAGTTGGTCTTCCCTTCAAGAGGTATAACACTTGCCTTTTTAACTTGCTTTGCATTCTTGTTTTTCTTATCTTTTCCTACTGATTTTAGGCTGTTTTTGGGCTATAAAAACTCCATTTTTGTGGGCTGAAATTGGTGGTTGTAGGCCATTTAAAGGTAGGGGGTGGTTTACCCTTCTTTCTTCCTTATTTGTAAGGCCTTTCCACCTTTGTGTCCCACTTTCAAACCATCTTTTTTTGGGCTTTTGAACACTAAATTTTAGAGTAATTTCAGTAGTGAAAATCATGTTTTGAAGTCCAAATTTGGAGAGGTTAGCCTCCCCTCCTTGTGCCTTGTTTGCTAGCCTGGTTAGCTCTATGTGTTAGCTTAATTTTATAGCCCTTTATAGCTTAATTCCAGCATGTTTTAACCTTTGTTTTGGACTGTCTTGCCTCTATTTTTGGCTGGTTGTTGCATTTGAGTCTTGTTTTGTATGCTTCTAGTGTAAATGTCCTCACAAGCTTGGTGTTTTAGGCCTTTAGACACCACTTGTTTGAGTTGATTGCATTGTTTTAGTGCTTTTCTCACTTAATTTCAGCAAGCATAATCTTTGCAACCTCTCCCATTTCTTGACTCTTTGTTTGCTTTGAGGGTTGTTTCAACCTTAAGGATTGTTTAAGCTTGAGATCGAGGTCCATGCTTAATGGTTTAATCCTTTTTTGGGGGTTCATTATCAACGGCATGACACCTCTCTCTTGCTTTACACTACCTCTTGTTTGACACTTCCTTCTCTTTTAGAGGACTCAACTCACCAATGGACTTAATTGGTTAAAGAATGAAAGGGTAATTAAAATGAGTAACTAAAGTTGAAACTAAAATTGTGCATTGTGTTTCAGTGTGTTCAATCGGACGTTAATTTGAATACAAGGAAAATTGGGACATTTCATACTCAAAGTGATGAAATGTGCCAAGTTTCCTAGATCTCCATTGCCCTTGATCATGCATGATAGGGTGAAGGTTGTGAGTCTTGTTTGTGCATTTATTAACTTGTGCACGTTGGTTCTTTAGCCATTATGCAATGAAATTGCTTGATTGATGGTTTTTGAACCAAGTGTATTACTCATTTGAGCTTGCATTGATGATAATGAGAGATACACACTACAAACAACCTGTGAGAATACTCTCTCTTTGTTCTGTTTGCTCTCTGTTGCAGCAAGAAATGGTGCATCATCAGTGGCCGGCCGGCCACTGTTTCTGGCCTGCAGGCCACCAATGTTGGACGACAACCCCCAACTGGTGGCCGCCTGGCCACCACTTATGGCCTGCCCGCCACTAGTGAATTTTTGCTAGAATGCTTGTGAAGCAGAGCAAAGTTGGTCTAGAAGAGGAAAACCAGTTCAAGGGTTGTGCAACAGAGGCTTTCGAGAGTAAACAGTGGACGTTCTTCGGGTGGAAACCGAGCATGCATGGGCCTCCTTCGCTTCCCGGACTAGTTAATTAGTTAGTCATAGTTGTGTTGTATCTAATTAAAGTGTTGTAATTATTTAATTAGATTAGTTATTTAGTTAATTCATGTTGTAATTAATTAGTTAGCTAGTTTAATTAGTCACTTTGTAATTAATTAGTTAATGTAGTTAGCTAATTAGCTTTGTATTGTACTTATTTAATTAGCTTAAAGTAGTTAATTAAATTAGTTCGTCATTGTTGTAATAATTAATTAGCTTAGCATAATTAATTATTTATTTGTTTGTTGTAATATTTAATTAGCTTAGTTAGCTAGCTTATTTATTCAAGTTTTGTAATAATTAGTTAAGTAGTTTAGCTTAGCTAGTTTATTCATTCGGACCTTCCTGCGTGAGAGCATTGATGTCGTAATACTGTGTATATCTTCCAACCCCACGTCTTTCTCTTTTTTATTTATCCGCTTTTGATGGTTAGATTAGGAACCTCACGTTTCAATTAGCATACCATATGGTTGCATCCATTCATTTGCCTTACAAGCACCGAGGCTCGGTCCATCATTCTAACTGCATTGTTAGTTTAATACTTCTTTGAATACGTGTTTAAACGCATTTTATGAAATTGTTGCAAATAGCATGTTAAGTAGCCGAGCTTATTTTAGTTGCATTTTTTCATGCGTTGTATTAGCCATCTTGTATAGTTAGGTTTCATGCATATTTTTTTCTAACTCTTTTGTTTTATTTTAGCTTGGAGTACTAGGTGAGTTTTTTTTAGTGTTTTAGCGTACTTGCATGAGTGCGAGTGACTGCCATGACTAGCATGCTTGCCATGAGGCTAAGTGCTTACTTGTTAAACTGTTTGAATGCCTGTGGATGAAGGCTTGTTTTTTGAATTGGAATGATTTGATGAATGTACATTTAAGCCCATTTTGTCAAGTGGCAAATTCACAAGCTTTAAGCCCACTTTGTTAAGTGGCAAATTCAAATCTTTTTCGAAAAACAAACATGAAATTGAATTTTTCCAATTCAAGCAAACTATTCTATACCTTGTGTGTGTGCATCACATAGTAGTGCTAGCCTAATAAACTGGAATAAGAACATATAATGTACATAAAAATCATATCATGATTAGTAGAGGCCGATCTTTGATCGGGTGAGCGGGGGTGCTCAATTTGTGACCTTCCCCTCTCGTACCTAAGTTCCCGAGCCGAGACCATCTTGGTGATGATGGACACGTAGCCTTTTGGCACGAGTCATGGGTTTCCTAAATTTTCCCAAAATAAAATATTTAGGTGGCGACTCTGTATCTGGCAAAGCAGTCCAATTTTGGCATTTTTGATTCAAAATCGATTTTCCAAAAGATTTGCCGGATTTGGACTCTTTGGTGTTTATCAATTTCACATTGCACTTGTGAGATTAGATTCAAAACTGCGGGAGTCCGAACTTTAGGGCTTATATATTTGAACTTTTGAAAGGGGCGTAAAAAAGTCGAGCTACACTTACGTGCCAAGCACTAACATGACTTGAGAATTGGACTTACGTGTACTACACTGTTGGTGTTTTTGAAAAGCTTGATGATGCAAATGCCATGGAAGGTGACGAGATGGAACAAAGATAAAGCTACGAAGATAACAAAAGAAAGAGAAGGACCTCATGCAAATGACATAAAGCAAGCTAACAACTGTGGAAAGTATAAGGAACGGCATACCACACATACAAGCATGCTGTAGACACCCCATTTTTGACCGCCCTTAAGACTTGGGCGCTACTGATTGCTTACTTGGTGATGAAAGTTGTGCAGTGCAAAGGTTCGATTTCTTCGCCAAGAAGAGCTTCAAATCCCAACCTTACAACCCATTTTGGACCAAAACTGTTTTGAACAAAATGATTTTTAGACCTTAAAACCCTCTCTTTCAAAATATTTTTGAAAAAAAAGTTTCTACGATGTTCCAAGGCTCGCATTTCCTTAAATGTTGCGCTTTTTGGTAAACCGAGCAAGGACAGAGTGGGAATAAATGAAAGAGAGATGAAATCTTTGAAAAAATCTTTAAAACATCTTGTTTAGAGGTTTGGAGGTGAAGAAAATATGAGAGAAGAGAAGAAAACTAGCTGAGGAGAAGTTAGGCATGAATTCGATTAAACCGAAACTGAGTAGTCTTCACTAAAATGACCATAACATTTTTCACACTTGGAATTTTGATGCAAGGCTACAGCAATTGGAAAGAAGACTTCTGGGGCTTCATTTTAGGCTCAAGAATGACCTGCAAAGGAGTCCAGATGAAGGAGTTATGCCCATTTGAAGTTGGACCTGGAGAGCAGATTTTTCTGCCGGCCACAAATGATCCTTGCCAGCCATCAATGATCCCCTGCCGGCCACTGGTGTCAAAAATCAGATTTTTTTTGCAGATTTTTACCTCCAACTGTTTCCAGATTGCTCCAGCTATACATTTGTTGATATTTTTGAACTGAAGTCATATATTTCTATATATAGAGGCCATTCTCTATGGTTTTCAAGGTTGAAAAAAGTTTGGGAGCCCCTCTCTCCACAAATCCTCTCTCTCTAGATTTCCCTCTCTCTAGAGCTTTTGTACTTAGAAGCTTGCATACATCAAACTTTAACCTATCAAACCTTAACCAAAGTGGTTCATCTTTGGGCTGAAGTTGCTTGAAGCTATCTTGGAGCTCCTTAAGTGGCTTTTGGCTTGAATTGGTGCCAAGAATCACTCTTCCCTTCAAGAGGTATAACTATTACCCTTTAAGCTTGTTTTCATACTTGTTTTTGCCATCTTTTTGTGCTATTTTTGGGGTGGTTTTGAACTGAAAAAAATCTTTGTTTTTATGGTTTAAAAATGGTGGTTTGAGGTTCCTTTTGAGTTAGGGGTGGTTCACCCTTTTGTTCCTTGGTTTGTTAAGCTTTTGTGCTATCTTTTCATCACTTTCAAACCAACTCTTTTGGCCTTTTAACCACTGAAATTCAGAGGTTTTTCAGCAGTAAAAACTTTGTTTTGAGGTCCAAAATTAGAGGGGTTAGCCTCCTCTCCTGTGTCTTGCTTCCATGCCTAGGTTGCTTCACATGTTAGCTTGATTTTCTAGCTTAACTTAGCCTAATTCAAGCATGATTTAGCTACTGTTTTGGCATGTTTTAGCTCTGTTTTGGGCTGGTTAAAGCACTTGAGGCTTGCTTTGTATGCTTGTAGTGCAATTGTGCTTAATAGTCTAATTTGTGCTATGTTTTGGCCTTTTATTCTAGCTATTTTTAGCTTACTTCAAGCATGTTTTAGAACTCCTTTTAAGCAATTTTAGGACTGCTTTGAAGTGTTTGTCCCTTGTGAGCTTTGTATTGCATGCTTATAGTGTAGTGATCTTCACTAGTTTGGTGTTTTTGGCTTTTAAACATGTTTTGCATGAGTTACTTGCATGTTGTAGTATCATTTTGCATGTATTTCCAGCATTGAAATATCTGCAACCTCCCTCATTTCTTCACTTTTTCATTTTCTTTGAGGGTTGGCTAGTCTTAGGGTTGTGTTTAAGCTTGAGATTGAGACTTGTGCTTAATGGTTTTAATCCTCTTTTGGGGGTTTCTACTAACCAACGGCATGATCTCTCTCATGCCTTAAGTCATCCCTTGGTTGACACCTCTTTCATTAGAGGACTCTCACTTTGGACTTAACCGGTTAAAGAATGGATCGGTAACTAAAATGAGTAAATAAAATTGAACAAGTAAAACTTGAGCAAGATAAACATTTTGTGTGTTGCATTGCATGTGTTCAATCGGACGTTATATTGAACACAAGGAAGATTGGAGTATTTCATACTTGAAGTGATGAAATGAGTCAATCTCCTTGGTCTCCATTGCCTTTGATCACACATGATAAGGCAATGGCCTCGAGTCTTGTTTTGTGCATTTATTGAAATTGTACTCCTTGGATCTTTGGCCATCATGCATTGAGAATGCTTGATTGGTGGTTTTGGATCCAAGTGTGCCACTCCTTTGAGGTTTTGAGATGATAAGGAGAGGCCTAGTACAAATAAACCCCTGGAAAAACCTTCATTTTCCTCTGTTTGTGCTCTGTTGCAGTGTGGTGACTCAGAGCACTAGTGGCCGGTAGAGGCTTATCCATGGCTGGCAGTGCCTCATATTTGGCCGGCAATGCACATTTTTGGCCAGCAGGGGGCTGGCAGCAACCTTCCATGGCTGGTAGGCCACTGGTGCAATCCTCAGCAAGAGTTTGGTAAGGTGGAGTAGTATGTTCTTGGAGTATGTTTAATTCTACAAACAGAGCCTCTCGGGAGCAAAACAAAAGGCTTTTCAGGGCGAAAACCGAGTGCATGCATCCTTACTTCCCGAAGCAGAGCTGAGGTAGTGTAGTTAAACATTTTACATGTTTAGTTAGCTTGTGTTGTAATTCAATTAATTAGCTGTTAATTAGTTAAGTGTTGTAATAATTAGTAATTAGTTTGCTAGTTATTCGTTTGATTTGTAATAATTAATCTAATTAGTTTAATTAGATTAGTTAGTTAGCTTAGCTTAGATTAGCTTAGCATATTCATTCGGACCCTCCTTCGTGAGGGCACAATGTTGTAATAAGTGTGCGTGCGTGTGTGTATGTCTTCCAACCACACGTCTTTCTCCCTTTTAGTTAACCGCTTTCGATGGTTAGATTATGGACATTTTTCAATTAGCATACCTTATGCTTGCATGTTTGCATCCATTCATTTGTCTTGCATGCACCGAGGCTCAGCGCATCATTCAAACTACATTGTTAATTCAATACTTCTTTGAATACGTGTTCTAAAGCATGTTGTTCAAGTTGCTTCAAATGCCATATTAGTAGTTGAGCCTATTAATTGCATTCTTTGCATGTGTTGCATTAGGAATCTTGTATAGTTAGGATCATGCATTTTTCTAACTAGTTTTTGTTTTGGCTTGGAGTACTTGGTGAGTTTTATGCTTTAGCATGCTTGCATGAGTGTGTTTACCATGTTGCCATGATAGCATGCTTGCCGTGAAGTTATTTGCTTGCTAAATTGCATGAATGCCTGTGGATGAAGGCTTTGTTGTTTGAATTTGAACAATTCAACGAGTGTGAGTTTTCAGCCCACTTTGTGAAGTGGCAAATCATGTTTTAAGCCTATCATGTTTAATGGAAAATCCACGTTTTAGCCCACTTGAGGGTGGCAAATTCAAACCATTTTCGAAAACAAACATGAGTTGATTTGTTCCAAGTCTTGCGACTCAGTTTATACTTGCTCATATGTGCGTCACATAGTAAAGTTAGCTAATAACCGGAATAAGAACACATGAGGTTTATAAAACAACACATCATGGTTAGTAGAGGCCGATCTTTGATCAGGCGAGTGAGGGTGCTCATTTCATGACCTTCCCCTCTCGTACCCAAGTTCCCGAGTCGAGGTAACTTTGGTGATGACGGACACGTGGCCTTTGGCACTAGTCAGGGTTTCCTAAATTTCCCCAAAATAAAATATTTAGGTGGCGACTCTGTAATCTGGCGAAGCAGTCCATTTTTGGCGCTTTTTGATTCAAAATCAATTTTCCAAAACGATTTGCCGGATTTGGACTATTTGGTGTTTATCAGTCTCACATTGCACTTTGTGAGATTAGATTTAGAACCGTGACAAGAGTCCAAACTGTAGGACTAATTTGAGCTCTCTAAAAGGGGGGCGCCGAAAAAGTCGAGCTACAGTTTCTCTATATGAATAAAGGAAATGGAAAATCCCACATGTCACGGCACAAGAGAGAAAGAGAAAAGGATGACCGCAGCCAAAATCACATATGACCGGTAGTCACAGCGACAAGGAACTCCATAACACACTCCAAACAGGCCACAACATGAAAGGAGAAAATATGGTGATAACCGCCAACCCGCGCAGAGGGCGGTATTAGCTGAGGTGGTGTTAACCGCCAACTCGTGTAGGGGGCGATATTAACGGAGAGTGGTGTTAACTGCCAACCTACGCAGGGCGCAATATTAACCGAGGGTGGTGTTAACTGCTAACCTGGGCATGTGGCAGTATTAATCGACGGTGGCATTAACCGCTAACCAGTGCAGGGGGTGGTATTAAGTGAGGTGGTGTTAACCGCCAATCCTTGTAGGGGGTAGTATTAATTGAGGGTGGTGTTAACTACCAATCCTCGGAGACGGCAGTATTAACCAATGTGGTGTTAACTTCCAGCCTGTACAGGGTGATGTATTAACCAAGGTGGTGTTATCGCCAACCCGCACAGGGGGCGGTATTAACCGAGGGTTCACACCTTACACATTTCATATGTGTAAGGAGTGATTGTAATAGTAGAAGCATCATGCTGCTACGACAAATGTAGGAAAAACACACCACAATAGGTACAAACCCTCCTTTCTACTAGTGCCACTGAATAACCGTACCTCAAAATGTGATAGGGATAACAACCATACACTACTGGATTACTACTACACACTTCTGAATACCTTCATTCCAACATACTACTAATAATGCTTTGGCCAACTCAAGAACTGGGTGGCCAAATTACAATGTAGTCGGCCGGTCCTAACAGGAAATTGTAAGGACATAACTGACCTTTCATATCTTTGAAAGTTTATAAAAAGGCGCAACTATCCAGCTTCCATTCATTTGCATCCAAAAACACCTCCCCAACTCTCTGAACTTATTTCAGAACACTATCTATGGCTAATAACGGTTTTATCTTATTTCTTCTAAGCTGGCCCATTGGCTTTGACGAACCTAACACCATAGAGGATAACGGCAGCTCCTTCGACAATACTATGGCTGAGGCACTTACTATGGCTATGACCAATGGTATAGACCCGGAGCTGGCCTACGTCGTGACTTATGTAAGGAGACATGGCTTAGGACTACCCTATGGCGATGGCCGGGGCCGTAGACAATTGTCAGACGACGAGCCTATTCAGACATAGGCCCGCTGTAGAGGGTGCTACTATGGTCCGGGCCAAGCTCTAGTAGAGAGACAAAGCATGGGGAGTTTGGGGAAGACGCAAACATGGACGAAGTCCCTTAACTCTGGGTCCATTTTCTCTGCATTTTCCTGATTTCGACCTTGAGGTTAACTGCTTGAAACTGATCTTTTCCTCAGAATGGTTGTATTCAACTCCCCCGTTATCCAATTCATACTTCTTCTTTTGTAGGATGAATTTGCTCTTCCCGAGGTGATCAACATTAGCAGTGACGATGACAAGGAGAATGATGAGCTAGACGGGTACTTTGATGAACCTTCCTCCAGTAATAGCAACTTCGGCAGGGATGCTAGTGGTGATGATGATGGGCTTGGTGGAGTTGGCTGACCATTACCTCTTGCGATGGTCGCACTTGCTACTTAGCCTATGTTTTTAACTAGTCATCTTTTCTGTTTTTTCCCTTTCTTCTTTTTCCTTTGCTTTGTATAGCTTGTTAGGTTGTAATGTAATCATCTGAAGATAACAAAACTTTTGTAATCACTTCGCTTGTAAGCAAATCTGCCATTGTGGCCCATATATAAATACTACTTTTTGCAAATGCACAATTCTCGCTTCTCAATTTGCTCCATACCTGAATACACATCTGAACACATGCCCGAACGCACATCTACACATATACCCAAACATATTGTCATTTTGGGGTCCACGATATACTCTTTTCTCTGCTCTAGCTAAAATTGGACCCAATTAGCTGTTGCCATTATGCCAAACACATTTTATGGTAAGTCAACTAAACCCTAATTCGGCCGGCCCATTTGGGCAGGCCCCAAGGTTGTCTTAACTTTCCAATTCCTGATAATTTTATGAAAAGGTGTGAAAGTGTCTACAAGTTCCTTATGTCCACCCAAAATTATTGTTCATGTGGCCTTACCCCCATTCACTTCATTTCACATGGATAAAAACATCTCCAATCCTCTCTCTCCTGGTTCTTCTCTAATCATGGAATCCTCTGATTACACAAATACTTCTAAACCTTCTTATGGTAGTTTCGGCGATGCCGTAGTCCTAGACTTGGAGCTAAAGCACATAAGAGTTCACTCTAGAGGCCTTGCTGGTAGAAGAAGACTTGCTCGTAGAAGTCGACATGAGCCACAGATCGTCCCTGTGACGACCCCATCCCGCTCCACATAGGATAGTGGTTATGACCGGCCAGTAGTGTCTAACTACCAAAGGCCTAGTAAGACAAGACAAGGTTGGACTAAAATAGTGAGGCTTATGTGGAAAAATATTTGTCCATCAATTACCAGAAGTCTATCTAGAGCATCTGCATAAGTCATATGATACAAAACAAGAAACTTTATTTATTTGTCTTTGACATTTACAAGCTCAACATCTAAAAGGAAAGTACAATATATACAAATATACAACCAACAAAAACCAAAACTCATATACAAGATCTTTGTCCAAAAAGTCCAGCTTTGAAAAGTAGAAAAAGAAAAGAAAAAGACTTCTAACATGATCTCTCATCCTAAATTGGATTTTCACCATCACTTACATACATATAGGGGAGAAGGGTGAGCTAAAGCCTAGTGAATAACACTATAGTAAAGTGGTAAATGAATGCACACCGATAACTTTATTTAAAACCAAGTACAAGTTCATTTGAAACATAATATAATTTGCTCACGATAATAAAAATTTAACTTGCAAGCATATACATAGCGATGAACATTCTCAAGGCACTTCGGATTGGAACCGAGGGCCACAGCGGGTGGCAAACAGCTTAGTTAGTACGAGGTTATTGGCATGATTCCCAATAACTAACAAATTCCAAGAAGTCATCTTAATACATGATATACAAATATATGATGTTTATCCATAGAAAAACAATAGCATAATCTTCTAAACATATCATATGTTTGTATTTCGAATCATAATTTAAAAGAACATAACTTTACTACACTACTACTCACAATTGGCTCCTTGCTCAAGGGTTTAACTTCTTCAAGACTTGGCCTATGAAAACAAGAACAAATACATTGGACTTCCTACACATGGACATGGACATGATCAAGGTCATTGACACATGGGTTTCTTCTCTTCTCATCTTCCAAGCTTTTCTGAGGTTACCTCTTTGAACTTTCCATCTATCCCCCCATTCAACACTATTGTTCTTCACTCTTTCTTCCTATACAATTCTCTTGGTTTTAGGATGAGGATATGGAGCTATTTTGACCACCTACCCAGATTCTCTAGTTGTGAGTAGCGGTGATGAGGATGTCACGGAAGTGATCCCTGATGCCGAGGGAAGTTTGGACAATCGAGATAATTCTAATAGTGATGAAGATGCACCGGGGGACCTCTCATACCTCCTGAATCATTGAAACCTCTCTTCCACAATCTAGATCAGCCTTGGGCGTGTCTTTTCCCTCATTTTGTTCACTGAAGGAATAGGACATCTTGTATAGTTTCAGCATGACAACTGGTACTTTTGTGAAATAATGGGTAAAAAGCCCCCTTCTATAACATCTTGTAATGTTTCCCCTCTTTGTTTAATACAATACTCTTTATGTATTCACTGGGTTCCATTTGTTATTTGGGTTAATTTCACTAAGTGTACATTAATTGCTTGAGACTACATTGCATTTGATCAACATTGATCCTTTTCCCAGATAAAAACACAAAGGGACTCTGCCCATACAAAAGAACAATACGGTCCTTTCTTTTGGCTGCCAGTCACAAAATTGGTCGACCGACCAGGAATTGGATTGACTAGCTATATCAGGTTTTCTAGAGTCAGTTTCAACCTTTCGCCTCCCAAAATTTTTATGAAAACAAACCAACGGTTTATTTCGATTCTACACTATCCGAAACTCCTTCCTCCTCTTCATCACTCCCTCTCTCTCTAGATTCTCTCATTCCCTTGTCTTGCCTACCGACTCATGCCAATTTTTCCTTGAAACCACCCTCATCCTTTTCATTTTGAACCGATTAGTTTTAGGTATCGCCTTTCCTACCATGCTTTCTTCAATCCCCTTTTGGTTTCCCACATCTCTCTTTGTTTTTTAGATTTTCGGGTGACCCAGGTTGGATTTTTGGGATTTTTTTCTCCATCTCCCTCAGTTTTTGGTTTAGCCACACCCATTACACCCTATGGACACCGATATCCCCTACGGAGATGCTCTTCCTCTTGTTCTAGATATTGACATGCCTTCTTTACCTCTCGAGGCTGATGTTCACTTGTTCGCAGAGGACGTAGACATCCAGATGGATGATCCAGACTTGGCGGCAGAGGATATCATTCCTCTTGAGCTTGAACCCGAGTTCCCGCCACTACATCTTAGATCGTTTGACTCGGCCACCTACCACCTTAATGTTCATCGCCCAATTCTCGGTATTATGCTCACCTTCACGGAGTTTATGTCGAGTGTTGCTCCAGACATAGTGCTCTGGAAACAATGAGTACATTTATCCCATGGTGCCCAATTGGTAAAAATCACTTTAGTGTTACACATTCCCTCGTAATTTTATCACTGATTTATCTCTACACTTTCCTGACAAAAGTTTATTGCAATTGGACAACAACTAGTTCATGAAGGGGTATGGGACAGTCCTGTGCCTCACCCCTAAAACAGAGTTCTCTTCATTGGAGTTTGGGCTTGGCTGGAGCAAATCAATTTTGACATATTTTGATTGGGGATCAACCTACTCCAGGTTACCCTTTCAATTTTCACAGCCCTTACGGAGAGGTAGTGGGACACTACCAATTCCTTCCACTTTTCTTTTACTGGGGGGATGACAATTGTAGTATTGTTTTTGTCCATGATAAGAATGTTTTAATAAATATGGAACTCATCCATTAACCCTTTACATTGATCTAGCTTACCCCATTTCCCTATATATATATATAGGTGAGCATCAGGAGGATCAACATTAGAGTTTACTTTGGTGTTAACCTTTCTATGAGGACCATCTGAAGATGCGTCTCCGTGTAAAGGCTTTAACGTTTGCTTTTTGTCAAGTTTTTGTTAAGCTTTAGATATATCAAGTTTTGTTAAGTCATGTATGTGATCTTAGGATGTATAAGATAAATGTCTGTATATATTATAAGTGTGTTTTGAAATGTTTAAAGTATTTTGGTTCATATCATGTATGCACAACTCAATGGACAATGTTAATTTTGTTTTGCTTCCGCTTTAGGCCCAATATATTAAATAAATATTTTCTTATTTTGTTAAGAGGCCATAGGTAATCTGTGATTGCTGGTCGGTCATGATCCAAACCTTTAGGGACGACTTTGGGTCAACACAAAATGATATCAGAGCACGAGTTATTTTCTTGCTCACTGTCCATTTGAGCATTAAGAATTTGTATAATGACATTTTAGGAATGCATTCATATTATGCATGCATTTGTGTTTAAGTGTATGACTACATGTAATATAAGCTTAGTATTGAGACTTAAGAGTTGAGAAGCACAATTGGAATTTTGATATTGCAAGGAATTAGAATTTTTGATGAGAATTAGGTTGGTTATACAGATTGTGGAAATATTGAAGAAAGTCAAAGTGCTGTAGGACTTATTTGAAAATCAAATGAAGTGTATGAAATTATAGTGATAGTAAGATAATATAATTGTTTGATATATAAGACGGTCTGTTGATTTGGTGAGGGACCAACTGTGTGAAATGTTGAACCTTAGAGTCTCATACCTTTGTTCAATGACCTTGAAAGTCTGATTGGAAAAATGTTTGGCCGGCATAGCTTTGAATTGAAAATACTAGGTAAATTCCAAGGGAATGAATAGCTTACCTGTGATAACCCAACCTGTATTATGCTTAATTATGCATGTGATCATGTGTTTGAAATGAATTTGTGTGTTTAATTATGTAATTTATGGGATTTTGGAATTATATCTATTACTTGTAGGAAAATCTATTTGTAGTTCAACTTTTCGTGCTCCTTTCGGAAGACGAGAAGCCCTACAGTTCGGACTCTACCTATGGTTCTGAATCTGATTTCACAAGTGCAATGTGAAATAGTGAAAACACAAAAAGAGTCCAAATCTGGCAATTCTTTTTGAAAAATTAATGTTTTGAATAAAATGCCAAAAATGGACTGCTTTGCCAGATTTCAAAGTCGCCACCTAAATATTTTTGGGAAATTTAGGAAACCCTAGACTCTTGCCAAAGGCCATTAGTCCGTCATCACCAAAGTTGTCTCGGCTCGGGAACTTAGGTACGAGAGGGGAAGGTCATGAATTGAGCACCCCCCTCGCCCGATCAAAGTTCGGCCTCTACTATTCATGATGTGAATCTTATTTACATTATATGCTCTTGTTCTGATTGTTAGACTAATTTTACTAGGTGATGCGCACACAAGTGTAGACTAATTTGTAAGAATTGGAACATTTGATTTCATGTTTTGTTTTGAAAATTGTTTTGAATATGTACCATTTGAAAAAGTGATCGCATATGAACATTACTCAAATTATTTCAATTCAAGCAATTTAGCCTTCATCCATAGGCATTCAAACAGTAATATCAATTAAGCGTTTTGCCTCATGGTGAACATGCTAAACATGGCAACACTAACATACAATGCAATATGTTAAAACAAAGAAAATCTCACATAGTACTCCAAGGTAAGCCAAAAAGATAAAAGTGTTAGAAAAATGCATGATCCTAACTATGCAATATGACTAATGCAACGCATACAATATGCAATTACTTGGCTCGACTACTAATATGGCATATGAACTAATTTGATAGCATGCGGTCTAAGCACGTATTCAAAGAAGTATTAATTGACAATGCAAGTTAGAATGATGTGTCGAGCCCAATGCATGCAAGACAATGGATGCAAGGCATGAGAGATGCTAAACAAAACATGATGCCTTAAACTAACCATCATAAGCAGATAAATAAAAGGGAGAAAGACGTGGGGTTGGAAGACGTACACGTTATTATGACACTTGCGCCCTCAGGCAGGAGGATCAGAATAAACTAACTAGCTAAGCTAAACTACGAATTACAAAACAAATGAAATAATCGACTAAACTAGCTAATTAATTATTACAACAAATTAGAACTAAATAATTGAACTAAAAAATTAATTAATTACAAATCAAGACGAACTAATTAATTACATGAATACAACATGAAAGAATTACTAAGCTAGCTATTCTAATTACTTCGCCTCGGGAAATGAGGAGTGCTTATGCATGCACGGATTTCCACCTGAAAAAGGCCACTGTCTTGCTACCAGATGCCTCTGTTGCACAGAACATTTGCACCGTTTTAATTTTAGAACCAACTCTATTCTGTTTCAAAAGTCCACTGCCTGGTTTTGCAAAGGTGGCCGGTAGGCTAGAAGTGATGGTCTGCTGTCCACAAAAGGTGTCCTGCCGGCCACTGATGCTTGGTTTTTCCTGGTGCAACAGAGAGCAAACATAGCAAGCACATGGTATTTGTAACAAGCCCGCGGGGGACCTCGCTACAGCTCGGACTCGATTTGTGTCACGGTTCGTAATCTGAACCAAAGAGTCCAAATCCGACAAATCGTTTTGAGAAAACAGATTTTTGAAAGAAGTGCCAAACATGGACTGCTTTGCCAGATACAGAGTCGCCACCTAAATATTTTATTTTGGGAAATTTAGGAAACCCTGACTCGGTGCCAAAGGCCACGTGTCCGTCATCACCAAAGTTACCTCGGCTCGGGAACGTGGTACGATTGGGGAAGGTCAGCTATGAGCACCCCCTCTCGCTCGGTTCGAAGACCGGCCTCTACTAACCATGATATCCATTTTGAAAACGTTATGTGTTCTTATTCCGGTTATTTGCCTAGAATTACTATGTTATGCGCACAGCAAACAAGTATAGACCGAATCGCCCAAATTGGAACAAAACATTTCATGTTTGTTTTGAAAATGGTTTGCTACTCGTAAGTAGGCTAAAATGCAGATTTTGCCACCCTTAAGTGGGCTTTAGAAAAGATGGTTTTGCCACTATCTGGTGGGCTTAAAACTCACAGTTTTAATGCATTATCCCAATTTAAGCAATTCGACCTCCATCCACAGGCATTCAAGCAGTTATATCACATAAGCAGCTAGCCTCATGGTAATCATGCAATCATGGCAACACTCACACGCATGCGGTATGCTAAAGCATAAAAGCTTATCTAGTACTCCAAGCCAAAATAGAAACTAGTTAGTAATCACATGCATGATCCTAGTTCATGTTAAGATGGCTAATGCAACACAGGCAAGATGCGACTAGAATAGGCTCGGCTAATCTAAGATGGCATATGAGATGCTACAAATAACATGTATTCAATTTGGAATTGAAATACAATGCAGTTAGCATGATGCGCCGAGCGGTGCATGTAAGACAAATGTATGAATGCACGCATGCATATCATAAGGTATGCTAATTTAAATATGCCCTAATACTAACCATCAAAAAGCAGGTAAGTAAAAGGGAGAAAGAAGGGGTTGGAAGACATGCACACACGCACCCACACTTATTACAAATTCGCCCTCGCTCGGAGGGACCAAAAGAATAATACAAATTAATTAACCTACCAGCTAATTAATTATTACAGACCACCTAATTAATTAAGCAAATTAACTAAGCTAAGAAAGCAGTAAAGGCCTCAGGAAGAGGGTCCAATGCATGCGTGTTCGGGTTTGCTCGGAAATCCATCGCCATGCACAAGTTTGCCTCTGTTTTCCCTGCTTTGCTCCTCTGAAAATTGCACAATTACCAAGGTATGCTCCATGGACACTGTGGAACACCATCGGCTGAGAGGAATAGCCACCGGCCAAGGGAAATGGTTATCGGCCACAAATTAAGCCATCGGCCACTGATGGATGGCCGGTCGGCACTGGAGATGGCCGGCGGCCAAGTCTTCCTGCAGAACCTGTTTTGACAGCAGCAAAGGGCAAAACAAGGCATGGCAATGCATTTCAAGCAAATGTGTGCACCGACACATCCCTTATCATGTTTGTGACTCAAAGGGGTATGTTATTTGATTCTCGGACCACCAATCGCGCATTTCAATGAGTGATGGCCCAAGAAACCAAGTTGTGCATTTTGATTTCAAATGACATGCAAACCAAATAAACACATAAAGCCCAACCTCTATCATACTCAATTCAAGAGGCAAAGCATGCATGCTCTATACAATGCAACCTAGGCATGGAGGCTAAGTGTGCAAATGTGCAATGTGTCAAACATGCAAAATGCAATGTAACAAACATGGAACAAGGCCAAATATGCAACAACATAGAAGGCAAGCACGCAACAACATGCTAGGATGGTCTTGAACCAAAGTGGACAGCCCTCAAGTAGGCTCAAAACAGTGGCCAAAATGATGCAACAAAAGCATGAAAACACCACACACAAGCATGCATGCACAAGGGCCTAAACATGGAGCACAAGATGACAACCTTATAAAATATTAAAGGAGCATCAAATGCAAGCATACAAGCATACCATGAGGACTGAAATGACATGATAAGTGGTTCCAAACCAATGAAATGAAGCAAGTAAAGCATGCTATAGGGGTCAATACTCAAGGCATACAAGAGAGGTTGCATGGTAGCTATACAAAGCAAGCCCTAGATGACCTAAGCAACCAAAAACAGACCTTAAGCATGCCAAAATATGCATAAAAGCTTCACAAAGCTAAGCCAAAATCATGCTAGAAACAAGGCTCAAAGCACAAAGCATGTTAAGGCAATTTCATGGCATTACAAGACAAGTATGCTAAGCATACATGGGGTGTCTAAACCAAGTAAAAACAAAGGTAATACATGGAAAAATACTACCAAATAACACTTAAGACATGGCCAACATGCACTTAAAAATGGTGCTCACACATGAGGCTAAAATGGGACTTTTTGAAGACAACAAGGAGAGGGGATGGCCCTCTCCTTCTTAGGACCCTAAACCACCATCCTCACCACTGAAATCCCTCAAGATTTCAGTGGTGAGGAGGCCCAAACAAGGTGGTCCCGAAGTTTACCAAAAATAGCACAAAATGGGGCCAAACAAGGCCTAAGAGGGGGTAAACGACCCCAAACACAAAAGTGTCCTTAATGAAGTATCTTAAACACAAAAAAAAACAGAACTTTTTTATGTTATACACAAAGCTCAAAACAGCAAGCAAGACAGGCTAAAAGCTGGTGCAAAAACGGGGAATAAAAGAGGATTAAAGGCTCACCCTTGTAGACCAACGAAACCAGCAGCTTCTTGGGTCAAAAACCAGTCCCTTAGCCTCTGAAAATGGCCCCCAAGCTCCTTAGGTTGATGATGGAGGTGTTACGATAGGAGTTGTGGTGCAAAGGGGCCAAGAATCACTCACTTTGGAGCACTCTAACACATACAAATGTAGAGAGAGAGAGAGATATAGAGAGAGAGTGATATATATTCTATATATATCAGATTTTCTAACCCTTGAAAATGGTGGAGAGGCTCTCTATATATAGAGTAAGACAAGGTGCTAAGCTTCTTAGAGAAGCTAACACAAAAAAGGGTCAAAGGGGGCAAGCTTCCAAGGGAAGCTAAGCAAAGGGGTCAAGCTTCTCTTAGAAGCTTGACAAGGGTTCAAGGGAGTCAAGCTTCTCTTAGAAGCTTGGAGCAAAAGGGCCAAGAAGGCCAAGTTTCTTGGAGAAGCTAGACAAAAGAGCCAAGCTTCTTGGAGAAGCTAGGCAAAAGGTTCAAGAGGTGCAAGCTTCTCTTGGAAGCTTAGAAGGGTTCAAGCTTCTTGGAGAAGCTAGGCAAAGGTGCAAAAGGTTCAAGCTTCTAGGAGAAGCTAAACCAAGGTGCAAAAGGTTCAAGCTTCTTGGAGAAGCTAAAGACCAAGGGTTCAAAAGGTTCAAGCTTCCTCAAGAAGCTAAAGACCAAGGGTTCAAAAGGTTCAAGCTTCCTCAAGAAGCTAAACCAAGGGTTCAAAAGGTTCAAGCTTCTTGGAGAAGCTAAACCAAGAGTTCAAAAGGTTCAAGCTTCCTCAAGAAGCTAGAACCAAGGGTTCAAAAGGGTCAAGCTTCCTCAAGAAGCTAAAACAGGGGGTTCAAAAGGTTCAAACTCCCCTCAAGAAGAGGTCTCGGCTAGAAAAAGAGTCAATCGGCCAAATAAAGATGGCCGACCGACCAAACATAGTGCCGACCGGCCAAATATATGGCCGATGGCAACAAAACACTGGCCGGTGGCCTCTAGCCATGGCCGGTGATGTGTGGGGATGTCTCACAAGCCATTCCCTGCCCCTCAAAAGCAAAACACCAGTGTTTGGTGCAAAACCAAACACAAAACAGTCGAGTCGGGAGATCCTGAGGCAAGGCGCGTAGCCGAGACCTCCGGGAACTCGAGACGAACACAAACATGGATGATCACCGGGTGTTCAAACGGTGACGTCCAAGTCTTGAGGACAGTCAAAAATGGGGTGTCTACAGTATTCTCAAGGGTTTGTTTGCACAACTTACCCCTCCTTATCATTAAACAGCTCAAAGGAGTAGTAAACTTGATTCATAAACCATCAATAGATGCAATTTTATTGCATGATGGCCTATGAACCAAAGGGTGCAAGTTCAATGAATGCAACATATAAGACTCTCAAAGCCCCTCCCTATCATGGATGATCAAGGGAAATGGTTCACAATGCCTATTGAACCATTTTCATTGCTAACAAGTATGAAACGATCCAAGACTCAAGGGTTCAATTAACGTTTGATTGAACCCAAACCATGTTATTATCTTGCATCATTTTAGTTCAAGTTTTATTATTCCAATTTAATTACCTTTCCATTCTTTAATTCATTAAGTCCAAAGGTGAAGATTAAGTCTTCTAAAGGAGAGAAGTGTCAAACCAAGGGTTAGCTTAAGGCATGAGAGAGATGTCATGCCGTTGATAATGAACCCCTAAAAGGAATTAAACCATTAAGCACGACAACCTCTATCTCAAGCTTACAAGAACAATCGGTTTGAAACAACTCTCAAAGCAAATTAAAAGCCATGAAATGAGGGAGGTTGATGATTAGAGGTGATCACAAGTAAGAAAAGTAAGAAATAAATGCTATCAACTCAAATAGGTTGGTGGCTAAGGCCTAAAACACCAAACCTACGAGGACAACTAAACTACAAGCATGCAAAACAAAGCATAAATGCAATGAACACCTAAAACTGTCCCAAAACAGTCCTAAAAAAATTTTAAAACATGCAAAAGAAATGTTGGAATTAAGACAAAAATAGCTAAAATAGTAAGCTACAACATAGAGCTATGTAAGCTAGTGAACAAGACACAAGGATGGGAGGCTAACCCCTCCAATTTTAGACTTCAAAACATGTTTTTAGCCACTGAAATAACTCTGAAATTCAGTATTTAAAAACTCAAAAAAAGATATTGTAAAAGTGGGAAACACAAGGGTAAAGGCTAGAGAAGCAATGTGGAAAGAAAGGTGAACCACCCCTCCACCCTTTAAGGCCTTACACCACAAGTTTCAGCAAAAAAAAAAAAATAGAGTTTATACAGCCCAAAAACGGGAGAAAGATAGTAGGAAAAGAAGCAACCAAAGTAATGAAACAAGCTAAGCCTTATACCTCTTGAAGAGAAGAACACTTTTAAGCAACAATTCAACACATACACACCCTCAAGAGCCCAAAGTAGGCTCAAAAGTACCTCAACTCAAAGATGGCAAGGCTTGGTTAAGAGTGTATAGGCAAAAGCTCAAAAAATTTCAAGAGAGAGAGAGAGAGAGTTGTAGAGAGAGAAAATTAATTTTGCTCTAATTTTTCTAACCTTCAAAAATGAAAAGGGAGCTCCTCTATTTATAGAAAAACATCACACTCCCTCAGAAACATCCATCCATACACGTGTAGGTAGATGCAAACATCTGTGCAAATAGCTGGCACAGCTGGCAGAAAAAATCTGCAAAACACACTTGTGGACGGCAGGCCACCAATTCTGGCCGGCAAGGCACAAGGGTGGCCGGTAGCCAAAAGGGATGGCTGACAGCCACAAAATGGGTCTGTAAATCCTAGGTTTTTCAAGTTTGAAAGGCTGGGGTTTTGGTGCAAAAACAAGGCACAAGGTTTGCAGGATTTTGAGGCTCAGAGCTGTGGCATTCCGCGAGGACTTTCGAGCACTTAACAAGCATATACATTTGTCATTGGGTGTGCAAGTGATAGTGCCCAAGTCGTAAGGGCGGTCCAAAATGGGGTGTCTATAGTTGCCCCTCTTTGGCAGAACTCGAAGTCATGAAATGACGTGAGGGAATGTCAAAGCCCAAAGATGACCCATTTTGACGAGGCCGTAAGACTTGGGCAAAACAAACAAGACATAAAGTAATGGTTGCGTTCGCAAGCTACCTATGTATCCTTTTGCAAGGAATCAAACCAACGTAGTTCAGGGGTAAGAAGCAAATCACATCCAGGAAAACTAGCTTATGATCATGCAATGAAACAAAGCAATGCAACATAAATTAAAGCAAAACGAATCAAGCCGTGTCTCACACGGAAAGACGCAAATAAATCAACACGTCTTATGCGATCAAGACAACAAAAGCGCAAACCAAACTATGTCACACGTAGAAAGGATGTAAGAAAATATAAGCCAAGCAACGTCTCACATAGGGAGAACGAAAAAAATTCCAAATCCAAATTACGCCTCGCGTAGAGAGGGTGAAAAGATGGTACTCCAGGCGCACCGGATGAATACAATCCCAACGCGTCTCACGCGAGAGGAGGAAAGGTGGTGTGAACACTGGAAACACCTGATGTTTTTAACCAAGGAAAACAATCCTAACGCGTCATGCGGGAGAGGAGGAAGAGTGGTGTGAACACCGGGGCACACCCGATGTTTTTAACCAAGGAAAATAATCCTAACACGTCGCATGCAAGAGGAGGAGGAGTGATGTGAACAAACAGGCGAACCTGCTATTTTTAACCGATTTAAACAATCCTAACGTGTCTTACGCGAGAGGAGGAAAGGTGGTGTGAACATTAGGTGCACCCAACGTTTTTAACCAATTTAAACAATCCTAACGCATTGCACGCGAGAGGAGGAGGGGTGGTGTGAACAAATAGGCACACCTGCTATTTCTAACCAATTTGAACAATCCTAACGTGTCACACGCGAGAGGAGGAGGGGTGGTGTGAGCAAACTGGCGCACCTACTATTTTTAACCGATTTGAACAATCCTAACACGTTCCACGTAAGAAGAGGAGGGGTGGTGTCAACAAATAGGCGCACCTGCTGTTTTTAACCGATTTGAACAAGTCAACAAAGGAACAATCAAACAGTCAGAACTTAAGCAAGATTATCTCCCTTCGGGGAAGGCCACGGGCTTGTGAAATGAAACCCACTGAGATAATAAAACAAGGTATGAAGTGAACAATTACGATAGATGCACAAAGTGAACAAGATGAGAACTCAACATAATGATAATGCATGTTCCATGCAAGACAGACAACCGATGTACGATGTTAATTGAAAGCATATTCTACGTACGCATACTCAATGCATGAATCATGAACGATGCAGGGCATGCGTGCAACACAAGTGTATGTGAAAATGCATATTCGATGCAACAGAAGAGAACAAATACATAATTTGACAGAACGAGCAAAGTAATGTTCAGCGACAACCTCCGACTTACCTCTCAGAGACGCTGCAACATGCTCAAAAAGGATATACCGCATTCATCTTGGCAAGTGGGGCACATTCATGCACTAGAACGTAGCTATCTGAATCCAAAACAAGAACCTTCCATACACTACACGAGAAAACAGAAGCACAAAACAATACTAGGCCACAAATAAAGACCACCGGCCACTTGCTGGCCTTCTGGGAAGGCTGCCGGCCACCAATAAGGCTTGCCGGCCACCCCTGCTTTCTCGGGACAGATTCGACTTTTCACGCATAGGTCTTTAAATATACATTTCCATTCTTCATTTCCTCACAGACCCTTGTCCGAAAATCCTCCCTCTCTCACTCTAGGTGCTTTCTCTGTCTAGATTTACGCTTTATACATGTTTTCCAACGCCCCACGTAAACTGTTTCCATAAAACCCACTTGATTCTCTATGTTTTGAACCCAACAGAATTTAATTTTGTCACTTTTTCTTGCATTTTCACTACTTTAGGCTTGTTCCCCTCAAGTTTCTCTCTGGTTCCGTGAACTTTCTTCGGTTTTGACTTTTTCTCCCATTTTCTCTCTCCTAGGGTTGACTTTTTCCAAGTTTTTCCTCTTTCCTCCATTTTTCTTCATTTTTTTACCCACTTTTCAACTACTTCCCCAGATGGCAGACGATATTCCACATGACGGGGTTCCTCCAAGGTTCTACCTTCACCATCACCCGCTGCTGAGGTTGAGGAGCTAGCGGCGAAGGGTATTGCAGCTGACCTGGTGGCAGAGTTCGCTTCGGGACTCGAGCCCGAGCCATTACCACTGCGGATTCGGCTTTTCGATCCAGAGATGTATTATCCCCGCACATATATATTACCGCCCGAAGGCATCAGGCACTTCAGTAACTTTGCACGTGGCGTGCCAGAGGACCTTCTGCTGAGGGAGCCAGACTCCCGTCTTTCTTACGGCGCCACAGAGGTAAAAACTCTTTGAAGTATTTCTGCCTTCCCTTGAATTGCATTTCTTTCATTGCCTTTATTCTAAACGCTCATTTATCACTGCCCTTCATCTGATTCACTTTTCTTTGTCACAAAGAGACTCTCTATGGAGCGGTGATGGCCAGGGACTAGTACTACGAGCTCCCTGTGGGGGTCTGCGATATTGTCGACAAGGCTGGCTTTGGCCTTTTTTGCTCCAGACTTTCACGCCTTATAGCGAGCCGGCCCCTTCTCGGAGCATTGGTGGAGAGGTGGTGGGACACCACCAATTCTTTCCACTTCTCTTCCGCTAGGGAGATGACGATGACTCCCTACGACTTCTCCATGCTGATAGGCTTAGAAGTAGGGGGTGATCCGATCCTCTTTGACACGGACATGGGCGAGTGGGAGATAGCTTGGATCTTCCTACTTGGAGCGTGCCCACCTATATCCAGACCAGCGATGGTACGGTATAGCTGGTTTTCTGAGCATTTTCGCAGGAGTGAGCTCGTGACCCTGGAGGAGATAGAGCAATACGCCCGGGACTTCCTGATGTTCCTCTTCGGTACCACCTTGTTTGCGAACAAGTAGAACACCTTAGGATTGTATTTACTGTGCGCCTTAGCGACCTTGCCCGGGTCTGATTCTATGACTGAGGCGGAGCTAGCCTCGCCATGCTTTACAATTACATGAGCTCCACTTCTGCATGAGGAGGGAGCGGGTTGGAGGCTACTGGCGAGCCTAAGAGGTATGCACTCTACTTTCTACTTTGCACTTATGCCTTCTACTTCAGATTTTTTGCTTTATATCTGTTCAACACCTGTGCTTTCTACTTTGCACTTTCTATATCTATTCATGCTCTATGCCTTTTGCTTTGCACTTTCTATATATGTTGACCCTGTACACTCTTTGTATTTGTTGCACTTTCTATATCTGTTGACATTGTTGATAACACTGCTGCCTTTTCCTTACAGTTATGGGTTTACGCATATTTCCCGGCTCTTGCTCCGGAGCCTATGGAGGAGATCCCCCTATACTACTGTATTTACGACGGTACGAGGGCCGATGTTGGCGTCAGAGTCGCGACAACACGACCTTTGCATTCTTCCACCACTACTTCGATATAGTGATCGCTGACGAGGTAACCCGAAACTCACAGTCATTTTTGGTTTAATATTGCTCTGATGCATATTTTGATATTTGACGGCAACTAACAATCTGTACATTCTCTGTTTGCAGATCACATGGAAGCCCTGGGCAACGATGTCGGCCTGGGTGAGGGACCAGTATGTGGGGGCCTGGGGTACATCTCGCTTTCGGATTCTGCTAGAGGGCCCAGTTTGCCGGGCTTGGTTTTTGAATGAGCAGTTTGTACGGTAGACCGTAGGCTCGCCTGATCTGGTTATTCCCATGCCACTCTAGAGTCTATGCGGACAGCAGATAGCCTCTCAGTTGAGGCTATTATTCAGTTCATGGCGGGCTTGGATGCGGACTTCTTCAGAGCAGAGGGTGTTTATGCGACATTCATCCAGACTCATCTTATGCCCCCTCTGACGGGCATTCACACAAGCTAGGCAACAGGAGCTCCTTTGGTAGGTGAGGCGACTTGGGCGACCAGGGCCCATACTAGAGAGGCCCCTCCTATTGGGATGGTGACCAGTTGGTCGGAGATTCCTACCGCGCTCACATGGTGGCAGCCGACTGGGACTGCCTACCGGATTCCGATCGAGCCGGCAGAGGCAGGGCACAAGTATGTTAGAGCTTGAGGCGCGTCTCAAGTACGGACTACACTTTACAATTTACACCCCACATTTTCCATTTCAGATATGTTTATTCCAGATATTGATTAGTCAAATGCACTTGCAGGAGCCTACTACGGAGTATGCAGAGAGCCTCCTTGAGCTAGTTACCTCTCTGATTAGCATGGTGCAGAGGAAAGAGACGCAACTTAGTCTCCACGGTATTCAGGTATTTTCCTCCATTTCAGTACGCATTTTATTGATACATTGGCATTTCCATTGTAGTATTCATACCCTGTCGTACACTGATACATTGCATTGGAACACTGTACTCATATTGTATTTGTTTTCTGCATGACGCTTATTCTACATACTATACCTGTATTTGATACACACACTGTAGCTGATATGTTGACATATGTCTTTCCAGATCCCAGCTGTACTGAGGGCACCTGTGGCAGCGGTAGCATTAGCATCAGCAGTACCTTCTCCAGCAGCAGGGAGGTGAGACAGACGAGCCCAGCACGTAGCCGAGATGAGCGTCACGGTCGAGGTAGGGACAGGGGTGCCTGAGGCCACAGCAGTCCTTCAGAGCCCGTTCTGAGTGGCCATGATGATGAGGCCAGTGCCTCCAAGGAGATAGTGAGTCGACATTCTAAGTTTGCGAGCAGGGATGATGATGCTAACTCAGGATCAGGGAGCTGAGATGGCGCCGAGACAGGCTCTGAGGCAGGGAGCGAAGGCTCAGAGTCTGGTTCTGATAGCGGTACCGATGGAGATAGTGCTTCTGAGTCCCTTTCAGGAAGATGATGAATAGGCCCTCTCGAGCTTGATATGATTAGCGCTGTTTTTTGGACTTTTTTGCTTAGTTTCTTTTAGTTTGGTAGTTTAGCATATGTATAGCTTCAGATAGGTTTTACTTTTGCTTTTGAAACTTGTACTTCTTTTGTAAAAAAAAAAAATGATCAGAATAAAACCCTCGCAGTTTTTTATGAAAAGAGTTTTGGTTCTACAACATGAGCACTATATCACAAGTAACATACTTGCATGAAAAAAAACATAAAGTTGAATTTGAAACTGAACGTGCTTGCATTGGAATAATGTTCTTAATCAGATAATGAGCCGATTAATGACAAAAATACAAAATATAACTCGATATACAAAGAAAAAACAACTCAAACACAGACCAAAAATAGCTATACACACTTGCAAAAACCAAAAGACTCAAAATAAGACCGAACAACACAAAGACCAGGACAAAACCAGGTTGCCAAAACTGTCAGCAAACAGGTGGACGGCCGGCCACAAAAGGTGGACGACCGGCCACAAATGCGAGGGCCACCAGAATGCTGACAGCTGGCCTCCACGCATAGCCTTATCTTATACAAATGGTATTTCTTCATGATTTCTTCTCTAGACCTTCATTTCAGCTGCTGTTTCTTCCACAAATGGAGCCATTTCTTGCTGAGAAATTCATGAATTGGATAGCCACTTTAGACAGCACGAAAAAGGTAAATTTCCAGGGTTTTGGCATAAACGCGTTTTTTCATTAAGCCGTATTCCACTTTGTTTTTCGTTCCTCCATGTCGCGGTCCGATGCTGGGACCCGATTACGCATGTCTTTTGCTTTGGAGCACAAGAAATATGCCCGACTCTTGAAGAATTTCAGGCACTAATGGAATCTCGGCGCGATGAGGAAATTATACTTCAACCCCGTTTTGGCCATGCCTTAGCCTTGGGACGGATGTGTGGGCTTACTATGCACGATGCTCGATCCTTGGCCCACGACAAAGAGCTAGATATACCTAGCTTTATTCATCGATTTTTTGACATTGGTGACCGAGGCAACCTCCTCTGGTGAGGCTTTCGGCAACACGCCCTCTGCTTGTGTATGCTTGCACACTACCTTCTTGCCCCTAGTTTTGGCGGAGCCAATATCAAGTTAATTGAGGTAGCCCAACACCTAAAAGAATGTAAGAGTTGCATCGGCTTGGCCTTGGCTGAGATCTTGATGGGTTTGGATGCTTTTCACCGGTGAGAGACCATTAGGTTTGTGGGGAGTCCACTACTGCTCCAGGTATTGTTTCCCACCCTATCTTATATATATTTCTCACATCACTTGGCATTCACACTCTATTTTCTCTCAAAGCCCTTTCCTTATTTTTCTCTCAACATACATCTCTCTATTCTTTAATCTCTCTTATTTTTCATCCCTTCCCAGGTTTGGCTGATGGACAAGCTGAAGGTGGTGAACCCTTGCCCACTTTACTCGGCTTAAGTGTACTTTTTTCGCCAATGCCTAGTGGACTTCCCCAATGAGGGATGGTGGTGCAACTGGATGTGCCACAGGTCTACAGCCGACATAGCTTGGCGTTGCCCCTGGCTTAACTTAGCCGAGATTAGCTACAACATGACCCGACAACCGGGTATTCAGTTGATTGGCCTCACACACTGTGTGTTCTATTTCCCCTTCCGATTCAGACACCAATTTGGGCATGATCAGATACATCAGACGAGGGGGTGGAATACCCAGCTTCATTCTCGATTCGTGCTTCTTATTTGGCTAGTTACCTCAATGCTTGGATGACCCTACCCCTAGTTTCAGTTATGCCCTTTCTGGCGAATGCTTGGCTTGGCTTGGCTTGAGGACGATGTACAAGCTGGACCAACTTTAGTTGTAGGGACTTCTGCAAGTACGAGCGGAGGGCGCAGGAACACCTGACCCATACGCCCTTAGTTTTATTTCTTTGATCTTTTTTTTCAAGTTTTATGATGTAAAAGCAACTTCAATTTGTAGCAAAGAGTTGGAGAATGTACTTGATGTTGAAATCAATGGAATTAAAGTTGTGAGTACTAAAAATTTTGCTTTTGGTCCCCAAATGGTCTAAGTTGTAAAAAGTAAAATTTTGAGAAAAATCAACTTTTATTAAAACTTTTCAAAACTATTTTTAAAAACGATCACCACCTGACACGCGCAGAATCGATCCTCAAGATGTATAACTCCAAATCGGAAGATCATAACTGCCCTTGCTTGCATACCACCACTGCTATATGTTGTACAGTGAGTCTTCTTCCTAAAACAAATATCATAACCAAGCTATGAAGATCACAACCAAGCTTATAAATAACAACCAAAGATGACCTAATCAAATAAATGGACAGGACAGTTGAGTTAGAGATGATTACGATCGAACTTCAGGATGAAGTTGCCTATATATCCCAAAGTTGGGAATCAGGCCTTACGTAGTTCAGTTCAGGTTCACTCGGGTTTTAACTCTCTCCTTTTGAGCTCTAACTTTTGCCAAAGTCACCCTTTAGGGTTTTCAACCTTACGAGCTTAGTTTTCTTTATTTCTAATTTTTCATGCTCTAACGTTTGCCTAGGTTGCCCTTTTGGGTTTTCGGCCTAGAGAGCCTCTCAGGAGTAATATTTCTTCAACTTGTCCATGTTGATAGGCTGTGAAAACTCCAGGCCATCTAGGTCCATGAGAATAATCGCCCCTCCTGACTAGATTGACTTGATGATGTAAGGACCACTCCAATTAGGTCTGAACTTGCCCCTAGGGTCATGGATGGGAGCTCGGTTATCCTTGAGTACCATGTCTCCTTTCTTGAGATTTCTAGACTTCACTTTCTTATTAAAAGCCCTGGCAATTCTGCACTGGTAGCCTTGGACATGATACAATGCCCTTAGTCTTCTCTCATCAAACAACATTAACTCCTCAAACCTACTTTGCTGCCAATCTGCCTCTGCTATCTGACACTCGGCCATAACCCGCAACAACGACACTTCAATTTCAATTGGCAAAACAGCCTCCATTCCATAAACGAGAGAATAGGGGGTTGCCCCTGTAGATGTTCAAATTGAGGTTCTGTAGCCCTAGAGCGTGAACGGCAGTTTATCCAGCTAGTCCCTGTAAGTCTCTATCATCTTCTGCAGAATTCTTTTGATGTTTTTGATCGCAGCCTCGACAACTCCATTGGTTGGCGGCCTGTAGGTCGATGACTTATGGAAAGCCACGTTATATTTCTCAAGCAAGTCTATCACCTCTTTCTTGAAGTGCGATCCATTATCAGAGATAATCTCGTCGAGAACCCCATATCAACAGATGATGTTGTTTTTGATGAACTTAGCCACATGCGACGCTTTTAGAACATAGTATGACTGGGCCTCTACCCATTTTGCGAAGTAGCTGATTGCTACCAAGATGAATTCATGCCTATTTGACCCATTCGGCATGACTTCACCGATAACGTTGATTCCTTAAACAGAGAATGGCCATGGTGAAGTCATATTATAGAGTTTAGATGGTGGTATGTTCATGCAATTGGTATGAATCTGGTACTTGTGGCATCGCCGAACAAAACCAATACAATCCTCTTCCATGGTTGACCAGTAGTAGCCTTGTCTAAGGATTTTCTGGGCGAGCATCACGCCGTTCATGTGGGCTCTGCACTCTCCTCCGTGAATGGCCTTCATAAGGCGCTTTGATTCCTCTTCCTCCACACATAGTTTATGCATTCCCAGATGGCCTCTTTTGTACAACTTGCCTCTGCAGATGATAAATTGGATGGCCAAATGCTGTATTCCCCTTTTGTCCTTGGCATTTGCTCCTGGTGGATACGCTTTCTTTTCCAGGAAATTCCAGATATTGTAGTACCAGGGGTTCTTGTCTGAAGCCTCATCTATTGCGGCAATGGTTTCATAGGCCGGCGTGTACTTCTGTTCAATAATAATTAGACGCATCCTGACTCATGATGGAATGTCTACCATAGAAGATAGAGTTGCTAGTGCATCAGTGAATCGATTATTCTCTCTTAGCAGATGGGTAAGCGTTAGCTTTTCAAACCTTAGAATTAGCATATCCAAGACCTGATGGTAAACCTTCATTTTCGCCTCTTTAACTCACCAATCTCCGTTGGCTTGAGACACAACCAAGTTCAAATCCCCGATGACGTCCAACCTTTTTGCCCCTAATTCCAGGGCGGCTTTTAAACCAGCAATACACGCCTCGTATTCTGCTTCATTGTTGGATACTTTGAACCGGAGTTTGAAGGCTAAGGGTATATGTGAGTCATCGGGTGCTATCAACAACACACCGATCCCATAACCGTATTGATTGGCTAGCGCTTGACTTTCTTCGTGCCCTCCTCTCGGAAAGGTGTGAATTGGTCCTACAATTTGCACTCCTGTCACGGTTCTGAATCTAATCTCACAAAGTGCAATGTAAGACTAATAAATCACCAAAGAGTCTAATCCGACAAATCATTTTGGAAAATCAGATTTTGAATCAAATAATGCCAAACTGGACTGCTTTGCCAGATTACAGAGTCGCCACCTAAATATTTTATTTTGGGAAATTTAGGAAACCCTGACTCGTGCCAAAGGCCACATGTTTGTTATCACCAAAGTTGCCTCGGCTCGGGAACTTGGGTACGAGAGGGGAAGGTCATGTAATGAGCACCCCCGCTCGCCCGATCAAAGGATCAGCCTCTACTAAGCATGATATGTTGTTTTATAAACACATGTGTTCTTATTCCGGTTATTTAGGTATCTTTACTACGTGATGCACACAGCATACAAGTATAGACTAAATCGTGAGAATTGAAACAACTCAACTCATGTTTGTTTTTGAAAATGGTTTGAATTTGCCACTCGCAAGTGGGCTAAAACGCGGATTTGCCACCTCACAAGGTGGGCTTGAAACATGATTTGCCACTTTGCAAAGTGGGCTTAAAACTCACATTTTATCGAATTGTTCCAATTCAACCAATAAAGCCTTCATCCACAGGAATTCATGCAATTAATCAATTAAGCACATAGCTTCATGGCAAGCATGCTAACATGGCAACACTCACACTCATGCAAGGATGCTAAAGCGTAAAGACTTACAATATACTCCAAGCCAAAACAGAAAACTAGTTAGAAACAATGCATGATCGTAACTATGTTTAAGATGTCTAATGCAACACATGCAATAATGAAATTAAGATAAGCTCGGCTACCTAATCATGGTATTTGCAACACTTTGATAACATGCTTTTAAACACGTATTCAAGTGAGTGTATTTGAAATTGCGATGCAGTTTGAATGATGCGCCGAGCCCAGTGCATGCAAGACAAATGAATGATGCAAACATGCAAGCATAAGGTATGCTAATTGAAACATGTCCCTAAACTAACCATCGAAAGCGGTTAAGTAAAAGGAGAAAGATGTGGGGTTGGAAGACATGCACACACACACGCACACTTATTACAACATTATGCCCTCTCGAAGGAGGGTTCGAATGATTGAGAGCTAAGCTACACTAAGCTAAGCTAATTATTACAAATCAAAACTAATTAACTATTCTAGTTAACTAATTATTACAAAACAAAATAAAGAAATAGCTAAGCTAAGCTACTTAATTATTACAATACTTAATCAATTAACAACTAGTTAATTAAATTACAAAACCATTCTAACTAACAAGTAAAGCATTAAATTATACTGCCTCAGCTCTGCTTTAAGAAATGGAAGATGAATGCACTCGGTTTTCGCCTCGAAAAGCCCACCGGTTTGCTCTTGAGAGGCTTGTTTGTAGGGTTACTCCAAGAACTTTCTACTCCACCTTACCAAATCAATGTTGAGGATTGCACCAGTGGCCTGCCGGCCATGGATTCTTGTTGCCGGCCATCTGCCGGCCAAAAAGGTGTGCTGTCGGCCAAGGATGAAGCAGTGCCGGCCACTGGTGTGCTGAATCACCATACTACAATAGAGCACAAACAGAGAAAACTGGAGGGTTTTACAAGGACATGTTTGTACTGTGCCTCTCCTTATCATCTCAAAACATCAAGAGAGTGGCACTCTTGGATCCAAAACCATCAATCAAGCATTTTCAATGCATGATGGCCAAAGATCCAAGGAGTACAAATTCATTGTATGTACAAATATGACACTAGACCACTACCTTATCATGGATGATCAAAGGTAATGGAGACAAAGGAGATTGGCTCATTTCATCACTTTGAGTATGAAATGGACCAATCTACCTTGTGTTCAATATAACGTCCGATTGAACACATGCAATGCAAACACAATATGCTTATCTTGGTCATGTTTTACTTGTTCAATTTTGTTTACACATTTTAGTATTACCAAACCATTCTTTAACCGGTTAAGTCCAAGGTGAGTGTCCTCTAATGAGAAAGAGAGTCTAAACCACAAGCACCTTGAGCATGGAAGAGGCCTCATGCTGTTGGTTAGTAGAAACCCTCAAGAGAGGATTAAAACCATTAGGCATGAGAGCCTTAATTTCACACTCAAGCCAACAAGAGGCTTAAGGCCACTTTCAAAGCAAAATGAAAAGTGAAGAATGGAGGGAGGTTGCAGACTTTTTAGTGCTGAAATGGCATGCAAAATAAGACTGCAACATGCAAACAACTTATGTACAACATGTTAAAATCCAAAAACATCAAAACTAGTGAAGAACACTACACTAGAGGCACGCAATACCAAGCTCAAATGACCAAACCAGCTCTAGACAGAGCTTGAACATGCCAAAACAATGGCTAAAATATGCTGAAATTGAAGCATGAAAAGCTAGAAAAACATGCTCATGTGTTGGCTCACAAACAAGACTCAAGGCACAACTCTCAAAAGCAATGAAAGAGTGAAATAAGTGAGAGTGTGACAGAGATACATGCATTGAAATTACATGTAAAATGATGCTACAACATGCAAGCAACTCATGCACAACATGTTTAAAAGCCTAACTCATTAAGCTAGTGAAGAGCACTACACTATTGGCATGCAATACAAAGCTCAAAAGGGACAAACAGCCCAAAACAGTCCTAAAACAACTTAAAAAGAAGTCCTAAAACATGCTTGAGGTAAGCTAAAAATAGCTAGAATGATAGGCTAACACATAGCACAAACTAGACTATTAAGCACCATTGCACTACAAGCATACAAAGCAAGCCTCAAGTGACTTAACTAGCTCAAAACAGAGCTTAAACATGTCAAAACAAGAGCTAAAACTTGCTGAGATTAAGGCACAAAAGAGTAGAAAAACATGCTCACATGTTAGGCTACAAACAAGACTCAAAAGCAACTCTAAAAAAAGCTATGAAAGAGCAAGGAAAATGAGCATGTGACAGAGCTATAAGCACTGAAATTACATGTAAAATGACACTTTAACATGCATTCATCTCAAGCAAATCAAGTTTAGAGGCCTAAAATGCTAAGCTAGTGAAGCCATTTACACTACAACTACACAAGACAAGGCTCATATGACCAAGACAGCCCAAAACAGAGCTAAATCATGCCAAATCAGTGGCTAAAACATGCTGAGATAAAGCTAAGATAAGCTACAAAAACATGCTACCATAGGATGCTAACTAGGCATGCAAGTGAGGCACAAGGAGGGGAGGCCAACCCCTCCATTTTTGGACTTCAAAACATGCTTTTAACCACTGAAAAACCTCTGAGTTTCAATGGTTTAAAGGCCAAAAGAGTTGGTTTGAAAGGTGATGAAAGATGGCACAAAAAGCTTCACAAGCCAAAGAGCTAAAAGGGGGGACAACCCCCTAACTCACAAAGGGCTCAAACCACCATTTTTAGGACTGAAAAACAGAGGTTTTTACAGTTGAAAACCAGCTCAAAAACAGTTTGCAAAGGTGGCAAAACAAGTGTGTAAAACACGTTTAAAGGGTGATAGTTATACCTCTTGAAGCACAACAGACTTTAGGCACAAATCTGAGCTTAAAACACCTTCCAAAGCTCGAAGGAGGCTCCAAGGGAGCTTCAAGCAATCTCAACCCAAAGATGAACCACTTTGGTCAAGGATGTGTAGGCTAAAGTTTGATGTATACAAGCTTCTGAGGAAAAAAAAACCCAAGAGAGAGAGAAATCTAGAGAGAGAATTGTAGAGAGAGAGGTTCTAGAGAGAGAGGCTCCCAAACTTTTGCTCCTAAAATGTTTCTAACCTTTAAAACCATAAAGAGTGGCCTCTATATATAGCAAAACATGGCTTTAGGTCGAAAATATCCATCCAAAAATAGCTAGAGCAGTGTGGAGACAGCTGGAGGTAAAAATTTGCAAAAAATCTGATTTTTGACATCGTTGGCCGGCAGGGGATCATTGATGGCCGGTAAGCATCATGAATGGCCAGCACTGCATCATCCATGGCCGGCACCCTTCACCAGTGGCCGGCAGAAAATTCTGCTTTTCAGGTCCAACTTCAAATGGGCATATCTCCTTCATCTGGACTCCTTTCAGGTCATTCTTGTGTCTAAATTGAAGCCCCGGAAGTCTTCTTTCCAATGGTAGTAGCCTCACATCAAAATTCGAAGTGTGCTAAGAGATATTCCTATTTTAGTGAAGCTGCTTAGTTTCGGTCCTAACCGGATTCATGCCTGACTTCTTCTCAGCTAGTTTTCTTCTCTCCTCTCCCATTTTCTTCAATTCCAAACCCATAAATAAGGTGTTTTGAAGATTTTTTAAAAGAGTTCACCTCTCTTCCATTTATTTCCACTTTGCTCTTGCTCGGTTTATCGAAAGGCACAACATTTAACGAAATGCGAGCCTTGGAACATCGTAGAAACTTCTTTTCAAAAATATTTTGAAAGAGAGGGTTTTAAGGTCTAAAAACCATTCAAAATAGTTTTGGTCCAAAATGGGGTGTAAGGTTGGGATTTGACTCTCCTCTTGCCGAAGAAATTGAATTTTTGCACTACACAACTTTCATCACCAAGTAAACAATCAGTAGCGCCCAAGTCTTAAGGGCGGTCAAAAATGAGGTGTCTACACTACTCCATCAAAGTACATCGTCCACGTTTTCTCCTCTATTTACAGAATATCTTCATCTGGGAAAAAGTACTCCACTGCTTCATCCTCCTCTACTAGGTGATTTTCCAGGAATTTCGCTACAGCTCTCCCTTTAACAGACTTGCGTGCAACATATGTAAGATCAAATTCGGAGAGAAGAAGCAACCAATGGCTAGCCTACCCATAAGTGCTGGTTTCTCAAAGAGATATTTGATAGGATCTAATCTCGAAACCAGGATTACAGAGTGAGCTAATAGGTAGCGCCTCAACTTTTGAGTAGCCCATACTAAGGCTAAACAAGATTTCTCAAGGGGAGTGTAACGGGTCTCATAATCCAGCATTTTCTTGCTCAAGTAGTAAATGGCTTTCTCCACCTTAGACTCGACTCCCAAGCTAAAATACACCCCATGGTTGAGTTTGTCACCGACAAGTACAAAATCAGCGATTTTCCCGATTCTGGCGGTGATAACACAGGTGGATTCTACAGGTACTGCTTGACCTGTTCAAAAGTGAACTGACAGCGATCGTCCCATTGAAATTTCTATCCTTTCTTCAGGAGACCAAATAATGGTTCACAAGTCAAGGTTAGTTTTGAAATAAACCACCTTATGAGTTGCACTTTACCCAGAAAGCCGCTCACCTTCTTTTAAGTTCTTGGTGGTGGCATTTCTAAGATGGCCTTGATTTTGGAAGGATCTATCTCAATTCCTCTCTGTGTGATTAAGAATCCCATCATTTTCTGTGTTGTTACGCCGAAGGTGAATTTTTGCGGGTTCAACCTCAATCTATACTCTCTAATCCGCTGAAAGAATTTCTCTAAGGCGGTGTAGTGACCCTCTCGATCTTTGGACTTGACAATCATATTGTCCACATGCACCTCAACCTCTTTGTGGATCATGTTATGCAGAATGGTAGTTACAACTCTTTGATAAGTGGCCCCAGCATTCTTCAACCCAAACGGCATAACTCAGTAGCAATAGGTGCCTCATGGAGTAGTGAAAGCGGTCTTCTCCCTATCCTCGGGTGCCATTAGAATCTAGTTATACCCGGAAAACCCATCCATAAACGAGAGCAATGCATGGCCCGCGGTGAAGTCTACCAACTCATCAATATGCGGCAGTGGAAAATCATCCTTCGGACTAGCCTTATTCAGATCCCTGAAGTCGAAACAGACTTTGATTATGCTATCCTTCTTTAGGACTAGAACAATATTGGCCAACCACATCGAATACTTAGATACAAGCAAGAACCCTGCCTCAATCTGTTTGGTAACTTCTTCGTTGATCTTCAAAGCCCAATCTAGGAGAACTCTGTGCAGCTTTTGCTTAACTGGCCGGGCCTCAGGGTCAAGAGAGATCCGGTGCTGTACAATCTCAGGATCGATTCCAAGCATGTCTTCGTAGGGCCATGTGAAAACATCTTTGAAATCATTTAATAAAATGAATAAACGCTCGCGTTCCTCCGAAGACAACGTGGACCCGATCTGGAGTAAGCGTGGATCCTTCTCAGTACCCACATTAATAGAAATGATTTCATCTATACAGGGCTTAACACGCCCCTTCTCCTCAAAATCAACCAAGTTTTTCAAAGCCCGAGGAATTTCTTCCTCTTCGTTTAAGTCAAAATTTTGGAAGTCAAGATCGGTACAACAAACCAATGGCACGGAGTAATAAGCAAAGTCCACCTCATTCTCATTCAAAAGATTTGGCTCCTCAGTTACAGTGGACTCAAAAGAAAAATAAAAAGAGGATCGGGACAGGACTTTGGCATCCGGGTTACTAGTCCCAGAGATGCCAGACTCTGAAGAACTCAAATCTGATTCCGACTCCACAGACTTAGTGGAATCAGACTCGGACTCACTATCCGATTCAGAATCGCTGACGGTGCCCTTCTCAAACTTCCAGATCAGGCGCGGAGCCTCAGATGCATCCACGATAAGGCTAGTAAAATCCTTTGCTGGTTTATCCCCGATCATTGAGATAGTAAAACTATCCCCTAAGTTGGCGGACTCAGCTCTAGTAGTAGAACTCGCCAATAAGTCAGCCACTGCCTTTCCCAGCAACTTCTCCTCTTCGAAAACCAGGCTTGTAGCCCTTCCTTGATCCATACCAGTGCTTAGGTTTGCCTGCTCATCCTCCTCTTCCGATAACTAGTGCCTGAAGAAGATTTCAAACCCAGGATACCTAGTCTTCGTCTCCCAGTCATACCAAGGCTTTGGGAATCCATAGTAGGGGAAATATTCTCCTTGGCAGACAAAGCGTCCATTCAGGGTTCCTCGTATAAGTTTGTGGACTAACTCATATTACTTCCCAGTCCTCTTTGCTTTGATTCTTCCTCTCAGCTCCTCCTCCTTTCTTTGCCAGTCTGCAGTGGTAGGTTTGTATCCCAGCCTAAAAGCGTTAGGATTATGACTTATCTCCTTGGCAACGATACCTCATTGCCTACCGCTTCTACCTAATCCTGATCCTGGAAGATGTCCCTCTTTATTCATCATATAGATTGATTGGGTACTCACATAATTCCCCTAGTCTTCTGCCATGATGTTCTGGACTAGCCGAGCTTCTGCCAAAGAGAAGCTGGAGAGAAATATATTCTCTTCTCCGTGTATGATTCCCAGCACTGGTGTGGTAGTTCCTTAGGGAGGGTGAATTGCAGAATTGCCATACACAGTAGCAATCCCATCTTGAAAGGGGTACTTCACCAGTTGGTGATTAGTTGATGACACAACCTTCATCTGGTGGAGCCAGGGTCTTCCAGTAGCAAGTTAAAGGTTGCTGGTACATCCATAACATGGCATTCCAACTCATGGTCAGACGAGCCGATAAGGATATGGCTTTTGAACGTTCCCATGACATCCGGCTTGTATTGTCATAAGCCTGGATAGCTTGGGTCGTGGGTGTAAAGTCAATCGGCCTCAAACTGATAGCATAGGAAGTTCTCACTGGACATACATTGATTGCCGATCTGGTATTTACTAACACCACTGAAATCCATTTTTTCTGACTTTTCAGGGTTATATATAAAGGACGGTTGTGGTTGGTGCCCTCGGGAGGCAATTCTTTATCCGTAAAGGATATTACTGGCATAACATCCCCAGAGGTGACCAACGACACCAATTGTCAGGGGTGGTGTCAATAGGCAGTTTGGTTCGGTTCGGTTCATTCCTTCGAGCAGGGCTTATCTATGCTCCCGAGATGCCATTATCTGTCCACAAATGGATATGTTGGCCTGGATGTTCTTCAGTTGTTTCAGGACCAGGTTTTCTTCAGCATCTTTCTTCTTTGCTTTCTCACCTCTCTGTTGGAAGATTCTGGCTGATCCAAAGTCAGGGGTTTAAAGTACCGACCACTGCTGGTTAGATGATCAATCTCATCAGTATACCACGTATCATACGGGGTATCATCCTTCTACCATTCATTACATTGCTATCTTCCCACCATTCCCCGAGGTCATGGTTGGGCTGCTATCAGGTTCTATTCTGAGCATGTTAACATCATGTACCCTGTCATTATACCATTCTTCCTTGACTACAGCTCGGGTTTCAGCATCCCAGTACTTTCTGAGTTTCCTTAACATTCTCTTTCGATCACTGGGTTCCCACTCGATTTTCTTGGCGTTTTGAACACTGCCAGGTGTGGATTCAACCTCTTCTTTCTCTTTTTCCCTTTTCTGTTCTAGAGCTATTTTCGCCTGGATCTTCTCTAACCTTTCCCTTTGAAATTGTTCCAATGGCTATTCTTTCTCAGTCAGAGGTGTAGCCTTAGCCTTGTCACTAGCACCATTTTGTTCTTCTTCCTAGTCTCTCCCGTCTATTCCTACACATCAGACTCTTCCTCACTCAACCATTTGTTGCTTGTTTCTGGCTAGCTCGGGTCCCACCATCCCATCTACACACAGCTTGTATCTTCTTCCTTGAAGGTGGGCGGTAGTGTATGGATGTGGTTAATTTTTTAGCAAAGAGATCAGCCATCTTGGCCATTGAAACAACAGTACTAACATCCGTAGGCCATGGAATAGTGCTAATGCTAGCATTGGTATTCCGAGAGAATGGCCTTCTTGCGGGTTCACTTGTTCTGTGGATGATACCCTTTTTGAATGCACTCTCAATCTAGACCCCCGGCTCATGTAAGGAAGCAAATGTGGATAATGGTGCCACTATCATTCTCTGTAACATCTCTGGCTCAAGGTTCTGGACTACTAGCCGGGCTTGTTCTATTTCGGCAGGCCTATTTGTCATTCGGGCTGCCTTGGCCCTCTACCAGACGACAAAATCAATGAATGATTCTTTGGGGCTCTGGGTAGTAGCCTCCAGCTCGCTAATGGTTACTTCTATCTGGGTGTTATATGAATATTGATTGACAAACACTTAGATAGCTCCTCTCAATTCTGCTGTGTTGAGTCTTCCAATTTAGCGTACCAGATAGCCGCCACATCAGACAGGGTTTTCCCAAACAAGGAAAGCTTCTGCGCCGAGACAAACCCATAGGCCTCAATACGTTGAAAACAATCAGACATGCACAATCGGATCCCCACTCCCATCAAATCTGTCAATGTGGGGCATCTTAAATTTCTCCGGTAATTTGACTGAAGCCTTAGTGTACCCGTCTTCGATATCTGAAATGGAGTTGAAGCCCTGGGATCTCTACAATGCTTTCTCTAATCTAGCAATCTTGACCAAGGCCAGATAATTTCATTGATATCAAAAGGAAAGATTCCTACGAGGGGTTGAACCGGAGGCCTATAAGCTGGGCCCGGGGGAAACATGTCCTAAGGATCTGGGACTGGCAGATTTTCTACTAGTGGGGCTAGATCCGGGTTTGGCTAAGCAGCTGAGATCGGATGCACGGTTAATGCTGATGCCCCAGATCTACGTCGTAGATCGGCAATAATTTCATCTTGTGCAGCCATCCTCTGGTTTATAGTGTCCATGGTTCTTTGGAAAGCCGTCATCATGGCAGTAAATTCCTCTGTGTTCTGTGTTGCATTCTGTGCCATTGCTGGTCTGGGCTAACTAGATGCTGGTGAACTGATTGAGTGAGAACAAATGGGTGTTTGCAAAGTGCTTTGTACTGATGCTACTGACTGTCTATTCCTTCTTCGTCGGGTGACTGGCGGAAGTGAGACAAACACAAGTTGACCACCAACAAGGTCTTGAGCTTTGCAAAGCCTGCCCAAACGAGTCCACACAACTTGGGAAATATCGGGTCTTTATGAAGCTATGATGGTAAACTACCTACCAAAAAGAAAGAAAGAAAAGCACAATCAAAATCGAACAGCACTTCAACCCCAATTCACAACAGTTATAACACATAGCTAAACTGTAATCCCCACTGAACTCTGTTCTCAAACTCATACTGATATGAACCATCCTGTACAGTTTCATTGAAAAGGCATATATGAAATAAAAGAACCAAAACACCCCTGTGAGGGGGTAGGGTTACCTGTCCTAAATTTTTGGCATGATCTAGGCTGCACTATTTCAAATAATGAGTTTCACAACATCCTACAAATGTGTGGCATCCTATCCTAAGTTGGAATAGTCACGATAGCTTTCACTATATGTAACTAGGTCAAATGGTCGAAAAGGGTACCTCAGCAAGATTCCTAATATACCTCTCACACCTAACACCGAGAAGTGAAAGGTGGATCAAGCGGTACAATGGTGATCCAGATCCAAGGGTTGTGTTCCCAACATGGCAGAACCCACGATTGGTCCGCCTTTTGGCAAGCTTTTAGGCAAGCCTCCAGCAAACCATCTAAGAATAACGGTCGGCAAACACAGTGACTTAAGCGTACCAATGCAAATACAAATGCAAATGCAAAGAAACATATGTATGTAGATAAAATTTCACATCATGAATTTTGAGTCAAGTTCTCTAAATCCCTAGCAGAGTTGCCAGAAACTGTACCTAGACTTTTCGTGCTCCTTTTGGAAGACGAGAAGCCCTACAGTTCGGACTCTACTTGTGGTTCTGAATCTAATTTCACAAGTGCAATGTGAAACAGTAAAAACACAAAAAGAGTCCAAATCCGACAATTGTTTTTGGAAAATTGATGTTTTAAATAAAATGCCAAAAATGGAATACTTTGCCAGATTTCAGAGTCGCCACCTAAATATTTTTAGGAAATTTAGGAAACCCAATACTCGTGCCAAAGGCCATTAGTCCATCATCACCAAAGTTGTCTCGGCTCAGGAACTTAGGTACGAGAAGGGAAGGTCATGAATTGAACACCCCCCTCGCCCGATCAAAGCTCGGCCTCTACTATTCATGATGTGAATCTTATTTACATTATATGCTCTTGTTCTGATTGTTAGACTAATTTTACTATGTGATGTGCACACAAGTGTAGACTAATTTGCAAGAATTGGAACATTTGATTTCATGTTTTGTTTTGAAAATTGTTTCGAATATGTACCACTTGAAAAAGTGATTGCATATGAACATTACTCAAATTATTCCAATTCAAGCAATTTAGCCTTCCTCCACAGGCTTTCAAACAGTAATATCAATTAAGCATTTAGCCTCGTGGTGAACATGCTAAACATGGTAACACTAATATACAATGCAATATGCTAAAACAAAGAAAAGCTCACCTAGTACTCCAAGGCAAGCCAAAAAGATAAAAGTATTAGAAAAATGCATGATCTTAACTATGCAATATGACTAATGCAACACATACAATATGCAATTACTTGGCTTGGCTACTAATATGGCATATGAACCAATTCGATAGCATGTGGTGTAAGCACGTATTCAAAGAAATATAAACTAACAATGCAAGTTAGAATGATGTGCTGAGCCCAATGCATGCAAGACAATGGATGCAAGGCATGAGAGATGCTAAACAAAACATGATGCCTTAAGCTAACCATCATAAGCAGATAAATAAAAGGGAGAAAGACGTGTGGTTGGAAGACATACACGTTATTACAACAATTGTGCCCTCACGGAGGAGGATCTGAATAAACTAACTAGCTAAGCTAATTACTACGAACTACAAAACGAATGAAATAATTAACTAAACTAGCTAATTAATTATTATAACAAATTAGAACTAAATAATTGAACTAACTAATTAATTAATTAAAAATCAAAACGAAGTAATTAATTTCATGAATATAACATGAAAGAAGTACTAAGCTAGCTATTCAAATTACTCCTCCTTGGGAAACGAGGAGTGCTCATGCATGCATGAATTTTCACCCAAAAAAGGCCACTGTCTTGCTACCAGATGCCTCTGTTGAACCAACTCTATTCTGTTTCAAAAGTCCATTTCCTGGTTTTGCAAAGGTGGCTGGCAGACTAGAAGTGGTGGCCTGTCGGCCACAAATGATTGTCTGCCATCCACAAAAGGTGGCCTACCAGCAACAAAAAGTGGCCTGCCGGCCGTGATGCCTGGTTTTTCCTACTGCAACAGAGAGCAAACAGAGCAAGCACAAGGTATTCTCAGTGGTTTGTTTGCACAACTTACCCCTCCTTATCATCAAACAGCTCAAAGGAGTAGTAAACTTGATTCACAAACCATCAATAGATGCAATTTCATTGCATGATGGCCTATGAACCAAAGGGTGCAAGTTTAATGAATGCAACATATAAGACTTTCAAACCCCCTCCCTATCATGGATGATCAGGGGAAATGGTTCACAATGACTATTGAACCGTTTTCATCACTAACAAGTTTGAAACAATCCAAGGCTCAAGGGTTCAATTAACATCTGATTGAACCTAAACCATGTTATTATCTTGCATCATTTTAGTTCAAGTTTTATTATTCCAATTTAATTACCTTTCCATTCTTTAATTCATTAAGTCCAAAGGGGAAGATTAAGTCCTCTAAAGGAGAGAAGTGTCAAACCAAGGGTTAGCTTAAGGCATGAGAGAGATGTCATGCCTTTGATAATGAACCCCTAAAAGGAATTAAACCATTAAGCACGACAACCTCTATCTCAAGCTTACAAGAACAATTGGTTGAAACAACTCTCAAAGCAAATTAAAGCCATGAAATGAGAGGTTGATGATTAGAGGTGATCACAAGTAAGAAAAGCAAGAAATAAACGCTATCAACTCAATAGGTTGGTGGCTAAGGCCTAAAACACCAAACCTATGAGGACAACTAAACTACAAGCCTGCAAAACAAAGCATAAATGCAATGAACACCTAAAAAAGTCCTAAAACAATCTTAAAACATGCAAAAGAAGTGTTGGAATTGAGACAAAAATAACTAAAATAGTAAGCTACAACATAGAGCTATGTAAGCTAGTGAACAAGACACAAGGAAGGGAGGCTAACCCCTTCAATTTTAGACTTCAAAACATGTTTTTAGCCACTAAAATAACTCTGAAATTTAGTATTTAAAAGCTCAAAAAAGATATTGTAAAGGTGGGAAACACAAGGGTAAAGGCTAGAGAAGCAAGGTGGAAAGAAAGCTGAACCACTCCTCCACCCTTTAAGGCCTTACACCACAAGTTTCAGCCCAAAAATACAGAGTTTATGCAGCCCAAAAATAGTAGAAAAACAATCAAAAAAGAAGCAACAAAGCAATGAAACAAGCTAAGCCTTATACCTCTTGAAGAGAAGAACACTTTTAAGCAACAATTCAACACATACACACCCTCAAGAGCCCAAAGTAGGCTCAAAAGTACCTCAGCTCAATGATGGCAAGGCTTGGTTAAGAGTGTATAGGCAAAAGCTCAAAAAATTTCAAGAGAGAGAGAGAGAGAGAGAGTTGTAGAGAGAGAAAATTAATTTTTCTCTAATTTTTCTAACCTTCATAAATGGAAAGGGAGGTCCTCTATTTATAGAAAAACATCACACTCCCTTAGAAATATCCATCCATACACGCGTAGGTAGATGCAAAGATCTGTGCAAAAAGCTGGCACAAGTAGCAAAAAATATCTGCAAAACACACTTGGGGTCGACAGGCCACCAATTCTGGCCGACAGGCCACGCACTTGGCCGGCAAGGCACAAGGGTGGCCGGCAGCCAAAAAGGATGGCCGGCAGCCCACAAAAATGGGCCTGCAGGTCCTAGGTTTTTCAGGTTTGAAGGGCTAGGGTTTTGGTGCAAAAACAAGGCATAAGGTTTGCAGGATTTTGAGGCTCAAAGCTGTGGCATTCCGCTAAGGACTTTTGAGCACTTAACAAGCATATACATTCATCATTGGGTGTGCAAGTAATGGTGCCAAAGTCATAATGGCGGTAAAAAATGGTGTGTCTACACTATTGCAATTACAACTTTGAACTGAAAATTGAAAGCCTTAGAGGCCCCAGAAACCAAAACTGACTTCATATCTGTGTTTAGCATCATTTTTAGAGCCTACTATGAAATTTTGTAAAATTACAATTCGTAATGAATTAATTGAGTTTAATTAGAATAAACTAAACTTAAGTTCAATTAGCTTAAGTGATATATATTTATATAGACATTAAGACTTAATAGGAAGTCTTGAACTAATCTTTTATGAACAAAACACTTGCTAGAGAGGGTCAGAGAGAGAGAGAGAGAAAGAAGAGAACTCCTAGAGTTGAAAAAGAGGAGCAAGGGAGATTGTTAGATTCAAGGGGTAAACTGAAGATTTGAGCTAAGGTATGAAAATCCCTCTAGAGTCCTTGTGACAACTCATCATTTGTTTGAAATCAAGAAGGAATTTGAAGATTTATAACCTATATAAGTTAGGGTGTTGGGTTGTGTGATTTTTTGAACTAAATTCAAGAAATCGGCCTTAATCTCTTCAATTTTTCTTCATTTGTGATCAATCTTGTGAATATTTCATGAAATGAGCTCTAGGGTTTTCATACAACAAAGATTTGCGTAAAGATCATCAATGTCTATATGTATTTTGAAAATGGAAAAGATGAGACTTTGATTTTGGACTTTAAGCAAGATTGATGTGTTTAAGTTGAAATTACCCTTGAATCATGTTAATATATCATGTTTTTGTGTTAGTTTTGCATGAATTTGGGCTTTGAAATTAGTATGAAAGATTACACATTGTGCCATTTTTGGACTGTTTGGTTTTTCCTACACAGCTCGTGCGGCTATGAGCTCTGCATGACGGAACATGAACAAAATATGTGGGTTGCATTATGCTCTCTCGAGCAGCTGACACCTCCGCATGAGCAGAGCCTGACCGCTCGAGTAGTGAGGCCTTTCGCACGAGTGACTAGCAGGGAAAAATCCTGCTTTCCTTTTTGTTGACCTCTCCGACCTTCTGACCTCATTTTTGACCTTATTTAAACACTCCGAAAAATGAAATGATGATTAGAAACCCATTGAAAAAAGATGTGAATTATTAAAAGAAAAGTGTACGAAATGGAATGAATTATTTATCAAATGTGCATGTATGATATGTTGTATAGGTCGCTTCCACGAGGAATCATCGCAAGGCCAAAATCACTATGAGTAATACATTTGCATAAACATGTTCTTATTTACTTTTTGAAAACAATATGAATGTTATATCGATAGATTTATGAAATTGCCTTCTGTTGGGATATGAATAAGTCCCGATGAATGCTTTACAAATGTAAGGGAATGCTTTACGAATGGTTTTATGAATGAATGATGAATAAATGATATGTGGACCCGTGGTTGTTCCATTTACGATATGATGTGATATGTTGGGCTTGAGGCCATTTTGTCATATTTGGGCCCAAGTCCGTTTTGATAAATTGGACCCGAGGTCATTTTTAATGCTTGGGCTTGAGGCTATTTTGTATAATTGGACTTGAGCTCGTTCCAGAGCATGTTGAACTCGAGGCCGCTTGAAGCAACCTACCAGAATCCTACAGAACTCATTCCATCATGCCAAGTTGAACTCGTTCCATCATGCCAAGTTGAATGACCACGCAAGAGCTTGAAGCAACCTACCAGAATCCTACAGAACCTTTTGTGGAATTTGTTGCAAGGTGGAGAGCAAAGGCAGCACAAATGACAGATCGCCCTTCTGAGAGGGATCAAGTGCAAATAATGGTGCAGAACCTTGAGCCTGATATGCTGCAAAAGTTAATAATGGCTCCACTGTTCACTTTCAAAAGTTTGCATGAATTGGGGGTGCAGATCGAGAGTGCGTTCAATAGTGGAATTACTTCCAGAACAAGTGAACCAGTAAGGAGGGTTTTTGCTAGGATTACCCGTGCTGGCAGTAGCACTATTCCCAAACCCACTGAAATCAATACAGTCGCCACAGCCAACCCTTTTACCAAATCAAGCCTACAAACAGCTGGCCCAACCCGAGCTCAAGGCAAAACTTTCACCCTCCTGTATATGAGCCTAACCAGCGCACTAAAAGTCTTGATGGCAAGAGGGTATCTCAAATCCCTTGATCCTCAACCTCTGCTGACCCACTCCCTGCTAGACATAACTCTACCAAATACTGCGTGTATCATTAGCAGCGCAGTCATGGCACCAATCGTTGCTACCGCCTTCGTCATGAGGTTCAGAATCTCATTGACAACCAGACGATAGATCCACCTCAAGATCCCAATGACCGATTACCTCGTCCATACCTTAACCTCATCCATACACTACCACCTACCTTTAACCCCAGCATATACATCACCCCGACCATTTACCCAAGCCTGAGGTGTTCATTCCAGAAAGTACTGATTTGTGCATGATGGATGCACCCAATCCGGTTTAGGTACGCCAAGGGCGCAAAATGAATGAACCCACTACTTCTGAGCTGATGAGCATGATTGAAGATCTTCAGAGAACAGTGGCAGATTTAGCTTTTGGGGTTTTGGCTCCGTCATCGACCACATCACATGCTAGAAATTTCATGCCAGAAGGCTCCCCAATCTTGGGGCAAGTTGCAATTGAAACTGGCCAACCTGAAGCCATCCCAGGTTTGGGCAATGACATGTCGACAACAACTGGCTCCGCTCTGATATAGTGACCCAATCCTTTGGCAAAATGGAGGCAAATGGCAAGAACAAGGTAGGGGCAGGCATTGGTCCCCATGAACACCTTCTGTGGGTTGTTAAGGCTTTAAAGGTTGAAGGACTGAACAAACAACAAGTGCTCGCAGTTGTTGCAAAGACTTTGGATGGCACTTTTGCCACCCAGGATGAGAGCATTCTGAATCAAGGGGCAAGCTGAGAAAAGGGATGTCGTACCAGAAACGCCCCTCTCAGCTCCAATCCTACACTCAGAAGAGATCATCAAACCCAGTCAGCACCTGCAACCCCTTTGCTGGTACATCCAATACAACCCCGCAAACCTCAAGCCATCAGGCCCGAGGCCAAAGGGTCTTCACCCCGCTTTACATGTCCTTATCCAAAGCCATGGGCATGTTGATCAAAAAGGGCCATCTCAAACCCCTTGAGCCTCGGCCTCTCCCAAATCCCCTTCCAGCCAAGCATAATGCTGCCAAGTATTGTGCCTTCCATCAACAAACAGGTCATGACACTGACGGTTGTTATCGCCTTCGCCATGAAGTTCAAGATCTGATTGACAACGAGGTCATCGCTGCACCAAGTCCTGCAAAGTCTATTGGCACCGAATCAATGAACTGGGGGGATCACGTGACTATGTGATCAGGGGATGAACCGCCTGCTGATGGCGCTCTGTTTACTCCAGATATGGGGATGACATGCACTGTTTTGAACAATGTGCAAATGCTGTTTATTTTACTTTTTGACTTAGGTTTTGAGTCAGTTCTGTTGTGTTGTATTAAGTCTGTCTTGTTGTATCGAGTCAGTCCTGTTGTGTCGGAGTCGGGTGATTTCGGGAGTGTTACCTCGGACATCACTATCTTTTTGTGTTTGTCTTTTACACTCTTTATTTTGCGTCTGTTTCTGCCATTGAGCCGGTTGCACCAGAAGTTCTGAATGAAATAGCAGAGATTTTCACCTACTTTTCTATGCCTTGAAATCATTGCATTGACCTAGGTTTTTCAAAACTTTTCGAACATTGTGATGAAAACAAAGAGGAAGGAATTCCTTGAGATTTGTAAAAATTTGATCAATGGAGAGAAAGAGAGGCGTGCTAAGCCCTTACTGAACGAGATCATGTTTGTTAATGTGAGTACCGAGAAGGATCCTGGCTTTATCCAGATTGGTTCTACATTGTCTTCGACCTGAGCGACTAGTCGCTTTATTAAAATATTTCAAAAAATGTTTTGCGTGGTCCTACGAAGACATGTTTGGAATTTATCTTGAGATTGTACAACATAGGATCACTTTCGGCCTTAAGACTCGACCCCCTTTGCTTTCAAACCTTGAACCTTGACTCAGATTGTTCAAACGATCAACCAAAACATAAGGCTTGTATGGCCGAATTGGAAGCAACCCTTGAACTAGGGGCAATAAGGTCAGATTGAGAGGATCAGATGTCATCAAAGGAAGCTTGCAAAGCTAGATCAAAAGTAGCCCTTAAACTAGGGGAAAAAATGTTAGATGTACTCGAAGAGTCAAAGATGGGTCATTCCACAAACCAATGAAGACTGGCAAGAAAGCCAAATTCCAGCAGCTGGAAGAAGAAAATTTATTGTTGAAGGACAATCGAGTTCCTATCCACAACACTAGGGGCAATTCAGACCCCAATTGGATGGGTTTTACATCATCAGCGAACAACATCCATTCTCCTGGATTCAGATGGCTTCGAGATCTCAAAACCGATCAACATGGACAAGTTAAACTTTTCTATCCTTAAGAGCTGGTTGGGCCGAAAACCTGGAAGGGCAACCCAAGCAAAAGTTAGAGCAGAGAAAAGAAAAAGAACAAAAAACAAAAAAAAGAAAAGAAAAAGATAAAAAAGAAAGAAAAAAAGAAAAAGAAAAGAAAGGAAAAGAATAGAAAAGAAAAGAAAAACAGAGCTCGCAAGGTTGAAAACCCAAAAGGGTGGCCTTAGCAAAAGTTAGAGCGCAAAAGGAGAGTGTTAACACTCGAGTGAACCTCACCCAGGAACTATGTGAGGCCTGATTCCCATCTTTGGGATACGTAGGCAACTTCATTCTGAAGTTCGGCCCCAAGTATTTTTAACCTACTGGTTTCGTTCATGTTGATTGGCTCATCCTTGTTCAACTCGGCTATCCTATCCATGTCCAATTAGCTCATCTTCATCCAAAATCGGTTGTCCTATTCCGTTAGAAGATTCAACTGCAAGACAACTCAAGTTCAGATCTGAGGTTGTGCATCTTAAGAGTTAATTCCATGTTGGTTGAGTGGTGGCCACTTGCAAAAATAGTTTTTGAGGATTTTTAGTGAGGTTGACTAATTTTCTCAAAAATTATTCTATTTTTCCAAAACTGGACCATATCTTGGACCCAAAAAGGAAAATTTTCAGTGTTCACGACCTGACTTGCATGATTTCAAATTAGAAAATCGAATAAGCATGTTAATCTAACTCTCATATTGGTCAAAATTATTTTAGTAGAAAGCCAAAAACAAAAAATGGTCAAAATGATGAACTAGGGGCACAGTTGAGTCAGGTTTTCTGTCTTTTCCCTGTTGTCAACATACTTGCCAGAAAGGGCACCATACTTGCTGGAAAGGGCACTATACTTGCCAGAAAAGAGCGCAACTGAAGCTAACAGCAGAAGGCCAAAAGCTCTCTCATCCTCCAAGCAATGAGGTATCAAGCCAAGTGCGAAGCACGAACTGGAAATGGAGCGGAATATTCGACCCCCTCATCTAGACGGGTTTTATCACACCCAAATTGGCGTCTGATCCAGAATGGGGATGTAGAAAATGTAGTGTGTGAGACTAATCAATTGTATGCCTGGCCAGTGAGACGTATTGTAGTTCATCTTAATCAAGCTAAGCCAAGGGCATTGTCAACCGATGTTAGTTGCAGATCTGCTACACATCCAGTCGTGCCACAACTCCTTTGTGGGAAAGGCTCACTAGTTGTGAGCGAAAGAAGAAGAATCTAGTAGAACACTAGGGGCAAGAGGCCACAACTTCCTGTTTACCCATCAACCACCCAGGGGTGGGATAAAAAATAAGAGAGATTAAAGAATAGAGAGATCTGTGTTGAGAGAAAAAGTGAGGAAAGGGCTTTTCAGAGAAAAAAAGAGATTGAGTGCCAAAGTGATGTGAGAATCACAAATAAGAAAGGGTGGGGAAACATTACTTGGAGAAACAAGCTCCCCATGAACCGAGAGGTCTCTTGCCGTTGGATCACATTTGAGTGTTGTGTTTGTTATTTTTGTTTGTCTCCCTTCTTGTTTTGAGTCGTTTCGAGTATCAATAGATGTGTTTAGGTTGTTTTACCTTCGTTTTCTCTTTGTTGAGTCATTTTAACTGTGGTTAGTCGTAGGCTTAATACCCGGTTTAGAACTCTTTCTCAATTTTAATTTCAAAAATAAATCATTTTGTGCTCAGAGTGTTGTGCTATTCTCCACATTTGTACAAAACATGATTCTTTCTTTCATAAACTACAGGGTTCAACCCAGGTCATGTGAGAATAATCGAACCAGGACCTATCTAAAGCTACATAGGTTCCGGACTGCAAAGCAAAAGAAACGAGGGAAAATTGGAGTATCTAAGTGCGTTTCAACTTCAGTAAATTCCAAGTCTGCATTCCAGGTGCACCTTCTCAGGCCTCGCCTTTCTTTGGAGTATGAGTGTACCTCAACCCCAAGTTTAAGCCTGCTTCAAGTCAGAATGGCAATTAAAGCAGCATGCAGATGTTACCTCTCACCAATATAAATAGGATGTATCCTTTTTGAGTTAAGTATGTTGCAAAGTCCTTCGAGAGGTAAATCGGAGGCACCAAAGTACATATTTGATGCCCTTCTATTGCATAGAATGTGCACTTTCATATACACTTTTGTTGCATGTGTGCCTCGTATCGTTATGATTCATGCATAGAATATGCTTGCTTTCAATTCCGCATAGAATATGCTTATGTTTCATGCATAGAACATGCTTTCGATCGTGCATAGAATATGCGTTTATTCATGCATAGAACATGTTTTCAATTAACATCATGCATCGATTGTTTATCTTGTATAGAACATGCATTGTTTTGTAAACCAATCATTATGTGCATCTACCTCACAATAATCTCACTTCTGTGCATCTATCGCACAATAATCTTACTCTGTACATTTATCACACAATCACTCACTTTGCTCGCACTATTTGGTGCTTTTGTTTCGTTCATGCTATTTTGTGCACTTCGTATCACACTCGCACTATTTTGTGCAATTTACACTCACGCTTTCTTGTGCATCGCACTTTTTTGTGCAATTTACACTCGCACTTTCTTGTGCAATTTACACTCGCGCTTTCTTGCGCATCGCACTATCTTGTGCATTTCATTACATGCTCTCATCTTGTATAGAAAATGCTCATATCTTTTGCATAGAAAATGCTCTCATTTTGCATAGAACATGCCTCGCACTATTTTGCGCACCTTACTTGCACTTGTTTGTGCATTGCATCGCACTGTCTTGTGCACTTGCATCGCACTATCTTGTGCATTTCAAATCTCAATCACGCTGTCTTGCGCATCGCACTATTTTGTGCATTTCACTTTGCATCGCACGGTTTTGTGCACCCTATATCGCATTGTCCTATGCACTTTGTATCGCACTTTCTTGTGCACCCTGCATCGCACTGTCTTGTGCACCTGCATCGCGCTATCCTACGCATTCACCCATATCGCACTATCTAGTGCACCTTGCATCACATTGTTTTGTGCATTTCATCTTTTATCACACTATTTTGTGCATTGCATCGTACTGTCTTGTGCATTTTCACTCGCACTGTCTTGTGAAAACTTGTATCGCACTGTCTTGTGCACCTTGCATTGCACTATCTTGTGCATTTCACTTTGTATCGTACTATTTTGTGCATTGCATCGCACTGTCTTGTGCATTTCACCCTACCTCGTACTATTTTGTGCACTTACACTCGCACTGTCTTGTGCACCGTGTATTTTTGTATCACTCGCACTCTCTTGTGCATCGCACTTTCTTGTGCACTCCTCGGTCTAGGAGACCTTAAATCCTGCATCTCGATTCGCACTGTCTTGTGCACCTATATAACACTGTTTTGTGCATCGCACTGTCTTGTGCACTCTCTGGTCTAAGAGACCTTAAATCCTCTAAAGGTGCAATTCCTTTGGTGTTTGTCGTGCCTGAATGACTTTCGGCGGTTTGGTATAGCCACTTGACTATGTTTGCAGTGAATTCCTAAGAGATCAACTGAGATGGTGAAAGTGAGAGTTCGAATGGCCGATGCCTAGAATGCAAAGGTTCGGAATTTTCGAGACTAAAGTCTGGTTTAAATACCCAGGGGTGTATCCTCGGCTTGAAATCTGTATGGCAGCCCAATAGGTTGAGGTAGTGTGTATGTGCCTCAATTTTGGATACTGAACCAACCTAGTCTATCACTCTGTTGGAGAATAGGGAAAGTTAAAAATATAGTCAGGGAGAAAAGTAGTACCTATGGTTCGGAAACACAAGATGCAGAAGAGGAAAATCCCCAACAGCATGAGGTGAGTCATTGCCAATTGCCCGTGTAAGGTACTTCAATTTCCTAGCTGCTACATCATATCTATCATCATATACTACTTCTATCGCATTGTATATAGCATCTATCGCATACACTTGTTGCACTATCCATTGCATCAGACCATTTTATTGCTTGCATCCTTTCCATGTTAAGCTTAGTTTGGCATGTGCCCATACTTTTCACGTTGAAACATAGCTCTGCATGTGTACGCGCCTATTCCACTAAGAGAATTGTGGTCTGAGGGTTTCAGCACCTTTTTTGTGTTAAACGTGGTCCGTTTTGTGTCCATGCCTTTTCTAGGCAAGATGAAGTTTGGCGTACGCCTTATTCACTACATCCATTGCATTGTACTTTGTTTTGTTGCATTCAGCATTTAGGATCACGATCTTTCCTCAGCAGATCATTCCTCACTTATATCATACCATCCAATTACTTGTACTCTTATTCTTTTTACGAAACACATAGTTCTGCATGTGCACATGCCTATTCCACTAAGAGAATTGTGGTTTGAGGGTTCCGACACCTTTTCTGTGTTAAACGCAGTTTGATGTTGCATCTCCATTCCTTTATGGTATTTGTGTGGTTTTGCACTGCTCGTGGTTTGATTATTTCATTACATTGTTTTGTTTCATTGTATATTATTTGCATCGTTTTGTTATATTGTGTATCATTTTGCATCCTGCCCTTGAACTACGCTGGTTTGATTCCTTGCAAAGGGATACGTAGGCAACCCTCGGGTTCAACCAACTGCATCTGCATTTTGTTTGTTTGCCCAAGTCTTACAGCATTGTCAAAAAATGGTCGTCTCTGGGCTTTGATATTCACTCATGTCATTTCATGACTCTAAGCTCTTTCAAAGAGGGGCAACTATAGACATCCCATTTTTGACTGCCCTTAAGAATTGGGGGCCTCAGGTTGATTGTTTGAGGACGAAGGCTATGTTGTGCAAAGGTTCGTTTTCTTCGACGAGGAGAGTGTTAAATCCCAACCTCACACCCCATTTTTGGACCAAAACTATTTTGACCAAAATGATTTTAGACCTTAAAACCCTCTTGTAGACACCCCATTTTGACCGGCCCTAAGACTTGGGCGCTTTCTTTTGATTACCCGATGATGACAATTAGAATGTGTTTCTCACAAAATTCTCAGTAAGAAAGATGGAATTTAAGTTTTAATTCCAACCTTCACCCATTTTTTGGCCAAACTATTTTAGACCTTAAAACCCTCTTTTCAAAATATGTTTTTTTTAAAAATGTTTCTACAATGTCCCGAGGCTCCCATTTCGATTAAAATATTGCACTTTTCAGTAAACCGAGTAAGGACAAAGTGGAAATAAATGGAAGGGAGGTGAAACTTTTTGAAAAATATTTAAAAAAACATCTTCTTATAGGTTTGTAGTTGAAGGAAATAGGAGGGGATGAAAGAAAACTGGTTTAGGAAAATGATGAATATCAAATCATTAAGAAGGAAATGAGTAGCCTTTACTAAATTAAACATTTTTATTTGTACACTTGGAATTTAAATGTGAGGCCACCACCATTGGAAAGTAGACTTCTGGGGCTTCAATTTAGACCCAAGAACCACCTCAGACCAAGTCCAAATAAGGGAGATATGCCCATTTGAAGTTGGGCTTAAGAGCAGATTTTGTTGACCCAACCCGAGACAGCCTTTACTAAATTAGGCATATTTCTTTGTACACTTGGAATTTAAATGTGAGGTCACCACCATTGGAAAGTAGACTTCTGGGGCTTCAATTTGGACCCAAGAACCGCCTAAAACCAAGTCCATATGGGGGAGATATGCCCATTTGAAGTTGGACTTAAAAGCAGATTTTGTTGACTTGGCCCAAAACAACAATAGCCCATTTTTTCTTGGTTTTGGTTCTGTTGGGACAACCCATTTACCCCTATTTTCTGAGCTATTCAAGTGCATCCACTCATCCTCCATTATACCTAATCATCCCCCATTGTCAAAAAGAGGTTTTGTTTGCATTCATAAAGGAGTATCCCATGCAACCACCTTGAAAATTTGCCCTCCTATCACATTCTTGTCTCCCACCTTGTCTTCCACCTTCTTTTTGACCTTTACTCTCCCTCATTGCCTATATAGAATGATCATATTGTAAGAGAGAAAAAGACCACGAAATTGAAGAGAAAGGAGTGAGAAAAGAGTGAAAAAAAAGAGAAAAATTGAGTTTTTGAGCCAAAAATATTCCTATCTTCCATATACACCCCATACCTTCCATAGCTACTGAAATTCCTCATTTCCATACACCAAAACCACTCCAAAAATTCTGATATATCCAAAGATCAATTGCCTTGATCATAAGGAAGAGTGTTTAGTGATTGAAAGTGAGAAAAACTAGAGAGTTAGCCACTTTCTATACCACAAACTCCATAATTTTGAATTGAGGATTTGAGAATACACTTCCTACACTCGAGGGTGATCAAGAGGAAGTTTGGAAATCAAAAAGTTCAATCTTTCTTTGGAAGGTGAATTGTTAGTCTTTCATTTTCTTATATTTTATATCTTATATTTATTTTCATGCTTTTTATTTCATTGTGTTTTGTTATAATCTAAGTGGTTTGTTTATCTCATATTTATTTTCTTACTTTATATTTCATAGTGTATTGTTATAATCCTAGTGGTTTGTTTAGCTCATAATTATTTATTTATTTATTTATTTTTATTCGCATGCTTTAATTTCATATTAGTTTTGTTGTAATCTTGCATGTTCTACCTCATATTTTTTTTTTCGTGTATTAGTCTCATATTAGTTCTGTTGTAATCTTGCATATTTTATCTTATATTTGTTTTATTGCTTTAGGTTTATGTTGTGAGTTTGCACTTTTTATTTTATTTTATATTTGTTTTCTTGTTTTTTTTAATCTAATCGGTAGTGGTTAGTTGAGCCACCTACATATTTTTTGTTTGTTCATTTTCTTGGTTTCGCAACAAGACAGGTTTTGCTTGGCCTAGTTGGCCGGCCGGCCTAGTTGGCCGGCCGGTTAGCTTCTTCCGAACAAGATGGCGTAATCTCTCAATATTGACCAATTTCCGCCGGCGGTTCTAAAGAACATGAAGCTTTTATTTTATTTATTTTTTATTTTGAGTGTATTGTGAGGTTTTTATTTTGTTGTAATATTCTCATCATCTCTCTCTAATTTGATTTGTAATTATTTTTAAAATGTTGTAATAATTCCCCGCCCCGCTTCTTTCTATCCGTTCTTTTACTTGCTTTCTTTATTTGTACATAAACATGATATTTATTTTTCATCACAGTTATGCTTTGCATCCATGTTTCATACATCTTGATTCAGCTAAGTTTGCATTTGTGGATTTAATCAATTCCTATGTGATTATGTGCGCTACCTCATGTTCTTCAGATGATTCACATATCATATTTTAGAAGCCGAATCTTTAGTTGCATCTCATGAGTGAATTGCATTAGGATTTTGTATATAAGATCATGCATATTTTACTAACTTTGTTTTGTAGCTTGTTCGTGGGACGTCAAACATGTAAGTTTTTATGCTTTAGCATCCCGTTTGTGTGTGTTTTTCTTACTATGTCTAGCATTCTACCATGAGACTATTTGCTTATGTGATATAACTCTATGAATGCCAGTGGATGGAGGTTGTGTCGCTTAATTTGGAATGATGTTGATTTTTCATGCTTGTAAACTCAATTTATTTGGGTTGTACATCGTCAAAACTCTTTCAAAATGCATGATATCAAATTATTCCAAAATGAATGACATAGTCTATACTTGTATGCTTCACATAGTAAATTTTAGGATTTATTAACTAATCCGAACATGAATATATAAATAAAATAAAATTCATATTATGGTTAGTAAAGGCTGATCTTTGATCGGGTGGGCGGGGGTGCTCATTATTGATCTTCCCTTCTCATACCTAAGGTTCCGAGCCAAGCATCATTGGTTACGATGAACAGTGGCCTTGGCACTGAGTCATGGGTTTCCTAATTTCTCAAAATATTAGGTGGCGATTCTGAGATCTGATGACGCAGTCCATTTTTGACAAAATTGCAATAAAATGGATTTTCAATAAAAGTTGCCAAATCTGGACTCTCGTCTACGTTTCACATTGCACTCGTGAGACTAGATCAAAGAGATCTCGGAAGTCCGAACTGTTTAACACGCGCGGGTACCCCCCGGGCATGTTACACCTCTCTTTCAAAATATTTTTGAAAAAAAGTTTCTACGATGTTCTGATACTCGCATTTTGTTAAATGTTGCACTTTTCGGTAAACCGAGCAAGGACAAAGTGGAAATAAATGAAAGAGAGGTGAAATCTTTGAAAAATCTTTCAAAAAATCTTGTTTAGAGGTTTGGAGTTGAAGAAAATTAGAGGAGAGAGAAGAAAACTAGTTTGGGAGAAGTTAGGCATGAATCCGGTTAAACCGAAACTGAGCAGTCTTCACTAAAATGAGCATAACGTTTTTCACACTTAGAATTTTGATGTGAGGCTTTCCACCATTGGAAAGAAGACTTTCGGGGCTTCAATTTAGGCTCAAGAATGACCTACAAAGTAGTCCAGATGAAGGAGATATGCCCATTTGAAGTTGGACCTGGAGAGCAGATTTTTCTGCCGGCCACTGGTGAAGTGTGCCGGCCATGGATGAGGTTGTACCAGCCAATGATGATTTTTGCCGGCCACAAATGAACCTTGTCGGCTATCAGTGATTCCTTGTCGGCCACTGGTGTCAAAAGTCATTTTTTTTGCATATATTTACCTCCAGCTGTCTCCACACTGTTCCAACTATTCTCTTTTTGATATTTTCGACCTGAGCTCTTGTATTTTCTATATATAGAGGCCATTCTCTATGGTTTTCAAGGTTGGAAAGTTTGGGAGCCTCTCTCTACAAATCCTCTCTCTCTACAATTCTCTCCCTCTAGATTTCTCTCTCTTGTCTTTTTGTGCATACAAGTAGAGATACACTTCTAGTTTGCCTATCAACCCTTGACCAAAGTTGCTTATCTTTGAGTTGAGATTCCTTGGGACCTTCTTTGAGCTTTAGAAGGTGATTTTAGCTTGATTTGGTGCCTCATTTGTGCCTAAAGTGTGCTTGACTTCAAGAGGTATAACCTTTACCCATTAAGTTTCTTTTTCATACTTGTTTTTGCCATCTTTTTATACTATTTTTGGGGTGGTTTTGAACTGAAGAAACCTCTATTTTTGTGGGTTAAAAGTGTTGGTTTAAGGCCATTTCAAGTTAGGGGGTGGTTCACCCTTCTCACTCCTTTGTTGTTAAAGCTTTTGTGCCATCTTTCATCACATTCAAATCAAACTTTTTGGGCCTTTTGACCACTAAAATTCAGAGGTTTTTTAGTAGTAAAAACCTCATTTTGAAGTCCAAAATTGGAGGGGTTAGCCTCCCCTCCTTGTGTTTTGTTTGCATGCCTAGTTAGCTTCATATGTTAGCATGTTTTTGTAGCTTAACTTAGCTTATTTCCTGCATGTTTTTGCCTCTAATTTGGGCTGTTTGTGTTGTATGAGTAGTCTTTTGCATGGTTGTAGTGTAACCTCATGTTTTAGCTTATTGTTTTAGCTACTCTTGTCTTCATTCTAGCATGTTTTCCAACTGATTTTGGGCTATAAAAACTCTGTGTTTTTGGGCTGAAGCTTGGGTCCTAAGGCCATTAAAGGTTGAGGGGTTAATAACCCTTCTTTGTACCTTGTTTTGGAGGCCTTTGCCCTTGTGTTTCCCACCCTTTTGCTATCTTTTTCCAAGCTTTTAAATACTATTTTTTAGAGCTATTTCAGCGGATAAAAACATGTTTTGAAGTCCAAAAATGAAGGAGGTAGCCTCATCTCCTTGTGTCTTGCTTACTAGTCTAGCATGCTTCATGTTTTAGCCTATTATTCTAGCTTGTGTTAGCTTAATTTCAGAATGTTTTAAACTATATTTTGGGCTGGTTGTTGCTTTTGAGCCTTGTATGGTATAGTTGTAGTGTTAATTCCTTCACTAGCTCATTGTTTTAGTCCTTTAAACATGAGTTGCTTTAGTTGGTTGCATGTTGTATTGTCATTTTGCATGTAATTTCAGCATGTGTAGCTCTGTCACATTCTCATTTGTTTCACTCTTTCAATTGCTTTTGAGAGTTGTTTCAAGTTTGGGATTCTTTAAGCTTGAGATAGAGGTTCGTGCTTAATGGTTTCAATCATCTTTTGAGGGTTTCTACTAATCAAAGGCATTACCTCTCTCTTGCCTTACATCATCCCTTGGTTGACACATCTTTCTCTTTAGAGGACTCCGACCAATGGACTAAATCAATTAAAAAATGAGTTGGTAACTTAAAATGAGTGAATAAAAGTGATAAGTAAAAGAGGCAAGATATGCATCTTTCGTGTTGCATTGAATGTGTTCAAATCGGACGTTAGTTTGAACACAAGGCAAATGGGACATTTCATACTCAATAGTGATGAAATGTGCCATTTTCCTAGGTCTCCATTGCCTTTGACCACACTGTAGACACCCCATTTTTGACCGACCTTAAGACTCAGACGTCATCGATTGAGCGCTCGGTGATGGTGCATGTTGTGCTCGTTTAGAGGTTTCGGAGTTTTGGCTGAGAGCCTTGACTCCGGGCCTCTGAATTCTTTTGTGCTTCGGCTCAGTTTGTGGACCGAACTTTGTTTCTCTTCTTGGAGGGAGGGAGAGGTCTTGTAGACCATCTCTTTGTGGTTGTAGACCACTTTTCCCGCTTGGAGACTAGTTTCCGATTTTGGCTCGGGACCACTTAACGTTCTCTGTTTGGCGTGGTTTTTGAACCACACCTTGTTGCCTCTTCCTAGAGGAACACTATGGTTCGGAAGACCACTTTTGTGGTGGCATACCACTTTTGATGCTCGTAGACCAGTTTTCGAGGCTTTCGGCCGCGTGCCTTGCCTCTCGATCTCTCGCCTTGCATCCGCTTTGGTTTGTTTTTGGTACAAACCTTGTTTTCCTTGTTTGGAAGGTGGTACAAGGGTGGGAGACCACTTTTTCTCCTTGGAGACCACTTTTCCTTCTGCCAGCTAGTTTTCTGGTCGGATAACTGGCTTGCTTGGTCTTTGGGCCATATTTTCTGGTCGGCCACCACACCACTAGCTTTCTTTCATGCTCTAGACCTCTCCCACCTATGGCCGACCAGTTTTTATCTTGGGAGACCACTTGAAGTGGTTGGCCGACCACTTTAAGTAGCAGACTGACCACTTCAAGTAGTCGGCTGCTTTTTGGCACCTTTTTGGAGATATTTTCCTCCAGCTAGCACAGCTGGAGGGCATTAGAGCTATCCTCCATACACATGTATGGAGGGATTTGTTTGAAGCTTAGCTTCTCCAAGAAGCTTTGCCTTTTAGTTTCTATAAGAGGGAGGCTCCTCCTTTCTCCTCTAAGTTTAGAAACTTGAGGCTTGAGAGATAGATATACACTTGTATCTATTCTTCCTTCTTTGTTCCCATTTTGTGCCTTAAAGTGTTATTTTGTCTTAGTTTAACACATAAACACACACTAAAACACCTTCCTTTGGTTGCTGAGGTGCTAAGGGGTTGTTTTTGGTGTTCTTGGACTGGTTTAAGCTCAAAGAACTTGCTGGAGTTGCAGTTGTAAATGAGGTTTTCAAGGGTGAGTATTTGACCTTTAAATCCTCCTTTCTTGCTTAAGCTTTTAGCCCTTCTTGCATACATTTTTAAGATTAACTCTTAACTAGAAAAAGTTCTTTTTTTTTCATGCTTAAAATAGTTGTTTAAGGTCACTTTTTCGTTTGGGGTGATTTATCCCCCTCTTAGGCCTTGTTAGGCCTTGTTTTGAGCCATCAATTTAGGCTCTTGTTGAACCCTTTGCATGACCTTTCTACCACTGAAATCCAAAGGATTTTTAGTGGTGGAAAGGTGGTTTTGGTGTCCTAAATAGGAGAGGGTCATCCCCTCTCCTTGTATTTTGTTTACTTACTTCATATGCCTCATGTTTGAGCATCTTTGTTAATCTTTTGTTGGCCATATCTTAGCTTGTATTTGTGGTTATTTTGCTGAGGCATACCACTTTTTTTGCTTGGTTTGGTCACTCCATGCATGGTTAATACACTTGTAGTGTAAATCACACAAACTAGCTTTGTATGCTTCATGAAGTAGCATGTCATTCTAGCTTGTTTTCTTTCCATTTTAGCATGTTTTTGGTGATGTTTTAGCATGCCATGACTCTATTTTGGGTGGGTTTGTTGGCCCCTTGCATGCTTCATACACTTGTAGTGTAATTCGATGAAATAGCCTAACATGCATCATGCTTTGACATGTCATTTTAGCATGCTTTTGGCTTATCTCTGAGAAGATTTTGTTCATGTTTTACCATGTTTAAGGTCTGATTTTAGTTGTTTTGGTCATGCATGCCTTGCTTTGAATAGCTATGGTTCAATCTAGCTTGTTAGCCTTGTGTATTGAGTTCACTAGCATGCATTGCTTGGATTATTTTAATGATTTGGAATAATTTATTATGTGATTTCCGTCCATGTTTCATGCTCATGCACTCACATTTGTCACCCATTCAATGTGTTGGAGGGATTGGCCCTTTATGCCTTAACATGAACCATTGCGTATGCCTTAGCTTGCGAGCCATCATTTCAGTGTTTATTTGGGGTTATTATGCCATGATATAACTCTGATTTTTATTGGTTAAGTCATCCCATGCTTGGTCTTAATAGGTGTAGTGTAATCCACCTTATTTGCCTTGTATGCATCATGCCTTATGCCCTTCATGCTAGCTTATTTTGGCTTCCTTCCATGCATGCTTTAGACTCATTTTGACATGTTCTAGGACTATTTTGGGTTTCCTTTTCCACATGCTTCATGTTTTGTATACTTGTAGTACAAATGCTTTTGCTTGCCTCAAGCTTTGAGCACCATTGCATGCTTCATTTGTGTTGTGTACATGATTTGGCATCACTTAACATGACATTTCAGAGCATTTAGCATTGCCATGTTCCTACCTCAATCATGCTTTAAGTGCCTTTGAGTGTTATGCATTGTTGCTTAGTTTATGCCTTAGCTCGTATGCTTGCATGCCTAGGCCTTTGAGCCCTTGTCTCAGCATGTTTAGGTCCTTATTTTGACCTACTTGAGCTCTGTCCATGCTTAGTTCATGCATTTGTGCCATGTATTGCATGCCTCCTTTGTAGTCCTCTTTACTAGCTTCATGCTTTAAGGACCCTAGCATGCCATACTTGTGTTGTTTGAATGATTTGGCATCATTTCTTACCTTATTCCAGTGCACTTCGTGTTGTTACACTTCCACGTTTTTCACTCTTTAAGTGTTCTTGAGAGTTGCACCTTAGTGCCTTAATTGGTGAGCCAATTGGCATGCATGCTTGTATGTGTTTTCGGTGCCTTCATTTTAGCATTATGGCCTCTGTTTTGGCATGGCTGAGGTCTACCCACATTCGGTTTAAGCCCATTGAGCATTGTGTATGCCATGTCACATCGCATTGTGCATGTTATGTTGTTGTTTGCATTGCGCATGCCATGCTCTTGATTCGTATTGTGTATGCCATGATCATATTGCATTGAGTATGCCATGTTAGTCATTGCATTGTGTATGCTAGTTACCATTTGCATTGTGTATGCTAGTTGTCATGAGCATTGTGTATGCCATGTAGTTCATTCGCATTGTGTATGCTAGTATGTTAATTGCATGTTTGCCTGCTTGTCCCTCCCATGTTTGTATGCTTGAGTCGCATTGTGTATGCCATGTTATGTGTTGCATTGTTGTTTGGAATAGGTGTTAGTCCAAACACAGGAAACGAGGGACGTTTCATACTTAAAGTGATGAAACGTGCCTCAATTCCCGGTCGCTGACGCTCTTGATCATACATGATAGAGTTTTAGGCTTTATGTGTTTACTTGTGCATTCATTTTACATTGAATTGTGCAACTTCGCCTCTCGGCCATCATGCATTGAAATGCGTGATTGGTGGCCCGAGGGTCGAAAACCACACCCCATTGAGTTTATGACATGATAGGGGGGTGGTTGTGCACACATATCTTGCAAATACATTGCCATGCCCTTTCTTGCTCTCTGTTGCAGCAAACTAGAATTCAGCAGCAATAACTGGCCGGCCAGCAAGAAAAACTAGCTAGCTGACCACTTTTCTGGTTTTTCAACAACCAAAAGTGGTCGGCAGGTGTCTGGAGAGACCAAAAGTGGTCGGCCACCCTCCCACAGGTTTCCCTAGGTGGAGTTTCAGCTTTGTGGAGCTTGGTGCAAGTTTCTGAGAACAAATGAAAATAGAGGCAAATTGGGGCATCGCATTGGATTTTCAAACAAGGTGACCGAGCATGCATCCAGTCTTCTCCCTCTGAGAACCTCCTGTTTTATTGCTTTCCTTAGCTGCCATGCTTAGATAGCTAGCTTTTGCTTTGGTTTGTACCCTTAATAGTTAATGCGTTTAGCTATTTCAAATTGTTTTGTAATAATTAGTTAACTAGGATTAGTTAATTAATTTGTTGTGTAATAATTAGTTTAATTAGCTTAGATTAACTAGTTAGCTTCTTATTCGGTCCCTCCTTCGAGAGGGCGCATTATTGTAATAAGTGTGCGTGTGTGTGATGCATGTCTTCCAACCTCCATTTCTTTTTCCCTTTTACTTAACCGCTTACAATGGTTAGTTTTAGGGCATATGTCATTTAGCATACCTTATGTTCGCATGCGTGCATCCATTCATTTGTCTTGTATGCACCGGGCTGGGCGCATCATACTAACTGCATTGTATTTCAATTCCAATTTGAATACATGTATCAAGTTGCATTTCATATGCCATTTCTAGAATAGCCGAGCCTATTTTAGTTGCATTTTCGCATGCGTTGCATTAGCCATCTTAACATGAACTAGGATCATGCATGATTTCTAACTAGTTCTTTGTTTTGGCTCGGAGTACGCTGTGAGTGTTTACGCTTTAGCATACTGCATTTGTGTTAATGTTGCCATGAAAGCATGCTTGCCATGAGGCTAACTGCTTATGTGATATAACTGCCTGAATGCCTGTGGGTGAAGGTTGGATTACTTGAATTGGAATAATTCATCAAAATCCTCATTTTAGCCTACTTGCGAGTAGCAAACTTCAAACTGTTTTCAAACGAACATGCAATGTTTTGTTCCAAATTAGGCGATCTAGTCTATACTTGTTTGCTGTGCGCATCGGAATAAGAACACATGTGTTTTCAAAAACAAGATATCATGCTTAGTACAGGCCGATTTTTGATCGGGCGAGCGGGGGTGCTCATTAAATGACCTTCCCCTCTCATACCCAAGTTCCCGAGCCGAGGCAACTTTGGTGATGACGGACACGTAGCCTTAGGCATGAGTCAGGGTTTCCTAAATTCCCCCAAAATAAAATATTTAGGTGGCGACTCTGTATCTGGCAAAGCAGTCCATGTTTGGCACTTCTTTATAAAAATCAGTTTTCCAAAACGATTTGCCGGATTTGGACTCTTTGGTGATTTATCGGTCTTACATCGCACATTGTAAGATTAGATTCAGAACCGTGACATTTGAGTCCAAACTGTAGTAGCTCAGAGAACAAAACGAGAATTCGCGCCCCGCCCTCGCAGGCGCGCGTGGATATTCGGAGAGTTCCCGGGGGCGCGTCCACACACACATGATAAGGTGATGGTCTTGAGTCTTGTTTTTGCATACAATGAAATTGTACTCCTTGGTTCCTTGGCCATCATGCATTGGAAAATGCTTGGTTGGTGGTTTTGGATCTAAGTGTGCCACTCCTTTGAGGATTTGAGATGATAAGGAGGAGCACAGTACAAATAAACCTCAGGAAAAACCTTTCTTTTGCTCTGTTTGTGCTCTGTTGTAGTGTGGTGACTCAGAGCATCAGTGGCCTGCAGTGCCCCATCCATGGCCCGCAGTGCCTCATTTATGGCCGGAAAGGCACCCTTTTGGCTTGCAGAGGGCTGGCAGCAACCATTCATGGCGGGCAGGCCACTGGTGCAACCCTCAGCAAGTATTTGGTAAGGTGGAGCAAAAAGATTCTAGAGTATGGTCAACCCTGCAAACAGAGCCTCTCAAGAGCAAGATGGTGGCTTTTCAGGGCGAAAACCGAGTGCATGCATCTTCCACTTCCCGAGGCGGAGCTGTGGCAGCACAGTTTAATGCCTTGCATGTTTAATTAGTGTGCATGTGTTTTAATTAATTAATTGCTAATTAGTTAAGTGTTGTAATAATTAGTAATTAGTTTGCTAGTTATTCATTTGATTCGTAATGATTTGTAATAATTAGTCGAATTAGCTTAATTAGATTAGTTTAATTAGTGTAGCTTGTTAGCTTATTCATTTGGACCTTCCTTCGTGGGGGTGCAATGTTGTAATAAGTGTGCGTGCATGTGTACATGTTTTCCAACCCCGCGTCTTTCTCCCTTTTATTTAATCGCTTTCGATGCTTCGATTAGGGACATTTTCAATTAGCATACCTTATGCTTGTATGTTTGCATTCATTCATTTGTCTTGCATGCACCGAGGTTCGGCGCATCATTCAAACTGCATTGCAATTTCAATACTTATTTGAATACGTGTTTCAAAGCATGTTATCAAATTATATCATATGCCATATTAGTACCCGAGCCTATTAATTGCATTATTGCATTTGTTGCATTAGGCATCTTGTATAGTTAGGATCATGTATTTTTTTAACTAGTTTTTGTTTTGGCTTGGAGTACTTGGTAAGTTTTATGCTTTAGCATACTTGCATGAGTGTGTTTGCCATATTGTCATGTTTCGCATGCTTGCCATGAGGCTATGTGCTTAAATGCTAAACTGCTTGAATGCCTGTGGATGAAGGCTTTGTTGTTTGAATTGGAACAATTCAACAAATGTAAGTTTTAAGCCCACTTTGTTATGGCAAATCCGCATCTTTTAAGCCCACTTGAGGGTGGCAAATTCAAACCATTTTCGAAAACAAACATGAGTTGAGTTGTTCCAATTCTTGCAATTTTAGTCTATACTTGCTTGTGTGCGTCACATAGTAAAGCTAGTTTAATAACCAGAATAAAAACACATAAGGTTTATAAAATAACATATCATGATTAGTAGAGACCGATCCTTTGATCGGGCGAGCGGGGGTGCTCAATTCATGACCTTCCCCCCTCGTACCCAAGTTCTCGAGCCAAGGCAACTTTGGTGATGATGGACACGTGGCCTTTGGCACGAGTTAGGCTTTCCTAAATTTCCCCGAAATAAAAATATTTAGGTGGCGAATCTGTAATCTGGCAAAGCAGTCCAATTTTGGCATTATTTGATTTAAAATCGATTTTCCAAAAAGATTTGCCTGGTTGGACTCTTTGGTGTTTATTAGTTTCACATTACACTTGTGAGACTAGATTCAGAACCGCAGGAGTCCGAACTGTGAGGCCTTCTTTTTCCCTTTCCGAAAGGTGGGGGCGCGGAAAAAAGCGAGTCCACACCCCCACAAGACAGTCCGGGGATCATCTGGTATAGTTAGCTCTATGAAAGATTCCACAGCACACATCCAGACATGCCTGAGACCACAACCCATTACGCATACGGCTTCGTCTTGTATGTTCTCGGTACTACCCTATTTGCGAACAGGGAGAATGCCATGGGGTTATACTTCTTGAGCGCAGACTAGCCACCCTATTCAGCTATGCGAGCTCATTCTCCCACTGTAAGGAGAATTTGTTTAGAGGATATTAGTGGGCCTGGGAGGTATACTCTATCCCTTTTATTTCATCTCTTCCCCGTGCTTTCTATTTTGCATGCTTTGTTTTATTCTAATCCCCGCTTTCAACCACCATCTAATGTTATTCCCTGTTCTGTACAGATATGGTTGTATTCATATTTCCCCAATCTTACCCTAGTGCCAATAGATGAGGTTAATTAGTTGGTGCCCCGATCTGTATATTTTGACCAGGCTCTTAGGCTGTAGGACCTCCAGTCTCATAGCTTCACCCACTTTCGCTAGTACTTTGATACTGTGACTCCAGCTTGGGTAAGCATTTGAAACTCACACTGATTTCAATTCATCTTATCTTCTTTCATTTCTTTATTTTGATTTCTAATTCCAAGTCATTCTCTCATGCATACAGATCGATTGGCATCCTTGGGTTGCTATGCCCCAAGTTGAGAGAGACTAGTATGCTGGATCCTGGGCAGCCACCCGGATGAGGATCCTTTTTTAGGGCCCCTTTAGCAGCACATGGTTCTTAAGAGAGCACTTCTTTCACCAGCCCCTAGACCAAGCGATTCTTGACATTTCATTCCCCCACCTACCAGCATGAGGACTGCAGATGTGATCACAGACATAGCCAAGCTCAAGGCCCTAATGGACGGTCAAGATGCATATTTATTTCACGGGCCTGGAGACTACTCCGCCTTTACGCAATTCCACATCATGCCTCCTATCATTTCAAACACTGCTTGAGTATTAGGTGTTGGTGCTGCAATTGCTACCCCTGTTTCTACTGATGCCTCTGCTCCTAGAAGCGTTGCTCCTATAGCTGTTATTTCACTAATTGACCCCGCCACTGGTTTTCCTGCACTACCGACCTTGATCACATATATGAGGCTGAGTGGTGCCCTTATGGAGGTTCCTCTGGAGCTTCATGAGGCACTACAATAAAAAAGGTCTATGGTGATGGAAACGCATGATGAAAAAATATTTCGTTTCCAATTATACATGTTTTAGTGATGAGAATAAGATTTCAACTCCAATTGTACTATTTTTAGAAACGAAAACCAAATTTCATCACCAAATGCTTAAAATCAAAGAAAACAATAGGTGATAAAAATTTTATTCGTCACTAAATTTTATTTTTCATCACAAAACAATTTCCCGCCCTTGGAAAATTTAGCAGAAGATTTGGCGCCATTTTGGAGACGAAATTTTTCGTCACCATTGTAAAAATTTTTTAGAGAAAAAATAATTTCATCTCCAAATGTATTATTTTTAGAGAAGAAAATCAAATTTTGTCACCAAATACTTAAAATCAATAAAAAATAAAATTGAACCAAGAGATAGATATCTCTCTATTTAGATGTATCTATATTTTACTTTCTATATCTGTCTCTATCGCTTCCTCACCCATCCATCTCCGTCACACCGTTCGTTCATCTTTGTCGCACAGGCTAACCCACACGTCGCCAGCCAGCGCTCGTTACAACAGATCTCTCTCTCTCTCTCTCTCTATTTTCACCTCACTCTCTCTTCCTCTGCCCTCTTCTCGCTTTTCCGAGCTCCCTCTCTCCTCTTCTCACTTTTCCAACCTTCGTCTCACTTCTTCTCTATCTCGCTATCGCCCTTCTCGTCTCTTACTTTCGTAACTCATTTTTCCCCAATTTGAACCCTATTTTGTTGGATGCTTCGCTGGCTGCGACCTCCTCACTTGGTTTTTCTCTAACCCTAACGTGGTTCCTCACTTGGTTTTTCACTAAATAATGGTCATGTAGGATTGTCTGTTGCTTTAAACTCAGGTTTTGTGATTTCTTGTATTCTCAACCTCTAGATGTTTTGTTGTTCTACATTATATGTTCAGATTTTTAGCTTATGTTTGTGTAAAAATCATATTGTGAGGATTTTTTTCCTCTTCTTGTTCTCTTGTTCATTTTTATCATTGAGTTACATAATTTTTATTGAAGGATTGGTGATCTGATATTTCATAATGAAGTTCACAAGATAGTTGCAGTATCAGTAATGGTTTTTTGTTCAATGATCTATATTTGTGAAATGCTGCCCATTTGTTGCCTGATAACAAATAGTGACGGGGAATTTCAATTAGATTAATATGTTTGTGAGGAAGCTTTCCGAAAACATCTACCTCAGTTCCATTTGATTAAAAAAAATACATAATTGTTTAATTTTATGTATCTGATATTCACCAACCAACCACCATCAGGTTACCACCATGGAAGTCTTGTAGCTAGTTAGAAGTCCTTTTTGTTACCATCATTGACTGTTTTCATGTTACTCTAGTTATAAATGCATTCTCATCGTGCTTGTCTCCTTGTTTCTCTGGTGAGATGTTTGTGCCCACACTACAGGAAAAACGACATATTGCAATGTTTTTTTTTAATGGCGTTTATGAAAACGCCATCATAGATTCATTGCACGCAACGTTTTGAAAATGTTGTCTTTGATCTCATTTACACGGCGTCGTATTTGGTCAATATATTCACACCGTCTTAAACTCTGTCTCTCACTTTCTCTGTCTTTTACTTTATGTGTCTCTTCCACAACACAGACGCTCTCTCTCTCTCTCTCTCTCTTCCAAAACCCTCGATTTGAAGCTCAAACACACAGACTCTCTCTTTCGCTCGCTCGATTGTAGATTTTGCATTGTATGTTCTTCATCAATGTTGATCAAAGCTCAAACAACCCTCGATTTGAAGCTCAAACACACAGGACTCAACTGCAACAATTTTCTCTAGCTGTTCTTCATCAATCGCAACGATCTATGTTATTCATTGATCTTGAGGCGAATCGAACTTAAACTCGATCTCTCTTGCTATTAGCTCCCATCTTGAGTTTGAAAATCGCAAATTCGAAATCGAGTTTGAATCAGACCAGATCTATCATGCTCTTTATCTCAGGTACATTTTCTAGAAAATTTAATAAATTCATGTATTGTCTTTCATATATTTTTTCTTAGATTTCATTTGCTAATAAATGAAAAAAATATATATATGGTGATTACAAACCTTCAAACAAGGTCTTTTACATTCCCAGTGGACTATGAATATGATCCCTGTAAAATTTAAATAATCAACATGAAAGGTTAAGATAGGATGACTAAAATTTATGAAAGTCCCCTATAAATCTCCCTAATGAACTCTCAGCTCTAAAGATAGAATATACATAGGTGTATTATTTTGTAGATGCATAAACACACAAGTAATTATATAATGCATGATGAAGAGCAAACATTTTCATCTATATCTTGTTTAGGAGCTGAAATTAGAATGCAATTTTAGATTAATTTTGTTTACATAAAAATTGTTTATAAAATAAGATTATTTAAGGATTTCAACAAGGTTCTCTCCCAAGCCAGCGGTGCAGTAGTAAGAACTTGATGTGCAACTCATGACGTCATGATTTCCAATCCCAACTCCCCATCTCCCTCTAGGTAAGATGATAATTGTTATCCAAAAAAAAAAAAAAACAGAACATACAAATATATCCATGGAAGAATGCAAATTAGGTAAGCTCTAAGATAAGCTAACAATTGGCACATACAAAAAACAAAAATTATAAAGTGCTATTATATCCATGATCATAGTTGATAGGGACGGTTTTACCTATCCACCTATATTCTCCTGAGGCTTCAGAGAATCCTAATTTGGTTAGATATCAATTGGTTTGCACAAGAAATTTAGCTTCAATTATTTGTTTTTTAGTGCTTTGAAATGTAGCGTCTATTGAGAGACAGAAATTTAGCTTCATAGTGTTTTATGTTGAAAAATGCATGCTGAATGAGGTAGCTATCACCAATCATATTAGTGTAGCTCTTATTTTTATTAATTTGAATATGTAATTTTGTTGTGAATTGAACTATAAATATTTCCGAATGGAAACAGAAAGATACTCATCAGTTGTCTACTGTGTTTGCTTAGTACTTTAGAATTGTCCACAAATGGAGTGGGATGAATAGTCTACCAACACGTCGTGATAAACTGAGATATTTGACAACATAAAACTTATAGCGATCCCGGTTTTCCCTCTATTGTTTATTTTATTCCGGACTCGGTTCCGTGGATGTATGTTGTTGTCTTATTCTTGTTTCCATCCTTTTATTCTTTGTATTTGAGTCTTGGGGTGTGTTGGGCAGGTTCGAAACAGGTTGATTGGGTGTTGGAACAAATGATTGCTGTCCAGTTTTTGGGTCTCTTCGCTCGAGCGAGGACTTTGTTGCTCGAGCGAGCCTTGTGTTTTTCCTTCTTCGCTCGAGTGAGGTTTTGTACGCTCGAGTGAGTATTGTGGGTCTTCAGGTTTTCTTTTCAGACGCAGCTTTGGCTCAAGCGAGCTTTTCTTTGCTCGAGCGAGCTCGGTCTGGTGTGTCTCTTCGCTCGAGCGAGAGGTCCTTCGCTTGAGCGTGCGTCTGCTTCTCTTTTGGACCTGAAGGTTGTGTTTCTTGGCTCAAGCAAGCTTTCCTTTGCTCGAGCGAGGACTCCTGCGCTCGAGTGTGCTTCTGGGTTGCAGACTTGAAGCTTCGTGTTGTTCGCTCGAGCGAGGCTTTGTGCACTCGAGCGAGGTTTGTCTGTGTCTGGTCGCTCGAGCGACCACTCCTTCGCTCGAGCGAGCCTCGAGTATATCAGTTGCAGCAGCGTGTTTCTTCTTCACTTTTTCATCTCTTTTTACTTCCAAACCCTAGATCCGACTCTCTCTCTCTCTACATGCACCTTCTCTCTACAAATACCCTTGGTTCTTAGGTGAGTCTACCCTAATCTCTTTGTAAGAAAGGTGGAGCTTGGTGCGAGCTACACTTTGATCCGAAAAAGTTGTACTTTGGAGCACTTTCGAGTTTCTTCATCTTCTCCTTTGGGATCTTAACTTCGAGATAGGGATGATCTACTCCTTCTTATGAGTTTTAACATAAATATTAGTCATTTAGTATAAATGTTGAGATTTGGTGATTTTGGAAGGTAGGGTTTGAGATTTGTGTTATATAAGAGAGGGGTTTTGTGTTTTTAAGCTCCATATGTATATGAGGTCTTGAAAATGAGGTTTTGTGGGTTTGATAGGTGAGATATGGTCTTAGGATCAATGTTTGAAAAAAAGGGAAAAATGCCCTAATTGAATCTAAATAATTAATTTGTATAATTAATTTGGTAATTGTGAGGAATATGAAATTAGATGGAATTGGGACTGGTTGGTGTAGTCTGTTTGATAAATCACTCACCTATGGAAAATGTGATAATTTATCTATTTGGTAAATTCATTTATCTGTTTAGAAATAACTGCTTTGGGCTATTGGTGGAGGATAGTCTTGATTGTTGTAGAACTGCATGATGATTAGGTAAATTGAAACTAATCAATTGAAATATGTCATTGAATATGATAGTGGAAAGAACACATTGAATATGTGCCTTAACTGATCATCGCCTAAGATAAAGACTTTAATACATTGTATATGTATCTTTGTTTGGGAGGAGATAGGGGATGTACTCCGTATATGATTATGTGCTTTAATACATTGTATATGTATATTGTTTGGGAGGAGATAGGGGATATACTCCATATGTGCTTATTTGCTTTAATACATTGTATATGTACCTTTGTTTGGGTGGAGATAGGGGATGTACTCCATACATGTGATTATATGCTTTAATACATTGTATATGTATCTTTGTTTGGGAGGAGATAGGGGATGGACTCCATAGCAATTAAGTTGGCCGGAGTGTCCGGGGTGAAAGTCCCGAAACCTTATAAATTGAAGTGCATGAATGAAGTTGACATTTGAAGTGTTAATAACATGAGTTGTAGTCTCATTTTGAATTGTGGAAAACGAAAGTGTTAATAAGTTGAGTTGCAGCCTCATTTAAATTGTTTGGTTAGATAATGAACCATATTTAGGAATTTAATTGGATGAATAAAGCGAAGTGGATTGAAACATGGAGGTAATTGTTGCTGGGCTATGGGAAGGGTGTGAGTTGGGTTACATGTGTTAATCATTTGTCGAATGTTAATGTTTTAGTTATTTCTCATATTGGGTTTAGCATATCTCTACTGGGCTTTGGCTCACCCTACTTGGGACACCATTTTCAGGAACAGGAGACGTGCCGCCTCCAAGATCTTTGCTTTGGAGGTTTAGGAGTTGAAGACTCTGCTTTGTTATTTGTTATTGTTGGTTTCATGTAAATGCGAGCCGAGGGCTTTACTTGTAAAGGAGTTAGAACTCTTCTCTTGTGTAACCAAGTAACAACTTGGAAAGATGTAAGCCCACAGGGCATTCTATTATCTTTGTAAACATTTTCAACTTATATGAAACACCCTTTGCAATATTAACTCTGATGTATGCATGGAAATGTGATTTATCTATCATGTATATAGAACTGTTAGATGTTGGGATTATATAATATTTTGAGGGCGTTACAAAATTATTTGTCGCATCACTATGCATGTGGATAAGTGGGAAAAGGTATAAATCTACTAACAAGGTTTTCAAATTTGTCATCGGCCTTCAAGTAATGGTCCAATAATATTGAAACTCCTCAAAATCCTGCAATGCAATCAAATAAATACCAGTTCAAGTCAACAAGAAGAGATTGGTATATTGTTCAAAAGAGAGTTCTAAAGAAGGAATCAACTTACAGTACTTCAAGGTTTGTCAAATTATTAAGGGGTGGAAAAGTTGATTGGGTTTGCCAGTGTTCTCAAAAGCTCCCCAGTAAAATTGTTTGAGGTCAAAAATCTTCCATTTTAATAGTATCACCCATGTCAATAATTCATTGAAATGAGATTGGGGATGTTACTTCCTATGTTGAGAAGCTTGGTTCTATCATCTTTTTGCCTTATCTTATTACTAAATTAAATTAAAGTATACTATTGTGTAGCTCGACTTTTCGTGCTCCTTTCGGATACGACTAGCCCTACAGTTTGGACTCCCGTGGTTCTGAATCTAATCTCATGAGTGCAATGTGAAATAGATAAACACAAAAGAGTCCAAATCTAACAATTCTTTTGGAAAATCAATTTTGAATCAAAATGCCAAAAATGAACTGGTTTGCCAGATACAGAGTTGCCACCTAAATATGTTTGGGAAATTTAAAAAACCAATGACTCGTGCCAAAGGCCACTTATCTATCATCACCAAGATTGTCTCGGCTTGGGAACTTAGGTACGAGAGAGGAAGGTCATGAATTGAGCACCCCACTCGCCCGATCAAAGATTGGCCTCTACTAATCATGATGTGATTCTTATTTACATTATATGCTCTTGTTCCGATTATTAGACTAACTTACTATGTGATGAGCACACAAGTATAGACTAATTTGCAAAAATTGGAACATTTTGATTTATGTTTGTTTTTCAAAATTGTTTGAATATGTACTGTAGCTCGCCTTTTTCGCGCCCCCTCTCGAAAGTTTGAAAATAAGCCCTACAATTCGGATTCCAGCGATTCTGAATCTAATCTCACAAGTGCAATGTGAAATTGATAAACACCAAAGAGTCCAAATTCGACAAATCTTTTGAAAAATCGATTTTGAATTAAAAATGCCAAAATTGGACTATTTTGCCAAATACAGAGTTGCTACCTAAATATTTTATTTTGGGGAAATTTAGGAAACCCATGACTCGTGTCAAAGGCCACGTGTCCGTCATCACCAAAGTTGCCTCGGCTCGGGAACTTAGGTACGAGAGGGGAAGGTCATGAATTGAGCACCCGCACTTGCCCGATCAAAGATCAGCCTGTACTAATCATGATATGATTTTTTATCAATATTATGTGATTTTGTTCTGGTTATTAGGCTAACATTACTATGTGATGTGCACAGGCAAGTATAGACTGGTTTGCCCGAATTAGAACAACTCAATTTTATGTTTGTTTTGCGAAAAGGGTTTGATTTTGCCACCTCAAGTGGGGTTTAAAGTTTGCGAATTTACCACTCAACAAAGTGGGCTTAAAACATACATTTATTGAATCGTTCCAATTCAAGCAACAAGCCTTCATCCACAGGCACTCAAGCAGTTTAACAAGTAAGCATTTAGCCTCATGGCAAGCATGCTAGTCATGGCAACATTCACACACATGCAAGTATGCTAAAGCGTTAAAAACCCACCTAGTACTCTAAGCTAAAATAAACAAAAGAGTTAGAAAAATATGCATGATTCCTAACTATACAAAATGTCTAATGCAACTGTAGATCGCCTGGAACTCCACTCCGCTCGTGAGGGTGCGAATCGTTGTTCTTAGCTACTACAGTTTGGACTCATGTCATGGTTCTGAATCTAATCTCACAAAGTGCAATATGAGATTGATAAATCACCAAAGAGTCCAAATCCGGCAAATCGTTTTGGAAAATCGATTTTAATCAAAAAGTGCCAAACATGGACTGCTTTGCCACATTTCAGAGTCGCCACCTAAATATTTTAGTTTGGAAAATTTAGGAAACCCTGACTCGTGCCTAAGGCCACGTGTCCGTCATCACCAAAGTTGCCTCAGCTCGGGAACTTGGGTACAAGAGGGGAAGGTCATGCAATGAGCACCCCCGCTCGCTCGATCAAAGATCGGCCTTTACTAACATGATATGTTGTTTTTGAAAACACATGTGTTCTTATTCCAGTTCATTATCTAGCTTACTATGTGATGCTCACAGCATACAAGTATAGACTCAATCACGCGGATTGGAACAAAACAACTCATGTTTGTTTTTGAAAGTGTTTTGAAAGTGCTACTCACAAGTAGGTTAAGACGCGGATTTGCCACCCTCAAGTGGGCTTAGAAAAACATGATTTTGCCACTTCAAGTGGGCTTAAAACTCACAATCATCGAGTTGTTCCAATTCAGGCAATGAAGCCTTCATCCACAGGCATTCATGCAGTTAATCACTTAAGCAGTTAGCCTTATGGCAAGCATGCTATCATGGCAATCACTTACACACATGCAAAGATGCTAAAGCGTAAACACTCACAGTGTACTCCGAGCCAAAAAAGAAGCTAGTTAGTAATCAATGCATGATCTTAGCTATGTCAAGAATGCCTAATGCAACACATGGAAAATGCAACTAAGATAGGCTCGGCTATTCTAAGATGTCATGTGAATGCAACTTGATAATATGTATTCAAATAGGAATTGAAATATAATGCAGTTTGTATGATGTGCCGAGCCCGGTGCATGCAAAATAGATGAATGATGCACGCATGCAAGCATAAGTATGCTAATTGAAAAAATGCCCTAATCTAACCACTGAAAGCAAGTAAATAAAAGGGGGAAAGAAATGGGGTTGGAAGACATTCACACACATGCACACTTATTACAAAATTTACCCTCTCGACGGAGGGTCCGAATAATAAGCTAACTAGCTAATCTAAGCTAATTAAACTAATTATTACAAGCCAACTAATTAATCAAATTAATTAAGTTACAAAACCAACCAAGTATGAAAAAGAAACTAGGTTAGGCTGCCACAGCTCTGCCTTGGAACAATGAATGATGCATGCTCGGTCGCGTCCTCCCGGAAATCCACCGCCGTGCCTCGTGATGCCTCTATTTGCACTATTTTAGACTTCTGAAAATTATGCCAACTTCGAAGATGCTTCTGATCCACCTCATGGACATGCTGAGAGGTGGTCGGCCAAGAGGAGTGGCCATCGGCCAGATTTTATGGCTATCAACCAATTTTGATGGTCGATCGGCAGAATAAGTGGTTGATCGGCAGCTCTGATGGCCGGTCGGCCACTGCTTCCTACAAATTCTCCCTTTTGCTGCAACAGAGCACTAACAGAGGCATGGTAGTGTATTTGCAAGAAAATGTGTGTGCAACCACACTCCTTATCATGTCACATGCTCAAAGGAGTGTAGTGCTCGGCTCTCGAGCCACCAATCACACATCTCAATGCATGATGGCCAAAGAGGCCAAGTTGCACAAATCAATGTTAATGAATGCATGGAAATACCACATACGACTCGATGAACCTCCACCTTATCATACATGATCAAAGGTGTTGGTGACCTAAGGAGTGAGGCACGTTTTATCACTTCAAGTATGAAACGCTCCTCGTTCCCCATGTTTGGATCAACATCCGATCCAAACACAATGCAATGCAACAAATATGCAAAGATAATGCAGCATGCAACATGCAAACAACATGAGCATGCAACAACAATATGCAAGCAACATGAGCATGCAACCACATGCAAACAACAATGTCATGCAACAACATGCAAACAACAATGCAATGGCAAGGGCTATGCAATGCAACACTTAATGGACTTAAACCGCATATGGATAGACCTAAGAGGGTCCAAAACAGTGGCCAAAATGCTGAAATGATGGCATGAAAATCAAGAAAAATGCATGCTCATGCATTGGCCCATGAACTAAGCATAATAGCACAACTCTCAAACATGATGAAGAAGTGACAAATGTGAGAGTGTAGCAATGGAGTAAGCTCTGAAATTACATTCCAAAAGATGCTAAATCATGCACATATCACAAATAAGGCATGCTAAGAGGCTCAAAGCTTAAGGCTAGCAAAGGCACTTGTACCATGGCCATATCAAGCAAGCCCTAAAGGGGCAAGGTGACTCAAAAAAGTCCCAAGGCAGGTCAAAACAATGCCAAAAACATGCTTGAACATGGCCAACACAAGCTATAATTAAAGGCATGAAGCATGGAGCATACTAGGCCAACCAAATGGATTACACTACACCTACCAAAACCAAGCATGAGATGACTTTACCAACAAAAATCAGAGTTATGTCATGGCAAAATAACACCAAAAATGGGCTAATACCAAGTCAACGCATGCTAGAATATCAAGCTCACTCATTAGGCATGCAAGGCTAGCAAAGAGGATTTACACAACAAGTGTAAGAAGCAAATGAGGGATGCTCTAACCAACCAAAAATAGAGTTATATCATGGCAAAATAAGACCAAAAACCCACTGAGATGGCATCCCAAAAGCTTAGGCATGATGGCATACATATTGGCTCATGTTTAAGGCATAAAGCTCAAGCTTCCAAAAGCATTGAAAGAGTGACACATGTGAGTGTATGGCAATGCTATATGCTTTGAAATATCATGTTAAATGATGCCAAATCATGCACATAGCCCAAGCAATGCATGCTAATGGACCCAAAACACAAAGCTAGTGAGCAAAATTGAACCATGGCTATACAAAGCATGGAGTGCATGACCAAAGAAACTTCAAACAAAGCTTAAGCATGGCAAAACATGAAGAAAAGCTTCCTGGAGTTGAGTCAAAATCATGCTAAAACGATGGCTTAAAGCACAAAGCATGTTAGGCTAGCAAGGAGGATTGCACTACAAGTATATGAAACATGCAACAAGTGATCAAACCATCCCAAAATAGAGGTATAACATGTTAGAAAAGTCACAAAAACATGCTAAGATGGAGCCTCAAGGAGATAGAAAAACATGCTAACTTGATGAGCCAATACCACAAGCACTCAAGAGAAGAAGATGGGGGACAACCCCCTCCTATTTGAGGCCTCAAAACCACATTTCCACCACTAAAATTCCTCTGGATTTCAGTGGTGAAGAGGCCAAACAAAGATGATCCAAAGGCCTAAAAGAGATGGCTCAAAACAAGACCAAATAAGGCACAAAGGGGGTAGACCACCCCTCAACACCAATGAGGCCTTAAACAAACATGTTAAGCACTTCAAAACAAGACTTTCTTCAGTTGAAAGCTAAGCCAAAGGAAGCATGCAAAGTTGGCTAAACAAGCTATGAAAACAAAGCCTTAAAGAGGTACGAGACTCACCCTTGAAGAACCTCTTTAGAACAGCAACTTCTGAGCCAAAGAAACAAACTTTGAGAGTCCAAATAAGGTCCTCTAGTACCTTAGCAACAAAGCAATGGTGCTTTACTAGGTGTTGTAGTGCAAAAGTGAAGAGAAAACACACTTTAAGGCACAAACTCACACCAATATAGAGAGAGAGGAAGAAATATAGAGAGATATATATATCTTGTGTAGACGCCCCATTTTTGACCGACCTTAAGACTCAGACGTCATCGATTGAGCACTCGGTGATCGCGCATGTTTGTGCTCGTTTCGAGTTTCCGGAGTTTTCGGCTGAGTGCCTTGCCTCCGGGCCTCTGAACTCTTTGTGTTTTGGCTTGGTTTGTGGACCATGCCTTGTTTTCTCTTTCCTGCAGGGAGAGAGAGGTCTTGTAGACCACTTTTCCCTCTTGTAGACTAGTTTCCGATTTCTGGAGCCTTCGGCTGTGCACCTTGTCTCGGGACCGCTTAACGTTCTCCTCTTGGCTTGGTTTTCGGACCATGCCTTGTTGCCTTTGCCTAGAGGGACACAGAGGTCTTGGAGACCACTTTTTGTGGTCGTAGACCACTTTTCCCTCGTAGACCACTTTTGGTGCCCGTAGACTAGTTTTCGGGGCTTCTGGCTGCGCGCCTTGTCCCGCGGACTCTTGTCTTGCATCCTTTTTGGTTTGTTTTTGGCACAAACCTTGTTTTCCTTGCTTGGAGGGTGGAATGAGGGTAGCAGACCAGTTTCTCTCCCTGAAAGCCACTTTTCTTGCCCGCCAGCTAGTTTTCTGGTCGGCCAACTAGTCTTGGTGGCCTTTGGACCACCAAAAGTGGTAGGCCACCATGCCACCACCTTGTTTTCCTTGCTTGGAGGGTGGAATGAGGGTAGGAGACCAGTTTCTCTCCCTGAAAACCACTTTTCTTCCCCGCCAGCTAGTTTTCTGGTCGGCCAACTGGTCTTGGTGGCCTTTGGACCACCAAAAGTGGTAGGCCACCATGCCACCACCTTGCTTTCCTTGTGCAGACCACTCCTCCCCCTTGGAGACCGCTTTTTCCTCTTGCCAGCCAGAAAAAGTGGCTGGCCGACCACTTTAAGTGGCTGGCTGACCACTTTAAGTAGCTGGCCGACCACTTCAACTGGTCGGCAGCTTTCCTTCACTTTCTGCAGGTGTTGTGGATGCCAGCTGTGCCAGCTGGAGTGCACAGATTGCATCCTCCATACACGTGTATGGATGGATTGGTTTAAGCTTCAAGCTTGTTCAACAAGCTTGAGCTTGGATTTCTATAAGAGGGAACCTCCTCCCTCTTGTCTCAGGTTCAGAAAAAGTGGCTGAGAGCTATACATACATCTTTGTCTCTATATTGCTTCTTCTCTTCATTTTTGTGCTCAAAAGTGTAGTTTCTTCACACTTTTTCACACAAACACATAATGAAACACCATACTCTTGGAGCTGAGGCACCTAGAAGCTAGTTTTGGTGTTTTTGATTTGGTTTGAGCTCAGAAAAGTTGCTGGAGTTGCAGCCTTGAAGTGGTTCTACAAGGGTGAGCGTCTAACCCTTTAAACCTTTGTTTTTGATTAAGATTTTGGCCCTATTTGCATGCTGATTTAGGCCTAACTTTCTACTGCAAAAAGCTCTAATTTCACATGCTTGAAATGTTTGTTTAAGGCCTTGTTGGTGTTGGGGGTGGTCTACCCCCCTCTTGTGCCTTGTTTGGCTTCGTTTTGTACCATCCTTTTAAGCTATTGGGACCACCTCATTTTCACCTTCTCACCACTGAAACTCAAAGGAATTTTAGTGGTGGAAAGAGTGTTTTGAGGTCCCAAATAGGAGGGGGTCATCCCCTCTCCTTGTATCTTGGTTACTTGCTTTATTGGCCTCATGTTTGAGCATGTTTATCTAGCATATGTTGGCTCCATCTCAGCCTATTTTTGACCTTATTTCAGTATGGCATACCTCTTTTTTGGCTTGGTTTGGTCACCCTTTGCATGCTATTTACACTTGTAGTGTAATCCTCACAAACTAGCCTTGTATGCCTTATGTTTTAGCATGTCTTGCTAGCCCATTTTGGCCATATCTCAGCATGTTTTTGGTGTTTTTTTTCCATGCCTTAACTCTGTTTTGGTTTGGTTTGATAGCCTTTTGCATGCTCCTTGCACTTGTAGTGCAATTCCATTCACTAGCCTAACATGCATCATGCTTTTGGACCATCATTCTAGCATGTTTTGGCTTAACTTCAAGAAGATTTTGTTCATGTTTTACCATGCTTAAGATCTGATTTAAGTGTTTTGGGCCATGCATGCCTTGCTTTGTATAGCTATAGTTCATTCATGCTCACTAGTTTTGAGTTTCCAAGCAACTAGCATGCATTGCTTGGGCTATTTGCATGATTTGGCATCATTTGTTATGTGATTTCAGAGCATGTTTCATTGCCATGCCCTCACATCTTTCACTCTTTTGATGCTTTGGAGAGGTTATGCTTTATGCCTTAAGTATGGGCCATTGTGCATGCCATCTTGCCTAGCCTTTTGGACCACCATTTCAGTGTGTTTTTGGTGTTGTTTTGCCATGATACAACTCTATTTTTGGTTGGTTAGAGCATCCCTCATTTGCTTCTTACACTTGTAGTGTAAGTCCTCTTTACTAGCCTTGCATGCCTAATGAGTGAGCTTGTTATTCTAGTATGTATTGACTTGGTATTAGTCCATTTTTGGTGTTAATTTGACATGCCATAACTCTAATTTTTATTGGTAAAGTCATCTTATGCTTGGTTTCGGTAGGTGGAGTGTATTCCTCCTCATTGGCCTTGCATACTTCATGTTTCGTGCCCTTCATGCTAGCATGTGTTAGCTCTAGTCTATGCATGTTTTGTCATTTTTTTGGCATACTCTAGGACTATTTTGGGTTGTATTGGCCATACGCTTCATGTATTGCATAGCTATAGTGCAAGTGCCTATGCTAGCTTTGAGTTTTGAGCACCATAGCATGCTTCATTTGTGACATGTGCATGATTTGGCATCATTTCACATGTTATTTCAGAGCATATAGCATTGCCATGTTCCCATTTCTCTCACCCTTTGAGTGCCTCTAAGGGTCATGCCTTTGTTGCCTTGTTTGTGCCCTAGCTTGTATGCATGCGTGCCTGGACTCTTGAGTTCCCATCTCAGCATGTTTTGGTCTTTGTTTTGACCTATTTGAGCTCTGTTTGTGGCTGGTTCATTCATTTGTGCCATGCATTGCATGCCTCTTGTCTAGTCCCATTCGCTAGCTTTCATCTTTAAGGGCTCTTGCATGCCATACTTTTGTTGTTTGAATGGTTTGGCACCATTTCATACATGATTTCAGTGCATTTAGTGTTGTCACACTTCCATACTTGTCACTCCTTGATCATGTTTGAGAGTTGTGTTGTTTATGCTTAGTTGATGGGCCCTCACATGAGCATGTGTTCTTGGCCCTTTTGTGCCTTAGTTTTGATGCATTTTGGCCACTGTTTTGGGCATGATTGGGGTCTATCCATATTCGGTTTAAGTCCATTGAGCATGTTTGTTTGCATGTTGTTCGCATGTTGTTACATTCCATGTTGTTTACATGTGCATGCATTGCATAGTGTGTGCATGCCTTGCATTGTGTTTGGAATTTTGTGCATGCCATCCTAGCATTGGTAGAATAGCATGATATATGCTTGTTGCATTGCATTATGTTGTTGCATGCTTGTTGCATTGCATTATGTGGTTGCATACTCATGTTGTTTACATTATACTTGCCATGCTCATATTGCATTGCATTGTATTGTATTTCCAAGTGCATGCATTGCATTGGTTTGGATAGGGTGTTAGTCCAAACACGAGAAACGAGGGACGTTTCATACTTGAAGTGATGAAACGTGCCTCATTTCTCGGTCGCCGACCCTCTTGATCATGCATGATAGAGGTTAAGACTTTATGTGTTATTTGTGCATTCATTTACATTGAATTGTGCAATCTTGGCATCTCGGCCATCGTGCATTGTGATGCTCGGTTGGTGACCCGAGAGTCGAGAACCACACTCCCTTGAGATCATGAAATGATAGGGAGGGTGGTTGTGCACACATATCTTGCAAATACATTGCCATGCCCCTTTTTGTTCTCTGTTGCAGCAAACTGGAGAAGTGCAGCATTTTCTGGTCGGCAGACCAGTAAAAGTGGCTGGCCAACCACTTTTTCTGGTCTGCAGCAAAGGTAAGTGGTCGGCAGGTGGTTGGCAACACCAACAAGTGGTCGGCATGCTCCTGGAGGTCTCCAAGATGGAGTAGAAGCTATCTAGAGCTTTGTGTAGAGTTCTGAGAACAAATGAAAACAGAGGCAAATTGGGGCATCGCGATGGATTTCCGAATGAGGCGACCGAGCATGCATGAACTTCTCATCCTGAGGGCTTCTTCTTACTTCTTTACTTAGTTACTTAGCTTAGTTAGCTATTTGGTTTTGTACTTAAATAGTTAATGCGCTTAACTATTCAATTTGTGTTGTAATAACTAGCTAGTTAACTTGTTAGTTAATTAGCTTGTTTTGTAATAATTAGTTAACTAGGATTAGTTAATTAGTTTTGTAATGTACTAATTAGTTTAATTAGCTTAGATTAGCTAGTTAGCTTGTTATTCGGACCCTCCATCGAGAGGGCACAATTTTGTAATAAGTGTGCGTGTGTGTGATGCATGCCTTCCAACCCCATTTCTTTCTCCCTTTTATTTACTAGCTTTTGATGGTTAGATTAGGGCACATTTCGATTAGCATCCTTATGCTTCGCATGCGTGCATCATTCATCTGTTTTGCTTGCACCGGGCTCGGCGTATCATACAAACTGCATTGTATTTCAATTCCAATTTGAATACATGTATCAATTGTTGCATTTCACATGACATCTTAGGATAGCCGAGCCTATTTGAGCTGCATTTTTGCATATGTTGCATTAGGCATTGTTGACATAGCTAGGATCATGCATTGATTACTAACTAACTTCTGTTTTGGCTCGGAGTACACTGTGAGTGTTTACGCTTTAGCATCCTTGCATGCGTGTAAGTGACTGCTATGTTAGCATGCTTGCCATGAGACTATTTTCTTAACTGATATAACTGCATGAATGCCTGTGGATGAAGGTTGGATTGCTTGAATTTGAACAATTCATCAAAATGAGCGTTTTAAGCACACTTGAAGTGGCAAAATCTGCTTCTTAGCCTACTTGCGAGTAGCACTTTCAAACCATTTTCAAACAAACAAACATGAGATGTTTTGTTCCAACTTAAGCGATCGAGTCTATACTTGTATGCCGTGCGCATCACATAGTAAACTAGCTAATAAACTGGAATAAGAACACATGTGTTTTCAAAAAAAACATATCATGTTAGTAAAGGCCGATCTTTGATCGGGCGAGCGGGGGTGCTCATTGCATGACCTTCCCCTCTCGTACCCAAGTTCCCGAGCCAAGGCAACTTTGGTGATGACAGACACGTGGCCTTAGGCATGAGTCAGGGTTTTCTAAATTTTCCCAAAATAAAACATTTAGGTAGCGACTCTGAACTCTGGCAAAGCAGTCCATGTTTGGCGCTTTTTGATTAAAATCGATTTTTCAAAACGATTTGCTGGATTTGGACTCTTTGGTGATTTATCAATCTTACATTGCACTTTGTGAGATTAGATTCAGAACCGTGACATGAGTCCGAACTGTAGTAGCTAAGAACAATGATTCGGGCCCTCGCGCGCGGAGCGGAGTTCCTGGTGGTCTACATCTTGTATATCAATTTTCAGAACCTCTGGAAAGGGAGAGGGGCCTCCCTTCTTATAGAAAATCAAGTCCCAAGCTTGTTGAACAAGCTAGCGGCTTGTTAAAATCCTTTCATACATGTGTATGGAGGATGCACCAAGTGACCAACAGTTGGCACCAGCTGGAAGAAAAATATCTGCAAAAGCAGAAAAAAAGGTCTCGGCCAAAAGAAATGGCCGATCGTCCAACAAGGGGGCCGACCGGCCATCATTGATGGCCGATGACAAGAAGGCATGGCCGATAAGCACAAGGCTTGGCCGATGGGTTGTAGGGAGGCCAACAAGCCACCCCCCTTCCCTCAGAAACAAAACCACAAGCTCTTGGTCCACAACCAAGCACAAAACATACGAGTTGTGAGGTTCCAAGGCAAGGCGCGCAGCCGAGACCTTCAGGAACTCAAAACGAACACGAACATGGATGATCATCGAGTGTTCAAACGATGACGTCCAAGTCTTGAGGACGGTCAAAAATGGGGTGTCTACAGTTGCCCCTCTTTGACAGAACTCGAAAGTCATAAGATAACGGGAGTGAATGTCAAAGCCCAGAGACGACCCATTTTTGGCAAGGCCAAAGACTTAGACAAACATACAAAATAACAATAAGATGCGCCCACAGGCAGGGGCAAGATGCAAATGACATGTACGATGCGGAACATAACTTATGATTATGCAAAGAGGCCTGTAATGAAGGAATTATGCAAAATAAATGAAACATTTTAAGCAAGCAAATAAGAAACAACAGTCTCGCACATTCCAAAAGAAAGGATGTAAGAAAATTATGCAATTCTCACTGCGTCTCACGCAGAGAAGGCTAAAAGCGACTACCGAGAATACCGGGAGTCTCAAACACAACATTTCCTAGCGTATCAAACGCAAAAGGAGAAAGTGAATAAATGAACACTGGAATGCATCTGAGTGTTCGAAACCGAAGATGTCTTATCGCACCACATGTGAGAGGAGAAGGGGTTGCGCAAGAAAGCGTGATACACATGACAGTGCGAGTACATCCAAATGCGGCACGCGAGTGGAGAAGGGTTGCACAAGAAAGCGCGATGCACATAACAGTGCAAGTACGTACAAACGCGACACGCGAGTGGAGAAAGGTTGCGCAAGAAAGCGCGATGCACATGACAGTGCGAGTACGTCCAAACGTGCCATGCGAGTGGAGAAAGGTTGCGCAAGAAAGCGCGATGCACAAGACAGTGCATGTACGTCCAAACGCGGCACACGCGAGTGGAGAAAGGGTTGCGCAAGAAAGCGCGATGCACTAGACAGTGTGGATACGTCCAAACGCGGCACACGTGAGTATAGAAGGGTTGCGCAAGAAAGCGCGATGTACTAGACAGTGCGGATACGTCCAAATGCGGCACACGCGAGTGGAGAAAGGTTGCGCAAGAAAGCGCAATGCACATGACAGTGCGAGTACGTCCAAACGCGGCATGCAAGTGGAGAAAGGTTGCGCAAGAAAGCGCGATGCACAAGACAGTCCGGGTACGTCCAAACGCGGCACACGCGAATGGAGAAAGGTTAACAGAACGTGTGCCAAATGCGAACATGTGTGATAGATAGCAGTCAAACTGAACCGGAACTTTTCTTGAATGAACCGTACATACAATATTGTCTGGCTTCACCAACTTCAAATGAACTCTATATACAATATCGTGCCTGCACAAAAGAGAGATTTTGACAAGTACAATATAATAGGAACACATGGTTAACGCTATATTAAGATACAACTTCAATACAAGATGAACGCGTGCACATATGATGCTGATGGAAAGGTGCATAGCAATGTGAGTGAAAAGTGCACAACAATGCAAATGAAATGTGCATAACAATGCAAGTGAGTGTGCATAACAATGCAACTAGAACGTGCATGACAACGCAAGTAAAGAGGTGCACAACAATGCAAGTAACATACGCGACAACGCAAGGGGTGTGCATAACAATGCAACGAAGGGGTGCGTGACAACGCAAGTGATGTGCATAACAATGCAACGAAGGGGTGCGCGACAACGCAAGTGATGTGCATAACAATGGAATGAAGGGGTGCGCGACAACGCAAGTAAAGTGAAATGTATGCTCCATGCAACATTATGATGCATATTCTATGCAAGAGGGAGAAATGCATCTTCTTATGCAAAACAACAAAAAATGCATGTTCAATGCAACACACATGCTCTACGCAATGTAATCGTGGATACACATCCTATACAACATGCATATGCTATGCAAGCGTGATGATGCAAATTCTAGGCGCAATGACATAGGGATGCACATATTCAGTGTAAGCATGGTAAAGGCATGTTCTTCGCAATGTTGAGATACAACCTCAAAACGAGATGAGGCATGCCCAATGTAAGAGTGAAAAGGCATATAACAAATGCACACCTTGCAAACACGACAAAAACACTGTAATGCAACATATTCAAAAGCAAGTTTTCGAATCTTGTAATATACAAAAGGATACAAAAAAAGGATACACCTTATGCATATCGAGTGCCACGCACGGAAGACACGGTTCGAGGTCACCACGGAGGCCGCTTAAGCATCAAAAGTGTACTTTCTTGCACTTTCTTGAGAGATGAGGGTACAAACCAACAAAACTAACTCAAACAAGGGCATTTTAGGTCCATCGGCCACAAGGGGGAGTCATCGGCCACCCATCGGCCATAAAACAAGCTTATCGGCCAACAATTTAGCCGATCGGCCAAAAGTGGCAGATTCGGGGCAATTTTGTCCATTTGCCTCGGGTCTTTAAGTATAGGGTTCCAAACATCATTTCCTCACTTCTCCCTAGACGAAATTCATCCTGCTATCACTCTAGACCTTTTACTCCCTTCGATCCGAGCTTTTCCTCATTTTTCGATCATCCCACAACTTTTGATTCGCAAAAACCCTCATTGTTTCGAATACTTTAAACCGATTGGAAAGTGTATGCGGTGCCTCATTCTTGATTTTCATCACTTGGGGTTTGTTTCCCCTGAGTTACCCTTGGTTTCTGTGCCTTCTTTCGCACTTCGACCTTTTCTTCCATTTTTCACCCCTTGGGGTTGACTTTTGGTTGACTTTTGGCATTCTTGCCCATTTTCCATACCCTCGACCATTTTCTCACTCTTCTCGAGATGGCGGACGATATTCCACAGGGTGGGGCTCCTCCAGGGATGGAGATGGATCCCAAGTTCGAGCCCTTGCCGCTCAGCATTTGGCCCTTCGACCTGGCGACATACCAGCCCGAGGTACATGTATTGCCTCCTGACAGCATTTGCCAGTTCAGGAGCTTTGCGAGAGGTACTCTGGAGGACCTCCTGTTACGCTAGCCGGAGTCACACCTGTCCTTTGGCGCTGCTGAGGTATATTCTTCCCCTTTACTTTCTGCGATGTAGGTTATATGTCTTGGATAGCCAATATCACACTTTATCTGATTAACCCAAACACACTTGTATACCGTATGCCTAGTTCATTCTGAGCACTTTCATACAAGATACTTCTGTGTCAACTCGAACATATGCACACACACTGCATTTTTATCAATTCTGAACACATTCAAACACTGTATTTCTGACGCTGCTTCGCATCTGTTTGTTTTGAACACAGGGAGATTCTCATGCCTTCCGGGGTTATGGGAACACCATTGCCCGAGGTTGGTACATGGAGCTGCCCGATGAGGTCCGCCATATAGTCGACGAGGCCGGTTTCGGCATTTTCTGCACGGGACTCTCGCGCCTCACTGCGAGTAAGCCTCTTCTAGGTGCGCTAGTGGAGAGGTGGTGGGACACCACCGATTCCTTCCACCTTTCTACAGCAGGGGAGATGACGATGACTCCCTTCGACTTCTCCATGCTTACCGGCATCAGAGTTGGGGGTGATCCGATCCCCTTCGACACTGATATGGGCCAGTGGGATGCTACCCAGATCTTCTTGCTTGGTGCTCGTCCACCTCTCTCCCGACCAGGGTTCGTGAGATGTTCATGGTTAGAGGACCAGTTCAGAGTATAGACGCCGACGACCCGCGAGGAGGTCGAGCAGTACGCCCGAGGGTTCCTTATGTTCATGCTAGGCACTACTCTCTTCGCCGACCGGGTGAACACAGTTGGCCTCTACCTTTTGAGCGCACTGGTGGATGTGACTCGCATCCGACGCTACGACTGGGGTGGCATAGGCCTAGCCACATTATACGGGTATATGAGTTCCTCATCTCGCCGCAGTGGACACCTGCTAGGGGGCTACTGGCGAGCCTGGGAGGTACACCTTTCCTTTCTATTTTACAGTTTTGCCCTACACTATCTATACACCACACACACTGCACAATACACTACACACCATTCTCTGATTTCTGCTTTATCTGCATACTGCTTTACTGATAAGCATTCTCATTATTGCCCTTTTACATTCTGCAGTTGTGGGTATATGCCTATTTCCCGAGGCTTGCTCTAGTGCCGGAGGTAGAGATGCCCCCCGTTGTTCCATATTCTCATAGGTATGATGTGAGATGTGAGCGGAGACTGCGGGAGTCTTTCTTATTCTTCCGCAGATACTTTGACACTATAGCCGCAACAGAGGTATTTCAAACCTTACAGTTCATTTAAGTTTTGCTTTATATTGCACTTTCAACAGCAGATAATAACCTGTATATTCTGTCATTTGCAGATCACCTGGCAGCCCTGGGCAGTGCTGCCTGATGCAGTGAGAGACCAATACATGGGTGCTCGGGAGACCGCCCGATTCTGAGTTTTGCTAGAGGGTCCGGTCTGCTGAGCATGGTACTTGGGAGAGCGATTCTTGCGACAGAGCCTCGGCTTACCCAAGCCGATGGTTCCGGTGCCGCCTCCTTCGTACATGAGGTAGACAGTGACGTACACCCCGCAGGAGATGGCCGATTACACGATCAGTTGGGATGCTGACTTCTTCAGAGATGAGGGCGACTACACCGTCTTCATTCAGACACATCTTATGCGGCCTCTGGCCAGTGCCCGGCGAGGTGAGAGAGAGAGACCTCCAACCACAGCAGGAGGAGCGGGAGGATCGAGGGCGACTCAGACCCATGGCAGGAGGGGTTCCCGGAGGGGACGGGGAGCGGAGCGGCCAGACTTGCCCACTACCATGACATGCTGAGGACAGGCGGGAGAGACCTATCAGGTACCCATCGCTCCTCCTCCGGCTGATCATGGGCTCGTTAGAGTTCAAGACTCGACCCTGGTATATGCTACACTTTACATTCTGTACAATCATTTCATTTCAGTTGATATTCCGCAGATTACTAATCACCTCAACACCTTTGCAGGCTTCTATCGAGTACATTGGGCAGGCCCTGGAGCTGACGGCTTCAGTGATGGGGAGGCTTCAGAGGAGTATGGACCTGCTGAGTATCTATGGTATTCCGGTAAGTTCTTTCAACCTCAGTCCCAAAACCTTGCATAATCCGTTCCATACTGATCTGATGCATTACATTATCAATACGGCATTTGACACACCACGCTCATATACCATTCACGGCACGGATACATTGCATTTCATACACTGGCCACGGCCTTCATATACTACAATCGTCCACCGCTCACGGCATTGATATACTGCTCACAGCATTCATACACTGTAATCATAAACTGCTCACGGCATTCATACACTGTAATCATAAACTGTTCACGGCATTCATACACTGTAATCATAAACCAGCTTCGCATAGCATAACTGATGCATTTGCCAATTTATTCTTTTCAGGCCCCATTCCAGATACCGGCCACAGCGGGTGCCTCAGCGGGACCATCAGTACCTCCCTGAGCAGCAGGGAGAGCAGGACGAGGGACTCCAGCGTGCAGCCGCAGCAGAGCTGGGCATGCTCACTCCGGGTGTGATACCCCTGTTTTGTATTACGTTAATTGGTCCCTAATACGTATGTGATTATATGTTTTGATATGATTTTGTGTACTATTATGTGGATATATGTGAATTTGGGATTCTATCTGTTCATCGTAGGAATATCTGTTTGAATAATCCGTTTCGGGAATTAAATTGAGGGCCTTATCGGCCATAGAACCCGGAATTGATTACGCCATTGTGATTGGCATAATTTTTAGAGCCTACGGTGATATTTAATTGAAAATTTATTCTGGTCAATTTAAACTGATTAAATTGATAAATTAAGTGTCCTATTATTTTATATTAAAATATTTGTTAGTGGGGCTTGTTGTATATTAGTATTGCACCCTCCTTTAGCTCTCTAAACTCAAAATCTGAGTTAGACAATTGAGAGTGAGAGAGAGGCCGACCATAGTGAGAGAAAGGAGGAGAATTGTGCATTTTGGCCTCAAAGCTTGATAATTTTGGAGATTTAGCTCAAGGATTGTCTAGAGCTTGAAGATCAAAGCTTCTAGGTGAGTAATTCTTGAATTATAGTTTGTAATTTTGTGTGTTCAAGCTAAATTGGTGATCATGAGTGAGATTGAAATGAAATTGGGTTGTGTTGTTGAATTGGAGCCTAATATGTGCATGCATGTAAGAAATGGCCAAGAATCTTCATGTTTGAGCACAATGTGTATGATTTGTGTTGAATATTATCTAAAACCATGTATTGGGACCCCTCTTCACCAATTAAGTTTATATGAAGGCATATTTCTCACATGCAAGAATGAATCATGTAAGAGTAAGCTTTGCATGTTTGAATGTGATGTGTTGGTGATGAATTTGGGTTAATTTGAGACATGCATGTAAGTAACACAAGGAATTGAGCTCCATTATGATGTGTTTTGGTGTCTATGGCATGTTAGTACAAATATATGTGAGATTGGCCTTGTATGCAAGAAAAACTGGTTGAATGTCGAGTTTGAACTCAGGGAGTGTTCTGGAAAACCAGAATTTTCGACGTCCGCTCGGGGGAAGGGCTCGCGGAGAAATCGAGCTCCCAGCATTTTCTGCAGACATGGTTCCCGCTCGAGCGGGGAAGTTGACGCTCGAGCGGGGAGCTATGTAGACAGGCAGTCCGCTCGAGCGGCCGAGTTCACGCTCGAGCTGGAATTGAGGGCAACCAGTACTTTTGCAGACCTAAGGGTCCGCTCGAGCGGGGAAGTCCACGCTCGAGCGGGGACCCTATTTGCTGAAATCCTGTTTTTGCATTTTGTGTTCTGTTTTCCGTTCTCTTTCACTTGCAAGCACTCTTAGGCATATGTTAAGCATTGTAAATGAGTTAATGAGATAATAAGAAAGCCTAAAGAGGAATACGTGAATTAAAGAACGGATTGAACGGTTAATGACCCTTTTGTGTTCATGAAATGTGTAGGGTCAAGCTCCAGGGCAAATCCACAAGCCGATCACTGTGAGTAATATCGATATTTGAATGCTTGAATGTCCAATTGTTTACTCCCTTTAAAGCTTTATGAATTGCTAATTGGGATTGTGGACGTAAGTCTGATATGAATGCATAAATGGACCCAAGGTCGTTTTGATAAGCATAATGGACCCAAGGTCGTTTTGATAAGCATAAATGGACCCAAGGTCGTTTTGTTAAACATAATGGACCAAAGGTCGTTTTGATGAACATGAATGGACCAAAGGTCGTTTTGATACGAATATGGCCGAAGGCCGTTTGAACATGATGGCCAAAGGCCTTTTGATGAATGATGGGCCAAAGGCCGTTTGAATGAATGAGTGGGCCAAAGGCCGTTTTGAAATGAATGAGTGGGCCAAAGGCCGTTTTGAAAGGAATGAGTGGGCCAAAGGCCGTTTTGAAATACATGATTGGGCCAAGGCCGTTTTGACATAATCGAATGGGCCGAAGGCCGTTTCGTCATGAATGTAAATCTGAATGGGCCAAAGGCCAGTATGTACGGAACTATGGTTACTTGATTTAAATTACCCTTATATGTTAACTACAGATATGAATTGGGCCCAAGGCCGTTTGGAAAATGTTGTTCTACGTCTTGTTGCATAAATTCTGTAATTGATATTATTCACTGGGCTATCGCTCACGCTCATTCATGTCTTTGTAGGTGAGCCAAGAGAAGTCCAGACCCAGCCTCAGTGAAGCCTGTGTAGAACAACCCAAGTTTTGGAGAGTCAGCCCTGTGTCTCACGCATGAGACCCGTCTTCGCCTTTTTGTTATCTATTTTATGTTGTCATGATGGCGAAGACTTTGTGTAATTCTGTATATAGTTTTGATGGGTTGACTTGGACTTATATGATCCTGTTTATACAGAACTCATGCTACTATTTTACTGTTGTGAGTTATTATGTCTATGTATATGATTGTTTGATGTGCCATGTAAGCACAGCTCTATGGACAAAGTTTTGATTTGCTTCCGTTTGGCCCCCATTAACTCTGTTAAAATACGTTTGGATCCGTTTGAGGCCGTAGGTAATCTCATGATTACTGGCCGGTTACGTCCTTAACCCACGGGGGCGGGTTAGGGTCGTGACAGAGTGGTATCAGAGCACGAGTTAATAACTCACACACTTGTCCAAAAAGAGCAATAAGCGTCTAGATAAGATCTAGGATGCATTCATGTGATAATATAAATTGGAAGCATTGATTATGTGCTTAAATGTTTTGATATGAACAATTATATGTGTAAGTTGTGAATTACTTGCATTGCAAATTACCTGAATATGTATGCTCCTTGTTACATGCATACTTGTGTATATCTGTATATAGCATAATGCAAGTTTAATCAGATGGTGAGAACCAGAGGAGATGAACTAGGAATCCTCAACTGCCAGAATGGACAGAATGGAAAGACTGATACAGGAAATGGCAGAAGCTTTGAGACAACAACAGGAGTGGCAACAACAGTGGCAGCAACCACACCCGCCACCTCCACCTCGGCACCACCCGTGCCAATAATCAAATGATGACCGGATTATAGCTCTCACCAAGGAATTCAAGAAAATGAAACCACCACAGTTCCACGGGGGATTAGATCCTTTGAAAGCCGAAGCGTGGGTCCTCGGCATTGAGAAACTTTGAAGTGTTCCCCTGTTCAGAGACTCAGAAAGTGCTTCTAGCCACTTTTATGCTAGAAGACGAAGCAAGAAGATGGTGGATGTTGATGCGAGAAAATCATAAGGATGTTGACTGGGTGAAATTCTTAGAAATATTCTATGACAAGTACTTCCCGCAGTGTGTTCGGGATAGGAAAGTGGCCGAGTTCATGGAACTCAAGCAGATAGCATGACAGTGGCTGAGTATGAGGCCAAGTTCACTGATTGGCCAGGTTTGCACCACATGTAATTGACACGGACTATAAGAAAGCAAGACATTTGAAGGTGGACTCCGCAATGACATCCTAGAGAGGGTGAATGTCCTAAAGCTGGAGACTACATTGGGGTGCTTGACAGGCCATCATATCAGAGCAAATAACTAGACAAGCCAAGCCAACAACAGAATGGAAGGTAACAAAAGGCAAGGCTTCTTCTCAAAGAAGAAATTTTCAAAAAAGCAAAACACGGGCTCCTCAAATACTTCAAATTCTTCCCGAGACACAGCTCCCATGTGCAATATCTGTAGCAAAAGGCACCGTGGGTTTGTTACCGTGCATCAGGAGCTGTTTCAAGTGTGGGAAACAGGGACATAGCCCGAGAGTGTAATCAGAACAGTGGGAAACAGCAGCTGGTTCAACTGCATCAGTTCCAAAGCCAAGCGGAAATACTTTGAGATCTGCTACTACTGGGGAGACAGTGAGACAGGGGAGAGTTTTTGCACTTGTTCCGGGTGATACACGTAATGCCAATGCCGTTGTCTCAGGTACTATTTCAATATGTAATCAGGATGCTTTTGTATTAATTGATTCTGGATCAACGCACTCATTTGTGACATATGCATTTGCATCTAGACTGAAAAGACCCCTAGAATTGTTGCCATATTTGTTATGTGTGTCTGCTCCATCGGGGGAATCTGTGTTATGTGACTATATATATCGGTTTTGTGACATGCATATTGAGGATGCTACCCTATATGTAGATTTGTTGCCCTTAAACTTTAGACACTTCGATGTAATTTTGGGCATGGATTGGTTGACCAAATATTGTGCCACCATAGATTGTGTGACAAAGAGGGTTGTGTTTAAACCACCAGAACAGAAAGAGATTGTGTTTGTGGGAAATGGGGTAGTGCCTCCACCATACTTGATATCTGCAATGAAAGCATGTAAATTGATCAGGAAAGGGTGCCAGGGTTATTTATGTTATGTATTGACTGAACAATCTGTGAATATTGAATTGAATGATATTCCCATTGTTAGAGAATTCCCAGATGTGTTTCCAAATGAATTACCAGGGGAATTGGTAGACAGGGAGATAGAGTTTACTATTGAGACTGTGCCAGGCACCCAGCCTATTTCTAAAACTCCCTACAGGATGGCTACCGCCGAAATGAAAGAATTAAAGGAACAGTTGCAAGACCTTCTTAATAAAGGGTTTATCCGGCCTAGCACTTCGCCTTGGGGCGCACCGGTGTTATTTGTGAAAAAGAAGGATGGTACTTTGCGCTTGTGCATCGATTATCGGGAATTGAACAAGGTAACGATAAAGAACAAGTATCCCTTACCCCGTATTGATGATTTATTTGATCAGTTGCAGGGATCACAGGTGTTTTCTAAGATTGATTTGAGATCCGGGTATCATCAACTGAAAGTTAAGGCAGAGGATGTTGAGAAAACGCATTCAGAACGAGGTATGGTCATTTTGAGTTTCTTGTTATGCCATTTGGAGTGACTAATGCTCCGGCAGCATTTATGGACTTAATGAATAGAATTTTTAAAACCTACCTTGATGAGTTTGTTGTAGTCTTCATTGATGACATTTTGATATACTCTAAAGACAGACTTGAACATGAACATCATTTGAGGACTGTTTTACAAATACTTCGGGAGAGGAAATTATTTGCTAAACTAAAGAAATGTGAGTTTTGGTTAGATGAGTTGTTTTCTTAGGGCATGTGATCAACAAGGAAGGAATTTCAGTGGACCCGCAGAAAATAGAGGCAATTGTGAACTGGCCTACGCCAACTAATGTGACAGAAGTCGTAGCTTCATGGGCTTAGCTGGGTACTACAGGAGGTTTGTGAAGATTTTTCGAAACTAGCTGTGCCTTACCCAATTGACACGTAAAGGGCAACCATTTGAGTGGAACAGTGAAAGAGAATCAGCCTTTCATGAATTGAAGACGAGATTGACTACTGCACCAATTTTGACATTACCTTCAGGTACGGAAAATTTTGTGATTTTCAGTGATGCATCTTATAAGGTTGGGTTGTGTGTTAATGCAGAACGGAAAGGTTATTGCTACGCCTCTCGACAGTTGAGCCACATGAGAAGAATTATCCAACATGACCTAGAATTGGCCGCAGTTGTTTTTGCTTTGAAAATCTGGCGGCATTATCTATATGGAGCAAAGTGTGAAGTCTACACGGATCATAAGAGCCTGAAATACTTCTTCACGCAGAAAGAGTTGAATATGCGTCAGAGAAGATGGCTGGAACTGATAAAAGATACGATCTAGAGATTCAGTATCACCCCGGGAAAGCTAATACAGTGGCTGATGCTTGAGCAGAAAATCAACAGGGAGTATGGCTTGTTTGCTTACTGAACAGAGGGAGATTTTGGACTTTGAGAAGTCTGAAATTGAAGTGGTGTATGTGAACAGGGCGGATTGATAGCCGCATTACAGCCGAGCCGGCGATCATTGATGAAATCAAGCAGAAACAGAAAAGGATGAGCCTCTTAGAAAGTAATTGATGAATTTGAGACAAGTCCAAAAGCAGAATTCAGCATTGAGAATGAACTGTTGAAATTCCGAACGAATGTGTCCCTGATATCCCGGAACTAAAGAAGAGGGTTTTAGATGAAGCCCACAGATCGTATTTGCTATGCATCCGGGTAACAATAAAATGTATCGGGATTTGAAACAAACCTATTGGTGGCCTAAAATGAAGAAAGAGATTGGAATATGTGTCCAAGTGCCTTCAGTGTCAGCAAGTTAAAGCTGAACATCAGAAACCAGGTGGTCTACTTCAACCTCTCCCTATTCCTGAATGGAAGTGGGAACATGTGACTATGGATTTCGTTGTCGGCCTACCTCGACTTCACGAGGTATGGATTCTGTTTGGGTTGTAGTTGATAGACTGACTAAATCCGCACATCTTCACATTTTCTGCCTGTCAAAACTACATTTACTGCTTATAGATTGGCTACCATTTACGTTGACGAGATTGTCCGTTTACACGGAGTCCCAGTGTCTATTGTGTCGGATAGAGATCCGAAATTTGTATCTAGATTGTGGAAGAGTTTGCAGGAAGCTATGGGAACAGAACTAAGGTTCAGTACTGCATTCCACCCACAGACAGATGGCAGTCAGAAAGAACGATACAAACTTTGGAAGATATGCTTCGCATGTGTGCTTTGGATTTTCAGGGGAGTTGGGAAGATTATTTGCCGCTTGCAGAATTTGCCTATAATAACAGCTTCCACTCCAGCATCGGTATGGCACCATACGAGGCTTTGTATGGTAGGAGGTGTAGATCACCTATTTGTTGGACAGAGGTCGGGGATAGAGCTTTGCTTGGGCCAGAAATTGTGCAAGACACTTCTGAGAAAATCAAGACTATTCGCCAAAGGCTCAAAACAGCTCAGGACCGACAAAAGAATTATGCAGACGTTCGGAGAAGACCTCTTGAGTATGAGGTTGGTGACCATGTGTTCATCCGTGTTTCTCCGATGAAAGGCCAAGTCAGATTTGGGAAAAAGGGCAAGTTGTCGCCCCGTTACATCGGGCCGTTCCAGATTCTGGAGAGACTTGGTCCAGTTGCTTATAGAGTTGCTTGCCACCGGGATTCGAGCAAATCCATAATGTGTTTCATGTGTCGATGTTGAGGGTTACCTCCGAGACCCGTTTCATGTGATTGATTATCACCGGGTTGCTATTGATGAAAATATGGAATATGCTGAATGGCCGGAAGAAATTTGACAGCAAGTGAAAGAATTGAGAACAAGTCCATCCCAATGGTGAAAGTAGAATGGAAAGACACTATGGGACGGATGCCACGTGGGAAAAAGAGGAGGAAATGCGACTACGCTATCCACATTTGTTTCCCGACGAAGGTAACTTAAGTTTGGAGGACCAAACTTCCTAAAGGGGGGAAGACTGTGATACCCCTGTTCTGTATTATGTTAATTGGTCCCTAATACGTATGTGATTATATGTTTTGATATGATTTTGTGTACATTATGTGGATATATGTGATTTTGGGATTCTATCTGTTCATCGTAGGAATATCTGTTTGAATAATCCGCTTCGGGAATTAAATTGAGGGCCTTATCGGCCACAGAACCCGGAATTGATTACGCCATTGTGATTGGCATAATTTTTAGAGCCTACGGTGAAATTTAATTTTAAATTTATTCTTGTCAAATTAAACTGATTAAATTGATAAATTAAGTGCCCTATTATTTTATATTAAAATATTTGTTAGTGGGGCTTGTTGTATATTAGTATTGCACCCTCCTTTAGCTCTCTAAACTCAAAATCTGAGTTAGACAATTGAGAGTGAGAGAGAGGCCGGCCATAGTGAGAGAAAGGAGGAGAATTGTGCATTTTGGCCTCAAAGCTTGATAATTTTGGAGATTTAGCTCAAGGATTGTCTAGAGCTTGAGATCAAAGCTTCTAGGTGAGTAATTCTTGAATTATAGTTTGTAATTTTGTGTGTTCAAGCTAAATTGGTGATCATGAGTGAGATTGAAATGAAATTGGGTTGTGTTTGTTGAATTGGAGCCTAATATGTGCATGCATGTAAGAAATGGCCAAGAATCTTCATGTTTGAGCACAATGTGTATGATTTGTGTTGAATATTATCTAAAAACCATGTATTGGGACCCTCTTCACCAATTAAGTTTATATGAAGGCATATTTCTCACATGCAAGAATGAATCATGTAAGAGTAAGCTTTGCATGTTTGAATGTGATGTGTTGGTGATGAATTTGGGTTAATTTGAGACATGCATGTAAGTAAACAAGGAATTGAGCTCCATTGTGATGTGTTTTGGTGTCTATGGCATGTTAGTACAAATATATGTGAGATTGGAGCCTTTGTATGCAAGAAAAATTGGTTGAATGTCGAGTTTGAACTCAAGGGAGTGTTCTGGAAAACCCAGAATTTTCGACGTCCGCTCGAGCGGGGAAATGACGCTCGAGCGGAGAAATCGAGCTCCCAGCATTTTCTGCAGACATGGTTCCCGCTCGAGCGGGGAAGTTGACGCTCGAGCGGGGAGCTATGTAGACAGGCAGTCCGCTCGAGCGGCCGAGTTCACGCTCGAGCTGGAATTGAGGGCAACCAGTACTTTTGCAGACCTAAGGGTCCGCTCGAGCGGGGAAGTCCACGCTCGAGCGGGGACCCTATTTGCTGAAATCCTGTTTTTGCATTTTGTGTTCTGTTTTCCGTTCTTTCACTTGCAAGCACTCTTAGGCATATGTTAAGCATTGTAAATGAGTTAATGAGATAATAAGAAAGCCTAAAGAGGAATACGTGAATTAAAGAACGGATTGAACGGTTAATGACCCTTTTGTGTTCATGAAATGTGTAGGGTCAAGCTCCAGGGCAAATCCACAAGCCGATCACTGTGAGTAATATCGATATTTGAATGCTTGTAAATGTCCAATTGTTTACTCCCTTTAAAGCTTTATGAATTGCTAATTGGGATTGTGGACGTAAGTCTGATATGAATGCATAAATGGACCCAAGGTCGTTTTGATAAGCATAATGGACCCAAGGTCGTTTTGATAAGCATAAATGGACCCGAGGTCGTTTTGTTAAACATGAATGGACCAAAGGTCGTTTGATGAACATGAATGGACCAAAGGTCGTTTTGATACGAATGTATGGGCCGAAGGCCGTTCTGACACGAATGAGTGGGCCAAAGGCCTTTGAAATGAATGAGTGGGCCAAAGGCCGTTTTGAAATGAATGAGTGGGCCAAAGGCCGTTTTGAAAGGAATGAGTGGGCCAAAGGCCGTTTTGAAATACATGATTGGGCCAAGGCCGTTTTGACATAATCGAATGGGCCGAAGGCCGTTTCGTCATGAATGTAAATCTGAATGGGCCAAAGGCCAGTATGTACGGAACTATGGTTACTTGATTTAAATTACCTTATATGCGTTAACTACAGATATGAATTGGGCCCAAGGCCGTTTGGAAGATGTTGTTCTACGTCTTGTTGCATAAATTCTGTAATTGATATTATTCACTGGGCTATCGCTACGCTCATTCATGTCTTTGTAGGTGAGCCAAGAGAAGTCCAGACCCAGCCTCAGTGAAGCCTGTGTAGAACAACCCAAGTTTTGGAGAGTCAGCCCTGTGTCTCACGCATGAGACCCGTCTTCGCCTTTTTGTTATCTATTTTATGTTGTCAGATGGCGAAGACTTTGTGTAATTCTGTATATAGTTTTGATGGGTTGACTTGGACTTATATGATCCTGTTTATACAGAACTCATGCTACTATTTTACTGTTGTGAGTTATTACTATCTACTTATATGATTGTTTGACGTGCCATGTAAGCACAACTCTATAGAGAAAGTTTTGATTTGCTTCCGTTTGGCCCCCATTAACTCTGCTAAAATACGTTTGGATCCGTTTGAGGCCGTAGGTAATCTCATGATTACTGGCCGGTTACGTCCTTAACCCACGGGGGCGGGCTAGGGTCGTGACACCGGGAGTAGTTCGCAGGCGTCTGCCCTAGATGACGATGAGTTCGACGAGGAGGCAGAGTCGTCTCAAGATGAGGCTGGAGATGGCTCGGGTTCAGACTCAGGCAGTGGAGCTGACGGCGGTGATCCTGGACCTTCGTCCAGGAAGAGGATGAGGAGGGATTCCTACACTTGAGGCGATTGGCGCTGATTGGATGCTGATTCAGTTGTTTTTATTTTTTGGCTTTATTTTTCTTTTTGCTAGTAGTTTTGCACATTGTATTGCCTCAGGCAGGTTATTTTCTTTAAAACTTTGTACTCTTTTGCAAAAGAAAACATGATGGAATGAAAACAACTTTTTTATTGAAAAAGTGTTACATTTGTACATTCTAAGCATCGCATCGCATCGCATTACATCACACAACATGTAAATGAGATCGGACTTTGTTTGAAAATTGCACACTCAGATTGCATTGCCATAATCAGGTAGTGAACCAACCAACAACAAACAAACAACTCGATAAGAAAAACAGGACTCGACATGCTAACCAAATGTAAATACAACTAGATAAGCAAGACAAGAACTTAACAATCAAAGCAAAATACAACTCGATAAACAAATCGAAGTAACACAGGCACGACTTCGCAAAATCGTCACAAAAAAGGCATTCGAAGTGGAACAAGACATAAGTTCTCAACTCCTCCAACACATGGACAGCTTCAGAGGACAAATGAAGGGCCATCGGCCAGAGTAGAAGGCCATCGGCCGCAAGAAATGGCCATCGGCCACCAATACTACCCGATCGGCTAAAAAGATGGTCTGTCGGCCATAATTACTGGCCGATCGGCCAAAGATGGCAAGAACCTCCATAATGCTGCCACCTGTCTTCCACTCAACACCTTATCTTCTACAAAGCCCAAGCTTCGTAGTTTTCCCATTTCAGCTCTGTTTTTGCACAAAATGGAGGCATTTCTTGTCCAAAATCTCGCAAATTGGATTGCTAACTTGGATGGCTCAAAAAAGCTGAATTTTCGGGGCTTCGGAATAAATGCACGATTCACGTTGAGTTGCACCCCGCTGCGTTTTCCGTTCCTTCATGCCACGACAAGGTGTTGGAATCCGGTTACGCACATTTTTAGCTTTGGCGGACAAGAGATGTGCCCCACTTTCGAAGACTTCCAAGCTTTGATGGAATCTCAGCGCGATGAAGAAATCTTGCCCCAATTCTGCTTCGGCCACATCCAAGCCTCAGAACGAATGTACGGGCTCACTTTGCATGACGCTCGGTCATTGATTCGCGACGGAGTACTGGACATTCCGAGCTTGATCCATCCATTTTCTGATGCTGGCGACCGCGGCGATCATTACTAGCAGGGTTTTCAGAGACACGCCCTCTGCTTGTGCATGTTGTCTCATTTCTTGCTTTCCCCAAACTCCGGAGGATCTAGCGTCCGTTTGATTGAGGTTGCCGAGGGCTTGAAAGAGGGCAAGAGCTGCATCGCCATGACACTAGCTGAGACATTGATGGGTTTGGATGCTTTCCATCTCCGTGAGATGACTAGATTCGCGGGGAGTCCACTACTGCTACAGGTAATGTTTCCCACCCTATCTCGCATATATTTCTCACATCACTCGGCCCTCAGGCTCGGTTTTTCTCTCAAAACCCTTTTCCTTACTTTTCTCTCCACGTACACCTCTTTATTCTTTAATCTCTCATTTTCATCTCTCCCCAGATATGGTTGATGGATAAGTTGAAGGTTATGGACTCATGCCTAACATATTCAGCTCGCAGTGATTTCTTCCGGCGACGTCTAGTTGATGCCCCTGATGAGGGATGGTGGTGCGAATGGATGTGCAGTTTGTCTGTTGCCAGTATTGCTTGGCGTTGCCCCTGGCTCAATTTACCGGCGATGAGCTACAGCATGACTCGCCAGCCTGGGATTCAGTTGATCAGCCTGACACACTGTGTCCTTTATTTCCCATTTCGATTCCGGCGACAATTTGGACATGATCAGACTTGCCCGGAAGAAGAGATAGAGTACCTTGCTGCATTTCCAGTCCGAGGCGTACAGCTAGCTCGGTATGCCACAGCATGGAGGACGAGAGAGCTTCTGGCCCCCGCTCCCATTTTCAATTGCACCTCTCTGATGAGTGCATAGCTTGGCTTGATGAAGAGGCGCAGGTTGGGCCTACTTTGGCATCAGAGGCTTCCACAAGCTCTAGGATGGGGCGTAAGAACACCTGACTATGCCCCGAGTTTATTTGCTTTAATGAGTACTTTCAAGTTTTCTTTATGAATGTAATAAAAATCAACTTCAATTTGTATTCAAGAGTAGGAGAACTCTGTACTGAAATCAATGTAATTGAAGGTTGTGGGTATTGAAAATTTTCCGTTTGGTCCAAAAATGGTCTAAGTTGTAAAAAGATTAATTTGAGCAAAATCAACTTTTATTAAAACTTTTCAAAACCATTTTCTATATGAATCACAACTGGACACGCCTGAGATCTATCACTGAGATGTACATCCCCGGATCCCAGCAACTGAAAAGTTGCCCCTAGTCTGAATAGCACTGCACTGGAGATCACAACCGAGCTCTTGAATGCAGAATAGACAAAGATGACCAACATGATCACATGGACAAAGTTGATTGGGAAGTGTTTATGGTTGGACTTCAGAATGAAGTTGCCTACGTATCCCAGAGATGGGAATCAAGCTTTACGTAGTTCGGCTCAGGTTCACTCGTGTATTAACACTCTCCTTTTTTGCTCTAACTTTTGCCAAGGCCGCCCTTTTTGGGTTTTCAACCTTGCGAGCTCAGTTTTTATTATTTCAAATTTTTTATGCTCTAACTTTTGCCTAGGTCGCCCTTTCGGGTTTTCGGCCTAGCGAGCCACTCAGGGAAAGTATTTCTTCAACTTGTCCATGTTGATCGGCTGGGAGAAGTCAAGGCCATCTAAGTCCATCAGAACGATAGCTTTGCCCGACCAAATAGACTTGATGATGTAAGGGTCAGTCCAATTGGGTCTGAACTTGCCCCTAGGGTCGTGGATGGGAGCTCGGTTGTCTTTGAGCACAAGATCCCCCTCTTTCAAATTCCTGGACTTAACTTTCTTGTGGAAAGCCCTGGCAATTCTTCGTTGATAAGCCTGGATGTGATACAGTGCTTTTAGCCTTCTTTCATCAAAGAGCATGAGTTCTTCGAACCTGCTTTGCTGCCAATTTGCCTCGGCTATCTAAAACTCAGCCAGTACCCGTAATGACGGAACCTCAACTTCGATAGGCAGAACAGCCTCCATCCCCATAAACCAAGGAATACGGAGTTGCCCCAGTAGAAGTTTGAATTGAAGTCTGGTAGCCCCAAAGAGCAAATGGCAGCTTCTCTGGCCAGTCCCGGTAGGTTTCCACCATCTTCTGCAGAATGTGCTTGATGTCCTTGTTGGCGACCTCAACTGCTCCGTTGGTTTGCGGCCGATATGTGGATGACTTATGAAAAGCCACGTTGTACTTCTCCAACAAGTCAATCACCTCCTTCTTGAAGTGGAAACCATTATCCGAAATAATCTCATTCGGGACCCCGTAGCGACAGATGATGCTGTTCCTGATGAACTTAGTGACATGCGATGCCTTCAACACCGCGTAAGATTGGGCCTCCACCCACTTCGTGAAGTAGTCTATCGCTACCAGAATGTACTCATGGCCGTTAGACCCCTTTGGAGTGACAACCCCAATTACATCAATCCCCCAGACTAAAAACGACCATGGCGAAGTCATGTTGTACAGCTTCGATGGCGGAATGTTCATGCGATTTGCATGGATCTGACATTTGTGGCATTGCCGAACAAAGCCAATACAATCCTCCTCCATAGTGGACCAATAATAACCCTGTCTAAGGATTTTCCAGGCTAGCATCACCCCAATCATGTGTGCTCCGCACTCTCCTCCATGGATGGTTTCCATCAGGCGCTTGGATTCTTCAGCATCAACACACATCTTATGCATCCCGAGATGACCCCTCTTGTACAGTTTACCCCCGCAGATGATGAACTGAGTAGCCATTCTTCGAATTGCCCTCTTATCTTTGGCATTTGCCCCTGGTGGATACGCTTCCTTTTCCAAGAAGTTCCAGATGTCGTAATACCAGGGATTCTCATCTTGTACGTCATCTATGGCAGTAATTAGCTCATAGGCCGGCACGAATTTCTGTTCGATGATACTCCGAAAGGGATGTCTATCATAGAAGATAGAGTTGCTAATGAATCAGCGAACCTGTTGTTCTCTCTTAACAGATGAGCGAAATTCAGTTTCTCAAATGGATGAATCAGAACGTCCAAGGTCTAGTGATACATTCTCATCTTTTCTTCTTTAACTTTCCAATCTCCTTTAGCTTGAGATACAACAAGGTTCGAGTCCCCGATGACATCTAACCGTTTTGCCCCTAGTTCCAGGGCGACTTCTAGTCCAGCAATACATGCCTCATACTTTGCCTCATTGTTCGACACTCTGAACCGGAGTTTGAATGCTAGGGGTATACGAGAATTGTCGGGTGCTATCAGCAACACCCCTATCCCATACCCGTATTGGTTTGATGCTCCTTCAAAGTACATCGTCCAAGTCTCATCTTCAATATGCAGAATAGACTCGTCTGGGAACAGATACTCAACTGCTTCATCCCCTTCAACTGGATGATTGGCTAGGAACTCCGCTACCGCTCTCCCTTTCACTGACTTGCGCGTCATGTACTTCAGATCAAATTCGGAAAGCAGAAGCAACCAACGAGCTAGCCTACCCGTAAGTGCTGGTTTCTCGAAGAGATATTTGATGGGATCTAATCTCGAAACTAGTATTACAGGGTGAGCTAACAGACAGTGCCTTAGCTTCTTGGTAGCCCATACCAAGGCCAGACAAGCCTTCTCCAGCGGAGTGTAGCATGTCTTGTAATCCAGTATTTTCTTGCTCAGGTAGTAGATAGCTTTCTCCACTCTGTCCTCAGACTCCTATGCAAGCATGCAGCCCATTGTTGTTTCAGTCACTAATAAGTACAGAATCAACGATTTCCTCGGCTCAGGCGGTGACAACACAGGTGGGTTCTGTAAACATTGCTTGATCTGCTCGAAAGCAACTCGGCATCGGTCGTCCCATTGGAACTTCTTTCCTTTCTTCAGGAGACCAAAGAGTGGTTCACAAGTCAAGGTTAATTTTGCAATAAACTGTCTTATGAATTGCACTTTACCCAGAAAGCCTCGCACCTCCTTTTCAGTCCTCGGTGGTGGCATTTCTAAGATGGCCTTGATTTTAGAAGGATCGACCTCGATACCTCTCTGTATGATCAAGAACCCCAGCATTTTCCCTGTTGTAACACCGAATGTACATTTTTGAGGATTTAGCCGCAACCGATACTCTTTGATCCGTTGAAAGAATTTCTGCAAGGCGGTGTAGTGGTCCTCTCTTTCCTTGGACTTGACAATCATGTCGTCCACGTACACCTCAACCTCTTTATGGATCATGTCGTGCAAAATTGTGGTCGTGGCCCGTTGATACGTAGCCCCAGCATTCTTCAGCCCAAATGACATCACCCTATAACAATAGGTCCCCCACGGGGTGGTAAAAGCAGTCTTCTCTCGGTCTTCGGGTGCCATCAAAATTTGATTGTAGCCTGAAAACCCATCCATGAATGAGAGCAACGCATGCCCAACAGTGAAGTCCACTAATTCGTCGATATGTGGCAGAGGAAAGTCATCCTTCGGACTGGCTTTGTTCAAATCCCTAAAGTCCACACATACCCGAATTCTGCCATCCTTCTTCGGCACCGGAACTATATTGGCCAACCAAGTTGGGTATTCAGATACCAGCAGGAACCTTGCGTCAATTTGCTTGGTGACCTCTTCTTTGATTTTCAGCGCCCAGTCCGGGCGGATCCTTCGGAGTTTCTGCTTAACAAGTCAGGCCTCTGGGTCAAGAGGGATCCGGTGCTGTACAATCTCAGGATCAATTCCAGGCATGTCTTCATAGGACCACACAAAAACATCTTTGAAATCTTTTAATAAAGTGACTAAGCGCTTGCGCTCCTCCGAAGACAACGTGGACCCGATCTGGACCAGCCGCGGGTCCTCCTCAGTACCAACATTAATTGTGGTGATTTCATCAACCAAGAGTTCAACAAACCTCTCCTGCTCTTGATCAAGTAAATATTGTAAAACCGGAGGAATTTCTTCCTCATCGTTTTCATCAAGATTTTGAAAATCTTGATTAATGCAATAAATTAAAGGCACATAAAAGTACTTGGAAGCCACAGCCGTACCATTCTCATTAATAACATCCAGTGCGCTTGATTCCTTTGTTACAACAGACTCAAAGGAAAAAGAAAAAGATGACCTGGACAGGACAGTGGCATCCGGGTTGTCACCCCCAAGAATACCGGACTCGGACTCAGACTCAGACGAGCTGGAACCTGATTCCGACTCCACAGACTCGGTGGAATCAGATTCCGGCTCACTACCTGACCCGGTGCTGCTTGATAAAAAGCCCTCCTCGTATTGCCAGACGAGGGAGGGTGCGATGGATGCATCCAAAATGTTTGAAGATGGGCCCACAGCCGCTTCATTCCCGATCATAGGCATTGAGAAGTTATCCCCAAGCACTCCTGTATGATCTGAGGATTTGAGAGTAGACAAGCTAGTGCTACTCCCATTTCAATCTCTGTGCTCTCAGATTCATCCTTGAATTGCTCAGCCTTAGCTGGTGGGTCTATCTGTTTTGTGGCAACTTTCATCCCCGGATAATTGCAAGTCAAAGAAAATCTCAAACCCCGGCAAGCGCTGCCTCTCTACATTTAGCCATGGCTTTGGGATACCGTAGAACGGGAAGTCTTCCCCCTCCCGGACAAAGCGTCTGTTCAGGGTACCCTGGATAGGCCGGTGTACCAACTCATAAGGCTTCCCGGTTTGCTTTGCTCTGGCCCTTCCGGCCATCTCTTTTCCTTTCCTCACCCAGTCCTCTTTGGTAGGCAGATAACCTAAACCAAAGGTATGTGGGTTATGCGGCACTTCGGCCGATGCTGCAACGCCTTTCTGACCACTGCGCCCTAATCCTATCCCGGGGATGTGCTGGAGCTTGTTCATAAGGTAGACTGACTGTGCGCTGACGTATAGCCCCTCATCAACAGCTAGGATATTCTGTACAACCCGGGCCTTAGCTAGGGTAAATCCTGACAAAAACACATTCTCCGCGCCATGCTCAATCTCTAGAACTGGTGTAGAAACCTCTGGTGGCAGATGGATTGAAGAATTCCCAAAAACGATGGCCACCCCCTTCCTGTGGGGGTACTTTAGCATTTGGTGCAGGGTGGAAGAGACCGCCTTCACCTGGTGCAGCCACGGCCGTCCTAGGAGTAGATTGAAGGTTGCGGGAACGTCCAAAACATGAAACTCAATGTCCCATTGCCCCGGACCAACCTGAGTCCGAATTTGTACAATCCTCATCACCTCTCAGCTGGTATTGTCATACGCCCGTATTACCTGAGCCGTAGGCACAAAATCCGCGGGCTTCAACCCGATAGCATATCCTGTTCTCGACGGACACACGTTGATAGTCGATCCTGTGTCAACAAGGACTACCGGTATCCATTTGTCTCTATACTTGACAGAGATATAGAGCGGTTTATTATGATCTGAGCCCTCAGGCGGCAGTTCCTTGTTAGTGAAGGTCAAGGTCGGGGAAGCTCCTTCCGGAAAAACCAACCCTACCAACTGCTCAGGTGTGGTATCAATTGAAAGTTTCACCTTGTCCATGGCAGAAAGGACAGCTTGCCTGTGAACTCTTGAGGCCATAAGCAGTCCCCAGATGGAGATGTCTGCTTGGATTTTCTTAAGTTGTTTCAGCACAGCCTCCTCCTCAAGCAGTTTTTCTTTCTGCCTCTCCACTTCTTTGTCCTTTCTGGACGCCTTTGGTTGATCTAAATGTGGGGGCTTGAAATACCACCCACTTCTAGTCATATGGTCAACTTCCTTCACATACCAGGTATCGTCCGGTTGGTTCCGTCGCCAATCTTTGTCGGTGTGGGCAAGACGTAAGTCGTCGTCTTCCCACCACACACCGTCGGCAATCGACAGACAGCTGTCCGATTTCATTGTAACTGTTTCTGTGCGCATAGCACGTTCCGTCCCCACAGGGGCTTTGGCCTTCCTAGCCCTCTCCAGATCTTCGATCTTTTCCTGCTCAAACTGCGTCAGTACAGTCTGCTGTTTAGTATTTTCTGTATTCAAACTGCCCGAATCCCGAGCGAAATTCTTAGCACCGACGCTCTCTGGTGATTTATCGTAATTCCCGGCCATTCCGGCCACTGATGATGTCCTAGTTCCTAATTGCCCCTGTTCTGGCTGAGGTTGTTCAACAACATCCGGCTGGTCGTCGAGCCACCCAGTATTCTCTGCTAACCCATCCAAGTCGAACCAGTTGACAGTCATGTCCCCCGGATCCTGTTCATTGAAGAATTGAAGGTTGGCAATATCCTCTTCCAGCTCTGCTAGGTCATCCAACCCCTGACTAGGTCCATCCTCCTAAACTACACTGAATTCTGCCCCAACTGGCAATTCTACCCTCGGCTTGAGCTGATCTGTTGATGTGATATAACCACTCGGGTTGTACTCAAAGCTCACAGACCCCTCAGGCTCTGAATCATCATTCCCATCTGCTTCCACAGTCGACCCAATCCTGTGTTCGATAGTCACCACCACCGGTTTAGGTTGGATTTGAGAGGTGCTCAACATGCACAAGTCCGTGCTGTCCGGGATGAACACCTCCGTCTTAAGTAGGTGGAAGGGTGTAATATATATGCTAGGGTCGTATGGCACAACCCCAGTTTGGATCAGGTTGATGCGTTTAGGTGGTGGAGCTTGGTTATGTGGTGGGAGAGGGTTGGTTGTGACATTTAGTTTTTCTGGAGGTGCTATCACCCTATTGTCAACGAGATCCTGGATCTCATGACGCAGTCTATAACACTGGTCGGTGTCGTAACCATGCTATTGGTGAAATGCACAGTATTTGGCTGGGTTATGGGAGGGAGGAAGTTTGTCTGGCAATGGCCGCGGCTCCAGGGGCTAATGCCCTTTCCTGATCAGAACCCCCAGAGCTTTGGACAGGGGCATGTACAGTGGAGTAAATGTTCTTTGGCCTTGGGGTGAATATCTGGCTGTTTGTGAGCTACTTCCGGACGCACCGGTTAATGGTGTGGCTGTAAGTGTTTTTGGAGTGGTGGTGGTGACCATGCCCACATCTGAAGTTCTGGCAGCTGCGGCATTACTCGTGCCTGCATTCGTACTGCGGGAAAATGCCCTCTTGGGCTGCTCTCTGTCATGGTCAATCAGAACCTACTTCATGGCGTCCTCAATCTGTACCCCAATCTCGTGTAAATCCGCAAAGGTGGGAAGGGGTAAGACGATCATCTTTTGCATCAGTTTCGGTTGGAGATTGCGCACAATCATTCGTATCTGATCCTTGTCGACCGGCCTGGTGGTTATCATAGAAGCTTTGGCTCTCCAACGGGTTACAAAGTCGGAGAAGCCCTCTTTTGGCTCTTGCCTCATTGTCTCGAGATCACGAGTTGTGATTTCGATCTGCGTGTTGTAGGAGTATTAAGCTACAAAGGCCTCAGCCATCTCCTCCCAGCTTCTCTTGACAGAATCCTCCAGCTTTGCATACCAAATAGCTGCAACACCCGACAGGGTCCGGCCGAAGAGTGAAAGCTTTTGCAACCTGGAGAAGCCCATCGGCCTTAGGATATCCGAGAACAACCGAAGGTGCACCATGGGATCCCCAAAACCGTCAAAACGGTCTATGTGGGACATCTTAAACCGGTCTAGCAAAGTAACCTCTAAATCGGTGTATCCATCCTCTATGTCTGGAATAGAATTAACGCCCTGAGCTCTTTTGAATAGCTTTTCTAGCTTGTTCACCTTCAGCGCTGTTGGGTCCATCTCAGATTCAAATGGCGTATTTGTCGAGAAGGCTGGGGTCTTTGAACGCTGCGGTAGAATTGGTGGCGGGACTTGCCCTGTTGGAGTGTTCGTATCTTCCTGCACGTTTGCAGTATCTCCGAGTATTGGAATTCTAGGTGGGGGTGGAGGTGGATGCGAAGCAGATGCTCCGGCTTGTTGTGGTTGCGGTTGCTGTTATTGCTGAAGTCTGGCAATCAACTCTGTTTGCTGGGCTACAACCTCAGCCTAACGTGTGGCAAACTCTGCCTGGCGGGCAGCATCCTGTTGCATGGCTTGCATAGTTTCTTGGAGCTGACGCATCATCTCCTCCATTTCGACTGTAAAGTGTGGATCTGACTGAACCGGTGTATGTTCCCTCTCTGCGGGAGAAGCAGAACTCTGATCTCTACTATGCACAAGTGGGGTAGACAAAGACCTCTGAATTGACTGTTGTACTGATGATCTGCGCCTAACTGACCTCCGTCTAGTAACTGGGGGTAATGAAAGGAACACTGGTTGTCCGTCTATCAGATCCTCGGATCAGGAAAACCTTCGGCCTCTGGTCCAGAGTGCTTGGGGAATATCTGTCTGGTTGGAAGGAATGATGCTAAACTACCTTGCAAAAAGATAAATAAAGCATAATAAGGAAACAAACAACCAGAAAAACGGACAGCATAATGGCTTAAAATAAGACAACACACAGTTGACATTTGTAAGCTGAACACACTGTTCTCAATACTGATCACTGTTCCCAAATCACTGCCCCAAATCTGATACCCTCAGGTAAAACTGATTCCCCCAAAATACTGATGCTCGCAGGCCTGATACCTAGACTTGCAAACTGATACATACAACCGGTAGAGACACACTCTGATAGCACATATCAAGCAAGTAAGAGGCAAAACACCTCTATGGAGGGGTAGGGTTTCCCTGTCCTATCTTGTCAAGAACTAGGGTTTCACTACGCACACAGCGGTTTCAAACAACCTACAATCGGGCAAGCAACCTGTCCTAGTTTGGAATAGTCACTATGGATTCCGATATGCACTAGGTCGAATGGTCAAAAAGGGTGCCTCGGTAAAAACCGATGTTTGTGTTCCCGCCGTGGCAGAGCCCGCAACCGGTCAGCCTTATGGTATGCTTTTCCAAGCAAGCCTCCAGAAAATCGTCCAGGAATAGCATACGGCAAACACGGTGTCCTAGGCGCACCAATGCAAATGCAATGCAAAGAAGCACATAAGTGTAAACAAAACAACATATCATGAGTTCGAGTCAAGTTCTCTAAATCCCCAGTAGAGTCGCCAGAAACTGTAGACCGCTCGGAACTCCGCTTCGCGCGCGAGGGCGTGAATCGTTGTTCTTAGCTACTACAGTTCGGACTCATGTCACGGTTCTGAATCTAATCTCACAAAGTGCAATATGAGACTGATAAATGACCAAAGAGTCCAAATCTGGCAAATCGTTTTGGAAAATCGATTTTAATCAAAAAGTGCCAAACATGGACTGCTTTGTCAGATTTTAGAGTCGCCACCTAAATATTTTATTTTGGGAAATTTAGGAAACCCTGACTCGTGCCTAAGGCCACGTGTTCGTTATCACCAAAGTTGCCTCGGCTCGAGAACTTGGGTACAAGAGGGGAAGGTCATGCAATGAGCACCCCCGCTCGCCTGATCAAAGATCGGCCTTTACTAACATGATATGTTGTTTTTGAAAACACATGTATTATTATTCCGGTTCATTAGCTAGCTTACTATGTGATGCTCACAGCATACAAGTATAGACTCAATCACGTGGATTGGAACAAAACAACTCATGTTTGTTTTTGAAAGTGTTTTGAAAGTGCTACTCGCAAGTAGGCTAAGACGCGAATTTGCCACCCTCAAGTGGGCTTAGAAAAACATGATTTTGCCACTTCAAGTGGGCTTAAAACTCACAATCATTGAGTTGTTCCAATTCAGGCAATGAAGCCTTCATCCACAGGCATTCATGCAGTTAATCACGTAAGCAATTAGCCTCATGGCAAGCATGCTATCATGGCAATCACTTACACACATGCAAAGATGCTAAAGCGTAAACACTCACAGTGTACTCCGAGCCAAAAAAGAAGCTAGTTAGTAATCAATGCATGATCCTAGCTATGTCAAGAATGCCTAATGCAACACATGGAAAATGCAACTAAGATAGGCTCGGCTATTCTAAGATGTCATGTGAATGCAACTTGATAACATGTATTCAAATAGGAATTGAAATACAATGCAGTTTGTATGATGTGTCGAGCCCGGTGCTTGCAAAACAGATGAATGATGCACGCATGCAAGCATAAGTATGCTAATTGAAAAAATTCCCTAATCTAACCACTGAAAGCAGGTAAATAAAAAGGAGAAAGAAATGGTGTTGGAAGACATTCAAACACACGCACACTTATTACAAAATTTGCCCTCTCGACGGAGGGTCCGAATAATAAGCTAACTAGCTAATCTAAGCTAATTAAACTAATTATTACAAGCCAACTAATTAATCAAATTAATTAAGTTACAAAACCAACTAAGTATGAAAAAGAAACTAGGTTAGGCTGCCACAGCTCTGCCTTGGAACAATGAATGATGCATGCTCGGTCGCGTCCTCCCGGAAATCCACCGCCGTGCTCGTGATGCCGGATTTGGACTCTTTGGTGATTTATCAATCTTACATTGCACTTTGTGAGATTAGATTCAGAACCGTGACATGAGTCCAAACTGTAGTAGCTAAGAACAATGATTCGCGCCCTCGCGCGCGGAGCAGAATTCCGGGCGGTCTATATCTTGTATATCAATTTTTAGAACCTCTGGAAAGGGAGAGGGGCCTCCCTTCTTATAGAAAATCAAGTCCCAAGCTTGTTGAACAAGCTAGGGGCTTGTTAAAATCCTTCTATACATGTGTATGGAGGATGCACCAAGTGACCAACAGCTGGCACCAGCTGAAAGAAAAGTATCTGCAAAAGCAGAAAAAAAGGTCTCGGCCAAAAGAAATGGTTGATCGTCCAACAAGGGGGCCGACCAGCCAAAAAAGGTGCCGACCGGCCATCATTGATGGCCGATGACAAGAAGGCATGGCCAATAAGCACAAGGCTTGGCCGATGGGTTGTAGCGAGGCCAACAAGCCACCCCCCTTCCCTCAGAAACAAAACCACAAGCTCTTGGTCCACAACCAAGCACAAAACAGATGAGTTGAGAGGTTCCAAGGCAAGGCGCACAGCCGAGACCTTCAGGAACTCAAAACGAACATGAACATGGATGATCATCGAGTGTTCAAATGATGATGTCCAAGTCTTAAGGACGGTCAAAAATGGGGTGTCTACAGTAACACATGCCATATGCAATTACCAGGCTCGACTACTAATGTGGCATATAAATTAATTCAAGACATGCGGTCTAAGCACGTATTCAAAGAAGTATTGAAATGAAAATGCAGTTTGAATGATGCGCCAAGCCTAGGTGTATGCAATACGAAATGAATGGATGCAAGCATAAGTTATGCTAATTGAAACATGTCCTTGATCTAACCATCAAAATGGGGTAAATAAAAGGGAGAAAGACGTGGGGTTGGAAGACATACACATTATTACAACATTTTGCTCTTACGAAGGAGAGTCCGAATGAATAACTAAGCTAAGCTAATTAAGCTAATTATTACAAATCAAAATAAACTAATTAGCTAACTAACTAATTAAATAATTTCAAACCAATTGCAACTAATAATTAAACTAAGCAACTAAGCTAAGCTAATTAGCTACTCTGTCTCGGGAAACAAAGGATGTGTATGTGCATGCTCGATCTCCACCCGAAAAGACCAATGTTTGGCTCCCGAAAGCCTCTATTTGCACAATTGAACACTTCTAGAACAATTTTACTCCACCTTACCAACACTCTGTTGAGATTTGCATCAGTGGCCAGTCGGCCACTGGTGAAGATGGCCGGCCATTTGCCGGCCATGAAAGTGGCCTGCTGGCCATGGATAGTGGTCTATCGGCCACCTGTCGGCCATGGAAAGTGGCCTGTCGGCCACTGATGCACTGCTTCATTTTGCTGCAACAGAGGACAAATAAAGCAAAAAGAAGGTATTCTCATAGATTGTTTGCATAACTCAAATCCAAGGAGTTGTGAACTTAAGCCACAAACCATGAACTCAAGCAATTTCATTGCATGATGGCTTGTGATTCAAGAGGTGCAAGCTCAATAAATGGAAAACAAGACACAAACCTCCTCCCTTTCACGAAAGATCAAGGGAAAAAGTAGACCTTGGAGACTTGGACCATTTCATCACTAGCAAGTATGAAATGGTCCAAGTTCCATGTGCTCAATTAACGTCCGATTGAACACACCAAGTTATTATCTTCCTCATCTTTTAATCCCAAGTTTTAGTTGATTCTTTTACTTTACCAACCATTCTTTAATCCAATTAAGTCCATTGGATGAATTAAAGTCCTCTAATGGAAAGAGGGTTCAAAACACAAGTTGCTTTAGGTATGAAAGAAATATCATACTGTTGGTAATGAACCCCCTAAGGGATTAAACCATTAAGTATGAAACTTCAATTCCACACTTAGGCAAACATGTGACTTGAAACCGCTTTCAAAGCAAAATTAAAAGCCAAGAAAGGAGGGAGGTTGTAGAGATGATTAGTGCTAAAATTAAGTGTGAAAAGCACCAAAAACATGGAATCAACTCAAACAAGTGGTGTCTAAAGGCCTAAAACACCAAGCTTGTGAGGACTATTACACTACAACTATGCAATATAAGACTCAAATGCAATAACCAACCCAAAACAGAGTTAAAACAGTCCAAAATAGAGCCTAAAGCATGCTGGAATAAAGCTACAACAAGCTAGAAAAATAAGCTAAAGCATGGCACCAACTAGGCTAACAAACAAGACACAAAGAGGGGAGGCTACCCCTTCCAAATTCGAACTTCAAAACCTGATTTTTACTACTAAAAATACTCTAAAAATAAATTTTTAAAGGCCCCCCCCCCCAAAAAAAAAGGTTTGAAAATGGGAAACAAATGTGAAATGGCCTTACAAACAATGAATGAAGAGGGGTGAACCACCTCCTAACCTTAAATGGCCAAAAACACCAATTTTAGCCCACAAAAACAGATTTTTTTTACAGTTCAAAACAGCCCAAAACAGTGGGGAAAAGATAGGAAAACAAGTCTATAAAGCAAGCTAATAAAGCAAGTATTATACCTCTTCAAGAGAAGAGTAACTCTAGGCCACAATTCAAGCCAAAACCAACCTCAAGAACTCCAAGAAGGTCTCAAGGAACCTTAGCTCAAAGGTGAGAGGATTTGGTTAAGGAAGTATAGGCAAGAGTGTAGTGTAAGTAGGCAAAAGTGTAGAGAATTTGTAGAGAGATAGAGAGAGAGAGAGAGGAAAATTTTTGAGTCTAAAATTTTCTAACCCTAAAACATGAGAGAGGGGGTTCCTATATATAAAAAACATGAAAATTCTACAAGGAGATCTAGCCCTCCACGTGTGGACAGATGCATGCATCTATGCAAACAACTGGCACAACTGTCATAAAATATCTGCAGAAAACACTGGTGGTCGGCCGGCCATCACTGGTGGCCAGCAGCCTCTAGAGATGGCTGGTAGGCCACCAGAGGTTGCAGGCTGGAAAGACCAAGGAATGGTCCAAAAATGAGACATAAAGGATGTAGGGTTTGAAAGGCTCAAAGTTGTGGCATTCTGTTGAGGATATCGAGAGCTTGTTGAGCAAACAGACTCATCATCGGGTGTACCTACAAGGACATCCAAGTCGTAAGGCCGCAAAAAATGGGGTGTCTATAGTTGCCCCTCTTTGACAGAACTCAGAGTCATGAAATGACGTGAGTGAATGTCAAAGCCCAGAGTTGACTTATTTTGAAAAGGCCGTAAGACTTGGACAAGCAAGACAAAAAATAAATGGTTGCGCCTGCAGGCTGCCTACGTATTCCTTTGTAAGGAATCAAACTAGTGTAGTTCTGGGGCAAAATGGAAATGATATGCAAAATGCAAGAACATAACTTATGATAATGCAAGAACATAACTTATGATCATGCAATGAGGCTGTGCAATGAAACATTTGAATGCAAATGCAATGCAAAGAAAATGCCACAGTTAAATAAACTGAAATAAGGCACAACAATTCCAATTATGTAAGGAAGTAAGTAAATAAACACGCCACGCATGGGAATCACGAGCCAAACCACATTTCATGCAGAAAGGATGTAAGAAAATTATGCAAGCTTAAGTACGCGTAGCGCAGGAAAGGCAAAGAGCGACATAACTGTTGGGGACACTCGAGGTCTCAACCGAGGTCCTAACGCATTACAAGCATAAGGAGGAAAGGGTGGTGTGAACACCGGGCGCACCCGAATGTTTTTAACCAATGCAAACAATCCTAACGCATCTCACGTGATAGGAGGAGAGGGGGTGTGAACACCGGGTGCACCCGAATGTTTTTAACCGATTTGCAATCCAAACACATCTCACGCTGTAGACACCCCATTTTTGACCGTCCTCAAGACCTGGATGTCACCGCTTGAACACTCGGTGATTATCCATGTTCGTGTTCGTTTGGAGTTCCCGGAGTTCTCGTCTACGCGCCTTGCCTCAGGACCTCCGAACTTGACCGTTTGTGTCTGGTTTTGCACCAAACACTTGTGTTTTGCCTTGGAGGGGCAGGGAATGCCTTGTGAGGCATCCCCACACACCACCGGCAGTGGCTAGAGGCCACCGGCTGGTTGGTGTTGCCATCGGCACTATATTGTGCCGGTCGGCACTCAATTTTGTCAAAATGACAATTTTGCCCTGCCGACTACTGTGCAGTTGCTTTTTGAGATATTTTTCAGCAGCTGTATGGCATTTGTTTCCGCTCCATACACGTGTATGGAGGGATGAGCCTTTGGTTAGCTTAGCTTGTAAGCTTTGTTGTCTATAAGAGAAGGCTCTCTTCTCTTGGCTCAAGGGTTAGAGGATTTAGACATTTTAGAGAGAAAAGAACTCAGAGAAGCTCTGGTTTTAGGGTTTGAGCTCTATATCTATCCTATCTCTCTTTTGCTCTCTTGTTTTGTACACCAGGTGTTTTAGTCCATACTATTGCACACAAGCACCTAGTGCTTCACCTTCCTTGGGCTACTGAGGTTCTAAGGGATTATTCTTGCTGTTTTTGACTGGATTGAAGCTTAAGGAGGCAACAAAACCACCATTGTTGAAGAAAGGCTTCAAGGGTAAGAAACTAGTCTTTTATTCCCCATTCTTGCACTCCATTTTTACCTATCTTTGAACTATTTTTGTACTTGGTGTTTAATACAAAAAAGTTCTGTTTTTTAGTCCTCTTGATAGTTTATTAAGAGTGTTTTGTGGTTTGGAAGGGTTTGACCACCCTTAGGCCTTGTAAGGCCCTTGTTTTGTGCCTATTTTGGTGAGATCCGGGATTTTGGTGTTTGGGTCTCTTCACCACTGAAATCTTGAGGGATTTCAGTGGTGAAGATGATGCCTTGAAGTCCCAAGAAGGAGAGGGTCACCCCCTCTCCTTGTTGTCCTTGAAAAGGACCTATTTTGCCTCTTGAGGGAGCCTCATATTTGAATGCTTGTTGATCATGTCTAGGCTATTTTCCATGCTTATTATGCCATGTTTTAACTTGGTTTTAAGTTGGTTTTGGTACTCCATGTATGCTTAGCATAGTTGCCTTGTAATGCCTTAATATTGCCTTAACATGCCTTAGGTTATTAGCCATAATTTGAGCATGCTTTAAGCTTAGTCTTGTGAAGCTTGTATGCTTATTTTGCCATGAATGAGGTCTGTCCATAGTTATTTTGGTCGACCCTAGCTTGCATTGTATAGCCTCTTTGCATTTTAGGCTTGCTAGCCTTGAGCATGAATGTGTAGTATGCCTTGGTTTGCATCATTTCAATGGTTTGAGACCATTTGCCATGTTATATCAGTCCCTTTGGCATGCCCATATGCTTGCCTAAGTCGCCTCTTTATTGCTTTGAAAGCATGTGTTGTATGCCCTTTGTTTTGGCCATTGTGCATGCCTTTGAATTTGAGTCACTTAGGTGCCATCTAAGTGGTCTTTTGGACTTAGTTTTATGTGTTAAAACTCTATTTTTGGTCACCTAATGCATGCCATGTATGGTTGTACTAAGTGTAGTTCATTGCCTCTTTGGCTTGCCTTAAGTGCTTGGACCTCTAATTGCATACTTAGCTTGCTTTGTTGCTTGGTTTGGCACCATGTTTAGCATGAATTTCAGAGCTTTACAATGCATGTTAGTTGTCCACACTTAGCCTCTTTTAAGTCTGCTTGAAAGTCGCTTGCTTAATACTTAGGTTTGTGCCTTGACATGTGCATGTGTGTATGTGTGTTTGGTCTCATTTCCTTTGCATTTTGGCCATTGCTTTAGGCCTATTTGGAGTTGCCTAAGTCATGTTTAAGACCATCATTTACTTGCCTTGCATGCTTGCTTGTATGCTTGCATAAGTGCCTCACATTGTCCATGTTGCATACTAGCTAACATGATTAGGTTGCATTGCATCAACATGCACTCCTTGTCCCTTGATTTGGTGATAGGGATTGGGATTTTGGTTTGTTTGGTTTGCATGCATTTGACATGAAAGTGCACAACTTGGTTCCGTGGGCCATCATGCATGGAAATGCGTGATTGGTGGCCCGGGAATCGAGGCACATGCCCCTTTGAGTCACAAATATGATAAGGGGCATGATTGGTGCACACATTGTTGGAATTACATTGCCATGCAAGTTTTTGCCCTTTGCTGCTGTGAGTTGCAGGTTCTGCAGACATTCAGTGCCGGCCGGCAGTATTTAGTGCCGACCGGCAGTCTATTGATGGCCGATGAGTTCATTTTGTGCCGGTGGCCACATACTTCAGCCGGTGGTGTTTCCCCTCAGCCGGTGGTATCCCCCAGTGCCTTGAGAGGTAGTTCTGAGACTTTGGCAGTTTTCAGAAAGGCAGAGCAGGGAAAACAGAGGCAAGCTAGGCATGGCAGTGCAATTCCGAGCGGAATCCAAGTGCGCGCGCATTGAGCCCTCGCCTCGAGGTGGTTTACTGTTTTCCTTAGTTAATTTAATTTGTTGATTTAATTAATTTGTAATATTTAATTAGCTTGCGTAGTTAATTAATCTGTATATTCTTTTGGTCCCTCCGAGCGAGGGCATAATTGTAATAAGTGTGGGTGAGTGGTTTGTATTCTTCCAACCCCCACTTCTTTCTCCCTTTTATTTACCTGCTTATGATGGTAGATTAGGGCACGTCTATTTTAGCATACCTTATGCAATGCATGCGTGCATCCATGCATTTGTCTAAACATGCACCGGGCTCGGTACATCATACAAACTGCATCGTACTTTCAATTCCAAATTGAATACGTGTATCGAATGATTGCATTTCACATGCCATTTTAGGGTTAGCCGAGCCTACTCTAGATTGCACCCTTGCCTGCGATGCATTAGCCACTTAACATGACCTAGGGACATGCATGTCTGCTAACTAGTTTCTTGTTTTGGCACGGAGTACGATGTAAGTATTTTACGCTTTAGCATACCACATGCGTGTGAATGTTGCCATGACAGTATGCTTACCATGCGGCTAAGTGCTTATGTGAGATAAACTGTTTGAATGCCTGTGGGTGGAGGTTGGATTGTTTGAGTTGGAACAAACTCATTGAAATCCGTGTTTTAGCCTACTCACGAGTAGCAAAATCCAAAGCATTTTTCAAAACAAACGGATACGCAATGCTTGTCTCCAAATTAGGCGATCTAGTCTATACTTGTTTGCTGTGCGCATAACATAGTAATTCTAGGTTAATAATTGGGACAAGAACACATAATGTTTTCAAAATCGGATATCACGGTTAGTAGAGGCCGGTTTTCGGACCGGGCGAAAGGGGGTGCTCATAGCTGACCTTCCCCGATCGTACCCAAGCTCCCGAGCCAAGACATTTGGTGATGACGGACACGTGGCCTTCGGTACCGAGTCAGGGTTTCCTAAATTCCCCCATTAAATCTGTAAGCAGTCCATGTTTGGCACTACTTTTCAAAAAATCTGTTTTTCTTCAAAACGATTTGCCAGAGTTGGGCTCTTTGGTTCAGATTTAGAACCGCAACACAGAAGGGAGTCCGAGCTGTAGTCGAGGTCCCCCGCGGGCACGTCTACACACGCGAGAGGAGGAAGAGTAGTGTGAACACCGGGCGCACCCGAATATTTTTAACCGAAGGGGGTGTGAACACCGGGCATACTCGAATGTTTTTAACCGAAAGGTGCAGTGAACACCGGGTGCACCTGAATGTTTTTAACCAAAGAGTGGTGTGAACACCGGGTGCACCCGAATGTTTTGAACCGAAGGGTGGTGTGAACACTGGGTGAACCCGAATGTTTTTAACCAATTTGAAATCCTAATGCGTCTCACGTGAGAGGCAGAAGAGTGGTGTGAACACTTGGCGCACCTGAATGTTTTTAACCGATGCAAACAATCCTAACGCGTCTCATGCGATAAGAGGAAGAGTGGTGTGAACACCTGGTGCACCCGAATGTTTTTAACTGATGCAAACAATCATAACGCGTCTCACGCGATAGGAGGAAGAGTGGTGTGAACGCCAGGCACACCCGAATGTTTTTAACAGAACGGTGGTGTGAACACCAGGCGTACCCGAATGTTTTTAACCGAAGGGTGGTGTGAACACCGAGCGTACCCGAATGATTTTAATCGAAGGGTGGTGTGAACACCGGGCACACCCGAATGTTTTTAACCGATTTGAAATCCTAACGCGTCTCACGCGAGAGGAGGAAGAGTGTGATCCAAAAATGGCACAAATGATTTTAACTAGAACTCTGCTGAATGAACCATACATACAATATCGTGCATGTGTAAGAAAGAGACTTAACAAGTGCAATACAGTACGAATGCATGTTTTATGCAAGACAAACAACAAAGATACAATATTAATGGCATGTTCTATGTGAAACAAACAACCGAGATACAATGTTAATGGCAGATTCTATGCGGAACAAACAATCGAGATACAATGTTAATGGCATGTTCTATGCGAAATAAACAAAAAACAGAAGCATATTTTATGCGTGATTCAAGAGCGAAAGCATGTTCTATGCATGATTCATAACGGATGCAAGACGCACGTGCAATATGCGTGAAATGCATGCTTTATGTAACAACATATACGAAATGCATGTCCTATGCAAAGAAGGGAAATGCATATTCATATAACAACAGAGAAATGCATATTCATGCACGGTAACTTTCGACTTACCTCTCGGAAGAGTTACAATATGTTTAAAGGATACACCTCATTCATGTTGACAAGTGAAGAACATCGTGCACTGAAAACAAAGTTTAAAGCTTCTGTAGAGACAAATTGAACCAAACAGTGAATTGTCCCTGCATTTCTTGGAAACCAACGACACAAATCAGTATCAGGACCACAGGGGAGGCCAAAGGACACTTGCCGGCCAAAAGGGGAGGGTGCCGGCCACTGGCAAGCCTTGCCGGCCACCGGCAAGCCTTGCCGGCCACCTGCTGGCCATTGATGGCAATGCAGGGGCAAATTTGACCTTTTGGCTCGGGTCTTTAAATACACACCTCCACACTTCATTTCCTCACTTCTCTAGGGCCGAAATCTTTCTCTCTCTCTCTCTAGGCACTCGTTCTCTCTATATTTTTGCTTTCTACGCGTTTTCCAATGCCCTACGCGAAGTTGATTCGCTAAACCCTCTTTCTTTCCTTCACTTTAAACTGATTGAAATTTGATTTTGGTGCTTCTTTCCTCATTTCCACCATTCTAGGCTTGTTCCCCTTGAGTTTCTCTCGAGTTTCTCTTGAGTTCTGTGCACTTTTCCCAGCTTTGACTTTTTTCTCCATTTTCTCTCTCCTAGGGTAGACTTTTTCCAAGTTTACCCTCTTTTCAGCATTTTTCTTCAGTCTTTCACCTACTTTGCACCCATTTTTAGATGGCAGATGAGATTTCTCATGACAGGGCTCTTCCAGAGACTCCCTGGTAGTTTCACCAGTTCCTAAGGTAGCAGAGCCAGTAGCCGCCCTTGAGGCTGACCTGGAGGCAGAGTTCGAGCCTGAGGCCGAGCCAGAGCCTCTACCGCTGAGGGTACGACATTTTGATCCGGAGAGATATCACCCTCCGACACATACATTGCCCATTGCCGGAGGCATCAGACGCTTTGTTGAGTTTGCTCGCGGCGCACCGGAGGACCTCCTGCTAAGCGAGCTGGCTTCTCACTTGTCGGCCATTGCTGTTGAGGTATGAACTCTGTTTTTATGCATTTTGCCTTTCTTTATTTGCATTTCCTGTGCTGCCTTTACATGATTGTATTTCATGCACTACCTTATATTTGATTCATTTGACTGCATTTCAAGCACTGCCTTATATCTGATTAACCCATTCTTTGCCACATGGCGAGTCTCGTGCCTTTAATGGCTATGGTGCTACGATCGCTCGAAACAAGCATGATGAGCTCCTCGCTGGAGTTCGTGACATCATAGATGAGGGTGGCTTTGGCCTTTTCTGCTCTAGCTTGACTCGGGTCGTCGCAAGTCGTCCTCTCCTAGGAGCGCTCGTGGAGAGGTGGTAGGACACCACCAACTCCTTCCACTTTTCCACTACAGGGGAGATTGTAGCTCGACTTTCTTTGCGCCCCCTTTCGAAGAGCTCGAATTGGTCCTACAATTCAGACTCCCGTTACGGTTCTGAATCTAATCTCACAAAGTGCAATGTGAGACTGATAAACACCAAAGAGTCCAAATCCGGCTAATCATTTTGGAAAACTGATTTTGAATCAAAAGCGCCAAAAATGGATTGCTTTGCCAGATTATAGAGTCGCCATTTGAATATTTTCTTTTGGGGAAATTTAGGAAATCCTGACTCGTGCCAAAGGCCACGTGTTCGTCATCACCAAAGTTGTCTCGGCTCAGGAATTTGGGTACGAGGGGGGAAGGTCATGGAATGAGCACCCCCGCTCGCCCGATCAAAGGATCGGCCTCTACTAACCATGATATGTTATTTTATAAACCTCATGTGTTCCTTTTTCGGTTATTAGCTAACTTTACTATGTGACGCACACACAAGCAAGTATAGACTGAGTCGCAAGACTTGGAACAAATCAACTCATGTTTGTTTTTAAAAATGGTTTGAATTTGCCACCCTCAAGTGGGCTAAAACGCGGATTTGCCATCAAACATGATGGGCTTAAAACATGATTTCACCACTTTGCAAAGTGGGCTTAAAACTCTCATTCGTTGAATTGTTCCAATTCAAGCAACAAAGCCTTCATCCATAGGCATTCATGCAATTAATCATTTAAGCAAATAGCCTCATGGAAAGCATGCGAAACATGGCAACACTCACACTCATGCAAGTATGCTAAAGCGTAAAAGCTTACCGAGTACTCCAAGCCAAAACAAAAAATTAGTTAGAAAGATGCATGATCCTAACTATACAAGATGCCTAATGCAATATATGCAATATGAAATTAATAGGCTCGGCTACTAATATGGCATTTGATTTGATTCAATTTGATAACATGCTTTGATACACGTATTCAAATAAGTACTGAAATTTGCAATGCAGTTTGAATGATGCGTCGAGCCTCGGTGCATGCAAGACAAATGAATGGATGCAAACATACAAGCATAAGGTATGCTTATTGAAATATGATCCTAATCTAACCATCGAAAGCGGTTAAGTAAAAGGGAGAAAGACGCAGGGTTGGAAGACATGTACACACGCACGCACACTTATTACAACATTACGCCCTCTCGAAGGAGGGTCCGAATAAATAAGCTAAGCTACACTAAGCTAAGCTAATTATTACAAACCAAAACTAATTAACTATTCTAGTTAACTAATTATTACAAACCAATTGAAATTGAAGAACTAGTTACATAAAAAAATTAAGTACAACACTTGAATTGAATAATTAGCTACTCTAACTAATTAAAGCAATTAAATGGCCTCGAGGGCGAGGGACGCATGCATGCTCGGTTGCTCCTCTCGAAAATACCACTGCCTTGCCTTCGAATGCCTCTGTTTGCACTCATTTGATCTCTGAAAATTGTGCCAACTCACAGAATGCCTCTGTTCCAACTCAGGAACACACTGATGCAAAATTCATTTCTGGCTGGTCAGCTACCAATGGTGGCTATCGCCTACCATCAGTGGCCGGTCGGCTGGTACATATGGCCAGTCGGCCACTGCTTTCCTGAACTTCCCTTCTTGCTACAACAGAGAGCAAAACAAAGGCAAGACAGAGTATTCTCAAGGAGTGTATCTACTGTTGCCCTCCTTATCATTACACAAATTCAAAGGAGTGTAACTCTTGATTGCCAAGCCATCAACCAAGCATTTTCAATGCATGATGGCCAAAGAACCAAGCTTGTACAATTTCAATGAGTGCAAAACAAGACTCGACAAAACCATAACCCTATCATGCATGATAAAGGGTGATGGTGACTAAGAATAATGGCACGTTTCATCACTTTGAGTATGAAACATCCCATTTTTTCTTGTGTTCGAGTTAACGTCCGATCTGAACACATGCAATGCAACACAAAGATGGTTAGCTTGCCTCTTTTACTTGTCCAATTTTATTTACTCATTTTACATTACCGATTAGTCCTTTAATTGATTAAGTCCAAAGTGAGAGTCCTCTAATTGAAAGTAGGCTCAAACCATAAGTGCCTTGAGCATGAAAGAGTCCTCATGCCCTTGGTTAGTAGAAACCCTCAAGAGAGGATTAAAACCATTAAGCACAAGTGTCTCAATTTTGCACTCAAGCCAACAAAGGGTTCAAAGTCACTTTCAAAACAAATGAAAGAGTGAAGAATAGAGGGGGATGGCAGAGATTTCAGTGCTGAAATGGGATGCAAAATGACACTAAAACATGCAAGCAACTCATGCAAGTCATGTTTAAAAGCCTAACTCATTAAGCTAGTGAAAGAGATTGCACTACAACCATACAATACAAGCCACAAAGGGCCAAACCAACTCAAAATAGAGTTAAGACCAGTCAAAACAGTGGCCAAAACATGCTGAGATTAAAGCACAAAATGCTAGAAAAACATGTTCACATGTTAGCTCGCAAACAAGACTCAAGACACAACTCTCAAAAGCAATGAAAGAGTGAAATAAATGAGCATGTGATAGAGCTATATACACTGAAATTACATGTAAAAAGACACTACAACATGCAACCATCTCAAGCAAATCATCTTTAAAGGCCTAAAACAATGAGCTAGTGAAGACCATTACACTATAGCCACGCAATACAAGCCACAAAGGACTTAACCAGCCTAAAATAGAGCTAAAACATGCCAAAACAATAGCTAAAACATGCTTGAATTAGGCTAAGTTAAGCTAGAAAATCAAGCTAACATGTGAAGTTAACTAGGCACGGATGCAAGACACAAGGAGGGGAGGCTAACCTCCCCCCCCCCCCCATTTTTGGACTTCAAAACATGCTTTCCACCACTGAAATAACTCTGAATTTTAGTGGTTTAAAGCCCAAAAAGTTTGATTTCAATATGCCAAAAGATGGTGCAAAAAGCTTCACAATTAGGCAACAAGAAGGGTGGACTACCCCTCACACAAAATGACTTCAAACCAACATGTTAAGGCTCAAAAATCAAAGTTTTTTTGTAGTTGAAAACTAGGCCAAAAACAATATAAAAGATGGCTAAACAAGTGATTAAAATAAAGCTTACAAGGTAAGTCCTATACCTCTTGAAGCACAGCACAAAACAGGCCCTTTTAGGCTCAAACAACCTTCAATAGCTCAAATTAGGTTCCAAGGGGACCTCAGCTCCAAGGTGGTCCAATTTGGTTAAGACTTGATGTGCAAATGTGTTAGAATTCTAACTATAAGGCACCAAATGAAGAGAGAGAGAGAGAGAGAATTCTAGAGAGAGAGGGAGAAATTTGCTTAAAATTGTCTAACCCTCTGTAGACGCGCCCGTGGGCTTCACTCTACAGTTCGGACTCCCTTTTGTTTGGATGGTTCTAAATCTGAACCAAAGAGTCCAACTCTGGCAAATCGTTTTGAGAAAAAAAACAGATTTGAAAAGAAGTGCCAAACATGGACTGCTTTGCCAGATTACAGAGTCGCCACCTAAATATTTTTAAAATGGGAAATTTAGGAAACCCTGACTCGGTGCCGAAGGCCACGTGTCCGTCATCACCAAATGTCTTGGCTCGGGAGCTTGGGTACGATCGGGGAAGGTCAGCTATGAGCACCCCCTTTCGCCCGGTCCGAAGACCGGCCTCTACTAACCATGATATCCAATTTTGAAAACGTTACGTGTTCTTATTCCAATTATTAACCTAGAATTACTATGTTATGCGCACAGCAAACAAGTATAGACTAGATTGCCTAATTTGGAAATGAACATTGCATATCCGTTTGTTTCGAAAAACAGTTTGAGATTGCTACTCGCAAGTAGGCTAAAATACGGATTTCAATGAGTTATTCCAACTCAAGCAATCCAACCTCCACCCACAGGCATTCAAACAGTTTATCTCACATAAGCACTTAGCCGCATGGTAAGCATACTGTCATGGCAACATTCACGCGCATGTGGTATGCTAAAGCGTAAATACTTACATAGTACTCCGTGCCAAAACAAGAAACTAGTTAGCAGACATGCATGTCCTAGGTCATGTTAGGTGGCTAATGCAACAGGCAAGAATGCAATTTAGAGTAGGCTCGGCTAACCCTAAGCATGGCATGTGAAATGCGATAAATAGCACATATTCATTTGGAATTGAAAGTACGATGCAGTTTGTATGATGTACCGAGCCCGGTGCATGTTTAGACAAATGCATGGATGCACGCATGCATTGCATAAGCTAAAATAGACGTGCCCTAATCTACCATCATAAGCAGGTAATAAAAGGGAAGAAAGAAGTGGGGGTTGGAAGACATACAAACCACTCACCCACACTTATTACAATTATGCGCCTCACTCGGAGGGACCAAAAGAATAATACAAATTAATTAACTACGCAAGCTAATTAAAATATTACAAATTCACTAAATTAATCAAATGAATTAATTAATCTAATTAAAGCAGTAAACCGCCTCGGGATGAGGACTGGATGCAACACGCGCTCGGGACTGGCTCGGAACCGCACTGCCATGCACGGATTGCCTCTGTTTCCTTTGCTCTCCTCTCAGAAAATTACCAAAGTCCCAGGAGTGCCTCTCAGGGCACTGGGGAGTAACACCGGCTGGAGTAGAGCACCACCGGCTGAAGGAGGAGGCCACCGGCACTAGACTCATCCATCGGCTGCCAATTGACTGCCGGTCGGCACTAAACAGTGCGGTCGGCACAAATGCCTGCAGAACCTGCAACTCACAGCAGCAGAGGGCAAAAACATGCATGGCAATTATAATTCAAGCCATTTTATGCACTACACACACCCTTATCATGTTTTTGACTCAAGGGGGCATGTGTCTCGATTCCGGACCACCAATCGCGCATTTCCATGCATGATGGCCCGGAGAACCAAGTATGCAACTTTGATTTCAAATGCATGCAATGCAAACAAGCAAACAAGGGTGCTCAACCTCCATCATACTTCACTTCAAGAGGCCAAACATGCACAATACAAATGCAACCCTAAACATGTCAACTAGGCATATAACATGGACTATGTATGCACTTATGCAAGCATGCAAGCAAGCATACAAGGTAAGCATGCAAATCAATGGAAGGATGTCTTATACATGAATTTAGGCAACTCAAATTAGGCCTAAATCAGTGGCCAAAATGCTAAGTCAAGAGGCCAAACACACATGCACACATGCACAAGTTAAGGCACCAACATTTAAGCATAATTAAGCAACTCTTGAACACATCTAAGAGGCACAAACATGGACTATTAGCATACATGAAAAGCTCTGAAATTCATGCAAAACATAGTGCCAAACCAACTAACAAAGCAAGCCAAACAAGGCATACAAATGGCTCAAGCATTAAGGTAAGCCCATGAGGCTTTGAACCACACTTAGTACAACCACACATGGCAATACTTAACCACTTGAAAACAGAGTTTTAACACATAAAACTAAGCCTAAAGGACCACCTAGATGACATGAATTCAAAGGCATGCATTAAAGCCAAAACATGGAGCACTTAACACATACTCTTAGAGCATTAAAGAGGCATGCTAAGCAATCAAACAAGCACATCAAAGGGACTGAAATGACATGCTAGATGGTTCCAAACCATCAAAATGGGGTAAGCAACACATGCTACACATGCATGCTCAAAGGCTAGCAAGCCTAAAATACAAAGGGGCTATATAATGCATGCTAGGATTGACCAAAACAACTTAGGACAGAGCTAGAACATGGCAATATAAGCACAAAACCTTCACAAATGCAAGCCTAAAACATGCTAGAAACAAAGGTTAGCAACCTAGGCATGTTAAGGCAATATTAAGGCATTACAAAGCAACTATGCAAATCATGCAAAGAGTACTAAAACCAACTTAAAACAGAGTTTAATCATGGCATAATAGGCATGAAAAACAGCCAAGACATGCTCAAAACACAACCAAACATGGTGCCCCTTTGGAGGCCAAAACTTGCCCTTTTCAAGGACATCAAGGAGAGGGGGTGGCCCTCTCCTTTTGGAGACTTCAAGGCACCATCTCACCACTGAAATCCCTCAAGATTTCAGTGGTGGAGAGGCCCAAGCACCAAAGTCTCGGAGCTCTCACAAAATGGCCTAAAAATGGCCCTTTTCAAGGCCTAAGGGTGGTCAAACCTACCCAAAGTGCAAAACACTCTTGATAAACAATAAAGAGGGTTAAAAATCAGAACTTTTATGTGTTATGGACTAAGCACAAAAACAATTCTAAGCTAGGTAAAAACAAGGTGCAAAAATGGGGTAAATAAAGTAAGTTTTGTTACCTTTGAAGACCACCTTCACAAAGGTTGGAGTTGTTGGTTCCTTGAGCTCCAAACCAGTCAAGAACTTCAAGAACAAGCCCTTAGCACCTCAGTTCCAAGAGGAAGGTGAAACACTAGGTGTTGATGTGCAATAGTAAGGCACAAAACACCTAGTACAAAACAAGAAAGAAAGAGAGAGATAGGATGATACACAAAACCTAACCTAAAACCAGAGCTTCCCCCCCTCCTAAAATGTCTAACCCTTCAAAAAATTCTCCCCCTTGAGCAAGAGAAGAGGCTTCTCTTGTATAGGCATGAAACTTACAAGTTAAGCAAGCCTGAAGGCTCATCCCTCCATACACGTGTATGGAGGGGAGCAAAAAGGTGATACAGCTGCCTAAAAATATCTGATAAAGCAGCTGTACAGTAGTCGGCAGGGCACAATGGTCATTTTGCCAAAATTTAGTGCCGGTCGGCACAAAGAGTGCCGGTCGGCACAATAAAGTGCCGATGACAACACCAGCCAGCCGGTGGCCTCCAGCCACAGCCGGTGGTATGTGAGGGTGCCTCACAAGCATTCCCTGCCATTCCAAGGCAAAACACAAGTGTTTGCTGCAAAACCAACACAAAACGGTCGAGTTCGGAGGTCCTGAGGCAAGGCGCGCGCCGTCGAGAAACTCGGGACTCCAAACGAACACGAACATGGATAATCACCGAGTGTTCCACGGTGACGTCCAGGTCTTGAGGACGGTCAAAAATGGGGTGTCTACACCCTCCAAAATGAGGGAGAGACCCCCCTATATATAGAAATCAAGCTTAGAGCTTGTATTCATCCCTCCATACATGTGCATGGAGATGAGCTTTAGTGAGCAACAGCTGGCACAGTTGGCAAACAAATATCTGAAAAAGGAAAAAAATGGCCGCCGGCCACCATTGGTAGCCGACTGGCCACCAATGAGGCCGACTAGCCATCAGTGTAGCTGACCGGCCACCACTGATGGCCGATAGGCATAAGCCCTGGCCGATGGGTTATAGGGCTGGCCGACAGGCCACCCTCTCCCCAAGACTTGAAATAACAAGCTCTTGTCCACAACCAAGCACAAAACAGACAAGTTCCAAGGCTCAAAGGCAAGGCACTTTGCCAAGAACTTTGGTGTCCAAACGAACACAAACAAGGATGATCATCGATTATTCAAATGATGACGTCCAAGTCTTGAGGACGGTCAAAGATGAGGTGTCTATAGTTGCCCCTCTTTGACAGAGCTCAGAAGTCATGAAATGACGGGAGTGAATGTCAAAGCCTAGAGACGACCCATTTTTGACAAGGCCAAAGACTTGGACAAACAGACAAGCAAAACAAAGAATGGTTGCGCCCACAGGCTGCCTACGTCTCCCTTTGCAAGGAATCAAACCAGCGTAGTTCTGGGGCAAGATGCAAATGATATGCACGATGCAATAGCATAACTTATGATCATGCAATGAGAATATAAAGGAACATCTAGATACAACTGTTACAGTAAACTCATACACGAAATAAGTAAGTAAATATGAACCAAACCACATTTCATGCAGAAAAGATGTAAGAAAATTATGCAAACTTAACTACGCATCACGCAGGAAAGGCACAGAATAACACAACCGTCGGGGACACCCGAGGTGTCAAACAAGATCCTAACGCGCTGCACTCGAAAGGAGAAAAGAAAGGTGTAAACACCGGAGGGTGGTATAAACATCGAAGCACGTCCCAATGTTTCAAACCAAAACCGGGTGGTATAAGCATCAGAAGACGTTCCAGACGCTTCTAACTTGGGGGGGGGTATAAACATCGGAGCACGTCCCAATGTTTCTAACCAAAGCAAGGTGTGGTGTAAACACCGGGCGTACTCGATTGTTTCTAACCAAAATAGGGTGTGGTGTAAACACTGGGCGTACCCGAATGTTTCTAACCAAAGCAAGGAGTGGTGTAAGCATCGAGCGTACCCGAGTGCTTCTAACCAAAGCAAGGAATTCGAGGGATTGGAATGATCTCACTTGGAATTCCTTTGAATGAACCGTACATACAATATCGTCTGGTTGCACCAGCTTTGAATGAACCATACGTACAATATCGTGCCTGCACAAGAAAGAAACTTTACAGGTATAATACAATAGGAATACATGTTCTATGCAAGATTAATAGCATGTTCTATGGTAAATATCAAATGCATGTTCTATGCGAACGTGAGAAGCGGATATTCTATGCAAGTGTGAGAAATGCATGCTTAATGCGAGAGTAAGAAATGCATATTCTATGCAAATGTGAGAAATGCATATTCTATGCGAGAGTAACAACAATGCATATCTTATGCCAGTGAGAAATGCATATTCATGCAAGTGTAACAACTGCATGTTTTTGCCATACTAGCAAACTCATGCTCTATACAACAGACACAAGCACTTTCCATGCGAATGTGAGAGCATATACAATGCAATGAATACAGCACTTTCTACGGGAGATGAAAAGCATATACAATGTAATGATACAAGAACTTTCTATGCGAGATGAAGAGCATATACAATGCAATAAATATGAGCATTTTCTATGCGAGACAACAACAATGCATATCTTATGCAAAGCACGTTACACACTAAAGTACAAAACGCATGTTCGATGCCTAAGTAGAAGCACGCTCTATGCTAAAGTACAAGATGCATGCTCTATGCGAAAGTACAAGATGCATGCTCTATGTGAACAAGAGACTATGCAAGACCTCATGTGAAAGGCACGTTCCATGAAATGACAAAGAGGTGCTCATTCTATGCAATGACAAAAGCAGTGCACGGTAAAAATGACTCGATCGCAACCTCCAACTTACCTCTCGGAGGAGTTGCAACAAGTTAAAAGGATACACCTCGTTCGTTTTGAGCATCACACACCGAAGACATGGTCCAGAGCTTCCGCAGAGGCCATTTGAGCTTAAAAGTGTGCTTTCCTTGCACTTTCTTGAGAGATAAGGGCACAAAACAACAGAAAAACACACAAGGAGAGAATTGGAGGCATGCTGGCCACTCTGGGAAGCCATCGGCCACCCATTGGCCACAAAAGAATGTCATTGGCCACAAATGGTGGCCATTGGCCACCACTGGTGGCCGGTCGGCCACCGATGGCAGATTAGGGGCAAAATTGCCAATTCACCTCGGGTCTTTAAGTATAGGGTTCATAACCCTTTTTCCACACTACCTCAAGCCCGAAAATCCTTCTCCTCTCACTCTAGACCATTTTCCTCCTTAGATCCAAGCACCACACGCGTTTTCCAACACCCCGTAAACATTTCCTTCGCTAAACCCTCATAGTTTACACCACTTTGAACCGCTTGAAAGTTGCTTTCGGTGTTTCTTTCTTCATTTCCACCACTTGAGGTTTGTTTCCCTCGAGTTACCCTTGAGTTCGGTGCCCTTTTCCGAGCTTTGACCTTTTCTTCCATTTTCCCTCTCTTAGAGTTGACTTTTGTTGACTTTTGGCATTCTTCGCCCATTTTTCCCATTTCTAACGATTTTCTCATCTTTCCTTGAGATGGCGAACGACATCCCACACGACGGAGCTCCTCCGGAGATGGAGATGGATGATCCAGAGTTCGAGCCATTGCTGCTCAGCATTCGACCTTTCGACCCGGCGACGTATCATCCCGAGATACATATGCTACCTCCTGATAGCATCCGTCAGTTCAGGGGGTTTGCATGAGGCGCACCAGAGGACCTCTTGCTGCGCGAGCTGGAGTCACATTTATCTCATGGCTCCTCCGAGGTATACACTGTACCCTCACATTTTCCACAATGAACTTTGCATTTCTTGCATAGCTTTCATTGTCTTTCATTTGTTCATCCCAAACACATTCCTGCATTGTATTTCTTACACTGCCTTCTGCTTGTCCTGATCATAGGGGGATTCACGCGCCATTTGAGGATAGGGGACCACCCCTGCGAGGAAATGGTATATGGAGCTCCCCAATGCTGTCCGCCACATCATCGACAAGGCCGGCTTCGGCGCATTGTGCATGGGGCTCTCTCGCCTTATGGCGAGCAAACCTCTATTGGGTGCATTGGTAGAGAGGTGGTGGGATACCACTGATTCCTTTCACTTCTCTGCCACAGGGGAGATGACGATGACTCCCTTTGACTTCTCTATGCTCACCGGCATAGAGGTGGGGGGTCATTCGATTCCTTACGACACAGACATGGGCGAGTGGGATGCCGTCCTGATTTATCTGTTGGGGACTCGTCCGCCTATCTCCCGATTAGGGATGGTTCGATACTCCTGGTTTGCCGACCACTACAGAGGGACGGCACCAGCGATCCGAGAGGAGACCGAGCACTATGCCCGAGGTTTCCTGATGTTCCTTTTCGGCACTACCTTGTTCACCGACCGGCGCGAACACCATCGGAATGTACCTTCTGAGTGCCCTGGTGGACCTATCTCGTGTTCGATTCTTCGACTGGGGCAGCGCTGGCTTGGCCACCTTGTACGGGTACATGAGCTTGGCCTCCTGCTGGAGCGGTCATCTAATAGGAGGCTACTGGAGGGCCTGGGAGGTACATTTTACTTTCCTGTCTTACATTTCCCATCGTGCTTTCTGCTTTGCACCTTCTGTACACTGCACACACTGGAAACTGTACACACACAATCTACTTTCTGTTTTGCATACTATGTCGTGCTTTCTACTTTGCACTTTTTGTACACTGCACACACTATATACTGTACACACTGCGTATTGCTTCCCGGACATGGCACACATGTTCTGCTTTCCGCATTACTTGTACTTATCTATTGTATACTCACTGTTGCCCTTTCATTTTCCGTAGCTGTGGGTGTGCGCTTACTTTCCGAGACTTGCCCCAGAGCTAGAGGTAGAGATGCCACCTATCATGCCATACTCATATCGATACGACGGGAGGTACCAGCGGAGATCCCAGGAGTCCTTCTCATTCTTTCGTCAATACTTCGATACCGTGGCTGCGATTGAGGTAACTCGAACCTTATAGTTATTTCAGCTCTACCCCATATTGCATATCTAATGGTAGCTAACAATCTGTATATTCACTATTTGCAGATCACCTAGCAGCCCTGGGCGGTGATGCCTGATAGGGTCAGAGATCAGTTTGTCGACGCTCGGGAGACTTCTCCCTTTCGGATTCTGCTTGAGGGCCCGATTTGTCGGGCATGGTTCTTGGGTGAGCGATTTTTGCGCCAGACCATCGGCTTACCCTAGCCAGTAGTTCCCATGCCACCTCTGACATACATGAGAGCTTCAGAGAGATATACTTTCCAGGAGATGATCGATTTCACCAGAGGCTGGGACGCCAACTACTTCTGAGTCGATGGTGATTACACAGCCTTCATCCAGACATACCTTATGCCACCTTTGACTGGCACTCGCAGAGGTGAGAGAGAGAGGGCTCCAGCTATGGGAGAGAGAGGCGGAGGGGCCAGGGCGACCAGGGCCCATGATAGGAGAGGTTCTTAGACGAGGCAGAGGGCGGGATGACTAGAGCTGCCTACTACACTGACTTGCTGGCGACCCACAGTGGAGGCTTACCAGGTTCCCATTGGGCTTGCACCAGCTGGTCACGAGCTCGTCGGAGTTCGAGGCCTGACCTCGGTATGTATCATACTTTACATTTTACACATTCAATTCATTTCAGTTATGCTTTAAAGACCGTTGATCATCTCAACACATTTACAGGCATCCATAGAGTACACCGGGCAGGCTCTCGAGCTAGCAACTTCTCTAATGGGGTTGGTGCAGACGAGCATGAACCTGCTCAGTATCTACGGTATTCCGGTAAGTTTCTTCAACTTACATTTCATGCCATCAAACCTTCTACTGACACATTAGCATTTCAACTGCAATCTGCTCCATATTGTACTGATACGATACACTGCATTCATTCACTGCATGCTGCATTTTATCTTTGCATCTGATATATACCGCAATTAATGTTTTCGACAAACTGTTCTTTTCAGATCACAGCCACGCCAGGCACTCCAGCAGGAGTTACAGCAGGACCATCAATGCTTTCTCCGACAGCAGGGAGAGAGAGACGAGGGGCTCCGGCACAGAGCCGAGGCAGAGCTAGATGTACTCGTGACGAGAGTGGCCCATCAGAGCCTGTCCCGGATGATGATGAAAAAGATGAGGACGAGGAGCTAGCAAGTCCCCAGTCAGGGTCATCTGAGGGTAGAGACGACGAAATCGGCTTAGAGTCCGAGGGTGGTGGCGATGCTGAGGAGGGCTCTGAGGAGGGGAGTGGAGGCAGCTCTAGTTCAGGCTCCGGCTCAGATTCAGATAGTGGCACCGATGGAGATAGCTCTGACTCCATGCCTAGGAAGAGGACGAAGAGGGCCTCTCGATCCTGAGGTAGCTGGCACTGATTTAGTTGTTTTCTTGCTTAGTTTCTTTTTGTTGCTAGTGTTAGCACATTGTATAGCTTAGACAGTTTTATTTTTCTTTAAAACCTTTGTACCGTTTTGTCAAAAGAAACCGTGATTGGAATGAAAATAGCTTTTTGATGAAACATGTTGCGTTTTACATTCTGAGCATCACATTGCACCATTTTACACAAAAACGAGATTTGATGGAAATTGAGTATTGTATATTGTATTGGCAATTCCTTATCAGGTAGTGAACCAACCAACACATAATAAACAGAGTAAAACAACTCAATGAACAACTAATACTACAACTCAATAAACAAAACAACAACTCGATAAGCAAAACAACAACTCGATAAGCAACTCGACAAAATTCTTAAAGAGAGACGGCAAAATGCACCAAGAGCAGAAACAAGACACAGGTTCTTAGCACTTTCAACACATGGATGGACTAGAGGGCAAAATAGGAGGCCATCGGCCATAAATAGAGGCTGTCGGCCACCAGTGGTGGCCGGTCGGCCAGAAAAGGTGGTTGGTCGGCTACCAGGACTGGCCGGTCGGCCAATAGTGCAAGGGGCCTCTAGATTGCTGACACCTGTCTTCCACTCAGTGCCTTATCTTCTACAAAAGCTCCAGCTTCGTAGTTTCTTCATTCCAGCTCTGTTTTTGCTTCAAATGGAGCCATTCTTCACTGAAAAACTCTCCGATTGGATTGCGACTTTAGATGGCTCAGAAAAGTTAAATTTTCAGGGTTTCGGGATAAATGCACTATTCCCATTAAGTCATACTCCGCTGTGTTTTCGGTTCCTTCATGCCGAGGCTAGATGTTAGAACCCGCTTACATATGTTTTCAGCTTCGGAAGACAAGAGATGTGCCCCACAATTGAAGAATTCCAAGTTCTGATGGAACCCCGGCGCAACGAGGAAATTTTTCCCCAGTCCTGTTTTGGTCACATCCAAGCTCTAGGGAGGATATGTGGACTCACTTTGCATGAGGCTCGATCCTTGGTTCACAACGGAGAGCTGGATATCCCCAGTCTCATATATCGATTTTCTAATGCCGATGACCACGGCGATCGTCTTTGGCAGAGTTTTCGGCAACATGCCCTTTGTTTGTGTGTGCTAGCTCATTTTCTTCTTGCCCTCATTTTTGGTAGGTCTAGCATTCGACTCATCGAAGTGGTCGAAGGTTTGAAAGAGGGCAAAAGCTGCATTGGCTTAACATTGGCCGAGACTTTGATAGGCTTGGACGCCTTCCACCGGCAGAAGGCAACCAAATTCGCGGGAAGTCCACTACTCTTACAGGTAATGTTTCCCACCCTTCTCACATGTGTTTCTCACATCACTTGGCACTCAGGCTCTGTTTTTCTCTCAAAACCTTTTCTCACTTTTTCTCTCCACATACACCTCTTTATTCTTTAATTTCTCCTATTTTTCATCCCTCCCCAGATATGGCTCATGGACAGGTTGAAGGTAGTGGACTCTTGCCCTGCATATTCATCACGGGGCTATTTCTTTCGTCAACAGCTAGTTGATTTCCCGAATGAGGGATGGTGGTGCCATTGGATGTGCAACAAGTCTGCTATTGACATTGTTTGGCGTTGCCCCTGGTTTAATTTGCCCGAGATGAGCTACAGCATGTCCCGGCAACCTGGCATTCATTTGATTGGCTTGACACACTGTGTCTTCTATTTTCCATTCTGGTTCAGATGTCAGTTCGGGCACGACCAGATTTGCCCAGAAGGGGGGTAGAGTACCTAGCTTCATTTCCCATCCGAGGTTCACAACTAGCTCGATATCCTATTGCATGGAGGACAAGAGAACTTCTGGCTCCTACTCCCAATTTTAGTTGTGCCCTTTCTGGCGAATGCATAGCTTGGCTTAAGGATGAAGCACAAACCGGGCCTACTTTAGAATCTGAAGCTTCCACAAGCTCTGGGAGGGGACGCAGGAACACCTGACTCATCAATGCCCCAAGTTTATTGCTTTGATCTGTACTTTCAAGTTTTCCTTTTGAATGTAATGAAAAACAACTTTGATTTGTATCAAGAGGTAGAGAACTCTGTATTTGAAATCAATGAAATTGAAGTTGTGAGCACTGAAAACTTTCCTTTTGGTCCAAAAATGGTCTAAGTTGTAAAAAGATTAATTTGAACAAAATCAACTTTTATTAATAACTTTTCAGAACCATTTTCGATAAGGATCACAACTTGACACACTTGGAACCTATCCTCGAGATGCACAATCCCGAATCCAAAACAATGGAAAATTGCCCCTTGTCTGAACGACACTGCATGGCAATGGAAAATTGCCCTTTGTTTGAATAACACCACAGCACACTGTAACCAGCTCTCATAGTGAAGATCACAACCGAACTCTTAGATACATAAAAGACAAAGATAGCCTGATCAAACACATGGACACAGTTTATTTGGAAGTGTTTATGGTTGAACATCAAAATGAAGTTGCCTACGTATCCCGAAAATGGGAATCAAGCTTGACGTAGTTCGGTTCGGGTTCACGTGGGTATTAATGCTCTCCTTTTACGCTCTAACTTTTGCTAAGGCCGCCCTTTCTGGGTTTTCAACCTTGCGAGCTCAGTTTTTTCTTTTTTCTAATTTTTTGTGCTCTAACTTTTGGCTAGGTTGCCTTTCCAGGTTTTCGGCCTTGCGAGCCTCTCAGGGGTAATATTTCTTTAACTTGTCCATATTCATTGGTTGGGAGAATTCTAGACCATCTAAGTCCATAAGAATGACAGCTCCACCTGACCAGATTGATTTGATGATGTAAGGTCCAGTCCAATTAGGTTTGAACTTGCCCCTAGGGTCGTGAATGGGAGCCCGGTTGTCTTTGAGCACCAAATCCCATTCTTTAAGATTCTTGGACTTAACTTTCTTGTTAAAAGCCCTGGCAATCCTACATTGATAATCTTGAACATGGTACTGTGCATTCAGCCTTCTCTCATCAAACAGCTTGAGTTCTTCAAACCTGCTTTGCTGCCAATCCGCTTCTGCTATCTGGCACTCCACCATAACCCACAGCGACAGTACGTCAATTTCAATCGGAAGAACAACCTCCATCCCATAAACCAGAGAATACGGAGTTGCCCCCGTAGATGTCTGAATTGATGTTCTATAGCCCCAGAGAGCAAATGACAACTTGTCTGGCCAATCCCTGTAGGTTTCCACCATCTTCTGCAGAATGTGCTTGATATTCTTGTTGGTGGCCTCAACAGCTCCGTTGGTTTGTGGCCGATATGTGGATGACTTATGAAACACCACGTTGTACTTCTTCAACAAGTCTATCACTTCTTTCTTGAAGTGGGAACCGTTATCTGAGATAATCTTGTTCGAGACCCCATAACGACAAATGATGTTATTCTTGATGAACTTGGCTACATGTGACACTTTCAGCACCGCATAGGATTGGGCCTCGACCCACTTTGTAAAGTAGTCTATTGCCACTAGGATATACTCATGCCCATTCGAGCCTTTTGGCATAACTGCCCCAATCACATCAATTCCCCAGACTGAAAAAGGCCATCTCAAGCAAATCATCTTTCAAAAGCAATGAAAGAGTGAAATAAATGAGAATGTGACAGAGCTATATACACTAAAATTACATGTAAAAAGACACTACAACATGCAACCATCTCAAGCAAATCATCTTTAAAGGCCTAAAACAATGAGCTAGTGAAGACCATTACACTATAGCCATGTAACACAAGCCACAAAGGACTTAACCAGCCCAAAACAGAGCTAAAACATGCCAAAACAGTAGCTAAAACATGCTTGAATTAGGCTAAGTTAAGCTAGAAAATCAAGCTAACATGTGAAGTTAACTAGGCATGGATGCAAGACACAAGGAGGGGAGGCTAACCCCCCCCCTCCCCATTTTTGGACTTCAAAACATGCTTTCCACCACTAAAATAAGTCTGAATTTCAGTGGTTTAAAGCCCAAAAAGTTTGATTTCAATATGCCAAAAGATGGTGCAAAAAGCTTCACAATTAGGCAACAAGAAGGGTGGACTACCCCTCAACACAAAATGACTTCAAACCAACATGTTAAGGCTCAAAAATCAAAGTTTTTTGTAGTTGAAAACTAGGCCAAAAACAATATAAAAAGATGGCCAAACAAGTGATTAAAATAAAGCTTACAAGGTAAGTCCTATATCTCTTGAAGCACAACACAAAACAGGCCCTCTTTTAGGCTCAAACAACCTTTCAATAGCTCAAATTAGGTTCCAAGGGACCTCAGCTCCAAGGTTGTCCAATTTGGTTAAGACTTGATGTGCAAATGTGTAGAGAATTCTAACTATAAGGCACCAAACATGAAGAGAGAGAGAGAGAGAGAGGGAGAAATTTGCTCAAAATTGTCTAACCCTCCAAAATGAGGGAGAGGCCCCCCTATATATAGAAAATCAAGCTTAGAGCTTGTATTCATCCCTTCTTACACGTGTATGGAGATGAGCTTCAGTGAGCAACAACTGGCACAGCTGGCAAACAAATATCTGAAAAAGGAGAAAAATGGCAGCAAGCCACCATTGGTGGCCGACCAACCATCAATGAGGCTGACCGGCCATCAGTTTAGCCGACTAGCCACCACTGATGGCCGATAGGCATAAGCCTTGGCCGATGGGTTTTAGGGCTGGCCGGCAGGGCACCCTCTCCTCCAGACTTGAAACAACAAGCTCTTGGTCCACAACCAAGCACAAAACAGACAAGTTTCAAAGGCTCAAAGGCAAGGCACTCCGCCAAGAACTTTGGGCATCCAAAACGAACACAACCAAGGATGATCACCGAGTACTCAAACGAGGACGTCCAAGTCTTGAAGATGGTCAAAAATGGGGTGTCTATAGAGATGATGATGACTCCTTATGACTTTGCCATGATCATCTGCTTGGATATAGGGGGCGATCCGATCCCACTTGATACAGACATGGAGGAGTGAGAGGCGGCCTGGTTTGAGTTGCTGGGGGCACATCCACCTATATACTGGACGGGCATGGTCAGATACACCTGGTTTGCTGAGTGATTCGGAGGGAGCGAGCCTGAGACAGTAGAGGAGACAGAGCAGTATGCCAGGGGCTTCCTAATGTTCGTCTTCAGTACCACCTTGTTTTTGAAGAGGTGGAACACCGTAGGCCTGCATTTGCTCAGCGCCCTGGTGACCCTCCCTCGGGTTCATTTTTACGATTGGGGCGGAGCTGGCCTAGCCACCTTATACGAATACATGAGCTCTACCTCCCGTCTGTGGGGAGACTTGATCGGAGGCTACTGACGAGCCTTGGAGGTATGCATCTCAACTTCCTTTTAGCACTTTACATTTTATGCTTTACATCTATTCAACACCTGTGCTTTTTGATTTGCACTTTCTGTATCAGCTTAGACACTGTTCATACACTGTGCTTTTTGTTTTGCACTTTTTGCACATGCTCAATAGTGTATTGATCACATATCATTAAACTTTCCCTGCAGCTATGGGTGTATGCATATTTTTCGACCCTTGCCCCAGAGCCTGTAGAGAAGCTTCCATTAGCAGTCCCCTATTCGCGGAGATATGATGGCAGGCTCCACCGTAGGACCCGTGAGCCCTTCATGTTTTTCTGTCAGTACTTCGACACGGTAGCGGCCTATGAGGTAACCCAAAGCACAGTCATTTTTTCTTTAAAATTGTTTTGCTTCACATATAGCAACTGACAATAACTAATGATCTGTATAACTTCCATTTGCAGATCATGTGGCAGCCATGGGCCATGATGCCAACGGGGATCCGAGACCAGTTCGGCGGAGGCTAGGCTACTTCCCGCTACAGTATTCTACTCAAGGGCCCAATCTGTCGGGCCTGGTTCTTGGGTGAACGCTTCGTGGGCCAGATCGTGGGCCTGCCTGACCCGATCGTCCCGATGGCTCCGCTAGAGTCCGTGCGATCTACCGACGGCCTATCCACTAAGGAGGACATTTAGTTTATGGTGGGCCTGGATTCCGACTACTTCCGAGCAGAGGGAGACTATGCGGCATTTATTCGGAAACATCTGATGCCGCCCCTGACCGGCGTTCGTGGAGCTAAGGAAGCGAGAGCTCCTGCTGCGCGAGAGAGGCTGAGAGTGACCTGGGCGACCAGGACCCGTGGTAGAGGGGCTTCCCGAGTGAGGCAGAGGACTGATTGGCTAGAGCTTCCTACCATATTGACTCGCTGGCGACACACCCGGGATGCCTACCAGGTTCCGATTGAGCCTGTGGCGGCTGGTCACGAGCTTGTCGAGGTTCGAGGCCTAACTCAGGTATGAAGCACACTTTACATTTGCACCCCATACTTCATTTCAGATATGTTCATTTGCTGACACTGATCATTCAAACTGCATTTATAGGCATCTATTGAGTACACAGGAGGCGCTCTTGAGTTGATAGCCTCCCTGATGGTACAAAGGAGAGAGGTGCTGCTCAGCCTCTACGGTATTCAGGTAACTTCTTCAGTTTTCCATTCCAGGCACTAAATTTTCACTGACACACTGACATTGACATTTCAACTGAAAACTTTCCACACTGCACTGATACACTGCATCTGACATACTACACTCACACACTATATTCATATACTGTATCTAACTTCTGCATACACTCATTTTGTGCATCATGCTTACATCTGATACACATGCTGTAACTAATATATGACAACTGTCTTTTCAGATCCCACCCATGCCGATGGCACTAGCGTGGTTGCAGCACCTACACCAGTTGTACCTCCTCCAGTAGCAGGGAGGAGAGCGAGACAGGCTCCAGCACACGGCCGAGGTAGAGCTAGGGGCACCCGAGATGAGAGCGGTCCTTCAGAGCCCATTCTGAGTGATGATGATACTGAGACGAGCAACTTTGAGGAGGCAGTGAGTTAGCATTCAGAGTCATTTGAGAGTGGAGATGATGACCCCGGCTTGGGTTCCGGGAGTGGAGATGATGATTCGAGGAGGGCTCTAGAGTAGAGAGTGGAGATGACATCGACTCAGGTTTTGGTTCAGATTCAGACAATGGCGCCGACGGAGACAATGCCCCAGAGTCCTCTTCTCCGAGGAAGAGGACGAAGAGTGCTTCTCAAGCTTGAGGTGACCAGCGCTAATTTTTTGTATTTTTTCTTAGTTTCTTTTTGTTTATAGTTTTAGCACATTGTATAACTTCAGACAGGTTTTATTTACCTTAAAAACTTGTACTGCACTTTTGTAAAAACATTCATGATCGGAATGAAAACCAGTTTTTATGAAAAAGTGTTGTATTTTGCATCATGAGCACCACATAGCATGGAATGGGCATGGAATCGAAACAGCCAAGAACATCCTTGATTGAAATAAAAAAACTCTTAATCAGGTAACGAGCTGATCAACAGCTGACATAAAAAGGAATAAACAAATCAACATACAACTCGATAAACAAAACAACACAACATAGATACAAACTCAACAAACTTGCTAAAAACCAAAAAGACTCAAAACAAGGCCTCAAGACACACAACTAGCAGAACGATATGGCAGTTGAGTTTGGGGTGTTTACGACCAAACTTTAGGATGAAGTTGCCTATATATCCCAAAGATGGGAATTAGGCCTTACGTAGTTCGGTTCGGCTTTACTCGAGTATTAATACTCTCCTTTTGCACTCTAACTTTTGCCAAGGCTGCCCTTTAGAGTTTTCAACCTTGCGAGCTTAGTTTTTCTTTATTTCCAATTTTTTGTGCTCTAACTTTTGCCTAAGTCGCCTTTCCAGGTTTTCGGCCTAGTGAGCCTCTCAGGGATAGTATTTCTTCAACTTGTCCATGTTGATCAGTTGGGAAAATTCTAGGCCATTCAGGTCCATGAGAATAACAGCTACACCTGACCAGATAGTTTTGATGATGTAAGGACCAGTCCAATTGGGTCTGAACTTGCTCCTAGGGTCATGGATGGGAGCTCGGTTGTCTTTTAGCACCAAATTCCATTCTTTGAGATTCCGGGACTTAACTTTCTTGTTAAAAGCCCTAGCAATCTTGCGTTGATAACCTTGAACGTGGTACAATGCTTTCAGCCTTCTCTCATCAAACAACATCAATTCTTCAAACATGCTCTGTTGCAAGTCCGCTTCTGCTATTTGACACTCAGCCATAACTCGCAGTGACGGGACTTCGATTTCGATTGGCAGAACAACTTCCATCCCATAGACAAGAGAATAAGGAGCTGCCCCTGTAGACGTTCGGATTGAAGTTCTATAGTCCCAGAGCGCAAATGGCAATTTGTCTACCCAATCCCTATAGGTCTCAACCATTTTCTACAAAATATACTTGATGTTCTTGTTGGCGGCCTCAACAGCTCCGTTGGTTGTAGCCGGTATATAGATGACTTATGGAAAGCCACGTTGTATTTCTCTAACAAGTCTATCACTTCTTTCTTGAAATGGGAGCCATTATCTGAGATAATCTCGTTTGGGACTCCATAACGGCAAATGATGTTGTTTCGGATGAACTTAGCCACATGTGCTGCTTTCAACTCTGCGTAGGACTGACTTCCACCCACTTCGTGAAGTAATTAATTGCCACCAGAATGTATTCATGCCCATTCGACCCTTTTGGCATGACTACGCCAATGATGTCGATCCCCTAGACTGAAAAAGGCCATGGTGAAGTCATGTTGTACAGCTTCAATGGCAGGATATTCATACGATTCACATGGTTTGGCATTTGTGGCATCGCTGAACAAAATCGATACAATCCGCCTCCATAGTAGACAAGTAGTAACCTTGCCTGAGAATCTTTTGGGCTAACATTACTCTGTTCATGTGCGCTTCGCACTCTTCCCCATGGATGGCCTCCATTAGGCGCTTTGATTCCTCTACTTCGACACACAACTTGTGCATTCCCAGATGACCCCTCTTATACAGTTTACCTCTGTAGATGATAAATTGAACAGCCATCCACCGTATTGCCCTCTTATATTTGGCATTTGCCCCTAGTGGATAACCTCTTTTTCCAAGAAGTTCTAGATATCATATAACCAAGGGTTTTGATCTTGTGCTTCATCTATTGTGGCAATAGTCTCGTAGGTTGCCATATATCTCTGCTCAATAATGATCGGACGCATTCGGACTCCAAGCGGGATGTCTATCATGGATGATAGAGTTGATAAGGCGTCAGCGAACCTGTTGTTTTCTCTTAGTAGATGTGTGAAAGTCAGCTTTTCAAACCTAGGAATCAGAACATCCAAGGTTTGGTGCTAGATCTTCATCTTTTCTTCTTTGACCTTCTAGTCTCCTTTTGCTTGAGACACAACTAAGTTTGAGTCCCCGATTACGTCCAACCTTTTTACCTCTAGTTCCAGGGCGGCTTCCAAACCAGCAATACACGCCTCATACTTTGCTTTGTTATTTGATACCTTGAACCGAAGTTTGAAGGCTAAGAGTATATGAGAATTGTCGAGTGCTATCAGCAACACACCTATCCCATAACTGTATTGGTTAGACGCTCCGTCAAAGTACATTGTCCAAATCTCTTCCTCAACTTGCAGAATAGCTTCATCTGGGAACAGGTATTCTACTACTTCATCCCTTTATACTGGGTGATCTACCAGGAACTCTGCCACAACTCTCCCCTTGACTGACTTGGGAGTGACATACTTCAGATCAAATTTGGAGAGAAGAAGCAACCAACGGGCTATCCTACTCGTAAGCGATGGTTTCTCAAAGAGATATTTGATGGGATCTAATCTCGAATCCAGAATTACGGAGTGAGCTAACAAGTAGTGCCTCAACTTCTTGGTAGCCCATACCAAGGCTAAGTAAGCTTTCTCCAACGGAGTGTAGCGGGTCTCATAATCCAACATTTTCTTGCTCAAATAGTAGATGGCTTTCTCCACCCTATCCTTAGATTCCTGAGCAAGTATGCATCCCATCGTTGTGTCGGTTACTGACAAATTCAAAATCAAAGGCTTCTCCAGCTCTGGCTGCGATAACATAGGCAGATTCTAAAGATACTGCTTGATCTGCTCAAAAGCAAATTGACATCGATCATCCCATCATAACTTTTTTCCTTTCTTCAGAAGACCAAATAGTTGTTCCACGTTAAGGTTAATTTAGAAATAAACCATCTTATGAATTGCACTTTACCCAAAAAGCCTCGCACCTCCTTTTCAGTCATTGGTGGTGGCATTTCTAGGATGGTCTTGATTTTGGAAGGATCTACCTCGATGCCCCTCTGTGTGATCAAGAAACCCAGCATTTTCCTGCTGTTACGTTTAAAAGTACATTTTTGTGGATTCAACCTCAGTCTGTATTCTCCGATCCATTGAAAGAATTATTCAAGGCAGTGTAGTTGCCGTCTCTTTCTTTGGACTTGACTATCATGTCGTCCACGTACACCTCAACCTCCTCATGGATCATATCATGCAGAATTCTGGTTGTAGCCCTTTGATAGGTAGCCTCGGCATTCTTCAGCCCAAATGGCATCACCCTGTTGCAGTAGGTTCCCTACAGCGTAGTGAAAGCAGTTTTCTCTCTATCCTCGGGCGCCATCAGAATTTGGTTATACCCGGAAAATCCATCCATGAAGGAGAGCATTGCATGACTCACGGTGAAATCCACCAATTCATCTATGTGTGGCAAAGGGAAGTCGTCCTTCGGACTGGCTCTGTTCAGATCCCTGAAGTCCACACAGACCCAAATTCTATCATCTTTCTTCGACATTGGGACGATGTTGGATACTCAGATACTAGCAAGAACCCTGCGTCTATCTGCTTGGTGACCTTCTCCTTAATCTTCAAAGCCCAATCCAGGCGTATTCTCTGCAACTTTTGTTTGATGGGTCGGGCCTCGGGGTCAAGAGGGATCCGATGCTGTACAATCTCAAGATCGATTCCAGGCTTCGTAGGACCACACGAAAACATCTTTGAAATCTTTTAATAAAGCGACTAAATGCTCGCGCTTCTCCGAAGACAACATGGACCCGATCTAGACCAGACTCGGATCCTTATCAATACCCACATTAAAAGCAATGATTTCATCAGCAAGGGGTTTTGCAAATCTCTCATCCTCTCGATTAATCAAAATTTTCAAAACCAGAGGAATTCATTCCTCATCGTTTTCATTAAAATTTTGAAAGTCTTGATCAATGCAATAAACAAGCGGTATAGAGAAATACTCAGAATCTGCAGTGGCATTCTCATTCAAAAGGTCCAGCTCATCTAGTTCTTCGGTTACAATAGACTCAAAAGCAAAAGAAAAGGACGACCAGGACAAGACCTTGGCATCCGGGTTATCACCCCCAGGAATACCGGACTGAGACTCAGAAGCACCAGAATCTGATTCCGACTCCACAGACTCAGTGGAATCAGATTCTGGTTCACTACCCGACTCAGAACTACTAGACAGGTAGCCCTCCTCCAGTTGCCAAATAAGGGATGGTGCGTCAGATGTATACAAAATGCTTCTAAAAGGGTTCACCCCAGTTGGTCCCCAATCATGGAAACAACCAGGTTATCCTCCAAGCTCTCTGAGTCGATCGGAGTATCCGAAAGGAGACATGTGTAGACACCCCATTTTTGACTGTCCTCAAGACTTGGACATCACCGTTTGAACACCCGGTGATCATCCATGTTTGTGTTCGTTTGGAGTTCCCGGAGGTCTTGGCTGCGTGCCTTGCCTCAGGATCTCTCGACTCGACTTTTCCGTGTTTGGTTTCGGCACCAAACACTTGTGTTTTTGCCTTGAAGGGCAGGGAATGGCTTTTTGGCCATCCCCACATCCCACCGGCCTTCCCCTAACATCACCGGCTGTTTATGGGTGCCACCGGCCATGGTTTCTTAAAACCAATGGCCGGTCGGCACTATATTTGGCCGGCCGGCACTTTATTTTTCCGGCGACCTCTTTTGCTAGCCGGTGTGACTCCTTTGCACCCTTGAGGCATGGTGCATGCCAGCTGTGCCAGCTGGAATGCACCATCACTCCTCCCCGTGCGGTTTGTGGCTGGTTTGAGCCCTTGACCCCCTAATTCCTTCTAGAAGGATGACCCTTTGGCCAAGCTTCTTGGGGAAGCTTGGCCAGCTGTCCCAGCTTCTTCAAGAAGCCAAGGACCATTTGCACCCTTTGCCCCTTTTGATATAGCTTCTTGGAGAAGCTTGGAGTCTTTTTTTGCCTATATAAGCACCTCTCCTCTCCCATTGTTAGAGGTTAGAGCTTTTGAACAAGAAAACCAGAGCTTATATATCTATATATCTGTATTATACTCTCTCTCTATATATCTCCCTCTCTCTCATCCTTTGTGTGTGTTTCTAGGCCTAAATAGTGTGTTTTGACCTTACTTTTGCACTAACACACACACCATTACACCTTGCTTCGAGTTTGAGAGGCATTGAGGGTTGATTCTTGAGGTTTTGGACTGATTTTGGTCAGAGGAGGGTGGCTGGAGCTTCTGTTCTTGAAGGTTCTTCAAGGGTGAGATTCTTACTTTAGTTTCCCCAAACTTGCACTAGTTTTCTACCTGTCTTTCTTGCTGATTTAGGCTTTGTGCATAACATAAAAAAAGCTTATATTTTCATTCTTAAGAACTTTCATTAAGGGTGTTTTGTGGTTTGAGTTCAAACTCACCCTCTTAGGCCTTATTTGGCCTTTGGGGTGCTTCCTTTGTGAGGCTTTGTTTGCTTGAGTGTTTTAGTCTTCTCACCACTGAAAACCAGTGGATTTTCAGTGGTGAGGAAGGTGGTTTGAAGTCTTGTATAGGGGATGGACACCCCTCTCCCCCTTGTCCCTCTTTTATCCTTGCCTTTTGGCTTAAAGGGCAACATGCATGCTTGACTGATTTTGGCCCTATTTCAGAGGTTTTCAGGTATCTCTAGGTCACATTTTATCTCTGTTTTTGGTCGGATTTGTGCCCCTTTGCATGCTTAACATACTTGCTTTGCATTCCTCTATTTGGCATAGAAATGCATCTTGTGTTTAGACCATGATTCTTGCATGTGTTAGCCTAACTTCATGAAGGTATTGGCATTACTTTACCATGTTTAAAGTCTGTTGGCCATCTGTTTCAGTCATGCTTGCCATGTTTGGTGTCATCTCTTTGTGTTTTGGCTTGAAAGCCTTGAGTAAATTGGCCTCTAGCATGCTTAGCTTAGACCATCCTCATGATTTGGCATCATTTAGGATCGTATTTCAGTCCATAAATCATGTTTGTATGTTTGCATATGTGACCTCTTTCATGCTTTGAGGATGTGTCCTTTTATGCCTAGAAATGAGCTTTGGTGCATGCATCTCATTGAAGCTACTTAAGCTGCTATATCCGTGGGTTTTGGAGCCCATTTTTGCATGCTAGAATTCTGTTTTTGCTTGTCTAATTCATGCCATGAGTGGTCATGTTAGTGGAAGTAAAGTACTCCCTTTTGTGCCTTAGCTTTAGGCCCATTGGCTTGGATGTTGACATGAGAGTTTGTCCACCATTTTGGGCACTTTTGGCCACTGTTTTGGGGCGGATTGAGGTCTGCCCCTTTATGGTTTAAGTCCACCATTGCATGCTTATCTCATGTTTATTGCATGATTGCTTCATTAGGTGGTGTAACATGATGATCCTATTGCTTAAATTGTCCATGTTTGCATTGCATTTGCATCTTGCATGCCTAAGCATTGCATACTTGCCATGATAGTTGCATGGCATTTGGCATGCCTTGCATCTTAATCTCATGTTGCATCTTTGAGCCATGTTTGCATAACATGCATTGCATTACTTGGTTTGGGGTGTCAAACCGAGTGTGAGAGTTAAGAAGTGTTCGTACTACAAGTGATGTAACACGTCTTAACTCTCGGTGACCGGGGCCCTTGACTTCGACATGATAGGGTCTTGGTCCTCATTTGTGTGTTGCATGCATTTTTACATCAAATGGCAAGCTTGATCTCTTAGGCTATCATGCACAATTGATGGCTCGAGGATCGAGGGCCATGTTTCCCTGAATTCAATACATGATGAGGAACATGACCATGCTCACATGTGCCTGAAATCCCATGCCATATACTGCCTGTCCTCTGTTGCTGTCAAAACTGTTTTCTGCAGGAAGTTTTTGCCGACCGGCAGTGTAGAGTGCCGACCGGTAATATATTTGTGGCCAATAACATAAAACCCAGCCGATGGATGTTTTCCATGGCCGGTGGGAATTTCCTTCAGCCGATGGTATTTCAAAGTGTTCAGAGAGCTTGTCCCAGAACTTTGGCAATTTTCAGGGAGGCAAGGCAGTGAAAACAGAGGCAGCAATGGTATGGTACGGGCTTTCCGGACGAGACGGGTTCGAGCATGCATCATTCGCGCATCCCGAGGCGGGAGTTGTGGCCACCTTTCTTTTTTTTTTTTTTGCATTCATTCTGTTAATTAATTAGAAATTCTGTAATAATTAATGTATTTAATATTCGGACTGTAATATTTATTTGGTCCCTCCGAGTGAGGGCGCAATTGTGTAATAAGTGTGGGTGGGTGTGTGCATGTCTTCCAATCCCCACTTCTTTCTCCCTTTTACTTACCTGCTTTCGATGGTTAGTATTAGGGCATATTTAATTTAGCATACCTTATGCTGTGCATGCGTGCATCCATACATTTGTCTTATATACATCGGGTTCGGCACATCATGCTAACTGCACTTGTATTTCAAATTCCAAGTTGAGTACTTGTTAAATTGCAGCATTTCACATGCCATCTTTAGGATAGCCGAGCCTATTATAATTGCATCCTGCATGTGTTCCATTAGCCACCTTAACATGAACTAGGATCATGCATATGATTACTAACTGGTTTCTGTTTTGGCTTGGAGTACTCTGTAAGTTCTTTCGCTTTAGCATCCTCACATGTGTGTGAATGTTGCCATGATAGCATAAATACCATGAGGCTACCTGCTTATGTGATATAACTGCTTGAATGCCTGTGGATGGAGGTTAAATTACCTAAATTGGAATGAATGCATTAAAACCGAGAGTTTTAAGCCCACTAGATAGTGGCAAAACCGTCTTTCCAAAGCCCACTTGAGGGTGGCAAAACTTGCATTTTAGCCTACTTGTGAGTAGCAAATCACTCTCAAAGCAAACCTAAAATGTTTTGTTCCAATTTGGGTGATTCGGTCTATACTTGTTTGCTGTGCGCATAACATAGTAAATCTAGGCTAATAACCGGAATAAGAACACATAACGTTTTCAAAATTGGATATCGCAGTTAGTAGAGGCCGATCTTCGGATCGGGCGAGAGGGGGTGCTCATAGCTAACCTTCCCCAATCGTACCCAAGTTCCCGAGCCGAGGCAACTTTGGTGATGACGGACACGTGGCCTTCGGCACCGAGTCAGGGTTTCCTAAATTTCCCCATTAAAAAATATCTAGGTGGCGACTCTGTATCTGGCAAAGCAGTCCATGTTTGGCACTTCTTTTCAAAAATCTGTTTCTCAAAACAATTTGCCGGATTTGGACTCTTTGGTTCAGATTTAGAAGCGTGACACAAAAGGGAGTCCGAACTGTAGAGTGAAGCCCAAGGGCGCGTCTACAACATGCCAATGCTGCCCCTACTTCAAGTTTGTTGTTGTCCAGGTCACTTTCTATGCTCCATTAAGCTTCATCAGTAATTGGCTCAACCATTTCCTTTGTATCACTATCCTGCAGCTGCAAGTCGAAGAAAAATTCAAAGCCAGGAACACGCTGCTTCTCAGAGTTGAACCAGGGTTCGGGAAAACCACAAAATGGGAAGTCTTCACCCTCCCAAACAAAATGACCATTCAGGGTTCCCTGGATTGGTCTGTGCACAAGTTCATAGTGTTTCCTGGTCTACTTAGCTCTGGCTCTGCCTGCCATCTCTTTTCCTTTCCTAACCCAATCCTTTTTGCTGGGCGTATAGCCAAGACCAAAGGCATGCGGATTATGTGGCACATTGGCTAGTGCTGTGACCCCCTTTCGGCCATTTCTTCCCAAACCCATTCCTGGTACATGTTGGAGCCTGTTCATGAAGTAGATTGATTGGGCACTGGCATACAAGCCCTCATCTACTGACAAGATGGTTTGCATTGCTTGGGCCTCAGCTAGGGTAAACCCTGAAAGAAATACATCCTCTTTGCCATGAATGATTTCCAGCACAGGTGTAGTTACCTTTGGTGAAGGATGGATAGATGAATTCTCAAACACAATAGCCACCCCTTTTCTATGGGCGTATTTTAGCATTTGGTGGAGGGTAGAGGAGACAACTTTTACTTGGTAAAGCCACAGTCTTCCTAGTAATAGATTGAAAATGGTTGACACATCCAGGACATGGAAATCAATATCCTGTTGAGCTGGGCCCACTTGAACTCTGATCTGTACTGTGTCCATAACTTCTCTGCTCGTATTGTCATGCGCCCGAATCACCTGGGCTGTAGGCACGAAATCTGTTGCTTTCAGACCGATGGCATAGGCTGTGCGTGATGGACAGACGTTGATTACAGACCCGGTGTCAACCAATTCCACCGGCACCCACTTTTCTCTGCACCCCACTGACATGTACAGAGGTTTGTTATGTGCTGAGCTTTCTGGTGGCAATTCTTTATCTGAGAAGGTTAGAGTTAGCGCAACGCCTCTTGGGAAGACTAATCCAACAAGCTATTCAGGAGTGGTGTCAATGGACAATTTGGCTTTGTCCATTGCTGATAGCACAGCCTGTCGATGCACTCGAGAAGCCATAAGTAGCCCCTAGATTGAAATATCGGCTTGAATTTTCTTTAGTTGTTTCAGCACCGCCTTCTCTTCCAACTACTTTTCCTTATGCTTTTCTACCTCTTTATCTTTCCCAGAGGCTTCAGCCTAGTCTAAATGCGGGGGCTTGAAATACAGCCCGCTCCTTGTCATGTGATCAACCTCTTTAGAGTACCAAGTGTTGTCTGGCAGGTCTTCAGCCCAATCCTCGTCGGTGTAAGCTAAAAGCAGATCATCATCCTCCCACTATGCACCTTCGGCAGCCGTCAAACAATTGTCCGGCTCCGTTTTGATCATTCTGTCATCAGAAATATCCCTCGTAGGGTGTTGAGCTGTTCCAGATTTCTGTTTGACTTGATCCTTTTCTTGCACAAACCGTTTCAACGTGGCTTCCTGCTCTGTATTAGCAATACTTACGACGCCCAATTCTTGAGCTAAATTCTTGATACCGGTGCTCTCCGGCAGTTTCCCCTTTCCCTCGGCCATTCCGGCCACTGTAGTTACTCTTGATCCCTTTTCTTCGGGTTTTGATTCGGTTCCTTCATCTTTGTCAGGCTTGTCACTAAACCATCTGGAGTTGTCTGTCGACTCATTTAGATGAAACCAGTCAATCTGTACGTCCCCCTAATCTTGCTCGTCGGAGAACTACAGATTGTCTAAGTCTTCTTCTAGCTCCGCTAGGTCATCTAGTCCTTGACTTGGGCCATCCTCTCAAACCACATTGACCTCCGCTGCCATTGGCAATACCACTTTGGGTTTTGCCTAATCAGTCGGTACAATGTAATAGCACGGGTCATACACTCCCTCAGCTCAGTCCGCAGAATTCTCAAGCAATGCTCTAACACTCCCCTCCAAGGCTAACCTCCCTCATTCTGCTACTGTCACCACCACAGGTTCAGATTGGAGTGTGGATGCATCCATCATGTACAAGTCTGCACTTTCAGGAATGAACATAGCTGGTTTGGGTAGGTGAGAAAGGGTAATGTATACGTTGGGGTCATAGGGGATGGCCAGTGTATGTATTAGATTTAAATGCTGGGGTGGAGGAACCTGGTTGTGGGCTGGGAGAGGGTTGGTGGTTACATTTGGCTTTTGCGGCGGTGCTATCACCTTGTTGTCAATGAGATCTTGAATCTCATGACATAGCCTGTAACATTGGTCGGTGTCGTGACCGTGCTGCTGGGGAAAAGCACAGTATTTGGTTGGATTGTGTTTAGGTGGGAGAGGATCGGGTAGTGGGCATTGTTCTAATGGCTTAAGATGCCCGTTTTTTATCAGCACCCCCAGGGCTTTAGATAAAGGCATATAGAGTGGGGTAAAGACCCTTTGAGATCGGGCCTGGTTGTTTGAGGTTTGTGGAGTTGTACGGACGAAAGGGTTGGTGGTCTTGGTTACAGTGGTGACAACATTCATATCAGATGGCCGCGTAGTTGTGCTTCCATTCGTGGTTGCATTGGAACTGCGCGTGAAAGGCCTCTTCGGCTGCTCCTTCTCATCGGTTATCGATCCTTGTTTCATTGCATCTTCGATCTAAACTTCTATTTCGTGAAGCTCAGTGAATGTGAACAACGGCAAGACAATCATCTTCTACAATAATTTCCCTTGCAGATTGCGGACCACCATTCTGATTTGGTCCTTCGGATGGCCTAGTAGTCATCATCGAAGCCTTCGCCCTCCATCTCGTTACAAAGTCTAAGAAGCCCTCATTTGGCTCCTGGCAAGTTGCTTCAAGATCACGGGTTGTGACCTCGATCTGGGTATTGTAGGACTACTGTGCGATGAAGGCCTCAGCCTTTTCCTCCCAGCTCCGTTTCACAGAGTCTTCCAGCTTTCATACCAGATAGCCACTATTCTTGACAAGGTTTGGATTAAAAGCAACAGCTTTTGAAGTCTGGTGAGGCCCATTGGCCGTAGGATGTCTGAGAATATCCGCAAATGGACCATGGGTTCCCTAGAGCCGTCGAACCGATCTATGTGTGGCATCTTGAATTTGTCTGGCAAAGTTGTCACGGAGTCAATATATTCGTCTTCGATGTCAGGGATTGAGTTCACACCCTGTGCCCGCTTGAGAAGCTTCTCTAGGTTGTAGACCTTTAGTAGAGTGGGTCAACCTCGAATTAGAATGGCGCCTCAGTTTGGTGCACCGGTGCCTTAGAGGCTTGCGGTGGGATAGGGTCTACCAGGTTACCTTGATTCTCAGCCTGAGCATTGACAGTGATTCCGGGTGCTGGGATACCCACTGGAGGTGCATGGGAAGCAGAAGACACTGCTTGCTGTGGTTGCTGTTGCTGCAGCCTATTTATCACTTTAGCTTGATGTGCTGTAACTTCAGCTTGGCGGGTAGCATCTAGCTGCATGGTTTCAATGGTTTGCTGGAGATGACCAAACAAGTCTTCCATGCTAATCGGGGGATGTTGAGCCATCGGAACTAGCGAATAATCTCTTACTGGAGTGAAAGTAGAAGACTGAGCCTGACTGGGCGCAGGTGAAATAAAAGGTGACTGCTGGATTGGTGAATTATGCCTAACCCTCCTCCATCTTGTAACCGGTGGGAGTGAAGCAAACACTGGTTGTCCCCTAACAAGATCCCCAGATCTGTAAATTCTTCTTACATGGGTCCAGAGTACTTGGGAGGGAACTGAGTTGTCTGAAGCAATTGTGATAAACTACCTTGCAAAAAAGAAATAAAGAAAAAAGGAAAACAAAAATTAGAAACCGCACAGCACCTTAGCTCAGATGTGAACAAGACACAGTTGTAATCATAAGCTGTAGAACTGTACTCAACACTGATTTTTGCCCCCAAATCTGATACCCAAACTTGCAATTGATATGCATGTTCCTGTAGAGTTTCACTCTAAAAGCACGTACCAGTTAAGTGAGAGCCAAAAAACCCCTATGAGGGGGTAGGGTTACCTTGTCCTAGTTTCGTCAGGAGCTAGGGTTCACTATTCAAGCAAGGTGGTTTCACACAATCTTGAATTCGGGTGAGCAACTTGTCCTAGTTTGGAAAGTCTCTACGACTTTTGATATGCAACTAGGCCGATTGGTCAAAAAGGGTACCTCGACAAGACTACCTAATATACCTCTCACACCTGACACCAAGAAGTGAAAGGAGGATCAAACGGTACAGTGGTAGTCCAGATCCAAGGGTTGTGTTCCCATCGTGGTAGAACCTGCGACCGGTTAGCCTTTTGGCAAGCTTTTCCAAGCGAGCCTTCGGCAAACCGTCCAGGAATAGCAAATGGTAAACACAATGACTTAGGCGCACCAATGCAAATGCAAATGCAAAGAAACACATAAGTGTAGATAAAATGTCATATCATGAGTTCGAGTCAAGTTCTCTAAATCCCCAGCAGAGTCACCAAAAACTGTAGCTCGCCTTTTTCGCGCCCCCTCTCAGAAGTTTGAAAAGAAGCCCTACAGTTCGGATTCCCGCGATTTTGAATCTAATCTCACAAGTGCAATGTGAAATTGATAAACACCAAAGAGTCCAAATCCGACAAATCTTTTGGAAAATCGATTTTGAATTAAAAATGCCAAAATTGGACTACATTGCAAGATACAGAGTCGCCACCTAAATATTTTATTTTAGGGAAATTTAGGAAACCCATGACTCGTGCCAAAGGCCATGTGTCCATCATCACCAAAGTTGCCTTGGCTTGGGAACTTAGGTACGAGAGGGGAAGGTCATGAATTGAGCACCCCCGCTCGACCAATCAAAGGTCGTCCTCTACTAATCATTATTTGATTTTTATCAACATTATGTGCTCTTGTTCTGGTTATTAGGCTAGCATTACCATGTTATGCGCACAAGCAAGTATAGACTAGTTTGCTTGAATTGGAACAACTCAATTTCATGTTTGTTTTGCGAAAACGGTTTGATTTTTCCACCTCAAGTGGGCTTTAAAGTTTGCGAATTTGCCACTCGACAAAGTGGGCTTAAAATGTACATTTATTGAATCGTTCCAATTCAAGCAACAAGCCTTCATTCACAGGCACTCAAGCAGTTTAACAAGTAAGCATTTAGCCTCATGGCAAGCATGCTAGTTATGGCAACATTCACACACATGCAAGTATGCTAAAGTATTAAAAACTCACCTAATACTCCAAGCTAAAATAATAAAAAAAAGAGTTAGAAAAATATGTATGATTCCTAACTATACAAAATGTCTAATGTAACACATGCGATATGCAATTACTAGGCTTGGCTACTAATGTGGCATATGAATTAATTCAAGAAATGCGGTCTAAGCACATATCCAAAGAAGTATTGAAATGACAATGCAGTTTGAATGATGCGCCGAGCCTCGGTGCATGCAATACGAAATGAATGGATGAAAGCATAAGGTGTGCTAATTGAAACATGTCCCTGATCTAACCATAAAAAATGGGTAAATAAAAGGGAGAAAGACGTGGGGTTGGAAGACATTCACATTATTACAACATTTTGCTCTTACGAAGAAGAGTCCAAATGAATAACTAAGCTAAGCTAATTAAGCTAATTATTACAAACCAAAATGAACTAAGTAGCTAACTAACTAATTAAATAATTACAAACCAATCGCAACTAATAATTAAACTAAGCAACTAAACTAAGCTAATTAGCTACTCTGCCTCAGGAAACGAAGGATGTGTATGTCCATGCTCGATCTCCATCCGAAAAGACCACCATTTGGCTCCCGAAAGCCTCTGTTTACACAATTGAATACTTCCAGAATAATTTTACTCCACCTTACCAACACTCTACTGAGATTTGCATTAGTGGCCAGCCGGCCACTGGTGAAGATTGCCGGCCATCTGCTAGCCATGGATGGTGGTCTACCGGCCACTAGCCGGCCATGGAAAGTGGCCTGCCGGCCACTGATGCACTGGTTCATGTTGCTGCAACAAAGGACAAACAGAGCAAAAAGAGGGTATTCTCACAAATTGTTTGCACAACTCACCCCTCATTTTCATGAGCAAATCCAAGGAGTTGTAAACTAAGCCACAAACCACGAACTCAAGTAATTTCATTACATGATGGCTCGTGATTCAAGAGGTGCAAGCTCAATAAATGCAAAACAAGACACAAACCTCCTTCCTTTCATGATAGATCAAGAGAAAGAGTAGACCTTGGAGACTTGGATCATTTCATCACTAGCAACTATGAAATGGTCCAAGTTCCATGTGCTCAATTAACATCCAATTGAACACACCAAGTTATCTTGCTCATCTTTTAATCCCAAGTTTTAGTTACTCCATTTACTTTACCAACCATTCTTTAATCCAATTATGTCCATTGGATGAATTAAAGTCCTCTAATGGAAAGAGGGCTCAAAACACAAGTTGCTTTAGGTATGAAAGAAGTATCATACTGTAGACACCCCATTTTTGACCGCCCTTAAGACTTGGGCACTATTGATGGTTCACTTGGTGATGAAAGATGTGCAGGCCAAAGGTTCAATTTCTTCGGCAAGAGGAGAGTCAAATCCCAACCTCACACCCCATTTTGGACCAAAGATATTTTGGATGGTTTTTAGACCTTAAAGCCCTCTCTTTCAAAATATTTTCGAAATAAAGTTTCTACGATGCTCTGAGGCTCGCATTTTGTCAAATGTTGCACTTTTCGGTAAACTGAGCAAGAACAAAGTGGAAATGAATGAAAGAGAGATGAAATATTTGAAAAATCTTTCAAAACACCTTGGTTAGGGGTTTGGAGTTGAAGAAAAGAAGAGAAGAGGGAAGAAACCCAGTTGGGGGAGAAAATGAGCATGAACCGTTAAGAGAGATTCGAGCAGCCCTCGCTGAATCGAGCCTATTCATTTGCATACTTGGATTTCAGCTATGAGGCCACCACCATTGAAAATCTTACTTCCGGGGCTTCATTTTTCACTCAAGAATCTCTTAAAGCCAAGTCTGGACGGGGGAGATATGGTTGGTTGAAGTAGGGGATCAATCCGGTTGGACCGAAACTGTGCAGCTTCACCAAAACAGGCATAACTGTTTGGACAATTGGAATTTTAATGCAAGGCTGGCGCCATTGGAAAGCTGACTTCTGGGGCTTCAATTTGGACACTTGGCAGCCACTTTTTGGCCTTAGCAGCCACCTGCCGACCACTTTTCATTCTGGGAAACCACTTTTTGTCCTGAAAAACCAGAAAAAGTGGTCGGCCGACCAGAAAAAGTAGCAGGCCGACCACCTTTTCTGGTCGGCAACCTTCCTACAGATTTTGCAGAGTCTGTGGATGCCAGCTGTGCTAGCTGGAGGGCACAGACTGCATCCTCCATACACGTGTATGGAGGGATTTATCCAAGCCTCTAAGCTTCTCCAAGAAGCTTTAGCTCTTGTTTTTCTATAAGAGAGGGGCCTCTCCCCCTTCTCCAGGTTCTAAAATTTGCTAAGAGGGATAGATACATCTCCCTCTCTATATTCTTCTCTCCCTCTATATTTTGTGCCTTAAAGAGTGTTATTCCTTCACTTTTGCACTACAACTCCTAGCCACACACTACCACATTTGAGCTGAGATCATTGGAGGTGGTTTTTGGGTCATAAGAGTTGGTTTTGGGCTGGAGGAATTGCTGTTGTTGCAGTGCTTCAAGGGTAACCCCTTTTCTCCCTTTTAAGCTTTGTTTTGGTTGCTCTCTTGGTCTCATTTGCATGCTTATTTAGGCCTTGCTTTCAACTAAAAAAAGCTCCATATTTAAGTGTTTTTCATGTTTGTTTAAGGCCCTTATGGTGCTGAGGGTCATCTTCCCTCTTGCATGCCCTATTTGGCCTTGTTTTGTGCCATGCCATAAGGCCTTTGAGTTAACCCTTGCATGCCCTTTTAGCTACTAAAATCCAGTGGATTTTCAGTGGTTGGCATGTGGTTTTGAGGCCCTAAATCAGAGAGGGGTGACCCTCTCTCTTTTGGTCTTGTTTGCTTGCATTTTTGGCCTATCAAAGGAGCATATGTTTTCATACTTTCAAGGCTCGGTTCAGGCACTTTTTGGTGACTTTTAGGGCCCGCCTAGACTCTTTCTATGGCTTGTTTGGTCACCTTGGGTTTGCCTCTTGCATGTGTAGAGTAATCCCTTTTGTGGCTTATCAAAGTAGCATGTCATTCTTGCATGTATTGGTCATATTTCAGTGGGTTTTTGGCCATCATTTGGCATGCCATGACTCAGTTTTTGGCTGGTTTGGTAGCCTCTCACATGCTTCATATGCTTGTAGTGTAAATCATGTTTACTAGCTTAGAATGCATGATGTTTTGGCCCTCTATTCTAGCATATTTTGGCCATGCTCCAACCTGGTTTTGTTTATATTTTGGGCTGCCTTAGCTCTGTTTTGAGGCCTCTCGGTCGAAAGATACTTTCCATGCATGCTTGTAGTGTAATAGCCTTGACTAGCTTCGAGTTTTGAAGTCCCTTGCATGCTTAACTTGAGGTATTTTCATGTTTTGGCATCATTGAGCATGATATTTCAGAGCATATAGGGCTTTCATACTTCCATGTTTTCCACTCTTTAAGTGCCCTTGAGAGTTGTGCTTTTATACCCTACTTTGTGAGCCATTGCATGAGCTTCATTTTTGTGCCTTTCAAGCCATCATCCCAACTCATTTTGCTACTATTTTGGGCCTGCATAGGGTCTGTTTGGAGTTGGTTTGGCCATTTGAGCATTGCCTTGCATGCCTATAGTGTTATACACTTCACTAGTTTCGATGCTTGAGCCATTCAACATGCATTACATGAGTTGTTTGCATAATTCGAAGTCATTTTGTATGCCATTTCAGAGCTGAAACATGTGTCATTGCACTCCATATTTCATCCTTTCAATGCGTTTGGAAAGTTGTGTTTTGTGCCTTAGACTTGGGGCCGTTGCATTGTGCATGATCGAATGTTTTGATGCCTTATTTCCATCATCTATTGGCCACTGATTTGGGTGTGGCTGAGGCCCACCCATTTTGGTTTAAGTCCATTTTGCATTGAGTATGCCATTGTAGTTCATAGCATTGAGTATGCCATGTTGTCGTATGATTGATCATTGCATTGTGCATGCCTTGTTCATCTCATTGTGTATGTTAGTTCTACGTGCATTGTGTATGCTAAGTGTCATGTGCATTGAGTATGCCATTGTTAGTTCATAGCATTTTGTATGCTAGTTGCATGTTTGCATGCTATCCCTTGCATGTTTGCATGACTTAGTTGCATTGCATTAAGATTGCATGCTAGAGTTGCATTAGTGCATGCCATGTTTGTCGCATTGTGTTTGGAATAGGGGTTAGTCCAAACACGAGGAACGATGGACGTTTCATTCTTGAAATGATGAAATATGCCTCGATTCCTGGTCGCCGACACTCTTGACTACCCATGATAGAGTTGTTGGCTTTAGGTGCTTGTATGTGCATTCATTTCACATTGAGTCGTGCAATTCGACTCCTCGGCCATCATGCATCGAGATGCGTGATTGGTGGCCCGAAGGTCAAGGACTACACTCCCTTGAGCTTATGCAATGATGGGGAGAGTGGTCGTGCACACGTGTTGTGAATACTTTGCCATCTCTCTCTCTTGCCTTCTGTTGCAGAAAACCAGAAACCAGGGGCAGAAACTGGTCGGCCGACCAAATTTAGTGGCTGGTCGACCACTTTTTCTGGTTTTTCACCACAAAAGTGGTCGGCAGCCTTCCCACAGGTTCCCTTGGTGGAGTTTCAGCCTTCTGGAGCTTTGTGCAGTGTTCTGAGATCAATTGCAAACAGAGGCAAGTCGGGGCATCGCGATGGATTTCCAAGCCGGGCAATTCGAGCATGCATGCATCCTTTGTCATCCAAAGCAGAGCTAAGGCAGCCTATTTCATTTAGTTTACATGCTTATTTAAATTGCTTACTTAGTTAATTTGTTAACTAGTTAGTGTTGTGTAATAATTAGCTATAGCTTGTTATTCATTTTGTTGTGTAATAACTAGTTTAATTAGAATAGTTGGTTAATTAGTTGGTTCTGTATTATTTATTCGGACCCTCCGTCGAGAGGGCACAACTGTTGTAATAAGTGTGCGTGTGTGTGATGCATGTCTTCCAACCCCACGTCTTTCTCCTTTTTATTTACCAGCTTTTGATAGTTAGATTAGGGCATATTTCAATTAGCATACTTATGTTTGCATGCGTGCATCATTCATTCATCTTGCATGCACTGGGCTCGGCGCATCATACTAACTGCATTGTATTTCAATTCCTATTTGAATACATGTATCAAATTGCATTTCGCATGACATTTTAGAATAGCCGAGCCTATCTTAGTTGCATTTTGTATGTGTTGCATTAGGCATTCTTGACATAGCTAGGATCATGCATTGATTTCTAACATAGCTTTTGTTTTGGCTCGGAGTACTCGGTAAGTGTTTATGCTTTAGCATCCTTACATGTGTGTGAGTGACTGCCATGATAGCATGCTTGCCATGAGGCTAACTGCTTATGTGATATAACTGCCTGAATGCCTGTGGGTGAAGGCTGGGTTACTTGAATTGGAACAATTCATTGATTGCAAGTTTTAAGCCCACTTGAGGGTGACAAAATCCGCATTTTAGCCTACTTGCGAGTAGCAAACTGTTTTCAAAACGAATATGCAATGCTTTGTTCCAACTTAGATAATCCAGTCTATACTTGTATGCTGTGCGCATCATATAATAATTCTAGGTTAATAACCGGAGTAAGAGCACATGTGTTTTCAAAAACAAGTTATCATGTTAGTAAAGGCCGATCTTTGATCGGGCGAGCGGAGGTGCTCATAGCATGACCTTCCCCTCTCGTACCCAAGTTCCCGAGCCGAGGCAACTTTGGTGATGACGGACACGTGGCCTTAGGCACGAGTCAGGGTTTCCTAAATTCCCCCAAAATAAAATATTTAGGTGGCGACTCTGTATCTGGCAAAGCAGTCCATGTTTGGCACTTCTTTCTAAAAATCAAATTTTCAAAACGATTTGCTGGATTTGGACTCTTTGGTGATTTATCGATCTTGCATTGCACTTTGTGAGATTAGATTCAGACCCGTGACATTGAGTCCGAACTGTAGTGAGCCCAATGAACAAAATGGGATTTTCCCGGGACGTTCGGGCGCGTCTACACATACCGTTGCTAATGAACCCCCTAAGAGATTAAACCATTAAGTATGAAACCTCAATTCCACATTTAGGCAAACAAGTGACTTGAAAACATTTTCATGACAAAATTAAAAGCCGAGAAAGGAGGGAGGTCACAGAGATGATTAGTGCTGAAATTAAGTGTGAAAAGCACCAAAAATATGCAATCAACTCAGACAAGTGGTGTATAAAGGCCTAAAACACCAAGCTTGTGAGGACTATTACACTACAACTATGCAATGTAAGACTCAAATGCAATAACCAACCCAAAACAGAGTTAAAATAGTCCAAAATAGAGCCTAAAGCAAGCTGGAATAAAGCTACAACAAGCTAGAAAAATAAGCTAAAGCATGGCATCAACTAGGCTAACAAACAAGACACAAAGAGGGAAGGCTACCCCCTCCAAATTTGGACTTCGAAACCTGATTTTGACCACTGAAAATACTCTGAAAATCAGTGTTTAAAGGCCCAGAAAAAGATGGTTTGAAAATGGGAAACAAAGGTGAAATGGCCTTACAAACAAGGAATGAAGAGGGGTGAACCACCCCTAACCTTAAATGGCCAAAAACACCAATTTCAGCCCACAAAAATAGAGTTTTTTTACAGTTCAAAATAGCCCAAAATAGTGGGAAAAAGATAGGAAAACAAGTATGTAAAGCAAGCTAATAAAGCAAGTATTAGACCTCTTGAAGAGAAGATTAACTCTAGGCCACAATTTAAGCTAAAACCAACTTCGAGAGCTCCAAGAAGGTCTTAAGGAATCTCAGCTCAAAGGTGAGAGGATTTGGTTAATGAAGTATAGGCAAGAGTGTAGTGTAAGTAGGCCAAAGTGTAGAGAATTTGTAGAGAGAAAGGAAAATTTTTGAGTCTAAAATTTTCTAACCCTAAAACATGAGAGACGGGTTCCTATATATAGAAAACATGAAATTTCTACAAGGAGATCCATCCCTCCACGTGTGGACAGTGCAAGCATCTGTGCAAATAGCTGGCACAGCTGGCATAAAATATCTGCAGAAAACACTGGTGATCGGCCGGCCATCACTGGTGGCCGGCAAGCCACATCAGTGGCTGGCAAACCAAAAGTGATAGCCGGCAGCCCCTAGGGATGGCCGGTAGACCACCAGAGGTTGCAGGCTTTAAAGACCAAGGCATGGTCCAAAAATGAGACAGAAAGGATGCAGGGTTTGAAAGGCTTAAAGTTGCAAGGACATTGGGTGTACTTGCAAGGACATCTAAGTCGTAAAGGCCATAAAAAATGGGGTGTCTACATGTACCACTTGAAAAAGTGATCTCATATGCACATTTACTCAAATTATTCCAATTCAAGCAATTAGCCTTCATCCATAGGCATTCAAGTAGATATATCAATTAAGCACTTAGCCTCATGGTAATCATGCTTGATATGGCAACAATAACACTTATGCAACATGCTCACCTCATTCTCCAAGGCAAGCCAAAAGAAGCAAAAGAGTTAGCAAATGTGCATGCCCCTAACTAATGCAACACATGCGATAATGCAACTAATAGGCTTGGCTACTAATTATTACATGTGAATCAATTTGAAAGCATGTAGTTTAAACACGTATTCAACGAAGCAATAAGTGGCAATGCTTGTTAGAATGATGAACCAAGCCTCGATGCATGTAAGATAAGTGGATGCAAACATGAGAAATGCTAAATGAAACATGATATTCTAAACTACCCATTATAAGCAAGTAAATAAAAGGGAGAAAGACACAGGGTTGGAAGACATACACATTATTACATGTTTGCCATTGCACAGGAGGGACCGAATAAATAAATTAGTTGAGCTACTTAACTAATTATTACAAACCAAATTAAATAAATTAACTATACTAGCTAATTATTACAACACCACGAATTAACTAACTACTTTAGCTAATTAAATAAGTACAACACAAAATTAATTAGCTATTCTACTTAGTTTAATACAAAAACTAACTAGCTAATTACAATGCACAATTAATTAGCTATTCAATTAACTATTATGAGCCCCAGAGAATGAGGGTTGACCCATGAATGCATGTGGATTTCGACCCAAAAAAGTCCCATGTTTTGCTGCCAGAATGCCTCGGTTGCAAAGTTAGAAAATTGCACTGCTTTTCCACCTCAGCCTCTGCTCTGCTCTACTGGAAAAAGGACATTACCTAGATGGAAAAAGTGGCCGGCAACCCAGAAGTAGTGGACGGCCGGCCACTAAAAGTGGCTTGCCACCTAGTAAAAGTGTCTTGCCGGCCACATTTGTTAGTTCTTTCCTGTTGCAACAAAGAAGAAACAGAGCACAAACAGAGCATTCTCAAGGGGTATATGTCCACCCTACCCCTCCTTGTCATCAAATAGCTCAAAGGAGTGGTAGGCTTGATTCGCAAGCCAGCAATCGGCGTAATACCTCTTTTAATTATCTTGCTCCATTTTATTATCTTGCTCCATTTTATTCCAATTTTAATACCTCTTTTAATTACCTTTCCATTCATTTGTCATTTTAGTCCAATAATGAAGATTAAGTCCACTTATGGAGGGAAGTGTCAAACCAAGGGTTGTTTCGGGCATGCGAGAGATGTGATGCTATTGGTAATGAACCTCTGAAAAGATTAAACCATTAAGTATAACAATTTCTATCTCAAGCCTAAACAAACAATCGGTTTGAAACTACTCTCAAAGAAAAGGAAAAGCCAAGAAATGGGAGAGATTGCAGAGATGATTAGAGGTGATCACAATTATGGAAAGCTGGAAATAAATCCTATCAACTCAAATAGGTTGGTGGCTATGGCCTAAACCACCAAACCTATGAGGACCATTACACTACAAGCATGCTATACAAAGCATAAATGAAGCTAACACATAAAAACAGTCTTAATGTACACTAAAACAATGCTAGAATTGAAGTAAAAATAGCTAAAAGAGTAAGCAAAATAGTGGGAAATTTAAGCTAATAAACAAGCCAAAGGAGGGGTGGCTAACTCCTCCATTTTTTGGGACTTCAAAACCACATTTTCAGCCTTGGAAAATCTCTCAAAATCAGTGGTAAAAAGTTCAAAAAATTTTGATGAAGCGATGGGAAACACATGGGCAAAAGCTTAGGAGACAAGGTTGAAAGAATGGTGGTTAACCCCTCCATCTTTGGTAGCTTTAAACCACAAGTTTCAGCCCATAAAAACAGTGTAAAAACAGTTCAAATTCTGCAATAAAAGATGAAAAAAACAAGTAGTGTAAAGATGCTCAAAATTATACCTCTTGAAGCAAGGTAACTCTTTTGTTAACAAGCCCACAAGTTCTCACTCTCAAGGGCTGAAATTTAGACTTAATAATCTTAGCAAGGAGAGCTCCAATATTGGTTCAGGAAGTGTTTTGGTAAGGTGTGTGTGTTGCAAGATATATATATATATATATATATAGAGAGAGAGAGAGAGAGAGAGAGAGAGAGAGAGAGAGATTTTCAAGAATTTGGCCTTTTGGAATTTTTTGTAACCTAAAAACATGAGGGTTGGCCTTGTATGTAGAAAAACAACCTCTTAGGTAGGAAATATCTTTATAGGAACAACTGGAGCTTTTGGGGGACAGCTAGCAACAAATATCTACGTTTTACATAAGTGGCTGGCCACAAAAATCTGCTTCTAGGTCTGACTTCAAATAGGCATATCTCCCTCATTCGGACTTGGTTTTAGGTCATTCTTGAGTCTAAATTGAAGTCCCAAAAGTCTACTTTCCAATGGTGATGGCCTCACATCTAAATTCTAACTGTGCAAAGAGATATGCCTATTTTAGTGAAGATTGCTTATTTCTATCCTAATGGATTGATGCCCAACTTCTTCCGCAACTAGTTTTCTTCCATCTCTACGAATTTTCTTCTACTCCAAACCTCTAAATAAGATGTTTTAAAGATTTTTCAAAGAGTTCACCTCTCTTCCATTTATTTCCACTTTGTCCTTGCTCGGTTTACCGAAAAGTACAATATTTTAAACAAAATGCGAGCCTCGGAACATCGTAGAAACATTTGGAAAAATATTTTCAAAAGAGGGTTTTAAGTTCTAAACTAGTTTTGGTCAATATAGTTTTGGTAAAAAAATGGGGTGTAAGGTTGGGATTTAGAAGCTCTTCTTGTTGAAGAAATCAAATGGTTGTACAGCATAACTTTCATCATCGAGTGATCAACCTAAGGCGCCCAAGTCTTAAGGGCGTTCAAAAATGGGGTGTTTACAGTTGCCCCTCTTTGATAGAGCTCAAAGTCATGAAATGATGTGAGTGAATGTCAAAGCCTGAAGACGACCCATTTTGACAAGGCCATAAGACTTGGGCAAACAAACAAAATGCAGATGCAGTTGGTTGAACCCGAGGGTTGCCTACGTATCCCTTTGCAAGGAATCAAACCAACATAGTTTAGGAGCATGATGCAAATGATACATAATGTAATGCAAATGATATACAATATAACGAAATAATCAAACCACAAGCAGTGCAAAACACATGAATACCATAAAGGAATGGAGATGCAAATCAAACTACGTTTTATATAGAAAAGTAATGGGCACAACCAAACGACGCCTAACATAGGGTAGGTGCCTACATCCTCAATACTGGCCTCAGGGCAGCATGGATGCTTACACATAATAGAACCATGTTTTAACATGAAAGGGGTGCGGGCACATGCAAAACTATGTTTTTTTCAAAAAGAGTACAAGTAATTGGGTGGTATGATATAAGTGAGGAATGATCTGCTAGGGAAAGATAATGATCTTAAATGCTGAATGCAACAAGACAAAGTACAATGCAATGGAGGCAATGGATGTAGTGAATAAGGCATAGGCCGAACCACATTTTACCTAGAAAAGGTATGGGCACAAAACAGACCACGTCTAACACAGAAAAGGTGTTGACACCCTCAATACTGGCCTCAGCACAGCATGGGTACTTACACATGATAGAACCATGTTTATGAGCACATGCCAAACTAAGCTTAACATGGAAAGGATGTAGGCGATAAAATAGATAATGCAGTGGATGCGATGGATAATGTAGTAGATGAATAGGGTGACATACTCCAACCACGCTGGAATTGTGAGAGGAAGAAGAACAAACCCTAAACACGCTGAAATCGTGTGAGGTGGAAGAACAAATTCCAAACAAACTGAAATCGTGTGAGGAAAGGAACACTCTAACCACGCTGAAATCGTGAAAAGAGGAAGAACAAATCCCAAACACACTGAAATCGTGTGAGGAAATGAACACTCTAACCATGTGTAGACGTCCCCGAACGTCCCGGGGGGGAAATCCCCTCGTTTTGTTCATTTGGGCTCACTACAGTTCAGGACTCAATGTCACGGTGCTGTATCTAATCTCGCAGAGTGCAATGCAAGACCGATGAATCATCAAAGAGTCCAAATTCGGCAAATCGTTTTTGGAAACAGATTTTTTTTGAAAGAAGTGCCAAACATGGACTGCTTTGCCAGATACAGAGTCGCCACCTAAATATTTATTTTTGGGGAATTTAGGAAACCCTGACTTGTTGCCTAAGGCCACGTGTCCGTCATCACCAAAGTTGCCTCGGCTCGGGAACTTGGGTACGATTGGGGAAGGTCACTTCGTGAGCACCCCCGCTCGCCCGATCAAAGATCGGCCTCTACTAACCATGATATCTAGTTTTGAAAATATTATGCGTTCTTATTCCGGTTACTTAGCCTAGATTTACTATGTAATGTGCACAGCATACAAGTATAGACTGGATCGCCTGAATTGGAACAAAACATTTCATGTTTGTTTTTGAAAGCGGTTTGTTACTCGCAAGTAGGCTTAAAATGCAGATTTTGCCACCCTCGGGTGGGCTTAGAAAACATGGTTTTGCCACTATCTAGTGGGCTTAAAACTCACAGTCGATGCATTATTCCAATTCAGATAATCCAACCTTCACCCACAGGCATTCAGGTAGTTATATCACATAAGCAAATAGCCTCATGGTAAGCATGCTAATATGGCAACACTCACACGCATGCAAGATGCTAAAGCATAAGAGCTTACCTAGTACTCCAAGTCAAAACAGAAACTAGTTAGTAATCAAATGCATGATCCTAGTTCATGTTAAGATGACTAATGCAACACATACAGAATGCAACTAGAATAGGCTCGGCTAATCTAAGAATAGCATGTGAAATGCGACAACTCGATACACGTATTCAAGTTGGAATGGAAATACTGTGCAGTTAGCATGATGCCCCGAGCCCAGTGCATGCAATACAGATGAATGGATGCAAAACATGCGAGCATAAGGGTGCTAATTTAAACATGCCCTAATCTAACCACTGAAAGCGGATAAATAAAAGGGAGAAAGACGTGGGGTTGGAAGACATACACACACCCACGCATACTTATTACACAATTGCCCTCGCTCGGAGGGTCCAAATAATAATACAAACCGAATAAATAATTAACTATCCTAGCTAATTAAATATTACAAAACCTTAATTAATTAAACAAATTAACTAAGCTATGGAAAGCAGTAAAAGGGCCTCGGGAAGAGGGGTGCATGCATGCTCGGATTGGCTTCGCCCGGAAATCCCTTGCCATGACACATGTTGCCTCTATTTGCACTGCCCTGCTCCTCTGAAAATTATGCAAGTTTCTAGAACCCTTCTAATCCACCTCATGGATGCTGTGAGAGGCTATCGGCCAAGAGGGGTGGCCATCGGCCACTGGAAAATGGTCATCGACCAATTGTGAGGCTATCGGCTAAGTATGAATGGCCGGCCGGCACTGAATGTGGTCAGTCGGCCATGTCTTCCTGCAGAATCCTGTTTGACAGCAGCAGAGGACAAACAGAGCATGGCAAAGCATTTTCAAAGCAATGTTTGCACCACCACCCTCCATCATGTTTAAGACTCAAGGGAGTATGGTACTCTCGACCCTCGGGCCACCAATCACGCATTTCCATGCATGATGGCCCAAAAGGCCAAGTGTGCAATTTCAATGTAAAATGAAATGCACACAAAACATACAAAGGGGCCCCAACCACTATCATGTTTGATCAAGAGGGATGGGATGCATGCACAATGCTATGCAAGCTAATGCAACATGAGCATGCAAGCAAGCTAATGCAATAGGCATACAACTTAAGCAAGTAAACATGCAAGGCATGAAACAACAATGCCAATGACAAACATGCAATGACATGTGGCCTAACAAGTATGCAAGATGGATGAACATGCAACAACATGTCAATAGGCTTACAACCTAAACAATGCAACCATACATGACACACAACAATAGGCAAAATGGAGCAAGCATGCAACAACATGCAAGACACGCATGCAACAACATGCGAGGATGGTCTTAACCGAAATGGGCAGATCTCAAATAGGCCCAAATCAGCGGCCAAAATGATGCAACAAAGGCATGAAAACACACACACAAGCATGCATGCACAAGGGCCTAAACATGGAGCATAAGCCATCAACTCTTCAAAGCATGAAAGGGATGGAAAATGCAAGTATGAAAGCATGGAACATGGACTGAAATATGGTCTCCAATGATGCCAAATCATGAGAACAAGCCAAGTAAAGCATGCTAGTGACCCATACACCCAAGGCTAGTAAGCTAGAATGCAAGACGGCTATACAAATCATGGCAAACATGATCAAAACAACCAAAACCAGGCCTTAAGCATGGAAAAACAATGCTAAAACCCTCTTGGAACCTAACCAAAATCATGCTAAAATGTCATCTCACAACATGATGTATGTTAGGCCAAAACATGGGATTACAAGGCAAGCATATGATGCATGCAAGAGACCATTAAACCAAGCAAAAAAAGATCTAAGGAATGCCAAAATATGACCAAATACCCACTGAAATGTGTCCAATACATGCAAGAATGAGGTGCTCCTTTGAAAAGCTATGAAGGGGGTTGCTCTAAACATGCAAGAGGCAAGCAAAAGAGGACCAAACCACCTATGGATAGAGCTTATATAGGTCCTAAAAACCACCAAAAAGGGCCTGAAACAAGCCTCCAAATGATCTAAACATAAGCCCCTTTGTAAGGCCAAAAATGCCAACAAACAAGACAACAAGGGAGGGGGTCACCCCTCTCTGATTTAGGCCCTCAAAACAGAAAGCCTACCACTGAAAATCCACTGGATTTCAGTGGCTAGGAGGCCCAGCAAAGACTAATACAAAGGCTTCAAGGTATGGCACAAAACAAGGCCGAAACAAGCATGCAAGAGGGTAGACGACCCCCAACAGTAAAATGATCTTAAACAAACATCAAAAGGGCCTCAAAAAAAAGACTTTTTTCAGTTTATGACAAAGCTAAAATATGCTTTCAAGTATGGCTAAGATATGGATCAAAATAAGGCCTTAAAAGGGAGATGAAGAATACAAGGGGGTAGATGACCTCTAACAGAAAAATGTCCTTAAACAAACTTCAAGAGGAGCTCAAAATAAGACCTTTTCTAGTTTATGACAAAGCTCAAAAATGCTTTCAAGTATGGCTAAGCTATGAAGCAAGATAAGCCTTAAAAAGGGAGATGAGTGTGTTACCCTTGTAGCCAAGAACTCCAGCAGCCTTTAGTCCCAAAAACCAGTCCCTTAGCCTCTGAAAACAAGCTCCAAGATGCTTGGATGGATGATGGAGAGGTTAGGTTATGAGGTGTAGGGTAATGGAGCCAAGAACCTTACACTTTGAAGCTAGAAGGGAGAGATACAAAAGGAGAGAGTGTGTGTATGCCTCTGGAATTTCAGAACCATGGCAAAGGAGAGGGGAGCCTTCCTTTATAGAGCCAAGGGACTAAAGCTTCTCTTAGAAGCTTCAAACCAAGAGCAAAGATCCTCCATACACGTATATGGAGGATCCAGTCTGTGCCCTCCAGCTGGCACATCTGGCATCCATTCAATCTGTAGAATACACCGGAAGGTCGTCGACCAGCAAAAATGGTCGGTCGGCTACTATAAATGGTCGGCCTGCTACTTATTTGGTCGGCCGGCTATTTTGACTGGCCGACCGGCTAAATTGATGGCCGGTAGGTGGCTGCCAAGGTCAAAAAGTGGTCGGTGGGTGTCCAGATTGAAGCCCCAGAAGTTAGCTTTCCAATGGCGTAAACCTTGCATTAAAATTCCTCCTATGTAAAAAGTTATGCCCGTTTTGGTGAAGCCGCGCAGATTCGATTCAACCGGATTGATCCCCTACTTCAACCAACCATATCTCCCCCACCCAGACTTGGCTTTAGGAGATTCTTGAGTGCAAAATGAAGCCCCGGAAGTAAGCTTTCCAACGGTGGTGGCCTCATAGCTAAAATCCAAGTATGCAGATGAATAAGCCCGATTCAGCGAGGACTGCTCGACTCTCTTCTACTCGGATTCATGCCGAACTTCTCCCAAACTAGTTTTCTTCTCTCCTTCCCTCTTTTCTTCAACTCCAAACCCCTAAACAAAGTGTTTTGAAAGATTTTTCAAAGATTTCATCTCTCTTTCATTCATCTCCACTTTGTCCTTGCTCGGTTTACCGAAAAGCACAACATTTACCGAAATGCGAGCGTCAGAACATCGTAGGAACTTTATTTTCAAAACATTTTGAAAGAGAGGGTTTTAAGATCTAAAATCTTTTGATCAAGATTGTTTTGGTCCAAAAAGGGTATGAAGTTGGGATTTGACTCTCTCATTGCTGAAGAATTTGAACCTTTGCCCTGCACACCTTTTACCACCAAGTAAACCATCAGTAACGCCCAAGTCTTAAGGGCGGTCAAAAATGGGATGTCTACACCATGCTAAAATCGTGAGAAGATAAAGAATAAATCCCAAACATGCTGAAATCATGTGAGGAAAGGAACACTCTAACCACGCTAAAATCGTGAGAAGAGGAAGAACAAATCCCTAACCCGCTAAAATCGTATGAGGAAAAGAACACTCTAACCATGCTGAAATCGTGAGAAGAGAAAGAATAAATCCTGAACAAGCTCAAATCACGTAAGCAAAGGAACACTCTAACCACACTGAAATTGTGAGAAGAGGAAGAATAAATCCTAAACACGCTGAAATCGTGTGAGGAAAGGAACACTCTAACCACACTAAAATCATGAGAAGAGGAAGAACAAATCACAAACACGTTGAAATCGTGTGAGGAAAGGAACACTCTAACTGTGCTGAAATCATGAGAAGAGCAAAGAAAAACCACTTAGGGTCGCGTTCCACGCATCCAAATTTTTCCCTTTAACCTATTTTCCAGTCCTTGGCCATTCGCCCAATGGGGACTTGACATCGTCGGACCATCGTCTCGCGCCCCGGGCAATAAGCGATTTTTGATTGTCGCGACAAACTATTTCACGAAATGGGTCAAAGCGGAAGCACTAACGCACATTCGAGATACTGATGTGAAACGTTTTGTATGGAGATATATCATAACACGATTCGACATTCCAAGAGCCCTTATTTCAGACAATGGTACCTAGTTTGATTGTGGCGTCTACCGAGAACTGTGCACTAAGTACGGTATTTGGCCTTATTTCTCCACCCCGGCTTATTCACAGAGTAATGGTCAAGCTGAAGCCTCCAACAAAGCCATTTGGGATGGCATCAAGAAGATGTTGGAGAAAGCTAAAGGCAGATTGGTCGAAGAATTACCGAGTGTGTTATAGGCTCATCAGACTACTCCGAGGCGATCCACTGGGGAAACGCCGTTCGCTTTATGCTTTGGAACCCAGGCAATCATCCCCATGGAGATCGGCCTCCCAACCTTGAAATCAAAAGTTTTTGATATGGGCCAAAATGACATGATGCTGGCCTTGGATTTAACTCTGATTGATGAACGAAGAGACCGTGCCCTTGTTTCCATGGCGCGATATCAGTAGCAGCTTGCTAAGTCGTATAATCAACGTGTTCAACTACGCCGCTATGTACCAGGGGAATTGGCCCTGAAGAAAGTTCTTCCAGCTGCCAGGAGTCCAACCGATGGAAAATTAGGTCCTAACTAGGACGGCCCCTATCAGATCGATTCAATCGCGGGAACAGGGGCATATCAGCTCAAAGACTTGTATGAAAGCAGCCTATCACGTCCTTGGAATTCCACACATTTGCGTAAATTGTATCATTAACCCAACTTGGCGGGCATGATAACTTTTTTTGAATGATCATCGTGTACAAATTTCAATTTTACAATGCAAAGTTTCTTATTTCTTCACTACGAGATTCAATTCGTCAAGTTAAAGTCTTCGAATTCGTAGCCCCATCCGTGCAAGTCACGTTTGGGCCGAATAAGCCTCCAGATTCGCAACGCCCTTCGTAGATATCACGATTGGCAAAGATAAAGTCTCCGAATTCGGAGCCCCATCGGTGCAAGTCACGTTTGGGCCGAATAAGCCTCCGGATTCAGAGCGCCTTTCGTAGATATCACGATTGGCCAAGATAAAGTCTCCGAATTCAGAGCTCCATCCGTGCAAGTCACGTTTGGGCCGAATAAGCCTCCGGATTCGAAGCGCCCTTCGTGGATATCATGATTAGCCAAGATAGTCTCCGAATTCGGAGCCCCATTTGTGCAAGTCACATTTGGGCCGAATAAGCCTCTGGATTCGGAGGGCCCTTCGTGGATATCACGATTGGCCAAGTTAAATTCTCCGAATTCGGAGCCCCATCCGTGCAAGTCACGTTTGGGCCGAATAAGCCTTCGAATTCGGAGCACCCTTCGTGGATATCACGATAGGCCAAGATAGTCTCCGAATTCAGAGCCCCATTCGTGCAAGTCATGCTTGGGCCGAATAAGCCTCCGGATTCAGAGTGCCCTCCATGGATATCACGATTGGCCAAGTTAAAGTCATGATTAGCCAAGTTAAAGTCTCCGAATTCGGAGCCTCATCCGTGCAAGTCACGTTTGGGCCGAATAAGCCTCTGAATTTGGAGTGCCCTTTGTGGATATCACGATTGGCCAAGATAAAGTCTCCAAATTCGGAGCCCCATCCGTGCAAGTTACGCTTGGGCCGAATAAGCCTCCGGATTCGGAGCGCCCTTTGTGGATATCACGATTGGCCAAGTTAAAGTCTCCGAATTCGAAGCCCCATCCGTGGAAGTCACGTTTGGGCCGAATAAGCCTCCAAATTCGGAGCACCCTTCGTGGATATTACGATTGGCCAAGATAAAGTCTCCGAATTCGGAGCCCCATCCATGCAAATCACGTTTGGGCCAAATAAGCCTTCAGATTCGGAGCGCCCTTCATGGATATGATGATTGGCCAAGTCTCCGAATTCGGAACCCCACAAGTGCAAGTCATGTTCGGGCCGAATGAGCCTCCGGATTCAGAGCGCTCTTCGTGCTCGCGACTGGCCTAAATAAAGGCCTTAGATTCGGCGCGTATTACGTGAATATTACGATTAAAACGCACACGCATAGTTGGCAAAAGTTGGAACATTCAAACATTTAAAATAAAATGTTTCATTAAACTAACCGACTGGCAGAAGATGTATAAACATAAATTGAAACATGCAAAACATTTAAAATAGTGTTTTATTACATTAACTAATAAATACATAATTTGCTCCCAATCTACATTGGGGCATTACAATGTCTAATTTAATTCAGCATCCCCCTCATCATCACTCTTCTCGACTTCAAAGGCCGCAAAGGGAAAATGATTGCCTTGACAAAGCGGCGACGCCGAATCAATGCCTGCTGCCCGGAGATTGTCCGCGGCCTGAAGTGCCTTGATCCAACCGTGTTTGAATCCATGATTCTCACATCGGCAGACCTCCTCAGCGAGTTTTTCTTTGGTCTTCTCTATACCGACCTTTCAACCGTCATGAAAGCCGTTTTCGTAAGCCCTGGACTTGGCGGTCTCAATTGCAAACATGCTAGCCGTATCTCAATCGGCAATCGCATGACTTAATAGCCATTGGGTCACCCTTTCCTCCACGATCGGGTTAAGATGGTCGGCCGATTGTGCCTCGGTAGTCTTGACTTTTCTTAGTTCGCGCTCAGCCTTCTCCGCACGAGCTTCTAAACTCCGAATGCATTCGACTCTCTGCTTTATATCCCGCCGAGTGGCACGAAGGCGCATGCCGATTTCATAGGCGGTATACACCCCTTCACCGCCCCGTGAATGCCTTCCCGAAACACCTCAAAGTCTTGTCGACCGACCATCGACTACTATACTTCTGGCAGGAAAATCTGTCAAGCAAACTCGACTGCCACATTTGGGTTGTGAACGACTGAATCTGCTTCCATCATTGGTTTGTTCCCCACAAAAATCGCAAAACTCAACGGGCGTGGTGTCCCACCGGATTCTCCTCTGGGGCGAGGTTGAGGGGATTTGCCCCGTTGCTGCTTTTCCCTCCTGGGTGACCTACTTCGACGACGTGGGGACTGGTGTCTCTCCTGCTCCCTCGATGCCCTACTGCCCGTGCGCATAGGCTCGCCACTTCGATTCATCTCTATGTCCAGCTCAACCAATGTCCTCCCCTCTCCTCTATTGTTGAAGAATAGTCTATTTGACATTCGCACTTGTCTAACCTTCCTCAACAGACTGGTTTGGGTTATTGAGTCTGAGCACACTAATAGGACCTACGTACATGAAGCACTCATTCCATTTATGCCTTACAGGTGCCGCATCCCCGAGGTGATCTCATTAATGCTAAACTTCAATAGCCATGAACTAATAGAATTCGACGTTCCAGTTCAAGCATCGGCTGGGGCAAGGGCTGATTCATTAATCAAATCGGCAAAATATCTAAGCCTGGCGCCGATCTACTCATGTGCCACAGCCACTCCATGAACTAATAGAATTCGGCATTCCAGTTCAAGCATTGGCTGGGGCAAGGGTAGATTCATTAATCCAATCGGCCAAATATCGAAGCCTGGTGCCGATCCATGTACTAATAGTATTCGGCATTGCAGTTCAAGCATTGGCTGGGGCAAGGGCAGATTGTTTAATCCAATCGGCCAAATATCTAAGCCTGGCATCGATCTACTCATGTGCCATAGCCACTCCATGAACTAATAGAATTCGGCGTTCCAGTTCAAGCATTGGCTGGGGCGAGGGCAGATTCATTAATCCAATCAGCCAAATATCTAAGCCTGGCGCCGATCCATGAACTTATAGTATTTGGCATTCCAGTTCAAGCATTGGCTAGGGCAAGGGCAGATTGTTTAATCCAATCGGCCAAAGATCTAAGCCTGACACCGATCTATTTATGTGCCACAGCCACTCCATGAACTAATAGAATTCGGCGTTCGAGTTCAAGCATTGGATGGAAAGGCAGATTCATTAGTCTATTCGGCCAGATGACAAGGCCGTGGGCCAATTTACTCGTTCGGCTAAATTACTAAATTGCCAAGTTACTGTTATTTAATCGGCAGCAATTCAGTGGGATATTTAATTTACTCATCTCATGATCCTACATCCTATCGGATCAGTAGTTAGCATGCATAACAGACAGCAAATTATTTGATTCAAAGTAGTTAAAAGCGAAACTCTTCATTAATATCAAAAATTCAGAACAGCTAATAGTGAAATGAAAAGGAAATTTTCATTAATAAACTGAGCGCATACAGTAGTCATTTCATACATGAAAATTACCTTAAACTAACAGAAATCTACCAAACAAAAAAACAAAAAACTTTACAATTGTTCATGAAATATGCCTAACAAAAATTGGAGCGTCACCCAAGTCAGTCTTCAGAGTCAGACGCCAGCGGCTCAACGTCCATCTGCTTGAATGGAATCGGCTGGTCCAATGTCACATTCGCAGCAGCAAGGGCTTTGAGCCAGCCGTGTTTGAAGCCCCAATTCTCGAACTTGGGGACTTCCTTTACATAGTTCTCCATCGCGGCGTCCTGACCAGCCTGGAACGCCTTGGCAAACTCGTAGTCGGCATGCTCCTTCACCTTCTTCGATTATACCAAGTCGGCTTCCAGCTTGACAATCACCTCCTTGGCTAACTTGAGCATGTCCTGGCTCGTATTTGCCCTCTCCTTAGCGGCCAATCTGAGCTGGTCAGAACCCCGCGCCTTCTCGGCCTCGGCGTCAGCCCTCAAACTTTCTTCAGCCGCTCTCGCTGCCTCGCGGTCGAGTCTTTGAGTGGCCTTCGCAGCCTTGCCCTTCTCGCTTTCAATCTCCGTCTTCAGAAGGGCAATCTGTTCGATAGCATCGTACTGATGACGGCCCATCTCGGCTATCCTTCCTGCCGCCTGCAAAAAAGGGAATTAGATTAAAAACATAATAATAATAAAAATATAAGCGGAAGGCAGTACAGAAGGATCGAGTCATGTACCAGTATAGCCGACTGAGCGGCCAATGCTATCGTTAGCAAGTCAGGTTCCATCCGAAAAATCACCCTGTCAGCCGACAGAGAAGTTGAGGAGGCCATACTCAAGGCCACAGCCGGATCTTTGAGAGCCGGTGCGTTAGAGGAAATCGGCACTTTTTTTATCCATGAATGGCACAACTGAGTCTGACCCCTCTATGCCCAGCCGCTCGTCTACAACTGAGTCTGACTCGTCCATGCGCGCCCGCTTGTCAGTTGGGAATCCCTCGGAGCCGACTTCGCTCTCGGTTGGGCGTTTCTCTCCCCTCTGATCACCACCCCTAACTCAACGGCTTGACTGGCCTCTACGTCTCGGCAGGCTCAACCTGAGCCATTTCTTTCACAACTGGTGGAGAGGATTCAGTAGTGGCAGCAGGTTCAAAACGGAGCGTCTCGGCCCTCCTCTGGGCGGCCATCCGTTTAGCATTTTTCTTCTTGGCAAGTTGCGTGAGTGACAGCCCAACCATATCTTCAAGATACGCGCTGGGAAGATCTTCCAAGCCAGTAAAGATGTCTTTGCAGGAGACGTCCCTTCGGCTAAAGGTGGACGGAGGGTTGGATGAATTGAGGCCGGCTTCCTCAAAGGCCAACTTTAAAGCTACGTCTACCTCAGCTTCGGACTGGTTTGACTCCTCGGCGACCTCTTCGGCTACTTCCACTTGCTCCGAGTTGGATGCCTCCAAACCAACCTGCCTCAAGTTTTTGAAATTGGTTAAGATAAGGGCCGTGAGATACTCCTCGCCCCTCGGAACTGGAATATTGTCCGCTGCCAAAAAGGTCGTATACGTCGGCTCGTATCAAAGAAGAATATGGGCCGCCCTCCCTTGTTTCTGAAGGCTTGAATGGCCAAAGTATTGGAGCACGACTTTAATTTGCGCAAGAATGGAGGGGTCCGTTAAAGTCAAAACTTTCTTCAAATCGTTTCCTGCACAAGTAAAACCATGAGACCACGAAAATAAAGCCGAATACATGTAGGGAAGATAAACGCAAGGAGCAACATGGCCACCTGGTTCGCCTCTCCGTCTAGGAATAGGATCTAGGCGGTCTTCGCCTTCGCCGAATTCCCAGTTACCTCGGACAACGACCATGACATCATCGACTCACTTGCCAGAGCTGGCAAGCATAGTCACTAATTGATGGTCGGTGTCCTTGGCCCTGAGGAAATAGCGCCCATGTCGGCCAGAAGACTTAGCCAAGGCATAACAATGCCGAATAGCAGGTATGCCGAGATTGATCCTAGGGTGATGGTTTAACTCTATAATCCCCATTATGATTTGGAAGAATTCACGTTAGGTTAGGAAGGGATTAGAACCCAATGGCGAAGGACAACCCTAAGAAATGGGTGAAGGGGGAAATGGACTCCGCCCTCAGCAATTGATAAGAGAGGGAAGACGATTGTGCTTTCATCAGCCCTCTCCATATCAAGGGTGCTGTCTGTCACGAGCGACAGATAGACATCATCGGGAATGGAAAAATGGCATCGAAGGCCAGAGATTCGATCTGTAGAAAGGAGGTCTTTCAAATGCTTTGCCATTTTTGTCAATCTATGGAACATGAAAAATTGAAAACAAGCAAAGAAATGGGATTCGAAATAGAGAGGAAGAGAACTTACAAGAGACAGAGGAGGCAAGGAGTAATGGACAGAAGTTGCAGAAGTGTATCGGAAGGCAGACCAAGAGTTTCAAGTATTCAAAAAATATACACGCATTCGAAAAGTCAACAAAATTTTAAATCATAAAAATAAATGAAGAAAGCGTATGAAGAGGCGGGAAGTTGTAATGATGACAAAAAAGTGTGTGCGTTCTGACACATTGGGATGAGGTTAATTGCCGAATTTCGGCTCTGACTTTTCAAGTTCGAAACCAAACATGCCAACTAACTATTGTTAGTGGAATGTTTGGGGGGCAATTGTGGGAGCCGAGTATTAGGGGATGTAAAGAGGCCGAATAATATTCATCAAGAATCAAAATATATACATAGCATTCGGCCCCGTCTTATATAAATTCAAACATCCTAATCGGCCACAAATCCAGTCGAGCGAGAAGCCGAGTAGATATTGGTCTGCAACAGAAGAAGCCAAGTAAATAATTGTACGATGGATTAAAGGTGGGCCCGACCCTGAGGCCCAATGGGAGATATAAGTAGAGGAGCATCAACTAAAGAGAGGTATGTGAGAACAAGTAAGTTTAACTTGAGATATAAGCAATCTAGAGAGTATACACTGACTTATCCGTCGGAGTGCTAATTCCGGCACCACCGATCGAAGTGTTCATTCCTTTTTAGGTGGCTAGCCGAGGATCACGAGCATCCTATTGGATCTAAAGAGTATTTCTGAACCACTTCCCCACAGAGTTCATTTTGTGTAAAAGGGTAATCCACCCTTCTTGTTGCTTATTTGTGTGAGCTTTTGCACCATCTTTTAGCATATTTAAATCAAACATTTTGGGCCTTTAACTCACTGAAATTCAAAGTTATTTCATGGTAAAAATCAACTTTTGAAGTCCAAAATGGGAGGGTTAGCCTCCCCTCCTTGTGTCTCACTTGCATGCCTAGTTAGCTTTACATGGTAGCATGTTTTTGTAGCCTAACTTAGCTTATTTCCAACATATCTTTGCCTCTGATTTGGAATGTTTTAGCTCTGTTTTGGGCTGCTTTGATCATGTGAGTCTTGTTTTGCATAGTTGTAGTGCAAATGGCTTCACTAGTTTGGTGTTTTATGCCGTCAAACATGATTTGCTTGAGATGGTTGCATGTTGTAGTATCTTTTTACATGTAATTTCAATGTATATAGCCTTGTTACATGCTCATTTATTTCACTCTTTCATTGTTTTTGGGAGTTGCTCTTGAGTCTTGTTTGCAAGCTAACATGTGAGCATGTTTTTCTAGCATTTTGTACCTTAATCTCAACATGTTTTTGAGATTGTTTTGACTGGTCTTAGCTCTGTTTTGAGCTAGTTTGGTCCTTTGAGGCTCGCTTTGTATGCTTGTAGTGCAATTGTGCTCAATAGTTTAGCCTGTGCTATGTTTTGGCCTCTTATTCTAGCCATTTTTTGCTTACTTCAAACATGTTTTAGGACTCCTTTTAGGTTGTTTTAGGACTGTTTTGAAGTGTACGTACCTTTTGAGCTTTGTATTGCATGCCTATAGTGTAATGGCTTCACTAGTTTGGTGTTTTAAGGTCTTAGATACCACTTGTTTGTGTTGGTTGCATGCTTTAGTGTTGTTTTACATATAATTTCAGCACTTTAAATCTCTGCAATCTTCCTCCATTCTTCACTCTTTCATTTGTTTCGAAAGTGGCTTTGAACCTTTTGATGGCTTGAGTATGGAATTGAGACCCTCATGCCTAATGGTTTAATTCCTTCAGGAGTTCGTTACCAATAGCATGAGGCCTCTTTCATGCTCAAGGTACTTGTGGGTTAAGCCTACTTTCAATTGGGGGACATTTACCTTTTGGACTAATCAATTAAAGAATGGATTGGTAATCTAAAATTGGTAAACAAAATGAACAAAGTAAAAGAGGCAAGATTAAGCATCTTTGTGTTGCATTGCATGTGTTTGGATCAGACGTTAATCTGAACACAAGAAAAATGGGACGTTTCATACTCAAAGTGATGAAACGTGCCACTTTTCTTAGTCATCGTCACCCTTGATCATGCATGATAGGGAGGTGGTTGTTTTGGTCTTGTTTGTGCACTCATTAACCTTTTACAAGCTTGGTTCTCTAGCCATTATGCATTGAAAATGCTTGGTTGATGGTTCGAAGGCCAAGAGCTACCCTCCTTTGAGTTTGTATGGTGATAAGGAGGGCAACAGTACACACATTCCTTGAAAATACATTGCTTTGCCTCTGTTTGCTGTCTGTTGCAGCAAAAGAAGAAGTCCAGGGAAGGGGTGGCCGACCGGTCAGTTGTAGTAGCCGACAACCCCTTTTTATAGCCGACCTGCCACTAGTGAATTTTTGCACAAATGTGCTCCTGAGTTGGAGCAGAGGCATTCTGGGAGTTAGTACAATTTTAAGTGATCAAACGAGTGCAAACAGAGGCATCCGATGTCAAGGCAATGGCATTTTTGGGTGGAGCAACCAAGCATGCATGCGTCCCTCGCCCTTGAGGCCATTTAGTCGCTTTTGTTAGCTTAGAATAAGTTAACTATTTCATTCATACAAGTGTTGTAATTAATTAGTTTAATTTGGTTTGTAATATTTAGCTAGCTTAGATTAGTTAGTTGATTTATTTCAATTATTGTAATAATTAGTTAACTAGAATAGTTAATTAGTTCTGATTTGTAATAGTTAGCTTAATTAGTATAGCTAGTTAGCTTATTCATTCGGACCCTCCTTCGCGAGGGCATAAGGTTGTAATAAGTGTGCGTGCGTGTGTGTATGTCTTCCAACCCCGCGTCTTTCTCCCTTTTATTTAATCACTTTCGACAGTTAGATTAGGGACATTTTCAATTAGCATACCTTATGCTCCCATGTTTGCATCCATTCATTTGTCTTGCATGAACGGAGGCTCGGCGCATCATTCAAACTGCATTGCGATTTCAATACTTTTTTGAATATGTGTTTCAAAGCATGTTATCAAATTGTATCATATGCCATATTAGAAGCCGAGCCTATTAATTTCATATTGCATGCATTGCATTAGACACTTAACATCGTTACGATCATGCATCTTTCTAACTAGTTTTTTGTTTTAGCTTGGACTACTTGGTGAGTTTTATGCTTTAGCATGCTTGCATGAGTGCGATTGCCATATTGCCATGATAGCATGCTTGCCATGAGGCTATTTGCTTAAACGCTAAACGGCATGAATGCCTGTGGATGAAGGCTTTGTTGTTTGAATTGGAACGATTCAATGAATGTGCGTTTTAAGCCCACTTCGTTAAGTGGCAAAATCATGTTTTAAGCCCACTTGAGGTGGCAAATCCGCAAATTTTTAAGCCCACTTGAGGATGGCAAATTCAAACCATTTTAAAAAACAAACATAAGTTGAGTTGTTCCAATTCTCGCGATTTTAGTCTATACTTGCTTGTGTGCGTCACATAGTAAAGCTAGTCTAATAACCGGAATAAAAACACATAAGATTTATAAAATAACATATCATGGTTAGAAGAGGCCAATCCTTTGATTGGGCGAGTAGGGGTTCTCATTTCATGACCTTCCCCCCTCGTACCCAAGTTCCCGAGTTGAGGCGACTTTGGTGATGACGAACATGTGGCCTTTGGCATGAGTCAGGGTTTCCTAAATTTTTCCAAAACAAAATATTTAGGTGGTGACTCTGTAATCTGGCAAAGTAGTCCAATTTTGGCATTATTTGATTTAAAATTAATTTTCCAAAAAGATGTGCCGGATTGGACTCTTTGGTGTTTATCGGTTTCACATTGCACTTGTGAGACTAGATTCAGAACCGTGACAGGAGTCCGAACTATAGGACCAATTCGAGCTCTCTGAAAGAGGGCACGAAAAAATCGAGCTACAGTTTCTAGCGACTCTACTGGGGATTTAGAGAACTTGACCCAATCTCATGATATGTTGTTTTATTTACACTTATATGTTTCTTTGCATTGCATTTGCATTGGTGCGCCTAAGTCACAATGTTTGCCATCTGCCATTCCTGAGTGGTTTTCCGGAAGCTTGCTTGGAAAAGCTTGCCATAAGGCTGACCGGTTGTGGGTTCTGCCACAATGGGAACACAAACCTTGGATCTAGACCACCGCTGTACCGTTTGATCCTCCTTTCACTTCTCGGTGTTAGGAGCAAGAGGTATATTAGGTGGTCTTGCTGTGGCACCCTTTTTTGACCAATCGACCTAGTTGTATATCGGAAGCCATAGAGATTGTTCCAAACTAGGACAAGTTGCTCACTCGAATGCAGGATTTGTTTGAAACCGCTTGTTTGCGTAGTGAACCCCTAGTTCCTGACGAAATTAGGACAGGGTAAGCCTACCCCATCATAGGGGTGTTTTGGCTCTCACTTGCTTGATACGTGCTTTTAGAGTGAAACTCTGCAGGAATGTATGTATTAGTTGCAAGCCTGGGTATCAGTTTGAGGGTATCAGTTTTGGGGCAGAAATCAGTGTTTGAGTACAGATTGTCCAACTTATGATTACGACTACGTGTTGTTTCTGTATGAGCCAAGGTGCTGTGCGTTTTCTGATTTTTGTTTCTTTTGCTTTATTTTTCTTTTTGCAAGGTAGTATTTCACAATTGCTTCAGACGAGACAGTTACCCCATGAGCACTCTGGACTCGAGTCAGGACGATTTACCGATCTGAGGATCTTATTGGAGGACAACCAGTGTTTTCTTTGCTACCCCGGTTACAAGATGGAGGAGAGTTAGGCATCGATCACCGATTCAGCAGTTGCCAATTCAGCGGTCACTGTCTACTTCACCTGTGCTCAGTCAGGCCCAGTTATCTGCATCAACTTCGGAAAGGGAATACACGCCAATTTCGGCAGATCAGCACCCCGTAGACAACATGGAGGATATGTTGCGTCAACTTCAACAGACTATTGAAGCAATGCAGCTAGATGCTGCTCACCAAGTAGAAGTCACTGCCCGTCAAGCGGGGATTGCAGCCCAGCAAGCTGAATTGATCAGTAGAATTCAACAAAAACAACAACCACAACAAGCAACAGTTTCTGCTTCACATCCACCCCCAGTCAGGGTTCTAATACCCGAGGTTATTACTAATGTCCAGGAAAATACGGACATTCCGGCAGAGCCAGTTCCACCCCAAACTTCCAAAGCACCGGTCTACCCAACAAAGGCCCCCTTTGAGTTTGAGGGCGACCTTACTGCTCTGAAAATGAGCAAGCTTGAGAAGCTTTTTAAACGAGCTCAGGGTGTCAACTCGATCCCAGATATAGAGGATGACTATACAGATTCAGCGGTGATGTTGCCGGATAGATTTAAAATGCCACACATAGACCGCTTCGACGACTCGGGTGATCCCATGGTCCACTTGCGGCTATTTTCAAACATTCTGCTGCCAATGGGCCTATCCAAACTGCAGAAGTTATCCCTCTTCGGCCGGACCCTGTTGGGTATTGCGGCCATCTGGTAGGCTAAACTTGAGGATTCTATAAAGAGGAACTGGGAGGAAATGGCTAAGGCCTTCGTACTGCAGTACTCCTACAACACACAGATCGATGTCACAACTCGTGATCTTGAAGCAACCCGCCAAGAGCAGAAGGAGGGATTCTCTGATTTCATAACCCAGCAGAGGGCCAAGGCCTCTATGATGACCACCCGACCCGCTAAGAAGAACCAGATCTGAATGGTGGTCCATAACCTACAACCGAGGCTGCTGTAGAAAATGATAGTCTTGCCTCTGTCAACATTTGCTGACCTTCATGAAATAGGGGTGCAAATAGAGGGTGAAATGAAGCAAGGTCTGATTGACCACGAGAAAGAGCAGCCTAAGAGGGCTTTCACACGCAGTTTGAATGTGACTACCAGCAGTAGTGTGCTGCAAAACCTTCAGATGTGGGCATGGTCACCACAACACCTAAAACTGCCAACCCCTTTGCTGGCATGGCCAATATCCCCCCCCCCAAACTTTCAGCCATCAGGCCCGAGGCCAAAGGGTTTTCACCCCACTCTACATGTCTCTGTCAGCGGCCTTGAGGGTCTTGATCAGAAAAGGGCATTTGAAACCGTTAGAACAATGCCCCTTGCCGGATCTACTCCCTCCTAAACATAACCCGGCTAAGTACTGCGCCTTCCATCACATAACCAAGCCCCTCCACCCCGGTAAATAAACCTTATCCAAACACTAGTCATCCCTTACGACCCCAGCATATACATCACTCTATCCCATCTACCTAAGTCGACGATGTTCATCCCGGAAAGCACAGACTTGTGCATGTTGAACGCATCCACATCCCAACCCAAACCTATGGTGGTGACTGTGGTAGATGAAGGCAGGGTGGCCTTGTTGGAGGATGAGAATGTCAGTTCAGTGCCTGAGGGCTTTGTGTATTTATCTGGGGAGGAGTATAATCCGTGCCATTACATTATGCCAACCAATCAGACCAAACCAGAGTTGGAGCAGCCGACAAGAATGGAGGTAAGTGTAGTCTGGGAGGATGGACCAAGCCAAGGATTGGATGACTTAGCTGACCTCGAGGAGGACATCAACAATTTGTAATTCTTCGATGAGCAAGATTCGAGGGATGTGCACATTAACTGGTTTGACTTGAACAGATCAGCGGATAATTCGGGGGTGGCTTAGTGATGAGTCGAATGTGGATGGAGGACCTCAACCAAAGCTGGAACAGTTGGAAACAGGAACTGCTGCAAGGGTCGGAATGGCCGAAGACAAGAGGAAGTTGCTAGAGAGCGCCGGTATTAAGAATTCCGCTTAGGAAATGGGCATCATTAGTATTGTGGACACGGAACAAGAAGCCGCACTGAGGCGGTTTGAACAGGAAAGGGACAAGAATAGTCAGGAAACTGGAAAAGCCAAGGACCCTGTGAGGGATGACTGTGATGTTAGAGTTATTACAACGGAACTAGAAGCATCAAGAAAGGATAAGGAGGCAGAAAAATAGAAGGAGAAACTGTTAGAAGAAGAAGTTGTACTGAAGAAGCTAAAGAAGATTCAAGCGGATATATCCATCTAGGGTCTGCTCATGGCTTCGCGGGTACACATGCAAGCCATCCTATCAGCAATGGGTAAGGCCAAACTATCTATCGAAACAACTCCCGAACAACTAGTGGGACTTGTCTTCCCGGGAGGGGCCTCGCCAATCTTAACCTTCCTAGATAAAGAATTGCCGCCTGAGAGCTCTACACACAACAAACCACTGTACATCCTGGTTGAGTGTAGAAAGAAGTGAGTATCAGTTGTGTTGGTGGACACTGGGTCCGCAATCAATGTGGGTCCACAATCAAACAGCCTATGTTATTGGCTTGAAGCCAGCGGACTTTGTACCAACAGCCCAGGTGATCCGGGCCTCTGACAATACAAGTCGAGAGGTGATGGGAACAGTTCAGATCAGAACATAGGTAGGCCTGGCGCAACAGGACATTGAGTTTCACGTCCTAGATGTTCCAGCCACCTTTAACTTACTCCTTGGACGGCCGTGGCTGCACCAAGTGAAAGTTGTCTCTTCGACCCTTCATCAGATGCTGAAGTACCCCCATGGGAAGGGGGTAGCCATTGTTTTTGGAAATTCTTCCATACATCCTCCGCCGGAAGTCTCTACACTGGTACTGGAAATTGTACACGATGATGAGGATGTCTTCTTGTCTAGGTTCACCTTGGCTGAGGCCCGGGTGGTGCAAGATATCTTGGTTGCTGATGAGGGTTTGTACGTCAGTCCTCAATCTGTCTACCTCATGAATAAGCTACAACATGTACTCGGGATGGGATTGGAAAAGAAAGGCCGGAAGGGCGTTGCCGCACTGGCCGAAGTGCCACACAACCCTCATACCTTCGGTCTAGGTTACACGCCTACCAAAGAGGATTGGGTAAGAAAGGGAAAGGAAATGGCAGGAAGAGCCAAGGCAAGGCAAAGTGGGAAGCACTATGAGCTAGTGCACAGACCAATTCAAAAAACCTTGAACGGCCGCTTTGTTTGGGAGGGAGAAGACTTCCCATTTTGCGGCTTTCCTGAGCCATGGTTAAACTCTGAGAAACGGTGTTTGCCCGGCTTTGAGATTTTCTTCGACCTACAGGTCCAAGGGGATGAAGCTACAGAAGAACAGACTGACTTAACTCCTGAGGGTGAACAGAGTACAGAGGATGAGTCCAATGGCAATGAACTTGAGATAGGAGCAGCGCTGGCTTGTCTACTTTCAGATCCTCAGATCAAACCAGAGAGCTTGGGGGATGACTTCACCATTTCTATGATTGGGGGCGGACCCAGGTGTGGACCCTTCTATCGGCATTCTGGATGCATCTAACACACATTCTCTCACTTGGTAGCTTGAGGAGGGCTTTTTGTCCGGCAGTTCTGAATCAGGTAGTGAGTCGAAATCTGATTCCATAGAGTCTATGAAGTCGGAATCAGATTCCAGTTCTTCTAAGCCAGAGTCCGATATTCCTGGGGGTAATAACCCAGATGTCGTTGTTTTGTCCAGGTCGTCTTTTTCCTTTTCTTTTGAGTCGGTTGTAACTGAGGAATTAGACGAGCTGGAAGCTTTGAATGAGAATGGTACCACTGCTATTTCCAAGTACTTCTCTGTGCCACTTGTGTATTGCATTGATCATGACTTTCAAAATTTTGATGAAAACGACAATGAAGGAATTCCTCTGGTTTTAAAACATTTGATTGACCGAAAGGATGAGAGGTTTGTAAAACCCCTGGTTAATGAAATCATTTCAATTAACATGGGTACTGGGAAGGATCCGCATCTGGTCCAGATCGGGTCCACGTTATCTTCGGAGGAACGCGAGCACTTAGTCGCTTTATTAAAAGATTTCAAAGATGTTTTCGCGTGGTCCTATGAAGATATGCCTAGAATCGATCCTGAGATTGTACAGCATCGGATCCCTCTTGACCCCGAGGCCCGACCCGTCAAGCAGAAGCTTCAGAGAATACGTCCCGGATTAGGCTTTGAAGATCAAGGAAGAGGTCATCAAGCAGATAGACACGGGGTTTTTGCTAGTATCTGAGTATCCAACTTGGTTGGCCAATATTGTTCCGGTGCCGAAGAAAGATGGCAGAATTCGAGTGTGTGTGGATTTCAGAGATCTGAACAAAGCTAGTCCGAAGGACAACTTTCCTCTACCGCACATCGACGAATTAGTGGACTTCACCATAGGCCATGCACTGCTTTCCTTCATGGACAGATTTTTCAAGTATAAGTAGATCTTGATGGCACCCGAAGATAGAGAGAAGATTGCCTTCACTACGCCATGGGGAACCTACTGCTATAGGGTGATGCCATTCAGTCTGAAGAACGCTGGGGCTTCTTATCAACGGGCTGCGACCACTATCTTGCATGATATGATCCACAAAGAACTTAAGGTGTATGTGGATGACATGATTGTCAAGTCCAAGGAAAGAGAGGGCCACTACACCGCCTTGAAGAAATTCTTCCAACGGATCAGAGAATATTGGTTGAGGCTAAATCCACAGAAATACACTTTTGGCATCACAGCAGGGAAAATGCTGGGGTTCTTGATTCACAAAGGGGTATCGAGGTTGATCCTTCCAAAATCAAGGCCATATTAGAAATGCCACCACCAAGTACTGAAAAGGAGGTGCGAGGCTTTCTCGGTAAAGTGCAATTCATAAGACGGTTTATTACAAAATTAACCTTGACTTGTGAACTACTATTTGGTCTCCTGAAGAAAGGAAAGAAATTCCAATGGGATGACCGATGCCAAGTTGCTTTTGAGTAGATCAAATAGTACCTTTAGAACCCGCCCGTGTTGTCGCCGCCAGAGCCGGGGAAGCCGTTGATTTTGTATCTGTCAGTAACGGACACGACTATGGCCTGCATGCTTACGTAAGAATCTGAAGATAGGGTGGAGAATGCCATCTATTACCGGAGTAAGAAGATACTGGAATATGAGACCCACTACACGCCGCTGGAAAAGGCTTGTTTAGCTTTGGTATGGGCCACCAGGAAGTTGAGGCACTACCTGTTAGCTCACTCTGTAATTCTGGTTTCGAGATTAGATCTCATCAAATATCTCTTCGAGAAACTAGCGCTTATGGGTAGGCTAGCTTGTTGGTTGCTTCTTCTCTTCGAGTTTGATTTGAAATATGTGACTCGCAAGTCTGTCAAGGGAAGAGTGGTAGTAGAGTTCCTGGCAGATCACCCAATAGAAGGGGACGAAGCAGTACAGTACTTATTCCCGGATGAGGCCATTCTGCAATTTGAGAAAACAACTTGGACGATGTACCTTAACGGAGCGTCTAATCAGTATGGTTATGAGATAGGGGTGCTGCTGATAGCACCCGACAATTTCCATATACCTTTAGCCTTCAAACTCTGGTTCAAGGTATCGAACAATGAAGCAAAATACAAAGCATGTATCGCTGGACTGGAAACCGCCCTGGAACTTGGGGCAAAAAGGTTAGACATCATCGGGGACTCGAACCTAGTTGTATCTCAAGCAAAAGGAGATTGGAAAGTTAAAGAAGAAAGAATGAAAATTTATCACCAAACCCTGGACGTTTTGGAAAAGGAAGCTTATCCACTAGGGGCAAATGCCAAAGATAAAAGGGCAATAAGGCAAATGGCTGCTCAGTTTATTGTTTGTGGGGGTAAATTGTACAAACGAGGCCATCTGGGAATGCACAAGCTATGTGTTGATGCAGAAAAGTCAAAGCGCCAAATGGAAGCCATCCATGGAGAAGAGTGCGGGTCGCACATGAGTGGGGTAATGCTAGCCCGGAAGATTCTCACACAGGGTTACTACTAGTCAACCATGGAAGAGGATTGTATCGGTTTTGTTCGGCGATGCCACAAATGCCAAATTCATGCAAATCGCATGCATATCTTGCCGTCGATGCTGTACAACATAACTTCACCATGGCCGCTTTCAATCTAGGGAATTGATGTCATTGGGGCAGTTATACCGAAAGGTTCGAACGGGCATGAGTATATCCTGGTGGCAATAGACTATTTTACAAAGTGGGTTGAAGCCCAATCCTATGCAGTGCTGAAAGTGTCACATGTAGCCAAGTTCATCAGGAATAATATCATCTGTCGTTATGGGGTCCCGAATGAGATCATCTCGGACAATGGTTCCCACTTCAAGAAGGAAGTGATCGAGTTGCTAGAGAAATACAACATGGCTTTTCACAAGTCGTCTACATATTGGCCACAAACCAACGGAGCTATTGAGGCCGCCAACAAGAACATTAAGCACATTCTACAGAAGATGGTGGAAACCTATAGGGACTGGCTAGACAAACTGCCATTTGCTCTTTGGGGCTACAGGACATCAATTCGAACCTCTACTAGGGCAACTCCGTATTCTTTGGTTTATGGGATGGAAGTTGTTCTGCCGATTGAAGCAGAGGTTCTGTCGCTACGGATTATGGCTGAGTGCTAGATAGCAGAAGCGGATTGGTAGCAGAGTAGGTTCGAAGAACTAATGTTGTTCGATGAAAGAAGGCTGAAAGCACTGTACCATGTCCAAGGTTATCAACGTAGGATTGCCAGGGCTTTTAACAAGAAAGTTAAGTCTCGGAATCTTAAGGAAGGGGATTTGGTGCTCAAAGACAACCGAGCTCCTATCCATGACCCTAGGGGCAAGTTCAGACCCAATTGGACTGGTCCTTACATCATCAAATCAATTTGGTCGGGTGGAGCTATCATTCTTATGGACCTAGATGGCCTCAAATTCTCCCAACCAATCAACATGGACAAGTTGAAGAAATACTATCCTTGAGTGGCTCGCTAGGCCAAAAACCCGAAAGGCCGACCTAGGCAAAAGTTAGAGCACAAAAAATTGGAAATAAGAAAAACTGAGCTCACAAGGTTGAAAACCCAGAAAGGGCGGCCTTGGCAAAAGTCAGAGTGCAAAAGGAGAGTGTTAATACCCGAGTGAACCCGAGCCGAACTACGTAAGGCCTGATTCCCATCTTCGGGATATGTAGGAAACTTCTTTCTAAAGTCCGGCCGTAAATACCTCCAAATCAACTGTGTCCATGTGTTTGATCAAGACGTCCTTGTCTGTTCGTTATTTGAAAGATCGGTTGTGATCCTTACCCTGAGAGAAGAGCTGACTATAGTACAGTGCAGTGCTATTCAGACAAGGGGCAATTTTCCATTTCTGGATTTGGGGTTGTACATCTCAAGGATAGATTCCATGTGTGTTAGTTTGTGATCCTTATCGAAAATGGTTTTGAAAAGTTTTAATAAGAGTTGATTTTGTTCAAATTAATCTTTTTACAACTTAGACCATTTTTGGACCAAAACGAAAATTTTCAGTACCCACAACTCCAATTTCATTGATTTCAATACAAAGTTCTCTAACTCTCGATACAAATCAAAGTTTCTTTTTATTACATTCAAAAGGAAAACTTGAAAGTACATATTAAAGCAATAAACTTGTGGGATTGATGAGTCAGGTGTTCCTGCGTCCCCTTCCAGAGCTTGTGGAAGCTTCAGATGCTAAAGTAGGCCCGGTTTGCGCTTCATCCTCGAGCCAAGCTATGCATTCGCCAGAAAGGGTGCAATTGAAATTGGGAGCGGGAGCCAAAAGTTATTTTGTCCTCCATACAGTGGGATATCAAGCTAGTTGTGAACCTCGGATGGGAAATGAAGTAGGGTACTCTATCTCCTCTTCTAGGCAAATCTGGCCGTGTCTGAACTGACGCTTGAACCAGAATGGAAAATAGAAGACACGGTGTGTCAAGCCAATCAACTGAATGCCGAGTTGCCAGGCCATGCTGTAGCTCATCTCAGGCAGATCAAACCAAAGGCAACGCCAAACAATGTTAACAGTAGACCAATTGCACATCCAATGGCACCACTACCCCTCGTTCGGGAAATCAACTAGTTGTTGGCGAAAGAAATAGCCTCGTGCTGAGTATGCAGGGCAATAGTCCACTTGTAATAACCCGACCCTCGTACATGTTTCTGGTATACTTTTAGTCCCTTATTCTGTGCATTTATATGCTTATTGTGAAATTTCATGTGAAATTAAGTTTAATTAAGTGAATCTTATGATTATAGAGTCATATCTGTCTAATAAGAGCATTATTTATTATAATTATAATGTTTGGATTAGAAATTGGAAGCCTTAGATGCTTAATCATCTGAAATTGACTTTATATTTGAGATCAGCATAATTTTTAGATCATAATATGATTTTCTGTAAAAATTTGATTGGAATGATTAAACTGATTAAATTTCGTCTTATTCAACCTTGCTATATCTATGTTCTTTAAATATGTGGCTTAGGATTCTTTAACTCAAAACAAAAAAAATATCTTCTTCTGAGAGAGAGAAATGAGGTTGAGGGAAGGAACCAAGGGGAAAGAGTTCATCAAGGGAGAAGAGTAGGAACTTGAGAGAGTTTGTAAAGATTTGGGCCAAGGTATGTGTGAATCACCTTAACTAACCTCTCTTTAAACTCTTCTTAAACTTGTCTTACTTTCAGGGGGTTTGTCATTGAGATTAAGTGTATGGGTATTGTTCTCTTGGAAAGTATTCTTAGCATTTAGTTGTTTTGAAGGTAAATTGGGTTATAAGGAGGAATTGTAACTTATTCCATGAATCTTCATGTTGAAATTACATGTTTGTATATGTATATTGTTTGTATGTTTAAGAGAATTGAGTTGTGTTGTAAAATTGAAAAGGATTAACGTAATTGAGCTGGTCACTCATGATTATTGTAGCATTATATACTTGTAATCCATGTTATTACGATGTTAAGCCATTGTATTGCATTAATTTCCCGTAATTTGTGCCTTAGTATGTGCCTACCAAGTTGTGAGAATGTTTTGCTTCGGATTACACAAAACTGGGTTAACGACCGCACGTGCGGGGGTCATGGCCGCACGTGCGGAAAACAGGGGAAGTTGGGCCTGAAGCTACTGAAATAAAAGCACGTGCGGGGCCTCACAGCCGCACGTGCGGGAACCACTGCTGCACGTGCGGGGCTCACAGCCGCACGTTCGGCCCATGCTGAAAAATTTTGTCTGCTCCGTTTCACGTGTTTGACTCTCTGGTGTTATTAAAATCTATATTTGATGCCTTTACAATGTTTGTAAATTCATTCGAAGCGAAACGAATTAGATATTGTTTAAAGGAAGAAATTAACTAATTCCTGAACTGCGTGCGTATGTAGGGCACATACCGGAAGCAACTACTGCTCCACCACAACACTGTGAGTAATAGTACTATAGTAGTACACTTTACTTATCGCTAATGATTATTATTAGCACTCTGTTAATCGCAAGTCAATTGTGTTAACTTATGTGAACGTTTGGGAGAATCTGTGAACGTCTATGTGACTCTGAGACTAGTCTATTCTGTTGATATCTGGGCCTAAGGCCAATCTATAAAATCTGTTGGGCCTAAGGCCAATCTGTGAAATTTGTTGGGCCTAAGGCCAATCTGTAAAATCTGACGGGCCGAAGGCCATTTTGAAATACTTACCGAATATGATTTCTACACCTGTATACGTTATGCTTCGGATTTATACATTGAATCATTTAAGTGTTATTATTCACTGAGCTTCGCTCACTCTGTGTTATGTCTGTCTCTGTAGGTAATCAACTTGAAGGCCGGTCATAGTTCAGCTTTGGTCACTCCTTTTTGGGTCAAGCCATGTAGAGAAGCTTATGCATTTTGTGGGGTTCCCCTAATGACCTCTAGTCTGGTCCTTGATCTTTTGTCTAATGTAGTTAGCCGTGTATAATCTCCTTTACCAATATTTTTGCTATATGCCCACGTGTGGGGCTGGTTCTGTATATATGCTCATATTTGTAATTATGTGAATGCAAATGTCTGCTTTTTGTATATCTGTCTATCATATAAGGAACTGTTTAATGGCACATTGAGATCCTGGCATATAGGTGTGAGCTCGATGGATGTTAATTTATATTATTTTATGTTATTAAATGCTTCCGTTTAGGCCCCATATGTTGTATATATCGAATTAAGTGTCCGTTTCTGAAGTGATCATGCCCAAACTTTTAGGGGCGGGTTTGGGGCGTGACACCACTACCTTCAACCTGTCCATGAGCCATATCTGGGAAGGGATGAAAAATAAGAGAGATTAAAGAATAGTGAGGTGTATGTGGAGAGGAAAAAGCGAGAAAGGGTTTTAAAAGAAAAATAGAGCCTGAGTGCCGAGTAATGTGAGAAACACATGTGAGGTGGGGTGGGAAACATTACCTGCAAAAGTAGTGGACTTCCTGCGAACTTGGTTGTCTCTCGCCGATGGAAAGCATCCAAGCCTATCAAAGTCTTGGCTAATGTCAAGCCAATGCAGCTCTTGCCCTCTTTCAAACCTTGGGCCACTTCGATCAAACGAATGCTAGACCCTCTGAAACCAGGGGCAAGAACAAAATGAGCCAACATGCATAAACAGGGGGCATGCTGTCGAAAACTCTGCCAGAGACGATCACCATAGTCACCAACGTCGGAAAATCGATAAATAAGGCTAGGAATATCCAACTCTCCGTTGCGAACCAAAGATCGGGCATCGTGTAAAGTGAACCCACACATCCTTCCTAAAGCCTAGATGTGACTAAAACAGGACTGGGGCAGGATTTCCTCATCACGCTGGGATTCCATCAAAACTTAGGATTCTTCAATTGTGGGGCATATCTCTTGTCCTCCAAAGCTGAAAACATGTGTAACCGGGTTCCAACATCTAGCCGCGGCGTGAAGGAACAGAAAACACAGTGGGGTACGACTTAGCGGGAATAGTGCATTTATCTCAAAACCCCAGAAATTCACTTTTTCTTAGCCATCTAAAGTTGCAATCCAAGTTGAGAGTTTTTCGGCGAAGAATGGCTCCATTTATGGCAAAAACAGAGCTTGGAATGAAGAAACTATGAAGTCCCAAGCTTTTGTAGAAGATAAGGCACTGAGTGGAAGACAGGTGGCAGCAATCTGGAGACCCCCTGCATCAATGGCCGATCGGCCAGTTATGGTGGCTGACCGGTCACCTTTTATAGCCGACACTACAAGAAAATTAGCCTATAACCATGCTTTTGTTATGGCGTTTTTTTAAAAAACGTCGTTTTAAAGATTTTTAAAATATTTTTGTAAATAACTCATTTTAAAAAACACGCGTGTACGAACATATTTCCCTTTTTAAGACCCACGTGTTTTTCATTCTTCTATTTCTCTCAGTCCCGCGATAGATCTAGGTTTTCTATCTCTTCATCACTCCTCTTTCTTATGATGAAAGGTCACTAGATCGAGCATCGTAGTCTCCGATTCACAATCTAGTTCTCTCCATCTTGGCTCAAAGCTCTCGATCAGTCCGATTTGAAGATTAATTTTGTGGGTCCTCTGATTTGTTGATTTTGTTTATATACAAACTTAGATCTACGATCTCAAATCTGTTTGATATATATATATACTAATTTATGTCTATTGATCGCGATCGATTTTTATTCTATTGATCGATTTTTAATTTATTGATCGCGATCGAACACTCGTCTCTGGATTTGATCGATTCATTGCTTTCGTTCAGATCTGTAAGTTTTAGTCCATATGCGCATATTAACATCCTTAAACCGACTCTATTTCTGACTCGTTCGTGGTGGTCTTTGCGTTTGTGCTGTGTATGCAATTCTAGGGTTAGTCTATTGAGGCTAATCTCTATTGCGTTTGTGTATAGAGTCACAGAACCACCATCACAACCATACTGTGTTAGTCTTTACAGCAGCAATGTCTCTCTTCCTCACAATGGGTTTTGTGCACTGCAGACACCTGATTTCCACTCTGGTGAGTCTTCTTTGATTCCCTCCTTCCTTACCTTGCTTATGATCTGTCTGGCCCTGTCGTTTGTGCATTTGGGTTTTTATGCTACTTTCCATAAATTGGTTTCCACTATTTCTTGTGTTCAATTATTCTTTTGCAAACATGGATTGATGCAAACCCTTTTTTCTTTCACCACTTTTCATGTATTGCTTCAAAGTTCTTGTAGGTATTTTACACGCACATAATCTAATTACAGAAGATTGCGTTCAATATTGTGATTGAATTTTGTGCATTTAAAAATTTTCAAGTTATTGCTTCTATACAAGGATTGATGCAACAAACACTCTCTTTCAAACTAGTTTGGCAAGGATTAATGAATCTATCTCATTGCTCCATTTCTATATATTTGATTACTTGATTAAATGATTATAAATCCAATGAATTTTTTAGGTTAATGAATTTTTTTTTTTAGGTTATGTAGAGGAAGGTTATGTGGTTAGTGGGGGTAAAACTTCTGAACGTCTATTTTAGGTTAATGAATTTTTTTTTTTTAGGAAAGGGAGGGAATGAATTAGTATGTTAAATGAATTGCAATGAAATTGTCCTGTATTGGTAAATTATCTTCTTGTTCTTTTCTTGTTAAATTTTATTATCTTTAGCTCACCATAATTAATGTGATAAAAATAATATTTCCCAGATATTCTGTGTTTTATGTCCATTTATGTCATCCACAACAATTTCTGCTTGAAATTTTTATTATTTGCTTAAGCAATTCTATTTGTGGGATGAGAAAGATAAGAAAATTCAGGAATTGACTACAGAATTGCGGGTTAAGAAACGACTAAGTGCAGTATATCATGACCAGTTGCTTTCTCTTATGAAAGATGTTGAAGATCACAATGAACATCTATCGACCCAAGTCCAATTTGTTCTTAACAACTTCAAAGAACTTGATGCTAAAAGGCAGGAGCTTTTACGCCATAGATAGCCCAATCATGTAGAGTGCCTTCAAGATGTTTCTTATTCAAATTGGCTAGTCATGCATGCATGTTTTCCTTTTTTTCTTTTCTTTTTTGAACAGTCGCATGCATGTTCTTTCATCCTTGAATTTGTTGTCTCTGTATCATATACAGATCTTCTTTTTTCTTTTTCTTTTTTAAAATTTATTTTACCAGGGGATTCATTTCTTATCTTATTAAGAGATTTGGCAGATGCATGTATAAATCTTACAAAGAAAATATAAATAAGTGAACAGATAATACAATTAATCCCTAATAGAACAGAATGAGGAAAGGCAACATCTTTGTTTTCTTTGGACTAATCTACCAGACATTGTTGGCAATCTGACCATCCAAGGTTGGTATGTATGTATGGGTTAATATTATGACCACCTGGATCCCCTATCACCTGGAGAATGAGCAATCCTCTTCTAGTTGTTCATAAACCCATCTCTTTAAGCCAGACACTGCGCCACAAACTACAATCACTCAAGTTGTCCCATAACTGGGAAAATGCTACACAAACTAATAAATTTTACAATTTTTATTATTATTAATTAATGTGTCATGCAATAATGAAGTTTTGGAATTGGAGACAAGACTCACTTCAATAACATGGTAGGTGCCACATGAAGAAGTTAAATATATATATATATATATATATATTTGTAAGATTTGTTAGTTTGTGTAGCATTACTTGTAAAGCAATCTCTTCACCATGACTAAGGTAATTATGGACTCTTTCAGTTGATGTCAGTGTAATTTAGTGTAAATTTAATAACTTCAGCCTTTCATTACATCTTAGCAGAGTGAAAATTGCTTAATAAATCCAATTAAATTTATGTAAATTTAATTACCTACTTTAATGTTTGTTTAGGTACGAGGATCCAGGCATTGCTTTACATTATGGTGGAATGTTGAGATAGTGTATACATCATCAAAGTGTTGCTTACCAGTGTTGCAAGGTAAGCAGTTTGAAAGCATACATTGGTAATTGATTATTTTTTTTCTTCTTTTTTTTCCTTTTCCCCTATTTTTCCTTTTCTTTTTTTTTTCTTCCCTTGTCCTTATAATCAGTCTGTTACTTAAACTATTTTGTTCTATCTTTTTGACATATCATTGTTAATTTGGTTGTACTGGCAACTCTCTTTTAGGAGAACACCAATTTTACCTATTCTGCTGTATTGTTGTTCTTGAGTTAGGTCTCACAGATTCATTCAATAAGAATTTATTGATGAAATGGAAAGGAGGCATTTCTAGTCAATTTCTGAATTTCTTGTTCCTGATGCTTTAATTCTATATCTTGTTTCTCTTTTAATCTTTATATGGTAATTTTTTTGATTTGTTTGGTTTTCTTCTCAGGGGTATGTTTTAAAATCAGAAAATATGAAGAAGTTTTTTGACTAAATCAATAATCAATGATGACAAATATTAGGGGGAAAAGAAGGGCCAGAATCTAGCAAATATCTTGTTTAGAAAGTAATAGTTAATCCAGCATTATTCTAATGATAAGTCTTTTTTCTTCTATGATTTTAGGAGTTCAATAAGTATGACAGAGAACCAGCTAAATACATCAAGCAATATAAAGGAATCAAACCAAGGACAGGGGCACCATACTCTTGTGATATCGGCTATGAGCGATTTCGTGGGCCTGAGGTTTGTTCCTATTTTCTTTTCAATTTTTGCTTCTTTTGAACATTACAATGTATGTTAATGGAATGATGACTCCAACACATCTCCGAATCTGATAAACACATTTTGGCTTGATTTGAAAGTCATACTGAAAGTACTATATAGTTTTATTCTTTTTTATTTTTGGAGATGGTTTTTTTTTTTTTTTTTTATAATAAAAAACAAACTGTAATTTCATTCATTGGTAGCCTAGTTTAACTGAGAAGTGAAAATACATTCCACATGATTCTCATGACTTTGCTTGTTCAGTTGCCTTCTAATTGAAAGATCTTGCCATCCTCAGGGGTACTTCAGTTATAGTGGGCAGTCCCTCTTCACCTGCCTCTCTATATTTCACTATAATTGCGAGGTTGTCTTCTGGGATCTGCTGCCGCCCTTTGCACTGTCGTTGTTGATGCCCCCCCCCACCCAAGTCTGTACAGTAAGAACATTTTAATATTATAATATAAACAAATCAAAATAATGTCGTTGTTAATGTCCCCCAGTCTGGATTCATTTTTGGTCTATGTTGCTCTTCTTATTATATCAAAATAATGTTATCATGTCACCTGTTCCTTATGGAATCAATATGTTAAATGTATAAATGAAGTTTGAGCTAGTAAGATTGCAGATTGCACCTCTGTGATAGACATTTGTAACAGAAAGCTGATAGGTGGAGAAAATGCTTGATATGCATATTGCATCAAAATCTCCCAAAGAAGATAACATTTGGATTTAGAAGGTTGCAGCCCTTTTTTATTTTTCCATTTTCCTTTTATTTCTCTTGTTTCTATAGTTGTTCAGGTACCTTCCAGGGATTCCAGTTCGAATTTGACTTATTATCTTTTATTCTTCCTACTTATTAGGTATTCACTTGTCTAGAAGGAGTGTGCTTTTATCAAAGAAAGATACTAAAACCTATCTTTATCAATCAATCTCGCTCATCTCAAGGATGCGGTATCAGATCCAATTTGGGCTTTTATACATGCTGCCTTCAGCAAGAATCCTACGTAAGTTTGTTTCCAGCATTATGTTAAGAGTTCCATCCTTCCTTGTAATTATTACTTCACTCCCTATTAATATGTAATTTGTCCTGTATCTTAATCCAAATCTGAAATCATTTCATTCTATCATGACAATGGGATGTGATGATATGGTTGCGTTGAAAACATGCATATTATCATTGATCTTCATATGCTTTTTTCTTTTTGTTTTGTTTCAAAGATTTGGTTCTCATTACTCTATAATCAAATTAGGCACAACCTGTTCTTTAGAAATTATTTAGGTTTATTTTTAATGAAGGAACTAGTTTTTAATTAACTCTCAAAGGGAAGCCTTAACTAAACAATATTGGGTGTGTTTGGGAAGAGGCTTTTTGGGTTAAAATAGTACTAAAAGACAAAATAGAATAAAATTGTCAAAAAGACAGAATGTCACATCAAACTCATAATCATTTTACTTTTTCTCTCATAAATATTACATTCAATTATAAAAAAATCTAACTAACTTCTTGAACACAATTAGTTTAGGCTTATCTGTTGGTTTGCCATTATGCTGGTGATGTAAGTTTCTATTCTTTTATGTATTTATTTAATAGTTCATTCAGCTCCAGAATATACACTTTTGAAACAAAAAATATTAACCTGCACTTCAATTTATTTTTCAGGTCACCTATCAAACTGAATTTTTTTTTTGGACAAAAACAAAGATTATGTTATTGTTGAACATCAAGAACTCTTGAGTGCTTCCAAATGTTCCTTTGTGTCAGGTTTGTTTCCACTTTCATCTGAGGAGTCCTCTAAACAATCAAAATCTATGTAATTTTACTTTGGCACCCCCAAAATCTAAATAATTTTTCCTTGGTCCACTCTTTGTACTTTGTACACTGTTTACATATTGTGAACATGCTCATACTGGACATTTTTTTTCTTAGTAGCTGTGATTTGTTTTGCTAGTATGCAATGCACACTTTCGGTGATAGGAGGTAACCTACTAAGTACTGTTATACTATCTCTTTGCCATTGGATACACCCTCTCTATATATAGTGTTGGTAAGAATAATTAGTTTATTGTCCTTTAACCTTGCGGTGATATATGACTAGCCAGTCATGATATATGTTCATGCTAGCCTTTTTTTTTACTATATTTTTTCCCTCTATTTCTCCTTCTACAATGACCACCATATTTTTTTACTATATTTTTTCCCTCTATTGAATCATCAACAAATTTTAACTAGTAGATTGCTTGAATTCGTAACTCAGTTGCCTGATACAAGAATTCTGTCTAAATTCTTTGCAGAAACACTTCCTCGGTATCATCCAGACGTGATCTGCTGTCTGCTAGAGGTTCAAATTGGGATGATGAATGGCATTCAGATTTGCTCGGCTATTGTTCTGAACCTATTTTGTGTATGTTATATGATTATATCACAGCAAATTCAACTGCATGATGCTAGAACAACAACCTATTTTGTGTATATTCTAAATGAACACGTGTTGATTGGCTTATTAGATATAAATTTAAAGTCAGTTTCGTTTTCTATGTTCTACCTTTCTAGAGCAGAGGTAGTCTTGTGGAGTAACTTCTATTTGCCTTCCTCTTTCCTCTACATAGACTGATAATTAGGACATAGGATGTAAAGGGGAATTCTACTTATTTGTGTTTTCTTTTCCTTTTTGAGTCAATTCTTTATTGGTCTGGTACCCTTTGCAAATTACAAATTATAAGATGCAAAGATTCTTTATTGGTCGGATTCAATATGTGTGTAGAGGTATTAATTGTGTTAGATGTGTCTTTTCAGCTGAACTTCTTTAATTAGCTCATTGCTGAGGTCTTGTAAGTATATAACTCAATGATTTTTTCCTTGTGCTGATTACAGGACAACTTGCTCGGGAAGTTTACGAGAACATTAGGAGAGAAGCTTCTTGTCTGAGAATTCAGAGAGATTTTCGTATGCATCTTGCTAGGAAAGCTTATAAAGAATTGTGCTCCTCTGCTGTTTCTATTCAGGCTGGCATGCGTGGAATGGTTGCACGTGATGAGCATCGCTTCAGAAGGCAGATTGGTTTTTATGGAAAGCTTTCATTGCTGTATTCTCTTAGACTACTTGACTACATGAATTGTGCATTTGGATGTATTAGTAGGAACTCCAACAATTTCTTTTTACACTAGCTTCTGTTCAACTGAGTTCTTTAAAATTACCATACTATAAGCATTTATAATAATGTTTTTCTTTTGCAGAGCAGTTTGAAAACCGTCTCAGAGTCTCTGAATACTTCTTGATGGGTTTAAAATTAGCACAATTTCAAAAAAAAAATAAAAATAAAAAAGGATATCACGACGTTTTTCAAAACGCCAATAAATCCTACATCTAACGGTCATATGTTTTTAAAAAGATATGATGGCATTTTAAAAACATCGCTAAATATTATAGTGACGCCATGGTACTGTGATTTAGGACATTTGGTGGCATTTTTAAAAACGACGCCTATACTAATATCACAACGTTTTTAAAACACCACAAAGCTATAGCGACGGCCGCGTCCTCGACGTTTGGTGCTAAGCGTCGCAAAAGGAATTTGCGGCGTTTTTAACACTTATAGCGGCGTTTTTTAAACGCCACTAAAACTCTGTTTTCCAGCAGTGCGACCGGCCACTTTTGGTGGCCGATAGTTATCACTAAGTGGTCGACAGCCCCTGGTTGTGCCCAGCAAAATTCTTTTGGTCTTCTTGTGTGTTGAGAATGTTGAGAACCTGTGTTTTGTTATGCTCTTGATGCATTTTGTTGTTTTGTTTTAGTAGTTTTGTTGAGTCACTCTCAGATTGTTTCAATTTGTTTATCGAGTTGTTTCACTTTGTTTATCGAGCTGTTGTATTGCTTATGGAGTTGTATTTGTTTTGTTTTGATTATCGAGTTGTTGCATTGTTCAGCGAGTTGTTTTATTTTGTTTGTTATGTGTTGGTTGGTTCATTACCTGATTAAGCGAATGTCAATACACTACACATAGTTCAAAATCCCATTGCTCTTGTTTTTATGCTGTGTGGTGCAATGTGATGCTCAAAATGTAAAATGCAACACTTTTTCATCAAAAAGCTATTTTCATTCCAATCATGGTTTCTTTTTAGAAAGAGTACAAGTTTTTAAAGAAAATAAAACTGTCTAAAGCTGTACAATGTGCTAACACTACTAGCAAAAAGAAACAAAGCAAAAACACATGAATCAGCGCCGGCTAGCTCAAGCTCTAGAGGCCCTCTTCGTCCTTTTCCTCGGCGGAGTGGACTATGCAGAGCTATCTCCATCCGCACCACTGTCTAAACCCGATGGAGAATCAGAACTGGAGTTGGAGTCAGAGTCGTCATCCTCTGCATTAGAACCTGGCTCATCCTCATCTCCACTAGCAGAATCTGAGTCAGCATCATAATCTTTGCTCTCGGATGACTCGTCATGCTGATCTCCAGCCTCCTCCGTCTCGCTGGTCTCATCGTCATCGCGCATGATAGGCTCCCGACGTCTCCCTTGGCCGCGTGCCGGAGCCTCTCTTTCTCTCTCCCTGCTGGAGGGGGCGCTGATGGTCCTACTTCTGTCACCGCTGGTCTTGTCGGTAGAGGTGTGACCTGAAAAGACAGTTTGAATAAGTCTACCACAATATGTGTATCAGATGCAAGTATCGTGTGCAGAATAAGTACATGCAGAAGTCACATATGATGGGTGAATGCAATGTGCCAGATGTGATCTATACATTCAGTGTATCAGTGCAGTGTGGGGAAATGTTCAGTTGATATGTCAGTTTCAGTATATCAGTAGAAATATGATGACCGAAATGCAAGAAAACTGAAAAATTACCTAAATACCGTGGGAGCTGAGTATTGCCTCCCTCCTCAAGATCATGCCCTCGAATGAGGCCAACATTTCGAGTAATCCCTCGACGTACCCTGTGGAGGCCTGCAAATGCAAGTAGGAATGATCAGTGTTTGGAATGAATGAATGTCTGAGTATCTGAGCGAGAATGGAAAAAATGAAAGCTGTAGTACATACCGGAGGTGAATCAGGCGTCCTGACATATCGGTGACCAGGCAACGGACGCTCAATCATAATCTAATAAAGCTCTCCCAGAGTATCGCCAACCTATTAGCTCGGTCGGAAGCTCTGGCCATCCAAAACTCTGACTAGCGGAGGGCATCCCTCTAGCCCTGCCCCTCGGTGCTCGGGCCCTGCTCGTTAAAGGGGCATCAGCTACCCTCCTTGTATGAGCACGAATACCCGTCAAAAGAGGCATGAGATGCGTCTGGATGTAAATCGTATAGTCCCCATCCTCAAGGAAAAAGTCTGGATCCACACCTCGCATAAAGTCAATGACCTCCTGAGAAGAGAGACTCTATGTGGCTCGTATGGATGGCGGAGATGGTATGGGAACCGACTGTAATGGCAAGCCTAACGTCTAGCATATGAAGCACTCACCTAGGAACCAGGCTCGGCCTACTGGTCCTTCAAGCATGAGCCGATAGCGAAAAGCACCCCAAGCGCCGGCGAACTGAAATCTGACACCCTTTGGCATCGTCGCCTAGGGCTGGCATGTGATCTGCAGATAGCAAGTGCATAGATTGATTAGTTGCCATTAGATATGCAATACGAATTGGAGCTGAAAGCAGAAAGAACTGTGAGTTTTGAGTTACCTCTGCTGCCCTCACCGTGTCGAAATACTGGCGAAAAAATGAAAGGGTCTCTCGGGTCCTCGGCTGACATCTCCCATCATATCGGTGAGAGTATGGCACCCCGAGAGGCATCTCGACCTCAGATTCTGGGGCAAGCGTCGGAAAATAGGCGTAACCCAGAGCTGCGTAAAGGAAGAGGGCAACAGTGAGTATATAACAGATAAACCCAGATAATGCGGAAAATAAAGTATGTGTGCAATGTCCAGAAAATGCAGAATGCAAAGAATACAGAGTATAGAGAAAATACGGAAAGCAAGGTGTGTAGTACATTGTATAGAAAGTACAAATACAGAGCAGAAATTAGACTATATGTGTGTAGTGTGCGGTGCATACAGTGTACAGAAAGTGCAAAGCAAAAAGCACGGCAGAGAATGTAAAGCAGAAAAGTAAAGCATACCTCCCAGGCACTCTAATAGCTGCCAACTCTGTTCCCGCTCTTGCGCGGGGTCGAGCTCATGTAGCAGTACAGGGTAGCGAGGCCAGCGCCACCCCAATCGTAATGTTGGACCTGAGATAAGTCCACTAAGGCGCTTAAAAGATATAGCCTGACTGTGTTCGCCCTGTCGGCGAATAAGGTAGTGCCAAAGAGAAACATCAAGAAGCCTCGGGCATACTGCTCGATCTCCTCTATAGTCTCTGGAGCTGTCCCTCTGAACTGGTCTGCGAACCAGCTGTACCGGACCATCCCTGATCGGAAGATAGGTGGGCTTGCCCCCAGCAAATAGATCCAGGCGGCCTCCCACTCGCCCATGTCAATATCATATGGGATCGGTCGGCCTTCTACCTCGATGCCCGTCAGCATAGAAAAATCATACAGGGTCATCGTCATATCTCCCACGGTAGAGAAATGGAAAGAGTTGGTGGTATCCCACCATCTCTCTACCAACATGCCCAGGAGGGACCTGCTCGCCATGAGGTGCGACAGCCCCATGCAGAACAAACCAAACCCCGCCTCGTCGACGATCTGGCTGACACCGTCGGGGAGGTCCATGTACCACTCCCTCGCCGATGTGGACCCATATCCTCGGGTAAAACGAGAGTCTTACTATGTTCAAAATGAACAGAAGAAATACAGTGTGCACATGTGTTCAGAATGAGCAGATGAAATACAGTGCAAAAGTGCGAAAACTATGCAGGAAATGTAAAGTACATCGCGGAAAATAAGTAAGTGAATATAAGAATAGTGAGCAAGAGCTCATTGAGATAAGTAGACTCTGATGAGTCAAGACTGCACCTGCACCTCGTAAATCTGCTGAAATGACGTACTGTATCGGGTGGTAGTACATGCGACTCTGATGGATATCTCTCCGGTTGAAAGGTCGAACTCTGGGTAGATATGTGTATGGTATGTGCTCGGGTACTCTCCTCCATCCCTCAGGTGGAACCCCCAATCATGCGGAATCTGAGATCTGGAAAGAGAGGAATAGAGAAAATATGAGCAAAATAGGTAAAAAATGCCAAAAGTCAACTCTGGAGAGAGAGAAAAAGGGAGAAAAATCAGTCAAGCCCGGGAAAAGGCACCAAACTCAAGACAAACTTGAGGGGAACAAACCTCAAGTGGCAAAAATGGAGAAAAAAGCTCCGAAAACAAATTTTAATCGGTTCAAAACGGAGGAAATCGAGGGGTTTTAGCAAATCAACTTCGCGTGGTGCGTTGGAAAATGCGTATAAAGCACGGATCTAGGAGGAAAAAGTGTCTAGGGATGAAGAGGAAGCAATTTTGGCAATGTAGGTGTGAGCAAATGTGATTTGGAAAGGTGTACTGTAAAGATCTCCATGCAAAAAGACAAAAAGGCCCGAATTTGCCACAAGTGGCCGACCGGACACTTTTTGTGGCTGACGGCCACCTCAAGTGGCTGACACTACTTCAGGGTGGCCGATAAGCTTCCAGTGTTCTCCCTGTGTGTTTTTATGCCGTTTTGTGTCCTTGGCTCTCGAAAAAGTGCAAGAAAAGTTCACTTTTCAGCTCAAAGTGTCTCTGCGGAAGTTTCGAACCATGTCTTCAATGTGTGACTCATTGTCAGCTGACATGAACGAGGTGTATCCTTTTGAAATATATTGTAACTGCTCCGAGAGGTAAATCGGAGGTTGAAACTGAATCGGTTCTATTAAGGCACATTTTTATCGTTGCATGGAACGTGCGTTTCTTTATTCGGTGTTTTGTATCGAACATGCTATTGATGTTGCGTTGAATATGCATCGTTGTTATTGTGCATAGAATATGCCTGTTGCGCTGTATTGCATTGTACATGCCCGTACATTCACATAGAAAATGTTCGTACCTGTTTGTAACATGGCCCCGGGGGACCTCGCTTCAGTTCGGACTCGATTTTGTTGCGGTTCTTAATCTTGAACCAAAGAGTCCAAATCCGGCAAATCGTTTTGAGAAAAAAGATTTTTTGAAAGAAGTGCCAAACATGGACTGCTTTGCCAGATAACAGAGTCGCCACCTAAATATTTTTTAAATGGGAAATTTAGGAAACCCTGACTCGGTGCCAAAGGCCACGTGTCCGTCATCACCAAAGTTGGCTCGGGAACTTGGGTACGATTGGGGAAGGTCACATCGTGAGCACCCCCGCTCGCCCGGTCAAAGACCGGCCTCTACTAACCATGATATCTGTTTTGAAAACATTGTATGCTTATTCCGGTTATTAGCCTAGGTTACTATGTGATGCTCGCAGCAAACAAGTATAGACTGAGTCGCCTGAATTGGAACAAAACATTTCATGTTTGTTTGTTTGAAATGGTTTGATGGTGCTACCCGCAGGTAGGCTAAAAACGCGGATTTGCCACCCTCAGGTGGGCTTAGAAAACATGATTGATGAATTGTTCCAATTCAGATAACTCAACCTCCACCCACAGGCATTCAAGGCAGTTATATCACATAAGCACATAGCCTCATGGTAAGCATGCTATCATGGCAACACTCACACGCATGCAAGGATGCTAAAGCAAAAACTCACCGAGTACTCCAAGCCAAAACAGAAACCGATTAGAAATCATGCATGATCCTAAGTATACAGAATGCCTAATGCAACACATGCAAAATGCAACTATAGCAGGCTCGGCTATTCTAAATGGCATATGAAATGCTACAAGCTAACATGTATTCAATTTGGAATTGAAATACAAATGCAGTTTGTATGATGCGCCGAGCCCGGTGCGTGCAAAACAGATGAATGATGCAACATGCTGTCATACTGTATGCTAATTGAAATATGCCCTATATCTAACCATCGTAAGCGGGTAAATAAAAGGGAGAAAGACGTGGGTTGGAAGACATACATCACACTCACCCACACTTATTACAGTTATGCCCTCGCGCAGAGGGTCCGAATAAAAAATACAGTCCGAAATAAAAGAATATACAGATTTCTAAGTAATTAGCAATTAAACTAAGAAAGCTGTAAATCGGTTTGCAAGCCGGGGGCTGCCTCGCTTCTGATGAATGATGTATTTGGGCTGCTTTGCGCGGAAATCCACTGGGATGCCCCAATTAGCCTCTGTTTGCAGTTTTTCTCGAAATGCGTGCCAGACTCTGAAAAGTTGCTGATTCCTCATTTTGCTGCAACAGAGAGCAGGAAAAGGGCATAGCAATGTATTTCACAAATATATGCATGCCTCGATCCTCGTGCCACCAATCACGCATATCGATGCATGATGGCCGAGGAATCGGATTGCACAACTCAATATAGGGTGAATGCAGATGAATGCTACAATGAAAACCTAACTCCATCATGGGTTATCCGGAGTGTCGGTGACTGGGAATTGAGACCCGTTCACTGTACGAAACGTGCCTCGTTTCCCGTGCCCGGGCTAACTCCTATCCCGAACACGATGCAATATGCATGATATGCATGAAATGCAATAATATACAGCCTAGTATGCACAATGCTGATGAAAATGAGATGAAATGAGACGCTCGAAAAGCGTGCACGCGGAGCACGCAAACCGAGGCGATGATGTGAAATGCAAATCGGATAAAACCGAAAAGAAGTGCTCGAAATGCGTGCCCACAGGCACGCAAACCGAGGCGATGATATGAAATGCAAATCGGATAAAACCGAAGTGCCTCGAAATGTGTGCCCACAGGCACGCACACCGAGGCGATGAATGAAGTGAAAATCGGATAAAAACGAAGTGCCTCAAAATGTGTGCCCACAGGCACGCACACCGAGGCGATGATGAAATGGAAATCGGATAAAAACCGAAGTGCCTCGAAATGTGTGCCCACAGGCACGCACACCGAGGCGATGATGAAAAAATGAGAAATCGGATAAAACCGAAGTGCCTCGAAATGTGTGCCCACAGGCACGCACACCGAGGCGATGACATACAGGCATGAAAATGTAGATTGGGCTTACACTAACATGAGAGGGCCTCAGCCGCGCTCACATAAGATGCCGGTCGGAAAGAAAACGGTGCCTCGAAGTGCGTGCCCGACGGGCACGCAAACCGAGGCAATGCAATAAGGCATGAAATGAATGGGAAATGATATGCAAACATGCAAACAAATTCCAGCAACTAAATGAAGGGAAAACAGCCCCAAAAAAATAGTAAATGAAAATGCACCGATGCCCAGAATGCTCCCGAAATGTGATATTTAGCCCCCGAAAATGGCCTACAGCTATGCTATACATGCAAAATTGATACATGACAGCAAAAACAGTAGCAAGGCAGCCCCAAATATGGCATTTTTTCAGTACAAACAAGGCCCAAATTATGATCACAAGTATGGCAACAATAGCTTGCAAAAATACGGAAAAAAGAGAGGAATTACAAAGCAAGTGGTATCTACAATGCTCAAACCAGAAAAATCAGTTCTACAAAATTGAAGAGGGGCCAAAAACATGCATATTACAGTATGAGATCCTCTAATTCAGTGTGTGGATATGCTCAAAATGGCATGCAAAAATGAGCCAATAAGGGGGCTACAACATGAGGTACCATAGGCAAGCATCAAACAACTTTAAACCCTTAAAAAAAGATGAAGAATAGACAATTCTAAGACACTTTCTAAGCCTGATGAAGACTCAAATCAGTGGCTAAGCAAGCCTAAACAAACATGCAATTTTACGGTAAAATTGAAGGATTACAAAGCAAGTACCAAAACCAGTCATCAAATGGCCTAAGACCCTTAACAAAGAATGAATAATGGACCAAAATAAGGCACTCTAAGGCCTGATGAAGGCTGAAATCCGAAGCATGGTGAGCTTAAAAATGCATGCAAAATGGGAGTGGAACAAGAATTCAAAGCAAGTGATATGTAGAGCAAGAAAACCAGGTTGAGCCCTTCTTCAATGTTGAAGAGGGGCTCAAAATAAGCACAATCACAGTATATTACAAGTTCCAACTCAGATCACAAATAGGCCAAAATAATCATGCAATTTTACGGTAAAATGGAAGGATTTCAAAGGAAGTGCATGCTAGAGTCACCAAACATGATGGAGCCCTTCTTCAATGTTGAAGAGGGCTCAATATAAGCCCACTCACAGTTTATGTCATGCTCAAAATCAGATTACTCAAAGCCAAATAAAGCATGCAATTTATGGCCTAAAGAGTAGTATTGAAGCAAGTGTATCATGGAGACACCAAACAGGGTTGAGCCCTTCTACAATGTTGTAGAGGGGCTCAAAATAAGCACAAAACCAGGGGTCGGAGCCCAAAACCAAAAGGAAATAGGTAAAAATAGGAAGCAAGAAAAATGTAGAAAAAGGGAAATTGGAACTTACCCTTGAAGACAAGTCTTTCTTTGCTTCTTGCTTGAATTTGTTGATCTTTGATCACTGGAATCACCCCTTGCTGCTGAAATGGAGTTGGTGATATGGTGGTGCTAGGGGTTGGTGAAGGATTGGCCTAGGAAGCTTGAAGAGTTTTGAGGGTTTTGGCTATGGAGATGGAGGATTGGAAGATGATCTCTTGAGATGAAATTTTTCAACCCTAGCAAAGGAGGAGTTGGGCCTTTAAATAGGCAAGAAAGGGGTGTAAAAGGGGAGGGAATGCATCCAAGTTTTCCCTCCCAAAATATCCCCGGATGCCGGGATATTTTGAAAAATATCCGGACAGCTGGAAAGAGCTGGAAAGCAGAAAGCTGGCCGGCCAGGTAAATTTCTGGGAGGTGGCCGGCCGGCCACCCCACCTGGTCGGCCAGCCACTCACCCTGGCCGGCCGGCCATGCCCAAAAAATGACTAAAAAAATGCTGGCCGACCACTTACAAAGGTGTCCTCCCAAGTGTGTAGAACAAGGCCCCAAGGTCGGAATCTGGCAACACTGAAGCAGGAGCCACAACATAGAGCTGGAAGGAGAGGCTCAAAAATGAAACCAAGAATTGCTGGCCGACCACCAACTTTTAGGGTCCTCCCAGATGTGTAGAACAAGGTTCCAAGGTCGGAAATTGGCAACACTGAAGCAGGAGCCACAACATAGAGCTGGAAGGAGAGGCTCAAAAATGAAACCTGGAATTTCTGGCTGACCAGTAGTTTTTAGGGTCCTCCCATGTCCCCTGATCACAGATATGTAGCTTTGGTTGGAAGAAGATGGGCCTAGGTGCTCAACATTAGCCCGGAAGTGAGCAAAACGGGCGCCGGAGGAGCGAAATTGGTTATCTGGGATAATTGCTGGCCTCCTACCCTCCAGTGATCTTCCTAATGCTGAAACAGAGGTACCTGCCAAAATTGAACAAAAACTAATGAGAAATGAACGCTCGGGGCCCAAACCGCGCAGTTCGGGTCCCGGAAATGGGCTGTAGGCACCGGAAGTGGTGTTCAGCAGCGAAGTGGGTATCTGAGACCCCAGGGTTTCTCGGTATGACAAAACAGAGGCACACGCCAAAAACCGGAGAAATCCGATGCGAAATGAAAGCTCGGGGGCCAAACAGCGAGGTTCGGGACCCGAAAACCGGCTATAAGCACCGAAAGTGGCATACGGCCACGAAGTGGGCATCAGGGGCCCCAGGGTGCTCTGTTATGATAAAACAGAGGTATGCGCCAAGAACCGGAGAAATCGGAGATGGTTGGGCGGTCCCGAGCCGAGGCACATGGCCTGACGGCCCCGAAAACCGGGAACCGGGCTCCGAAATGGGCAAAATGGCCTATGGCCACGAAAAGTAGCTCACGGCCACCGGGAGATAGTCTACAGGACCACTCCCTTCCCTCAGGAAAGAAAACAGAGAAAACCGAGTCTGGTTCGCAAACCGAGACAAGGCACAGAAGAGGATTCGGAAGTTCGGAGGCGGGGCGCACGGCCGCGACTCTGGGACTTCTGAATGAGCACAGTATGCAACATCACCGAGCGCTCAATCGGTGACGTCTGAGCCTTAAGGTCGGTCAAAAAATGGGGTGTCTACACTGTTATTGTTGCATTTAACATGCATTTTGGTGTTACATAGAACATGCTCCATTTTTCGTTCTGTAAAATATGCTTCTGCTTTGTTTCTTGCATGTTGTGCATAAAACATGCCTCTAACATTGTGTCATGGTTATTCGTCTTGCATAGAACATGCATTTTTATTGTATTATACCTATTAAGTTTCTTTCTTATGCAGGCACGATATTGTATGTACGGTTCATTCAAAGCTGGTGCAACTAGACGATATTATATGTACGGTTCATTCAAAGCGGGTGCAATCAGACGATATTGTATGTGCGATTCATTCAGAGGGATTCCAGGTAACATCATTCCTCCCCCCCTTGAACACCTTGTTTTGGTTAAAAGCATTTGGGTATACCCCAGTGTTTACACCTTTTGCTTTGTTTAGAGATACGTGGGCGGGTCCGGGTGTTCTCGTTGCCCTTTCTCCTTTCGCGTGCGACGCTTCAGGACGCTTTGTTTAGAGATACGTAGGCGCGTCCCGGTGTTCTCGTTGCCCTTTCTCCTCTAGAGTGTGACGCATTAGAACGCTTTGTTCAGAGATGCGCGGGCGCGTCCTGGTGTTCTCGTTGCCCTTTCTCCTCTCGCGTGCGACGCCTTAGGACGTTTTGTTTAGAGATATGCAGGCGCATCCTAGTGTTCTCGTTGCCCTTTCTCCTCTAGCGTGTGACGTGTTAGGATGCTTTGTTCAGAGATACACGGGCGCATCCTGATGTTCTCGTTGCCCCTTTCTTCTCTTGTGTGCGACGCATTAGGACGCTTTGTTTAGAGATACACGGGCGCGTCTTGGTGTTCTCGTTGCTCTTTCTCCTCTCACGTGTGACGCATTAGGACACTTTGTTTAGAGACACGCAGGCGCGTCCCAGTGTTCTCGTTGCTCTTTCTCCTCTCACGTGCGACGCGTTAGGATGTTTGTTTAGAGACACATGGGGGCGCTCCGGTGTTCTCGTTGTTCTTTCTCTTCTCACATGCGATGCGTTAGGATGCTTTGTTTAGAGATATGCGGGCACGTCCGGTGTTCTCGTTGCCCTTTCTCCTCTCGCGTGCGACGCGTTAGGACGCTTGATATGTCTCTTTTGTTGAGAGAAACAGGTATGTCTCGGTGTTCTTATTACCCTTTCTCCTCCGCATGCGACGCACTAGGACGCTTTGTTCAGAGATACGTGGGCGCGTCCCGGTGTTCTCATTGCCCTTTCTCCTCTTGCATGTGACACGTTAGGACGCTTTGTTTAGAGATACGCGGGCGAGTCCCGGTGTTCTCGTTGCCCTTTCTCCTCTCGCGTGCAATGCATCAGGACGCTTTGTTCAGAGATACGCGGGCGCGTCCAGGTGTTCTCATTACCCTTTCTCCTCTCGTATGCAACGTGTTAGGATGCTTTGTTTAGAGACACGCGGGCACGTCCCGGTGTTCTCGTTGCTCTTTCTCCTCTCGTGTGCGACGCATTAGGACGCTTTGTTTAGTGACACACGAGCACGCTCCGGTGTTCTCGTTGTTCTCTCTCCTCTCGCGTGCGACGCGTTAGGACGCTTTTGGTTAGAGAATTTTGGATACGTTCCGATGTTCTCACCATCTTTTCTCCTCTCGAGTGTGACGCGTTAGGACGCTTCGGTTTGGAACATTCGGGTGTGTCCCCGTGTTTACCATCCCTTTTTTCTCCTTCCGTGTGTAATGCATTGGAATCTTGTATGGTACCTCGGGTGCAGCCGACGTTTATGTTATTCTTTGTCTTTCCTGCGTGATGCGTAGTTAAGGTTGCATAATTTTTTTACATCCTTTCTGCATGAAATGTAGTTTGGCTTTTGCCTTTTGCGTGTGGCGTGTTCACTTACTGCTGTTCATGTTTGAGTTTGTTATAGCGTTTCTTTGCGTAACGGTTGCACCCAGTTGTTTCGTTACATTTTCATTGCATGATCATAAGTTATGTTGTTGCATCGTGCATATCGTTTGCATCTTGCCCCAGAACTATGCTGGTTTGATTCCTTGTAAAGGGATGCGTAGGCAGCCCGCGGGCACAACCGCTCTTTGTTTTGTTTGGTTGTTTGTCTGAGTCTTCGGCCTTGTCAAAAATGGGTCGTCTCTGGGCTTTGACATTCACTCCCGTCATTTCATGACTTCCGAGTTCTGTCAAAGAGGGGCAACTGTAGACACCCCATTTTTGACCGACCTCAAGACTTGGACGTCATCGTTTGTGCACTCGATGATTGTGCTTGTTTGTGCTTGTTTTGAGCACCTGAAGTTCTCGGCGGAACGCCTTGTCTTTGAGCCTCTAAAGCCATTTTGTTTTGTGCTTGTTTTTGGGCCAAACCTTGTTGCCTCTTGCCTGGAAGGGGGAGGGACCTTGTCGGCCAGTCCTAGGCCTTTTTGGCCACTTTTTGTTCTTGTCGACCACTTGAAGTGGCCGGTTGGCTATTTAGAGTGGTCGATCGCCGACTTAGAGTGGCCGATGGCCACTTAAAGTAGCCGACGGCCATTTGTCCCCTTTTTCAGATATTTGTTTGCCAGCTGTGCCAGCTGTTGTTCACTAAAGTGCATCTCCATACAAGTGTATGGAGGGATGAATACAAGCCTTACGCTTGATTTTCTATATATAGGGAATGCTCTCCCCCATTTGGAGGGGTTAGACATTTTGGATTAAAATTTGCTCTCTCCATAATTCTCTCTCTCTCTCTCTCTTCTTGTTTTGTGCTTAATAGTTGATTTTCTCTACACCTTTGCACACTAACCCTTAGCCAAATTTGACCACCTTGGAGCTGAGGTCCCTTGGAGCCTAATTTGAGCTTTTGGAAGGAGGTTTGAGCCTAAAAGTGTGGCTATTTTGTGCTGTGCTTCAAGAGGTATAAGACTTAACTTGTAGGCTTTATTTTAATTACTTGTTTTGCCATCTTTTTTTTACTGTTTTTGGCCTAGTTTTCAACTACAAAACACTCTGATTTTTTAGGCTTAACATGATGGTTTAAGGTCATTTTGTGTAAAGGGGTAGTCCACCCTTCTTGTTGCTTATTTGTGTGAGCTTTTGCACCATCTTTTAGCATATTTAAATCAAACATTTTGGGCCTTTAAAACACTAAAATTCAGAGTTATTTCAGCGGTAAAAATCAACTTTTGAAGTCCAAAATAGGAGAGGTTAGCCTCCCCTCCTTGTGTCTCACTTGCATGCCTAGTTAGTTTCACATGGTAGCATGTTTTTGTAGTCTAACTTAGCTTATTTCCAGCATATCTTTGCCTCTGATTTGGAATGTTTTAGCTCTGTTTTGGGCTTCTTTGGTTCTGTGAGTCTTGTTTTGCATAGTTGTAGTGCAAATGGCTTCACTAGTTTGGTGTTTTAGGCAATCAAACATGATTTGCTTGAGATGGTTGCATGTTGTAGTGTCTTTTTACATGTAATTTCAATGTATATAGCCCTGTCACATGCTCATTTATTTCACCATTTCAATGCTTTTGAGAGTTGCTCTTGAGTCTTGTTTGCAAGGTAACATGTGAGCATGTTTTTCTAGCATTTTGTACCTTAATCTCAGCATGTTTTTGGCATTGTTTTGACTGGTCTTAGCTCTATTTTGAGTTGGTTTTGTCCTTTGAGGCTTGCTTTGTATGCTTGTAGTGCAATTATGCTTAATAGTTTAGCTTGTGCTATGTTTTGGCCTCTTATTCTAGCTATTTTTGGCTTACTTCAAACATGTTTTAGGACTCCTTTTAGGCTGTTTTAGGACTGTTTTGAAGTGTTTGTACCTTTTGAGCTTTGTATTGCATGCCTATAGTGTAATGGCTTCACTAGTTTGGTGTTTTAAGGTCTTAGATGCCACTTGTTTGTGTTGGTTGCATGCTTTAGTGTTGTTTTACATATAATTTTAGCACTTTAAATCTCTGCAATCTTCCTCCATTCTTCACTCTTTCATTTATTTCGAAAGTGGCTTTGAACCCTTTGTTGGCTTGACTATGGAATTCAGACCCTCATGCCTAATGGTTTAATTCCTTCAGGAGTTCATTACCAACAGCATGAGGGCTCTTTCATGCTCAAGGTACTTATGGGTTAAGCCTACTTTCAATTAGAGGACATTCACCTTTTGGACTAATCAATTAAAGAATGGATTGGTAATCTAAAATTGGTAAACAAAATGAACAAAGTAAAAGAGGCAAGATTAAGCATCTTTGTGTTGTATTCCATGTGTTTGGATCGGACGCTAATCTGAACACAAGAACAATGGGACGTTTCATACTCAAAGTGATGAAACGTGCCACTTTACTTAGTCACCGTCACCCTTGATCATGCATGCTAGGGTGGTGGTTATTTTGGTCTTGTTTGTGCACTCATTAACCCTGTACAAGCTTGGTTCTCTAGCCATCATGCATTGAAAATGCTTGGTTAATGGTTCGAAGGCCAAGAGTTACCCTTCTTTAAGTTTGTATGGTGATAAGGAGGGTAACAGTACACACATTCCTTGAAAATACATTGTTTTGCCTCTGTTTGCTCTCTGTTGCAGCAAAAGAAAAAGTCCAGGGAAGGGGTGGCCGATCGGCCAGAATTAGTGGCCGATCGGCCAGTTGTAGTAACCGACAGCCACTTTTTGTAGCCGGCTGGCCACCAGTGAATTTTTGCACAAATGTGCTCCTGAGTTGGAGCAGAGGCATTCTAGGAGTTAGTACAATTTCCAGTGATCAAACGAGTGCAAACAGAGGCATCCGCTGGCAAGGCAATGGCATTTTCGGGTGGAGCAACCAAGCATGCATGTGTCCCTCGCCCTCGAGGCCATTTAGTTGCTTTTGTTAGCTTAGAATAAGTTAACTATTTCATTCATACAAGTGTTGTAATTAATTAGTTTAATTTGGTTTGTAATATTTAGCTAGCTTAGAATAGTTAGTTGATTTATTTCAATTGTTGTAATAATTAGTTAACTAGAATAGTTAATTAGTTCAGATTTGTAATACACTACTAGAAATATGACTTTTTGCGTCTATTTTTTTGCGACTGATTATTTAACGGTCGCAAAAAATCATTTTTAGACATCAAAATCTTATTTTCCATCTCATTTTCCTGACCCAATATAATCTTATTTTACCATCAAATTCTTATAAAACTTGACTCTCTCTCTCTCTCTCCCCCTCTCAATCCGCCCTCTTTTTTCCCAAATCTGAGTTCTCTTTCTCTCCCTCTCCCTCTCAAAATCTACCTCTCTCGCTCGAATCTGTCTCTCCCTCTCAAAATCTGCCTCTCTCGCTCGAATCTGTCGATCGATTCAACTTTCTCAAGTCCACAACTGTTGAAGATTTCATAATCGGTAAGCCTAAACACATCTTCATTGATTCAACTTTCTCTGTAATGATTCGAGAAATCAAGTTGTGTGTGCAGAAATCAAGTTGTGTGTAATGATCGATTCAACTTGCTTATCCGCTAATCTCACTGCAATCTTCTCAATCGATCAGGTTGTGTGTACAGAAAGTGAAGGAATCGGAGATAACCGAGCAGGACTCGCTTCTACTGGTACAGTTCAGCTTTTGATTTTCATTTACAGATGATCATAGCAACCTATATATAAATTTCACTATCTACTTATCTTCATTTTTGTGGATCGAATTCTGGAATTATTATTTGAACTTACGGTTTTCTCATATTCAGAATTAGATCATTGAAATTATCTTCAACATGCTCTTGTTATGTATTAAAACAAGCTACTGATTATAATGCTCTGTCACGGATAGGGAAAAAATGTGCATTATATATTGTATGAGTGATGTCTTCCTCTAGTTGATAAGCCTCAACATTTCTATTGGAAAACACATATAAGAAAATATAAATATGAGGCAAATAGAGATATTGAGGGAATATTTTGATGTCCTGTAACAATTAGCATAGTTCATTTTCCTAAACCTACAATTGCTCAGTTCTTTATTCACAAATACAATTTTGCTCATGCATTGGTTATGTATTTATTTTTTTAAGTGATCGTGAATATTATTTCCAAAACAACAAAATATTATATCAGATTAAATTTTTTATCAAATTTTTATTCAAATTTAATCAATATTAGAGATGCTCTAATTGATTTCAACCTTGCAAACTATTTCAAGTGCCCGTATCACATGGAATTATGATAATGGCATTGTGCATTAACAACAATCAATTGTTGCATCAGCTTGTATATAAAGCCAGTCTTGATTGATTTGAATTAGAGCTAGCTTTCACATCTTTATATGTAGAGACTTTGAAGGTGGCAACTTTCCATTAGTGATTTGGTCATCCCTTGATGGTGATATCATTTTTATCATATTTAAGCCACTATTGGATCACTCCATTGTAGCTGACCTTTTTTTTTATTATTTTTTTTTTATTTTTAATATTTAATAATCAATTGAGTTTTAATTTAACATCTAACTCCACACTAACTCTATATTACCATAGGTAGCTGACCATTATGAAAGAGAACTTTAATTAAAATAGTGTAGTTGGTTAAAAATCATATTGTACAGTTAATAATCGTCCCAACAATTCATTAAAATTTCAAAACACATAAATCTTAAAGAGTAGATTAGCACTTGAAATACATTTATTGTATAATGCAATTGACACTAAAGAATGAAAAGCTAGTACTGGTGTGAACTTTTACTAGAATCCCTACTCAAATTAATCTAACACCACCTTTCAAATTCAGATTTCTAAAATGTTCTGAAATTCTTATGGAAATGTGAGGATCATTTCAGTACTTGCAATTCTATGGTTGTAAATGTCTTTCTTGTTTTTGTATATGTCTATTTTATTTATTTATTAGTATATGTATATATATATATATATCATAGTCAAATTATCTGTACTCTGTTTCTAACGAAATGAATAACACATTATACTAACATATTGTAGGTGTCAGATGCATCTAGTGGGCAACAAGCTTCAAAAGAAAATGAATAGGTATGCCACTCTACTATATTTCTACATGTATTTATGATATTTGCTGTGTATGAAGTTCTTGAAGGATATCACTATATTTCCCCATGTATTATGTCGTATTAGGTCTGAAATTTATCCCTAGAGCATATCATATGGACCAAATCTGGTACTGCAAATGGGCTTTCTTCAGACTGTAATCTGATTCAATTGCAAATGGGTTTTCTTCAGGGACATCATTTACCTAGAAAGCAAGTAACATGCATATGCATAAAGGGTATATCATTTGCTGTGGAATGAGTCCAGACAATCATTGTCTTGATCCATACATTTTAATGAGTAGTTATAATTATCTGAGTACAGGTTTGTATACGTCACACAATGGAATTTTAATTTATATCACAATTTTTTTCTTTGTTATGCTGGAATCTTATTCAAAATACGAATGAGATAAGACTGGAGTTATAATCCTTTTTATATGGAACCTTCAAGTATTAATCTTCATGAACACTTTAATGTAATCCTTTCTAGCTGATCTTGGTGGATGGACTCGAATTGTTGTTGAGAAGCCTTTTGGAAAGAGTTGAGCCCAATTATTCAGCGGCTATAGTTGACTGAACTTGCTGATTTGCTTAATCCAAAGGGATAAAGTGATGAAATGAGTCTCTTTGGCCTAATTTGCCAAGGTGCCAAATTACATTAGAACTTCATTTTTTAGGGGCTTGGCTCATCTAAATGACACCTCAAGAGGCCTTGAAAATTTGATTGGGCTGCAGGCCTATGAACCGAATACCGAGAGAGAGCCAAGTTCTGTATGCTGACTGACCCAAAAAATAGTGGCCATGTTTACTGAAAATTTGATTCCAAAAGTGATAGCAATAGGCACTATTGTTAGTCTATACAATATTTTAGTGCAGCTGCCTTTATCCCCATCAATGGTAACACAGACTTCTTGCCTAACATGAAATCAAAGCCTTTTGAATTTGTTGCTTTTTAAACTTGGTTGCATCTATAGGTCTTTGTTTAATTGCCACTTGCAGATTGAGTTCGGTTGTCGTGATTCATGACCATCATTTACTATACTAACACTTGTTCCACATTCAAATTCCCTTATTGATCAATTACTAGAAGCGGGTAAAATTCAACAATGATTGTCTTGATGATGGTCATACCAGTAGTTATTTAATTTTTTTTTCCCTTTTGTTTATTTATTTTTATTTTTTGACAACTCCACTAGTACCTGTCACATGCTAGTAAAATTCTATAGACAAATTTTAGATTAGCCCGATATTTATACATTCTAGCGAAGCTATATACATACCTTGACAGCTGCACATTAGCTTATGTAATTTTAGTTATAGTATGCATTTGAGATTCTACTCTTATGTGCTATATTGACAGGAAGTTCCTTAGCTTTCAGGTTGATAACTTGGAATTTCTGAGGGAAATGAGGATCAACCCAATAAAGGTTGGTTTTTTTAATTTGGCAATAGATTACACTAGTAGTTCTATTATACATATTATAGTTCCCGCAATCCCTCTAGTTTCACTTGTTTTTGTTCTGATAACCAGAATTTTAGTTATATTTTCTAGTCTTTCTTATGTTCATGTGACATAGAATAATTATGTGTGTGCTTGCTTACACATGCACATGCGCTCCAAAAATTAACCCCATGAATCTGGAAGGACTTCTGCTCTCACCTTTATAGTGAAATAATTCATCTTTGTTGCTTGTGACCTTTTGGTTGGCATAAATTATAGGTTGCCAAAGCATTAGTGGAAGTGTTTGCTGAAATGATTTTGATTAATATGGGTACAAGGTGTTATGCCAGTTCATTGATAGAGTGGAGAAACACCCGAGCAAGAAAATTGATGAGAAGATTGGCCAGTTCTGGATTGTATGTTTTTCATAAAAGAACTTTTTCCAAGTTTTTAGTTGTAATAACTTTTACATGTAGCTCAAATTTTGAGACTCAAATAGAATGTTCAATAAAACTATAATGCTATACTATCTGAATTCTTGTCATTGTTATTCCTAGAGTGCTTAACGCTACACTTTTATTTATTTATTTTTTTTTATTTTTATTTTTAAGTTTTTGCGACGGTAACAAGATGGTCGCCAAATATCATGTTAGTGTTTTTCTTTGTTTTTTGCGACGGCAAAATAGCGGTCGCCATAAGTAGTTTAGGTGGTCGCAAATAATTTGCGACCGTTGTTTTGCCGTCGCAAAAAGTATTTGCCACCCCCATATTCACGACCCCCATTTGCCGTCGCATGGGCCGTCGCAAAAAGTCTTTTGCGACTGTTTTTTATTATTTGCGACGGTTTATAGTGGTCGCAAAAAGTGTTTTTTTTAGTAGTGATAGTTAGCTTAATTAGCATAGCTAGTTAGCTTATTCATTCGGACCCTCCTTCGCGAGGGCATAATGTTGTAATAAGTGTGCGTGCGTGTGTGCATGTCTTCCAACCCCAAGTCTTTCTCTCTTTTATTTAATCGCTTTCGATGGTTAGATTAGGGACATTTTCAATTAGCATACCTTATGCTCGCATGTTTGCATCCATTCATTTGTCTTGCATACACCAAGGCTCGGCGCATCATTCAAACTGCATTGCAATTTCAATACTTTTTTGAATACGTGTTTCAAAGCATGTTATCAAATTGTATCATATGCCATATTAGTAGCCGAGCCTATTAATTTTATATTGCATGCGTTGCATTAGACACTTAACATTGTTAAGATCATGCATCTTTTTAACTAGTTTTTGTTTTGGCTTGGAGTACTTGGTGAGTTTTATGCTTTAGTATGCTTGCATGAGTGCGATTGCCATATTGCCATGATAGCGTGCTTGCCATGAGGCTATTTGCTTAAATGCTAAATGGCATGAATGCCTGTGGATGAAGGCTTTGTTGTTTGAATTGGAATGATTCAATGAATGCGCGTTTTAAGCCCACTTTGTTAAGTGGCAAAATCATGTTTTAAGCCCACTTGAGGTGGCAAATCCGCAAATTTTTAAGCCCACTTGAGGGTGGCAAATTCAAACCATTTTCTAAAACAAGCATAAGTTGAGTTGTTCCAATTCTCGCGATTTTAGTCTATACTTGCTTGTGTGCGTCACATTGTAAAGCTAGTCTAATAACCGGAATAAGAACACATAAGATTTATAAAATAACATATCATGGTTAGTATCGGGCGAGCGGGGGTACTCACTTCAGGACCTTCCCCCCTCGTACCCAAGTTCCCAAGCCGAGGCAACTTTGGGGATGACGGACACGTGGCCTTTGGCACGAGTCAGGGTTTTCTAAATTTTTCCAAAACAAAATATTTAGGTAGCAACTCTGTAATCTGGCAAAGCAGTCCAATTTTGGCATTATTTGATTTAAAATCCATTTTCCAAAAAGATGTACCGGATTGGACTCTTTGGTGTTTATCAGTTTCACATTGCACTTGTGAGACTAGATTCAAAATCGTGATAGGAGTCCAAACTGTAAGGCCAATTCGAGCTCTCCGAAAGGGGGCGCAAAAAAGTCGAGCTACAGTGTGTCTTTATATGAAATTTATATTTGTTCAATTCATTTCTTAACGGGTTTTAATTTTTTTTAAAATAAATCATTGAGTTAATTTGATTATTTGATTTAAAAAAAGGTCAATTAATGGTGTTTGATTACAATTATAGATTCTACATTATTTGAAACTCTAAAATACCATCTTAGTGTATTTGCTAATCATTTTGAGCATTGATGCATGTAACTAATGTTAGTAGTTTTTGTGGATGCAATTTGTTAGCAAGTGGAAAGTTCAAGATGGACAAAACATGGGTACATTTTCCAAGGTTTATTTCTAAACACAACCATAAATATGCTTTCAAATGTTAAGTTACTCATTTTTTTAGGATGGAATTAATAATATTTTGAAGTTTTCAGAGTATCGAATGAGTATGTGGATGGAGGAAGAAAATTTGTCAACGTGGCTAAGACAAATTCAGGGAATCCTGATATGATCATATGCCCTAGTGGAAGTTGTCGAAACCTATCACAACAATATTGTGATACTGTTTTCGAGCATTTGGTCATGGTAGGGATGGATCCTAAATATAGGTCATGGGTTCTTCATGGAGAACGACTAAGTGAATCTATAGAAGTTCAAGGCAATGTTGAAATTCCAGAGACATATAGGCTGTTTAGAGATGTTTATGCACAAGATAATTGTTTGCAGCCTACAAATGAAAGTAGAGAGAGGGAGTTCACACGCGCATTAGAAGATGCTGAAACTCCTTTATATCTAGGTTGTACAAAGTACACTAAATTCTCAGCAATTGTTGCTTTATACAAGCATAAAGTTGTGCATGGGGCATCTGATAAGAGTTTTGATGAAAATTTGATATTAGTGTCTGACATGCTACTAGAAGGTAACACACTTGTGCAATCTATATATTCAGCAAAGAAGTTGCTTAAAGCATTTGATCTTGGGTATGACAAAATACATGCTCGTGTGAATGATTGTTATTTATTTAGAAAATATTTACAGCATATGAAGGCATGCCCGAAATGCAACTGTTCATGTTGGAAAGTAGACAAGCGAACTAAGAAGATTAAAAAGGGTGTTCCAGCGAAGATGTTGTGTTATTTTCCCATAATTCCAAGATTTAGAAGAATGTTCAGGTCACAAGAAAAAGCAGAACAATTAGCTTCGCATTCCACTCACAAAAGTCAAGATGGAAAGATGCGACATCCAGTTGATTCATTGGCATGGGATGCAATTGATCACAAGTGGTCTTTTTTTGCATCGGATCCACGAAACCTTCGACTTGGTCTTGCAACAGATGGATTCAATGCCTTTGTAAATCTTAGCTCAACATACAGTTGTTGGCCAGTGATGTTAGTGACTTATAATCTTCCTCCATGGTTATGTATGGCAAAAGAAAATATAATGTTGACATTACTTATACCAAGACCAATGTAACCAAGGAATGACATAGATGTGTATCTGCAGCCACTTATAGAAGACCTACAATAATTATGGATTAATGGTTTGGAGGTCTATGATGGTGCCATCAAGTCTATGTTTAATTTGAAGGCTATGTTGATGTGGACAATAAATGATTTTCCAGCTTATGGGAACTTAGCTGGATATGCCACAAAAGGGAAAGTTGCATGTCCTATATGTAGCATTAACACATGCTCGCAATGGTTGAATCACAGTAAGAATATAGTGTACATGGGCCATAGGCGATTTCTATCTCCGGATCATCCGTTTCGAATGAAAGAAAGTTGGTTTGATGGAAGGCAAGAACTTGGGGGGAAGCCTAAACCATAGAGTGGATTTGATGTGTTGCATGCAGTAAGGGACATTGAAACTAATTGGGGAAAATCTACAAAGGAAATGAAAAGAAAAAGAGCCCAGACCAAAAACAAAAATCACCAAAAAGAATCAGATTGCGTCCAACCATGGAAGAAAAAGTCCATATTTTTCAATCTACCATATTGGGATGTAAGTCCTTGGAAAGTAGGATTTCATATTCTTTTGTCTATTGTTAGTCTTAGTTAAACTTTTCCTTTTAATTTTTTAAATAATAAATCTTTTGTTGATGTTACAGGCATTGCTTTTACATCATAACTTGGATGTGATGCACATCAAGAAAAAATTTTGTGAAAGCATTTTATGCACACTTTTAAATGTTAAGGGGAAATTGAAGGGTGGTCTTAAGGCTTGCAAAGATTTGGTAGAAATGGAAATTAGAAGTGAATTGCATGCAGACGATAAAGGATCCCATTTTTACTTGCCACCAACATCATGTACACTTTCAAAAGATGAGAATAAGATTTTTTGTTCTAGGTTACAAGATTTGAAGCTGCCTGATGGTTATAGCTCAAATATTGCTAATTGCGTTTCATTACAAGAGTGCAAGTTAGTTGGACTTAAGTCACATGATTGTCACGTCCTGTTTCAACAATTGTTGTCAATCGCATTAAGAGGACTTTTGCCAAAAGGACCAGGGAATGCAATATTCTGAATGTGCTATTTTTTCAATCAGTTATGTCAAAGGGTGATTGATAGGAATAAGATAGAACAACTTGAAAATGATGTTGCTGAGACATTGTGTATGTTAGAAAGATTCTTCCCTCCATCATTTTTTGATATTATGGTACACTTAACAATTCATATAGGGCGAGAAGCTTGCATATATGGACCAGTGCAATTTCGTTGGCTATACCCATTTGAAAGGTCCTATATCATACTTTAAATATAAGTATTGTTTTATCTCTACCATAAATAAACTTCTAAAAAATTTGTTAAGCTGAATTTTATTGTTGTTTAGATACACGAAGATACTCAAAGGTTATGTTGAAAATCGTTCAAGACTTGAGGGATGCATAGCAGAATGCTATCTAGTTGAAGAGTGTATGCAATTTTGTAGTGGTTATATGAAGAAAGCAGCTGAAATTGGTGCTCGACATATTTGCAATATAGAGATTGAAAGTGAAACAATACTAGAAGGACGCCCAATTACTTCAAGAAAATTAATCACGATACTAGATGATGTGTTGCAAATTGCTCATCGATGTGTGTTGATAAACAGTGCAGAAGTCCCACCTTATCTAGAGTAAGTATGATGAGTTAAGTATTCCTTTGTAATTGACTATTCAAAGAATGCTGGGTTCTTACCATTTTGCTTTCTTATTAGGATGCATGCGGAGGAGCTTAAGCGTTCGGATAGGGGTTTATTGAGGGATGCTTCACTACTACATTCTAGACAAATGGATACTTTTTGTCAATGGTTGAAAGAGAATATCAATTCTTGTGGTAGTGAGGTGTCAAATACATTGAAATGGCTTGTAGCTGGCCCAAGAAATGATGCAATGTCATACTTGGGCTATGTCATTAATGGCCATCGCTTTCATACAACCAAAACAAGTGTTTTATTTGAGAGACAATGATATATCCAGTTGGGAAGTTGTACTTAAAGCACCCCGAAGAGGTTTTCATGACTTTGAAATGTATGATGATGATGCTTACATTCCGTGTGAACATGTTGATATAGGTAGGCTTAAAATGGCTAATAATGATGAAGATGAGTGCTATGTAAGGACTGATTGTGAGGGTGTGGAAGTGTTGCTTGATTAATAAGTTACTCTTCTTGTTTTGTTGACCTAGTAATGAAGTAAAATAACATTATAAGTACTTGTGTTCTATTGTTATTGATGTTTAAGAATCACTTTTTCACTATGTGATATTTGTGGTATGTATGAAATTAATTAGTAGTTTTTTTTTTCCCTTTTACAAAACACTTTCACATACTTGTATCTCATATAAAAAATATTACTCGATTTAGTTTTGTTCTATCATTTTTGCAGGTGGAATTCTTTTCTAATGATTTAGTAATTGAAGTTGCCAACCAACAATGTGTGCAGAGGTAACTTTCAAACTAGTGTTTTTTTTCTAATTTATTTATTTTGGGTACACATTTTTAACCAATTATTGGTTGCCTTGTCTTTATTTTTTCATGTGTCATAAAGAGTTCTAAAAAGGCAAAAAAAAGACATAAGAAAGAGCAAGAAGCTGTAGCTGCTGCCACAATGGATAATAGAAGTGATGGACCCATTAGAATTTCAGATGTAGGTTCCAATACTCAACAAATTGAATCACCAAATGCAGATGAAGTAGTTGACTCTGGTCAAGAACTAAAGAAGAAAATTAGGGGGCCGTCAAAGTTAAAGATGCATGGCAAAGGCAAACAAAAGTGTGAAGAGATCGACTTCAATGAAAGGAACCAACCAATAGGACAAGAATCAGTGCACTTATCAACCTTAGAAGGGATCTTAGCTCGGGAGATGGTGCCAATTAATATAGATTATTGATCTGAAGTTCCAGATGAGATTAAGGATAAGTTATGGGCTAGTGGGAAGGTAGTATGTTTATCTAGCTAATTTTTATACAACAATTCATTATTTTTCCCCTCTTCTAATAGTAAATGTTTGCTTATACGGAAATGCAACTTAGATATAATATACATGATATCCATAAGATACGTGTAATGCAAAAGTTCGCAAAATTGTGGCGCAATTACAAGTCTGAACTATCAAGAAAAGTAAGAACTCTCGCTACAACAGGTAAAGGTCATTTAGCACGTAATATTGCCCTCACCAAACCTGAGAAGATTGGAATGGCTGAATGGAAGGCATTTGTGAAAAATCGACTTTCAAAAACCTTTATTGTAAGTTTTTCTTCATAACGATTTTATGTAGAAACTCATTTCTTTTCATAACAATTAAGATAAAGATTAGAAATTCTTAAAAAATGTGGACATTTCAAATGTTTACACTCAGGAAAAGAGTGAAAAATTCAAAGAGATGAGAGCAAAGCAGAAAGAGTTACACACGATGAGTAGAAAATGCTATGCACGACTAGAGGAAGACATGGTAAGTTTAGCAATATGAACAACATTTATTTCGAAAGCATTTTGATTTTGTTGCTTCTAATTTTGTACTATGTTTTATTTGTTTTTTTTTATAGAAAAATCAAAGCCAAGAACCATATTCCATATCTAGAGTGGATGTTTGGATCAAAGGACATACAAGACAGAAGGGAAAACCTGTCCATGAAGTGCTTTAGGAAACAGTGGTAGGAATTAGCTTAATATGTTATTAAAGCTTGTGATTTCATTCAATTCAATTGAAAGATTGCTGGTTGTTGCTTTACACTTGCTCCTCATGTTAAAATTAAAGAAAATCAGAAAAGAACTTGAATGTATTTGCAATCTGATGCAATTGCTTTGTTGGACAAAGTTGTGGCTGCAACTGCTGCAGCTGTTCTGTTGTTCTGAGATGTGGCCATGGCTGCAACTCTACCTTGACTTGTGCTGCTTTGGCCAGCTGCCCATGTTGTGGATCTGGCTGCAGCCCTGTAGCCCTTGTGTCCTTCAATTGTCTTGCTGATCTGACCTCCTAGACCTACTGGTAGTTACATAAATATGGTTGACATTCAGATTTGGCATACCTTATCCTACCCTTAGAACCCATTTTTATTTAGCATTTAAGTTTGTATTTTGTTAGAATTCAAGTAATAACAATTTTATCATAATTAGTAAAAATTACCAAGAAAAGGGTTAATCACATCCATTGATTTCTTGATGAATAAAAACTATGGAAAAAACAATAACTTGACAAACAGGGTAAAAAAAAGAAAGATTGAAATAGAAAAAGATAAGTAGATGTTGAGCTTAAAATTCACACACAACACCCTTTTCATTATTAATTATACAGTTCTTTTACATGCACAAAATCGGATCAGAGAAATTAACAAGGAGATTGAGATTTTCTTAATCTCTGTCATAAGCCAAATGAAAAGTGACTTTCATTATTGGTCTTGTGGTGTTGCTCATGTTGTACTAAGGATTGGAAACAACGCTGAAAATCATTTAAAACAAGAAAACCAAGAAAACGAAACAAGAAACTAAGAAAGAATTTAATACAAAGAGAGGGTTGAGTGAAGTGAGTACCCTTATTTATAATCTATGCTGTATAGATTTATAATCTTTATTTGTCATTCAATTCTGAGTTGGGAGTGTCTGAGGGTTGAATTTTGTGAGGCCATACCCTTATTTATAATCTCTGCTTGCTGTTGTGTGCTGTTGTTGTATTGGTTTTGCTACTTGCGCCTATTGTGTGTTGTTGTTCCTTAATGCTTTTGTTATCTGTTTGCTGCATTGTAATACTTTGCTGCTCTACTACTATGCTGTTTGATGCTGTGCTATTTTGTTTAGGCTGCTGATATGCTAATATGTTGTTTTGTTTGGGCTGCTATGCTGTTTTGTTTTGGTATGGATATTGAACAGATGCTTGATGATATGCTGATATGCTGTGTTGATGAACAGATGTTTGGATTAGGTAGTCTTAGGTTGTTTTGTGGCTAGCTGATAATTTATAAAGGCCCATAAAGATATTAATTTATTTTTCATTTATAGTCGTTCTCTCTAATAGTTCGGTCTCTATAATTTCAATTCAATCAGTTTTGACTGCAATTTTTTTTTATTAGATCTATTTAGTTCAATTGATAACAGTGATTAAGAAATTTGGATAGAAATAGAAAGAAAAATAGTTCATTCGAAATGAAATGGAATATTTTAAATTAGATGTCAACTTCTTAATCATTTTGTGAAGAATGAGTTGATTATTCTGTATGAACCAATGTTTGTATTACCTTTGTTGTTACATTGTCTGACTTGGGTTCCTTATCATAAATGTTATATATTACAGAATAAGTTTCAAGAGCTTCACAAGCCTTCTACAGAAGAAGGGTCAACGTCTATCAAAGATGATGCAATTGTTCATGCATTTGGTCCAAAATGGCGTGGTAGGGGTAAGAGGGCTTGGATTTGGAGCATTGCCATCGAAAGTTGATGCACAAGCATACCAAAATCAAAATATGAGAAAACTAAATAAAAAATTGCTGCTCTTAGAACAAGAACTCCGGGAGATGAGAGCTGAAATATTAAAAGAAAAAATGAAAATGAGGTCAAAAAAATAAATAAATGAAGAATGTGACAATATATGTTAAATATATTGATTTTTCATAAAAGTTTAAAAAAAAAATTCAATTAAAACTTGTAGGAACCAAGTGAAGATGCAACGGCCAAAAAAATTCTCATGAAGAAACTCAGGTAGCTTTTTCTAATTCTGTCTTTTTTCTAATTTTATGAAAAGAACTACACAGTCCATAGACTTCTAATTTAAATTTATTATCATAATGGGTCTCGTGTACATTTATTAAAATCAGAATTGCTTGTCACATATGCTTCCCCTCTTAAATATAAGGATATAAATTATAAAGCGGTCTGTTAAATAAGGAACTGCTGCTTGAGCTGTGCAATCATATCATAGTTTGATTTATTTACAAGTCCAGGCAGTGGGGTTTATGTGATTATAATTGAGGATTATGGTGCGGTGGTGGTTGGGAACCGGTTGTGGTGTGGTAGTTTTGAACTTAGGGGTGTGATGAGGTGGCAATGATGGCTGTTGAGATGGTGATGGTATTAGTACTGGGATCTAGGAGTGTATTGATGCATATTTAATTGTTAATTGAATCCAACTGCTTTGAATTTGGTTTCGTGGGATTGAACCCCAAGTCATCCTTGTTCCCAAGTGCAATTGTTCAGTCTATATTCAAAATGTAGTTTCAGTGTACCATATGAGTTATGAACTTATGATATCATTTTGGTTTGATTTAGACCATAATCTAGCAGTTGAATTTGGTTTATAAGGCATACACAACATTATTGTAAATACAGGAGCCATGTCTTTATTGTAAGTATAATTCTTAGTTTAAGTATGGCTTGATGACCAAAGATGAAACAATCATCATCTTGATGTAATCAGAGTTGTATTCCAACATGATATGTTGTTCCAAATGGTGTTTTCATATTAGCTTCTTACTTGTTGGCAAATTTCTTGGAATTGTCTACTCCACCTTTTCAAGTATCACAAAGTTTGTAAAAAAGAAAAAATTGATTAATACTTGTAGGAGCCAAGCAAAGGGGAAAATGGACACTCACATGGAGAAACCAAGGTAAACTTGCACATTTCTCATGATTGTGCTTTTGTTTGTTTGCTTTTCTACTCAAGCCTGTCATTTTGCATATGGATTACATGAAGATTCTAAATTTGAGTAAACAAATGCTTCTTGCCATTGTATTACAAATTATTTAGGGTGAGGAAAATGATAGAGGTGAACATAGGGTGCATGGAGGTGGTGAACGTAGGATGCACTCAAAACAAAATATTTGGGTAAATTTGGTATAACATTATTAATTTGCTCATTTTCATTTTTCTCGTGCTTGTACTTTTGTTTGCTTGCTTGCTTTTCTACTCAAGAGCTTTTGTAAAATTTTCATATACATCGCATGTCATCTACTAAATTTGAGAATACAAATATAACTCGATATTATATTACAATTTTTTTAGGCTGACAAAAACAGTGAAGGCGATGAAGATATTTGGGTAAATTTTATATAGCATTAATAATAACTTTAATTTTGTCTTCAATTCATTAACTTATTTTATGTATTGCTTTCATGATAGTTGCATGATGCAAATGAAACTGGAAATGGTGGATCCTTGCACAGTGCCAAATGTAAATTGTTGAATTGGATGGAACAAAGGTGGTGGTTGCGGAAGGCACAATTGCATTAACAAATTCTAAAGCATTGGTACATCATGTGTCTCTTGGCCTTGGGTGTTGGAAAATATGGATTAACCATGTCATAGTCAATGAGCTATTGTTTCGCCCTAATCGTGAGACGTTTGTGCTTGAGGATGCTATTGGAAGCACTATTGCTTGGCCAATCCATTTCATTAGCATTGACTTTGAGTAAAACTAACATCTATGGATAGTTTTTGAGGACTTTGATGAATAGATTTCTATAACTTTTGAATAGTTTTGGGTAATGTTTACAAACTTATATATGTACAGTTTTGGATGGTTTATAACTTTTTGGATAATTTAGAACTTAAGGATAGTCCTTTTGGATGTTTGAAATGTATCTATTGACAATTTTTGAATGTTTATAATTTATAGATATAGTTTATTTTTTATGATTGAAATAATATTATGGTAGTTGATTGATATTTTATGAAGCTTGTTTGTAATATTAGGTTGTACAAAACAGGTCGAATGGAACTTGCTGAATTAAAAAAAAAAATGCACATTCTACGGCAAGCAAATTAGGTCATTATATGAAATATTCCACAGCATTCCATGTACGCTGTGGTATGTTCTACTTATCTACGGCAGATTGAGCAAGTCATTGTATTATATATTTTACGGCGCATAATTAGCGTTGTTATTTGTCCCACCAAATAATGGCATGTAAAAGTGGTATTAGAAAACGTAACAACGACACACAAAATTGACTGTTAAATAGTTTTTAACGGTGTACTATAGCATGTCGTAGAAAAAGTAACAATGACGCACAAAATCTACTGTTAAATAGTTTTTAACGGTGTACTATAGCATGTCGTTGAAAGTGAATGACTTTCTATGACTAGTCATAATATGACGTGCCGCTGCACGTTGTAGAAGGGTTTTTACGGTGTGCATTGCATGCCGTAAAAACCCTTCTTTTGTTGTAGTGAATAGTTCTTCTTGATTGCCCATCGGTTTGCGAATGCAAAGCGGTACTAAACCTCAATTCCGTTCCCATTGCCCTTTGAAAACTTTTCTAGAATCTAGACATAAATTTTGGATCTTTATTAGAAATAATGGATATTGGTACTCCATGTAAACGAACAATTTCATCAACGTAAATTGTAGCCAATCTATAAGCATCATAACTAGTCCCTACAGATAGAAAATGTGCAAATTTAGTTAACCTATCCACAATAACCCAAATAGAGTTCATACCTCTCGGTGTCCAAGGTAGACTAACAACAAAGTCCATGGTTATGTGCTTCCACTTGCATTCCGGAATAGGGAGAGATTGAAGTAGCCTTGCCGATTTTTGATATTTGGCTTTGACTTGCTGACATTGAAGGCATTTAGATACATACTTAGCAATTTCCTTTTTCATATTAGGCCACCAAAAACTTTGTTTCAAGCCTCGATACATTTTATTGTTACCTGGATGCATTGCAAACTTTGATATGTGAGCCTCTTCTAAGATTCTCCTTTTGAAATAAAAAAATATTCGGAATGCACAATCTCCCTTGAAGCTTCAACACTTCACTCTTAACACTATACCTTGATTTCGAATTCGATTCAAATTCATCAATCACTTTCTTGAGGAACTCTTCCTCTTTTTGCTCGGGCTTAATCTCATCAATGATTGTCAGTTGAGTTGAAATGGCAACTATCATTCCACCTTGTTCGTGAAACACCACTTCAATTTTGGATTTCTCTAAATCTTTCAGTAACTCCCTCTATTCGGTGATCAAACATGCCAAATTCCCCATTGACTTTCTACTCAAAGCATCGGCCATGGTGTTAGGCTTACCCAGATGATATTGAATCTGGAGATCATAGTCTTTAATCAATTCTAAACACCTTCTCTAACGCATATTCAGTTCCTTTTGAGTGAAAAATGTACTTCAGGCTCTAGTGGTCAGTATAGACTTCACACTTTGCTCCATACAAATAGTGCGCCAAATCTTCAAAGCAAACACAATAGCAGTGTGATAACCATGTTTCTTATTATGCTAATTGGTCCTTAATATGAATATGATTATGTGTTTGATATGATTTTGTGTGCCATTATGTGAAAATATGTGGTTTTGAATTTCTATCTGTTCACCGTAGGAATATCTATTTCATTATCTGCTTTGGAAATTAAATTGAAGGCCTTATCGGCCACGAAACCCGAAATCGATTACGCCATTGTGATTAGCGTAATTTTTAGAGCCTACGGTGAAATTTAATTGGAAATTGATTCGGATCAGATTAAATTGATTTAATTAATCAATTAAGTGCTCAAATATCTAATATTAAATTGATGTGATGTAGTGGGGTTATATAAGGGCCGTTACACTCTCAATTCTTCTCTTTTGTGCTCATTTGGCTGATATCAACTCTAAGAGAGAGAGAGAGGGTCAGCTAGAGAGGGAACAAGAGGGAAAATTATGTGTTTGGCTTAAGTTTGAGAAATTGGAAGTTGAAGCTCAAGAACATGTTCTGGATTTTCCAGAAAATTTGATGCCCGCTCGAGCGGGAGAACCTCCGCTCGAGCGTGAAATTCGTGCTCCCAGTATATTTTTGCAGACAAGGTGTCCGCTCGAGCGGGGAAGTTCACGCTCGAGCGGGGAGCTATGTAGACAGACCTTTAGCTAGACCGCCCGACTTCATGCTCGAGCATAAATTTGATGTAACCAGCACTTTTGCAGACCTCATGGGTCCGCTCGAGCGGGGAAGTCCACGCTCGAGCTGGGACCCTGTTTCTGAAAATTTTAAAAAGGCATTCTGTGTTTCGTTTTCTGTTCTCTTTCACTTCTAAGTACTCTTAGGCATACATTGAGCATTGTAATTGAGTAAAAGAGATAAGAATGAAGCCTAAGGAGGAATATGTGAATTAAGGAACGGATTGAACCATTTGTAACCCATATGTGTTATGTGATGTGTAGGGTCAAGCTCCAGGGCAAATCAACCAACCGATCACTATGAGTAATATCTTGACAAAGATATCTGAAATATGTTGTTGTCCAATTGCTTACTTCTATGTAAGTTTATAAGTTTGTTAATTTGGTTGGTGGACAATATTTGCTATGCCAAATGAATGGGCCAAAGGCCAGTTTGACTTGAAAGTATGAATAGGCCAAAGGCCAGTTTGACATGAAAGTATGAATGGGCCAAAGGCCAGTTTGACATGAATGAATGAATGGGCCGAAGGCCAGTTTGACATAAATGAATGAATAGGCCAGAGGCCAGTATGATTTGAACGATAGAATGAATGGGCCAGAGGCCAGTACGATCTGAATGATAGAATGAATGGGCTAGAGGCTAGTATGATCTGAATGAAAGAATAAATGGGCCAGAGGCCAGTTTGACATGAATAAAAGACGATTGGGCCAAAGGCCAGTTTGACATGAATGGATTGGGCCCGAGGCCGTCCGATGTGTTTGGAACCGTAGTCACTTGATCTATATCTATTTATATACCAGATAGAAATAAGAATTGGGCCTAAGGCCGTCCAATGTATATTGTTCCAATGTATCTCCTTTATTTGATATTATTCACTGGGCTTTCGCTCACACTCATTCATGTGTTTGTAGGTGAGCCAAGGGAGGTCCTAACCCAGCCTCAGTGAAGTTTGTGTGGAACAACCAGGGTTTTGAAGAGTCAGCCCTTGTATCTCACGCACGAGACTCGTCCTCGCCCTTTTGTCATGTATTTATATTTTGTCATGTTGGCGAAGACTTTGAATCTGTTGTATATAGTCTTCATGGGTTGACTTAGACTTAAATGATCCTGTCTGTACAGAACCTTATGCTACTATATTTTCTAAAGTGAGTTATTAACATGTATGTATATGGTTTGTTATGACGTGCCACGTAAGCATAGCTCTATGGACAAAGTTTTAAATTTTGCTTCTGTTTGGCCCCTTTACTCTGACGAGTTATGTCCGGTTTGGTTTGAGGCCATAGGTAATCTCATGATTACCGGCCGGTTATGTCCTTAACCCTTGGGGGCGGGTTCGGGTCATGACAGAGTGGTATCAGAGCATGAGTTAATAACTCACACACTTGTCCAAAAGAGCAATAAGCGTCTAGAAAAGATCTAGGATGCATTCATATGATAAGTATGAATTTGATGGCATCGAGAATGCACCTAAATGTTTTAATGTGGACAACTATGTGTTATAAGTTTGTGATTTGCTTCCATTGTAAATTATTTGAATATATATGCTCTTTAATAGATGCATACCTGTGAATCTTTTGTACAAAGAATAATGTAAGTTTAATCAGATGGTGAGAACAAGAGGTGATGAAATAGAAGAGTCCTCTACTGCCAGAATAGATAGAATGGAGAGATTGATTCAGGAAATGGCAGAAACATTGAGGCAACAACAGGAATGGCAACAATAGTGACAGCAACCACATCCTCCACCTCCACCTCCGGCACCTCATGTGCCAGATAATCAGAATGATGATCGGATAATAGCTCTCACCAAAGAGTTCAAGAAAATGAAACCACCATAGTTCCATGGTGGATTAGATCCGTTGAAAGCCGAAGCGTGGGTCCTCGGCATCGAGAAACTATTTGAAGTGTTCCCGTGTTCGGAGACACAGAAAGTACTTCTAGCCACTTTTATGCTAGAAAACGAAGCAAGAAAATGGTGGATGTTGATGCGTGAGAATCACAAGGATGTTGACTGGGTGAAATTTCTGGAAATTTTCTATGACAACTACTTCCCACAGTGTGTTCGGGATAGGAAAGTGTCAGAGTTCATGGAACTTAGGCAAGACAGTATGACTGTAGCCGAGTGCGAGGCCAAATTCACTAAATTGGCCAGGTTTGCACCACACGTGATTGACACTGATTATAAAAAGGCGAGACATTTTGAAGGTGGGCTTCGAAGTGACATTTTAGAAAGGGTGAATGTCTTGAAGCTGGAAACCTACATTGGGATGCTAGATAGGGCCATAATATCAGAAGCTGACATAGCTAGACAGACTAAGTCCACAACTGACTGGAAAGGCAATAGAAGGCAAGGCTTCTTCTCAAAGAAGAAATTTTCGAAAAAGCAAAACACGGGCTCCTCAAATACTTCGAATTCTTCCCGAGACACATCTCCCATGTGCAACATTTGTAGCAAAAGGCACCGTGGGGTTTGTTACCGTGTATCAGGAGCCTGTTTCAAATGTGGTAAACAAGGGCACATGGCCCGAGATTGTAATCAGAACAGTGGGAAGCTAGCAGCTAGCTCAACTGCATCGATCCCGAAGTCGGGAAATACATGAGATCTACTACCGCTGGGGTTACCGTGAGACAATGGAGAGTTTTTGCGCTTGTTCCGGGCGATACGCGGAATGCCAACGCAGTTGTCTCAGGTACTATTTCTATATGTAATCAAGATGCCTTTGTGTTGATTGACTCCGGATCAACACACTTTGTTGTGACATTTGCATTTGCATCTAGACTACGTAGACCTCTAGAATTATTGCCATATCTGCTATGTGTGTCTGCTCCATCCGGGGAATCTGTATTGTGTGAATCTGTATATCGTTTTTGTGACATGCATGTTGGGAATGCTATATTGTATGTGGACTTGTTGCCCTTGAACTTTAGGCACTTTGATATAATTCTGGGCATGGACTGGTTAACTAAATATTACGCCACCATTGACTGTGTGACAAAACGGGTTTTGTTTAGGCCACCAGAACAGGAATAAATTGTGTTTGTGGGTAACGGGGTAGTACCTCCACCTTATTTGATATCTGCAATGAAAGCATGTAAACTGATCAGGAAAGGGTGCCAGGGTTATTTGTGTTATGTGTTGTCTGAACAATCTGTAAATGTTGAATTGAATAATATCCCTATTGTTAGAGAATTTCCAGATGTGTTTCCAAATGAACTACTAGGGGAATTGGTGGACAGGGAAATAGAGTTTACAATTGAGACTGTGCCAGGCACCTAACCTATTTCCAAAACTCCCTACAGAATGGCTGTTACTGAAATGAAAGAATTGAAAGAACAGTTGCAAGACCTGCTTAACAAAAGGTTTATCCGACCTAGCACTTTGCCATGGGGTGCACCTGTATTGTTTGTCAAAAAGAATGATGAAACCCTACGTTTGTGTATCGATTATCGGGAATTGAACAAGGTAACAATAAAGAATAAATATCCCTTACCCTGTATTGATGACCTATTTGATCAGTTGCAGGGATCACAAGTGTTTTCCAAAATCGATTTGAGATCTAGGTATCATCAGCTGAAAGTAAAGGCAGAAGATGTTGAGAAAACCGCATTCAGAACAAGGTATGGCCATTTTGAATTTCTTGTCATGCCATTTGGAGTGACTAATGCTCCAGCAGCATTTATGGACTTAATAAACCGAATTTTTAAAACCTACCTGGACGAATTTGTTGTGGTTTTTATTGATGACATTTTGATATATTCTAAAGATAGATTTGAACATGAACATCATTTGAGAACTGTCCTACAAATACTTCGGGAAGGGAAATTATTTGCTAAACTAAAGAAATGTGAGTTTTGGTTAGATGAAGTTGTTTTCTTAGGGCATGTGATCAACAAGGAAGGAATTTCAATGGACCCACAGAAAATAGAGGCAATTGTGAATTGGCCTACACCGACAAATGTGACAGAAGTCCGTAGTTTCATGGGCTTAGCTGGTTATTACAGAAGATTTGTGAAAGACTTTTCAAAGATAACTGTACCTCTTACCCAACTAACACGCAAGGGGCAATCATTTGAATGGAATGACGAAAGAGAATCTGCCTTTCATGAACTGAAAACGAGACTGACCACTGCACCGGTACTGACATTGCCCACAGGTACGGAAAATTTTGTAATTTTTAGTGATGCGTCTTATAAAGGTTTGGGTTGTGTATTGATGCAGAACGGAAAGGTTATTGCTTATGCCTCCCAACAGTTGAGACCACATGAGAAGAACTACCCAACACACGATTTAGAATTGGCCACAGTTGTTTTTGCTTTGAAAATCCGGCGGCACTATCTGTATGGGGCAAAGTGTGAAGTCTACACAGATCACAAAAATCTAAAATACTTCTTTACACAAAAGGAGTTGAATATGCGACAGAGGAGATGGCTGGAACTGATAAAAGACTATGATCTTGAGATTTAGTATCACCCCGGGAAAGCTAATACAGTTGCTGATGCCTTGAGCAGAAAATCAACGGGGAGTATGGCTTGTCTGCTTACTGAACAGAAGGAAATCTTGCAAGATTTTGAGAAGTCTGAAATTGAAATGGTGTTGTGTGAACAGGGCGGATTGATAGTTGCTATTTCAGCTAAACCAGCAATTATTGATGAGATTAAACAGAAACAGAAAGAGGATGAATTCCTCAAGAAAGTGATTGATGAATTTGAGACAAGTCCGAAAGCAGAGTTCAGCATCGAAGGCAAAATATTGAGATTCCGAAACCGAATGTGTATCCCAGATATTCCGGAACTAAAAACAGGGTTTTAGATGAAGCCCATAAATCAGTGTTTGCTATGCATCCGAGTAACAATAAAATGTATCGGGATTTGAAACAAAGCTATTGGTGGCCTAAAATGAAGAAAGAAATTGCAGAATATGTGTCCAAGTGTCTTCAATGTCAGCAAGTTAAAGCTGAACATCAGAAACCAGGCGGTCTACTTCAACCTCTCCCTATTCCTGAATGGAAGTGGGAGCATGTGACTGTGGATTTCGTTGTTGGCCTACCTCGGACTTCTTGAGGTATGGATTCTATTTGGGTTGTAGTTGATAAACTGACTAAGTCTACACATTTTCTACCAGTTAAAACTACATTTAATGCTTATAGACTGGCTACCATATATGTTGATGAGATTGTCCGTTTACACGGAGTTCTAGTATCTATTATGTCGGATAGAGATCAGAAATTTGTATCTAGATTGTGGAAGAGTTTGCAGGAAGCTATGGGAACAGAACTAAGGTTCAGTACTGCATTCCACCCATAGACAGATGGGCAATAAGAGCGAACAATACAGACTTTGGAAGATATGCTTCGGATGTGTACTTTGGATTTTCAGGGGAGTTGGTGTGACGATCTAGAATTTTTCCTGCCGCTCGAGCGGAGGAGTTGACGCTCGAGCGAACTTGTGAGGCTCCCAGTATTTTTGCAGACTGCCCGAGATTCTGAGAGTTGTAAATTCCCGCTCGAGCGTAGAAGTGGTCGCTCGAGCGAACGGCTTTGTTGGTCTGAGCGCTCGAGCGCAAGGTGGGGCGCTCAAGCGGGTCGCTTGGTTGAGTTTGAATTTTTGAGGCACGTGGGTTCGTCTATGGCATTTTTATTAGTGTATTTGGAACCTCCTTATTTTATTTTGGGGTATTGATTGTGGTGGTGATATGATGGTAAAATAAGATTGGACCAAAAACTTTAATTCGATTAATTCGCCTACGATCAGCCGTCACTATTTTTCCATTTTCTTCTTCCATACTTAGAATTTGAATGTGAGGTTGGAACCATTGGAAAGCTTGTTTCCGGGGCTTTAATTTGGACACAAGAACGACCTAGAACGGAGTCCCGATGAGAGAGTTATACCCGTTTGAAGTTTTCATATCTGTGCTGGAAGCAGGTCCGCACGTGCGGGGATAGCAGCGCACGTGCGGCATTGTGCGGGACAGCAGCTCCAAAAACGTGATTTTTGTATCATTTCTTACATTTTCTTTTCCTCTGTTCTTCTCCCCTCCTCCATGTCCGAAAACCTAGCCCTAAAAACCTTGATTTCCTCCACTTTTATCAACAAATCCACCATGGATCTTGCATCAAGGATGGAGAACAAGAGAGGATCAACCTTTTCAACCGATTGAAATTCGAATTGGTGGAGGATTCTTCTCAAAGATTGCTTTTCTTGCTTGAATCTTGAGGTAGGGGTCCTAGTTCTCATTCAATGTTTACATTGATAGATAGATTTGTGATATTTTGGAATATATAAATGCAAAATCTACATTTGAGCATATAGTGTAAATCATGAAATTTTGAGGTTAGGGTTTGAAATGTTGGGATTCTATTATGGGGTTTGGATTATAGTTTATGGATTATGGATCTAGGGTGTATTATAAATGGGAAGATTGGAACAAAAAGTAATGGGTTAAGAAATTTGGATTTTTCTTGAAATTTCTAGATTTTTTCTTGAAACCCTAGGTTGATTTTTGATGATAATCAATGATTTGGCCCAAATTGAAAGTTGAATCATGAAATTGGTAGGTTGAATTATATGTGTACAAGTTTAATTGGAATTTGGTTGTATTTGAAAATCATGTTTAAAATTTGCGAATGAACTTTGTTATGAGCAATGTAAATCATGTTATAATGAGAAGGAAATTGGGGGAAATGGTTTATTAATGATATAGATGACATAAACTCGGTTATGGAATGTTGAAATGGGATTTAAGAATTCCTCTTGAATTATGTTGAATTATATTTAATGATGTTGAGTTGAATCATGTTGAATCATGTTGAATTGTGGTGATTATGTGGAATGGTATTGACTATGTTGATTTTGCTTTTTGTGACCGAAAATGTGGAGTTTTCAAAAATGGGTTTAATCTCAAATCATTTTATTAAATTCCTAGTGGGTTTGTTTAGTCATTCAACTCTAGAGGATGATTTAATGGGGTTTCTTTATGGGGATGGGAAATGTTTGGTTTTTGGTGAAAACACTAGAAATTTAGAGATTTTTGGGGAACATGGAGATGTTCATAAAAATCCTTTCTTTCTTTGAATAGAAGATGAATGGGTGTAAATTCCATAATATGTTTTGCAAGATTGGTAATCTTTTATCTATATTGAGTTGGAGAAATAGGTTTGAAAACTTCATGTGTAGTCCTTGGTGCGGTCCATGTTGCAAAAATTCGTTCGCTCCGTTTTGCGTGCTTAACCCTTTAGTATTTTTGAAATCTGTGTCTGGTGCCCTTAAGATGCCTGTAAATTCATTCGAAGTAAAATAAAGCAGGAAATGAATGAAGAAAGAAAAAGAACTCATGTATAAGTTGTGCATGTGTGTAGGTCACAACTCGGGAGGGGCGGGCACGCCGTTGCAGCACTGTGAGTAATAGTACAGAAATGTACATTTTATTTATTGTTGATGATTAATGCCACTAACGCTCTGTTCCTTATAAGTATTTACACGAACATTTATGATGATTGGGAATCAATGTGAACGTTGAAAGATTTGCGTACACCGGTATGACTTTAGAATCATTATGTTCTGTCTATAACGAATATTAACCCTCTGTTATTTATCGACATACTACGTCGCTTCTTAACGAATAAATGGAACTTATGTTCATCCTTGAACAATGGTATCTGTATGAACCTAAGATTATTCAGTTAATAAGTCATTGAGTGTGAACACTCTCGAAGAACAAGACAATTGGAAGCTATGTACATCCATATGAGTTTGAGATTATTCTGTTGTGATATGATATATGGACCCGAAGTCGTCCAAAACCTATAGTATGAATACAATGGTCTAACAGCATTATGTGACTCACGTTATGATGTGAATCGTTCTGTCACCATGAATAGTACTATAATGACACATGTGCTTTCTGTAAATAATTATTGTTATTACCCTGTTATACACAAGACAACCGTATCAATCTAGAAATACGCTTTACTTATGTCAAAGTTATCATTAGCACTCTGTTATATGCAAATTAAGTATGTTAATATATGAGAATGATGAAGGAATCTATGTGTTTCTGTATAATCTGTAAGATTGATTTCTGGTATGAAACAAAGTGATGTACGAAACTAAGTGCTGCAGTGCGAGTCACCTCTAGAATCCGTACGAGCCACCTCTTGAGTCCATACATATGTGAACTTATGAGGCCAAGGGCCAACTTGTGAATCTATGAACTTATGAGGCCGAGGGCCAACTTGTGAATCTTTGAACCTATGAGGCCGAAGGCCACTTTGTGGATTTGTGAACCTATGAGGCCAAGGGCCACTTTGTGAATTTGTGCACCTATTAGGCCGAGGGCCAATCTATGAAATCTTTGGAAATAAAGCCACTTTGTTTTAAAGGCTGGATCCAAGGCTGTTCTGAAATTAGTACAGAATCAGATTAACTATATGATCTCTGCATGTACATACGCATTGATATGTATTATGATTTAAGTTGATTATCGAATTATTTAAGCACTATTATTCATTGAGCCCGGCTCACTTTATGTTATGTCTGTTTCTGTAGGCACTCAACCTGGAAGTCAGTCTTAACCCGTGGCATCCGTTTCCCTGTTGTCAACCTCAGGGTGTCCAAGTACTTAGATGAAGGCCGCTTATTTTGTGGAATTTTGCTAAGTTTTTGGTTTGTACCCTAAATGTCTGTTTAAGGTTGAAGTGTATGTAATCCGTTTACCTTCCCATGTTTTTGTTATATGCCCAATCTTGGGGTCGGGTCTGTATTTGTGTATGTCTATTATTGATGTTCAGGTGTATATTTACTGGCTGTCCATCTACTTTATGCAATGCGTGTGATCCTGGCATAGTAGTGGTAGCTCAATGGATATTGTTTACGTTATTTTATGGTATTAAATGCTTCCGTTCAGGCCCCATATGATACGTATGTCAGATTAAGTGTCTATTTCTGAATAGGTCATGCCCGAACTTTTAGGGGCGAGTTCGGGGTGTGACAGTTGGGAAGACTATCTGTCACTTGTAGAATTTGCATACAATAACAGCTTCCACTCCAGCATCGGTATGGCACCATACGAGGCTTTGTATGGCAGAAGGTGTAGATCACCGATTTGTTGGACAGAAGTCAGGGATAGAGCTTTACTTGGGCCCGAAATTGTATAAGACACTTCTGAGAAGATCAAAACTATTCGGCAAAGGCTCAAAATAGCTCAGGACCGACAAAAGAATTATGCAGATGTTCGAAGAAGACCTCTTGAGTATGACGTCGGTGACCATGTGTTTAATCGTGTGTCCCAATGAAAGGCCAAGTCAGGTTTGGAAAGAAGGGCAAGCTGTCGCCCCGTTACATTGGGCCATTTCAGATTCTGGAAAGGCTTGGCCCAGTTGCTTATAGAGTTGCTTTGCCACCGGGATTTGAACAAATCCATAATGTGTTTCATGTGTCAATGTTGAGGGGTTACCTCCGAGACCCGTTTCATGTGATTGATTATCACCGGGTAGCTATTGATGAAAATATGGAATACGCCGAATGGCCGGAACGAATCGTTGACTGGCAAGTGAAACAATTGAGAAGCAAGTCCATCCCAATGGTGAAAGTGGAATAGAAAGAACACTATGAGATGGATGCCACGTGGGAAAAAGAGGATGAAATGCGACTACGCTACCCACATTTGTTTCCCGACGAAGGTAAATTAAGTTTGGAGGACCAAACTTCCTAAAGGGGGGGGGGGGAGACTGTGATAACCCTGTTTCTTATTATGCTAATTGGTCCTTAATATGAATATGATTATGTGTTTGATATGATTTTGTGTGCCATTATGTGAAAGTATGTGGTTTTGAATTTTTATCTGTTCACCGTAGGAATATCTGTTTCATTATCTGCTTTGGAAATTAAATTGAAGGCTTTATCGGCCACGAAACCCGAAATCGATTACGCCATTGTGATTAGCGTAATTTTTAGAGCCTACGGTGAAATTTAATTGGAAATTGATTCGGATCAGATTAAATTGATTTAATTAATCAATTAAGTGCTCAAATATCTAATATTAAATTAATGTGACTTAGTGGGGTTATATAAGGGCCGTTACACTCTCAATTCTTCTCTTTTGTGCTCATTTGGCTGATATCAACTCTAAGAAAGAGAGAGAGGGTCGGCTAGAGAGGGAACAAGAGGGAAAATTATGTGTTTGGCTCAAGTTTGAGAAATTGGAAGTTGAAGCTCAAGAACATGCTCTGGATTTTCCAGAAAATTTAATGTCTGCTCGAGCGGAAGAACCTCCGCTCGAGCATGAAATTCGTGCTCCCAGTATATTTTTGCAAACAAGGTGTCCGCTCGAGCGGGGAAGTTCACGCTCGAGCGGGGAGCTATGTAGACAGACCTTCAGCTAGAGTGCCCGACTTCATGCTCGAGCGTAAATTTGATGTAACCAGCACTTTTGCAGACCTCATGGGTCCGCTCGAGCGGGGAAGTCCACGCTCGAGTGGGACCCTGTTTCTAAAAATTTTAAAAAGGCATTCTGTGTTTCGTTTTCTGTTCTCTTTCACTTCTAAGTACTCTTAGGCATACATTGAGCATTGTAATTGAGTTAAAGAGATAAGAATGAAGCCTAAAGAGGAATATGTGAATTAAGGAACGGATTGAACCATTTGTGACCCATATGTGTTATGTGATGTGTAGGGTCAAGCTCCAAGGCAAATCAACCAACCGATCACTGTGAGTAATATCTTGACAAAGATATATGAAATATGTTGTTGTCCAATTGCTTACTTCTATGTAAGTTTATAAGTTTGTTAATTTGGTTGGTGGACAATGTTTGCTATGTCAAATGAATGGGCCAAAGGCCAGTTTGACATGAAAGTATGAATGGGCCAAAGGCCAGTTTGACATGAATGAATGAATGAATGGGCCGAATGCCAGTCTGACATAAATGAATGAATGGGCCAGAGGCCAGTATGATTTGAACGATAGAATGAATGGGCCAGAGGCCAGTACGATCTGAACAATAGAATGAATAGGCCAGAGGCCAGTACGATCTGAATGATAGAATGAATGGGCCAGAGGCCAGTATGATCTGAATGAAAGAATGAATGGGCCAGAGGCCAGTTTGACATGAATAAAAGACGATTGGGCCAAAGGCCAGTTTGACATGAATGGATTGGGCCTGAGGTCGTCCGATGTGTTTGGAACCGTGGTCACTTGATCTATATCTATTTATATACCAGATAGAAATATGAATTGGGCCTAAGGACGTCCGATGTATATTGTTCCAATGTATCTCTTTTATTTGATATCATTCACTGGGCTTTCGCTCACACTCATTCATGTGTTTGCAGGTGAGCCAAGGGAGGTCCTAACCCTGCCTCAGTGAAGTTTGTATGGAACAACCAGGGTTTTGAAGAGTCAGCCCTTGCGTCTCACGCACGAGACTCGTCTTCGCCCTTTTGTCATATATTTATATTTTGTCATGTTGGCGAAGACTTTGAATCTATTGTATATAGTCTTCATGGGTTGACTTAGACTTAAATGATCTTGTTTGTACAGAACCTTATGCTACTATATTTTCTGAAGTGAGTTATTAACATGTATGTGTATGGTTTGTTATGACGTGCTACGTAAGCACAGCTCTATGGACAAAGTTTTAAATTTTGCTTCCGTTTGGCCCCTTTACTCTGACGAGTTATGTCCGGTTTGGTTTGAGACCATAGGTAATCTCATGATTACTGGCCGGTTATGTCCTTAACCCTTAGGGGTGGGTTCAGGTCGTGACAAGCAGCCAACTCCAAGTTATGAGTCGAGTAATTCTTCTCATGAGGCTTCAATTGTCGAGAAGCATAGGCTATTACTCTTCTATTTCACATCAATACACAACCCAAACCTTTGTACGAAGCATCACTTTAAATCAAAAAAATCTTCATACCCGACGGTAGGGTTAAGACTGGTGTCGTAGTCAGCCTTGTTTTTAGTTCATGAAATGCAGACTCTCTTTCGTCTGTCCATTCAAACGGTTATCCCTTTCGAGTAAATTTGGTAAGTGGTACAACTATCTTTGAACAATCTTTTTCAAACCTCTTGTAATACCCAACCAGTCCCATGAAGCTTCAAACTTCCGTCACATTTGCAGGTGTAGGCCAATTCATAATTACCTCAATCTTTTGCGGGTTTATTGAAATTCTGTCCCTGTTGATCACATGCCCTAAAAACACAACTTTATCTAACCAAAATTCACATTTCATCAGTTTTGCATATAATTTCTTCTCCCTAAGTGTTTGCAAAACGGTTCTCAAATGTTGTTCGTGTTCTTCTCTACTTCTCGAATAAATTAAGATGTCATCAATAAAAACAACTATAAATTCGTTAAGATAGGATTTAAAAATTCAGTTCGTAAGGTTCATAAATGTTGCAGGTGCATTTGTAACCCCAAATGGCATAACTAGAAAATTTTAGCGACCATACCTTGTCTGGAACGCAGTTTTCTCAACATCTTCAGCTTTCACTTTCAGTTGATGGTACCCGGATCTCAAATCAATCTCTGAAAACACTTGTGAACCCTGCAACTGATCAAACAACTCATCAATGCGAGACAAAGGGTATTTATTCTTGATCATTACCTTATTTAACTCTCGGTAATCGATACACAAACGTAAAATTCCATCTTTCTTCTTCACAAATAAAACTGGCACACCCCAAGGTGCAGTACTTGGTCGGATAAAACACTTGTCAAGCAAATCTTGTAACTGTTCTTTTAGTTCTTTCATCTCAACAATTGACATTCTCTATGGACTCTTCGAAATGGGTTGTGTACCCAAAATGATTTCAATAGTAAACTCAATTTTCCTATCAACTAATTCCCCTGGCAATTCCTCTGGAAACACATCTGGAGATTCTCTAACAATAGGAATATCATCTAACACAGTATTCATGGATTGATCAGTCAAAATACTACATAGATAACCTTAACATCCCTTTTAAGTAACTTGCATGCTTTCATTGCCGAAATTAAGTAAGGCGGAGGTACTACACCATTACCCACAAATACAAACTCGTCATGTCTCATAGGTTTAAACAAAACCCGTTTCATTACACAGTCAATGGCAGCACAATATTTAGACAACTAGTTTGTCCCCAAAATCACATCAAAATGTCCAATGTCAAGAGGTAGCAAATCTACAAATAGTGTAGCATTTCCAACACGTATTTTACAAGCACGATATACAGATGAACACAAAATAGATTCCCCGGATGGAATAGATACACATAATAGATAAGACAATGATTCCAGGGGTTTATTCAGTCTAGATACAAATATAGTAGATACCAAAGAATGTGTCGAACCCGAATCAATTAGCACATAAGTATCTTGGTTGCAAATCAAAGGAGTACTTGAGACAACAACCTCAGTATTTCTTGTATCACTTAGGACAAGTGCAAAAATCCTCCCTTCTTTGAGTGTATTTCCTGTAGTAGTAAGTCTAGCATTATTTCTTAACATTGGAACAGACCCAGTCGAACTAGCAGTTGTCCTTCTATTTCTTTTCTCATTTTGGGGACAATCTCTGATCATGTGCCCTATCTTGCCACATCGGAAACAAGTCCCAGAAGCATGGTGGCAAACTCCTTGGTGTTTCTTGCCATACTCATTACAGTTTGGTGCAAAATCTCTTGTTGAATTAAAGGCACTAGATGTTCCCAAGTCTTGCTTCTTCGAAGATGATGATCCTTTATTCGAATAAGAACCATGCCTCTTTCCTTTTCATTTAAACAGCCAATTATGGGATGTGAAATTTGCCTCAAACATTAAAGCCCTATCTAGAACATCCACTTACTTTGGTAATTTCAGTACATTTACTTTCTCTAAAATCATATTCTCGTCCTCAAACTTCCTCGCCTATTTATAATCAGTATCAACCATGTGTAGTGTAAATCTGGCCAACTCTGTGAACTTTGCTTCATACTCGGCTACTGTAATGTTATCTTGCATAAGTCCCTCAAACTTAGACACTTCTTGATCACGGACGCACTACGAAAAATATTTTTCATAGAAAATTTCAAGAAATCATGCCCGATCAATCCCCTTATTGTCTTTTCGGATTAGCATCAACCATCTTCTTGCCTCAGCCTCTAGAGTGAATGTAACCAACTAAACATTTTGTGCCTCGGCACATAGAATACCTCAAATAATCTCTCTATTCCAAGAACCCAAGCTTCAGCTTTTAATGGGTCTACTCCCTATGGAACAATGGTGGTTCCATCTGCTTAAATTCTTTAGTGAGGGCGATTGTACAATCATCAGCCTGATGATCTTGCACCGGCGATGCTGGCATTGGCGGAGGTAGGGGTGGTTGTTACTGTTGTTGCCTTAAGGCTTCAAATATATTGTGGAACATTCTTTCTATTCTGTCTAGTCGGGTGGTAGTTACACTACAAGAAATTGCATTTTTCGCAACGCAACAAAATATGTTGCTAAAAGGGAAAATTCGTTGGCAAAAAGTTTTGCCAACACACAAAGCTACGTTGGCAACCCGTAGGTAAAAGTGAGTCGGCAAAAGTTTTTGCCAACGAACTTATCATTGCGTTGGTAAAAGTAATGCCTTTAGCGACGAACATAGTCGTCGTCAAAAGCCTTCATCCATCGTCGGCAATTTACCTTGCGTCGGTAAAAGTTATTCAAATATGATGATTGTGTGACACTTTTCGCGACACAAATTTGCATGGGCAAAAAATATACTTTTAGCAACAAAATATGCGTCGGCAAAAGTAAACTTTTGGCGACACATTTACGTCGGTAAATGTTGCCATTTGCCTACGATTTGTTTGTCGATAAAGCTTCACTTTGGGCAACGACAAATTAACATTGGCAAAAAATACACTTTTAGTAACACAATATGAGTGGGCAAAAGTAAACTTTTGACAACACATTTACGTCGGTGAATATTGCCATTTGCCGACGATTTGTTGTCGATAAAGGTTTACTTTTGGCAACGACAAATTGGCATTGGCTAAAAATACACTTCTATCAACACAATATGAGTGGGCAAAAATAAACTTTTGACGACACATTTACCAACAAAAACAATTGAAAATAATTTATATATTTTTATAAGATTTACAGATTTACAAGAGGCATCCCTCAGGCACCACCATTACAAACTAACAACATTGATATGAAATCACCTAAACTTGACGTGCAAGCAAAAAAAACACTGCTGATACTGCTTTTAGTAGTGTATAAAACCTAAAAGGGTAAACTCACTAAAATACCCAAATATATCTAAATTGTGAACCCACATTACAAACAACAGATAACAAAATGAAACCATAAAACTAACAAAGACAGGCAAAACGACACAAAAAGTATCCACAAACTTATCCAGCAGACCAACATCTAGTAGCAGCCGCCTCACAGCAACATTGCAGCAGCAGCCCAGCAAGCATCAACCACGAGGGCGGCAGCAACAACAAACCAGCAGAAGCAACTGCAACTGCAGCAGACGAATCTGATTCATGCATCTCAAATGAGCTTGGTGCATCTGCAACCTCCAAGCCAGCTGCATTATTTGACATTCCTGGGGGCATTTCAGAAGAGATGACCAACATGTAAAGGCATTTTAATAGGAGCTACTCAAGCCAAGTTCTTTGCTAATCCTTGCATGATAATTAGAAGAAAAAAAAAGAATGGACATCAAGAAATGGCAAGTTAATGCTGAATTTTAAGCATGGAGAAGTTATTCTAGATGTTTCATCTGATTAGGAAGTGAAAACAAAATTCTTATGGCTGAAAGAGCTTTAATTTATTCACAGGATTAATGACTTTAGACAGAGTGTAGTTTGGAGGTCCTATAACCAAAAGATTTGTTCAGCATCCCACCTCAATTAAACTTGAAGGCAACATTCCTGGGCCCTTCACAAACTGCTCCTAGTTCCAATTATAGAGCAGGGTAATAAATAAACTTTCAGCAACTTGTTGACTCTCTCTCTCTCTCTAACCATTTCCAACTACAATTTCCCATCTCAAAGTTACTTCTCTTTATCAACTACCGATATATTTTCTATGGATTGACTACAAGATGCAGACAAGACAGGAAGTGTTTCCAGGTAGAGAAACACTGAAAGGAGTGGGAGGGAATTATATTGATTAGAGCTCAAACTTCCAAACAAATCACAAGAGACACTAGAAACAAACACAAAGGAAATAAATTGTTTCTTTTACACTGAAAACAAGTAACAATAAATTAGACAATTCTAAAAATTAGATAATTCTAAGAAATAGACATGTCATCTTAAAAACTGACTAACCTGCATCCAACCTTTCCACTCTTCAGTTTGATGCCTGTTCAGATACAATATGGATTTTCCTGAGATTGGTGACTTATCATGATGAATCTTGAAAGAAGTAATTGTTGAAACTATGATGAGAAGGAAGTAGAGAAATAAGAAAAGATCCCGATTGTAACTCTACAAAAACAAATGATGGTTAAAAGACAAGCTCATTGGACACAACTTTGATGCAGATGGACCAAATTATAACAGAAAACAATAACTGTATATCCTGGCCATTGTAAATTTTATGTGGAGAGGTGAAGTCCTCCCTAATTGTTTGGTTACACATCCAAGGAAGCAAAAGAGAGACTGAAGCATCTGATTTTATGTGGAGAGATGAAATCTACTATATATAGCAGCACAAGCACTTGCACTTCTAGTTCAGTGAAGGAACTAATAGCAAATATAGCAGATTTCTACTTCTTATGGTTTTAGAAACATTAAGTAAACATAATCGCCAAGGCTAAAATGGAAGAAGGATACCACAGTTGATCCTAAATCATAGGTACAATAGAACAGAAATATTGTTGACTAATTATTCACAATGAATACTATGACATTAAATAATTAAATAGTAACTTCAGATCATAAATTTTCCTATACACTTCAATCCAACAATTAAAAATTCATTATCACTGTACGATATTCATTTTTTATAACTTATGTCGAATGTCTAAAAAAGTTGGCACCAGGATAGAAGTATGAAAGATTTTGAACAATGAGATAGATACAAGTACCTCCCCAACGTCATTTTGAAAACGCCTAATAAGCTCACTAGCATTATTTCTGAACTCATTTTCACGGCCCTTCAAGTTCACTATAATCTTAACCTGCAGGAATTGACTAGATATCAATATAGTAAAAGGAATGCAAAATCATTCATAAATTAGTGTGTCAGTATGAATATGCTGGCACCACAAAAAAAATTCAAAACCACCTTGTCTCCATCATTCAGAAACTTCCGTGCAGCTTTCAAACGCACATCGATGTTGTAACTGTCAACATAATCAATAGAAACAAGTAAAATAAACAGAAATGCATTTAGTAACAAAAAGTTCTATACTTGTTTATCAAAACAAGATTTTCAGTTGTATAAAGACCCCCAAAAATGTGCATTAAAATGGAGAGAAGCTTAAAAAATAGAAGAAAAGTTAAATTTACAAATATAAAGCCATATACAAATAAATAAATAAACATTTACCTCATTTAGTGTTCAACATTGCAGAAAGGGGTTTTAAGCATGCAAGATTTTTACCAAACCATGATATACAGATTCTAATAAAAACATTGGTTACATAACCTCAAAAGAACTGGAACCCAAATCACTACAAGCTAATCAAGTCATTGCTGGGACTTTATTCATTAAATGCATTTATGTTGAATCCAAAACAGTTGATGAAAATTCAACTAATCTATGATAGATAATAAATATTATGTGAAATTTCAAATCCTACGATTAGAAGTGTAGTATTCAATGTAGTACATTTGAAAAAACAAATAAAAGGGTGGGTTGCTGAAACATAAAAATTATAAATAAGTAAGCCCAATAGTAGAAGTGAGGTGTACAGTTCTCTTCTTTGTTTTCTTTTTCTTTTTTGAGATCTGATAGAAGTACTCAAATCTCACACACACAACCACATCATCTGCCAAAAAGAGGTGTATAGTACCCTCCTATCCTTGACATGACTTTGTACATTGAATTGAATGTATGTGTAAATCCAAAATATTTTATATAAAATTCAACTGGTCAACAATACACTTGAACATTACCCCATGAGTTCAGAAGTCAAGCGATTCAACACAGTAGATATGAAACATCCCAATAAAAGGGTAGATTACCAACACAAATAAATTATAAATAAAAACAAGTGCACAAAAGACACAAGGTTGAGTTGTATATTTCCCCTCCAACTGGGTATTTCATGGTTGGTCCTAACTGTGATCAATCTTATGATGTGTCAGTACAATGGATGATCAGGTATAACAGCTACGTATCGACAATTCAACATCCACACTGACCACATCATAAAGTTGGCCTACATTTTCCCTATGTACACCTTTAATTGGTAAAACAGAATGATGTCATTCATTAAAATCCAATTTCCACCATTTATTTCAGTCAAAAATAAGAAAGAACAGTAAGAACAATTGCTCATTCCCAAATATAGCAAGATGTTAATATCCCAAGTTTCAGATTGGGCAAGTTCGAATACCAATCAGTAGTATATTAGATTGTTTTGGTAAATTTGACACTTTTTTAATTGAAACTACACTTCCCATGTTCTATGTGCATTTCAACATTCAAAGGCACATCCACAAATTACAAAGAAGATGAAGTCATTGGGAAATTAGAAGACAAGAAGGCAATGGAAAACAATATGCAAATTTTAATAGGAAGATTATAAGTGAAAGCGAGATTCGAAGGCCAAGTTAATTACCCCATCTTGAGCTCCTTCAAATCCACCCTGTTGGCTATCATTCAGGTGCATAATTTTATTAGTATCTTTCCTCATAACTGATCATTAATGCATAAATAAGAGAAAAACAGCAAACTACAAACAGAGGAGACATTCACCAATACTTTTCTTCTGTTGTTCCCTTTTCTTCTTTTGCAGTTCATATCTATATTTACTGCAAGGGAAGTAAAATTAGATATCAATATGCATCAAGTCTAACCATTCACAAGACAGATAAGCAACATACAAAATATAGGTAAGGGATAGAACATCAACTTCGACATCTATATTTTCAACCATTGTCTCACCCCCAAGCCTTAAATTTAATGTTTGTTTTTCAATGCCCTTAACTATAAGCAATTGTCCAAAATAGTAGCCTAAAGTAAATTAGTCAATTGCAATAATAATGTGAAGATCACATAAATCTTCATAAAATATGCACCATGAAATTTCCTAAAGATTAGCCCCATATTAGTAGAATGTAATATGTATCCATTAAGAAATTAATATCAGCGTGATCTCAGAGCAGGATTTTATCGAAGCATCAAAGTGCATCCACCATTAAAAAAAGAAAGCAGAAGAATGTTTGTGAGTGCATGTCGTACTTGTAATCCATTATTCTGACAACTGGTGGATCTGCATCTGGCGATAATATTACCTGCATTAGTAACAATAGAAATATAATCAAATAAACTCAAGCACAATGCCACATGAGAAGCTCAAAAGGCAAACACTTTCCACAACTGCACAAAATAAATATAAAAAAAATACATAATAGTTAAATCAAAAAACGGTGAAGGAGATCCTCAGCCTGACCGGATGGAAGTAAAAAATGCTCAGCATCTTAACAGAGATGAAGTTAAGGAAGAACTAACGACCACAGATGTCAGAAAAGGGGAAAACCTAACAAAAGAGGAAAACCTAAAATTGAGAGGTAAGATAATGATTAAAAATAAGGTAAAGACCAAAAACCAACCTTCCAAAGCAATACCTGTACAAGACCATGAAGGGTCAATTTCGCCTCGTCATCAACATAAATTTCCATTGGCTGAAAGGAAGAAATGTCACAGTAAAGCATATTAGGAGTCTTCCTGAAGGTAATGGAATCCAGCACGAAATGAATGATGGATGAACATCCTTTCAATTGAGATTCCGGTCCATTTGATGTCTCCTTGCAGATATTCTAACTCACAAGAAGCAAGTCCACTATTGCTCAACATATATACTATTATGTAACCAAAAGGAGCCACAGGTAAGACATCCAGCATCAACCCCATTAAAAACCCACACTCAAGGCCTAAAGTAAACAAGAAAATAACTAGGGATGTGAACAAAAGAAAAAATAAGGTACCGAAGAACGAAGAAACTATCCCCACACATCAGACCTAAAGACCGATCTTTCTTCTGCCACTACCCATCCCCTATCACATTACATACTTAGGTAGAATATTGAATAATGGGCATAAACAAAATGCTTTTGTAGATGTACTTACAATATGTATATAATTATTGCTTTACATTTGTCACTTTGTTCAAATTATGCTAAAGACTTAACTGTTTTTCTATTTTTAATATGGATCAATTGATAGTTTTATGAAAAACTTAAGTTTAGGTCAAGTAGTTGAGATCCTTGGGTTTTATTTATTTATTTTTTTTCAAACATTCAAGTGATTATACTCCTTGATTTCTAAGAAATAAATTGGGGGAGATTCTGAGTTTGAATTTATGGTGAAGCATCGAATGTTTATAAGTAGTAATTTAACTTACTATTAACTAATTAACTAACCCACTAATTTTGACACCCGAAAAAAAAAATGTAATTTGATATTTTTAATTTTTTTTTTTTTAATATTAGTTTGGTGGTGTGTGTGATTTTGCAGCGGTTCCATTGCCATCTTCATCTTCATCACCTGGAATGGTTGCTGTAGGGCAGGTGGGAAGCTATGGTGGGTATGGATCTGTGACTATGGAGAAAAGTTTTAGGGTAAGTTACACTATACTATACTACTCTCTAATCTAATACTAGTTACTGACTCACTCATAGAATACAGGTTGCCGTCGTTATGTAGTTGGGCAGCCAGTGAATACAAAATCATGGTCTACTTATTGTCTTCCTCTCTCAACCTTTACAATTTCTTGGTTTGGCAAAAAGCCAACATGAAATTTGTACATCTATTGTAGTTTATATGCATCATTAAAATAAAACTTTGTCTCTCCAAACAATTATAAAAGGAGAGACAACCTAAACATTTTCTTCACTTGAATCCTTCAAAACAGCTATTAAAAAAAGCCCTTTAGTTTTGTTGTTTGTTGTTGCAGTAACACTAGAGGGTAAGGTTTAATAAACTTCATAAAGGGTAACTCTTTTCTCTTTGAGCCAAACAACAAGGGTTACAGTCTATGCAAAGAAAATTTGAAAATAAAAGAACATTGATAATTAGAACATTAATAATCATTAAGGTATATTTGTTTTCTCACGTGGCTTCACTTTTATGCTTGGATGCAACCACCCTATGTACAAGGACCAGAAACATCCACCTTACAAGTTACATTGTGTCATCATTTTGAACTATATTGATGTTTTTTTCTCAAGAATTTATGGCAGACTAATGTAAGAGCAATTATTGCATACAAGGACAACAGTAGCTTTTTAATTTTATTTCTTTCTTCTCCTTTTCTTTTTATGTTCTTTGCTGATTCAAGTGCAGCTTTAATATGTCAGGTTTTGATTCTTTTTGTGGTTGTCAATCAATCTTAGGATATGGAAACGATTAGCAATAGACTTCAAAAACTTTAGGCAATGTTTGGTTCCAAGCCCATTGTTATTTATCACAACATTATGTAGTAAAAGTTATCCAAATTGTAGTTCATTATTCAACACTTTCAAAAATATCTCTCTCACTAATGATATAGCGATACAGGACAATCTACATAAGTCAGTCAATATCATTGTGGAACCATAACAATATGTATTGCAGTAGACTTGAACCGGAAACACTGATATTCTTTTCAACTTTATGTCATGGAACATGGTTAAGGATGATTTTCCTGGATTGATAAGCCAATCCAAAAGCAATCAGAATATTACACACATTTCTTTCTTATTCTGAATTTTATAGACTAGAAACTGGACATCAACTGCATTTTGCAAAAACTTATCTCTTTTCTCCTTTACTTCATACTATATTCCAACACCATATAAACCTTCCTAACTGAATAGTCATATCTAATCTATTCTAATTCAAGATTTCTAATAAATATACCCTGAAATTATACAATCCCTGTCCTGCACAAGCACATTCATGATCTTTGGTTGCAAAGTAACATATCTCATAAAGTTATTCATGAATCAACAGCAGACATTACGATTTAGTATAAATGGTTACAATTAATGCTTTTCAGACATCCATGAATAGTATCTACTTAATCAAGGTATATGAAACCCAATGTTTAATTTCCCACGTGATCTAATCATATGCTTATTTGACTCTAAAATCCCACAGATGTTCCTATACAAGATGAGATCATATTGTGTTGTGTCCATAACATGATTAGGATCCACTTACACAAGGCATATGAAATCTATTGAATTCCCAAGTGTATCTAGTCATATTCTTATGTCATTCAAAAATCTCGGAAGTTGTCCTATACAACATGAGATCATATGAAATATCGCAATCGTCAATTGTTGATCCTCCACCGTAAGAGACTACAACCCCAAATGTTTACATAGTGCTTTACATGAATGTGTGTGTGTTTGTGTGAGAGAGAGTGAGAGAGAGAGAGAGAGAGAGAGAGGGGGGGGGGGAATCCCAACATACCTGAGATTGTTTACAGATTGAAGAGAAGAACCAGTTTCGCTGCCGAGCCGTCGAGCCATCGAACCAGTCTCGAATTGTCAAGGGTTGCTGCCGCCGAACCGGTCTCACCGAACCGTCGATCGCTGCCACCGTCGATCATTCCCCTTCGAAATCTGGCACCGCTGAACCACTCTCCCCTTCGAACCTTCTCTCTTTTCCCTCTCTTCTAGGTTATCTAATTTACAGCTTTCTAACTTCCTTTAGTATTCACCCAAAAAAAGCTTCCTTTTAGAACCCAATTAGAAGCCACAGTACGTAATACATTTTGGGTCATTGGTGCTTTCATTTATTTATTTTTTTAATATCATTCACTACATAAATTGTGCATTGTGAAAATTAAAAGAGGAAATTTTGAGAGTAACGAGGGGTTTACCTCTTAGAAAAAAAGAGAAAATTTTGAGAGGTAACTTTTCACTGCCTCAGTTTTTAAAGATAAATCATCAAAAAAAATAAATAAAAATAAAATAATTTTTAATTTTTTTAAAAAAATTAAAACTAATTTGAGAACTATAAAAATTAGAAATATATTTTTAAATTATTTATGACCTCCTAAAAGATAGAATTATATAAAAATAATAAGTATTTTTTTATTTTTTCACCAAATTTTTTTTAAGTTTTTTAGGGGAAAAAAAAAATTGAAACAAGTTTCTGAAAATAAAACCAAATATATTAAAATTAATAATCTAACATTCTTTGGAAAGTTTAGATTATCTCAAATTAGGCATCTCAACTTAAGAGTGTGTTTGGGCTTGATGAGTTCATTTTGTGATCTAATTCGATGATCATTTTAATTTTACAATTCAATAACTAGAATATTTAAAATTCTTTGAAAAGTCATAATAAAAACACAAATCACTAAATCACCTTATTTCACTAGCAAAGTTTTTACCAACGAATAGAGTTATCGTCGCTAAATGTTTAACTCTTTGCCCACACTAACTAGTCGTCGCCAAAAGTAAGCACACTAATAGCGACGCTTATTGTGTTGCTAAAAAATAAGCCTCGTACGTAAAAGTTTTGAAATTTTGGCGCCAACCAATAATTTTGGCGCCTAGTGAATGTGATACTTTTTTAGCGACGATTGTAAATTGCGTCGGTAAAGGTCTACTTTTACCAACGAAATTGATCACTGTGTCGCCAAAAACATAGTTTTGCCTATGAAAAATTGACGTCGTCGCCAAAAGTAGTCGCCAAAAGTGCAATTTCTTGTAGTGCTCTTCTATCTCATCAGCCCTTGTTCTCACAATTATCCATATAAACTTGCATTATAGTAAACACAGAAATTGCACATATACACACAGGCACAACTGTCAAGCCCCTAAACTCGCCCCTAAAAGTTTGGGCATGACCCATTCAGAAACAAATGAATAATCGAATATACATAGCAAACGGGGCCTTAACGGAAGCACTAAGATTTAACATAGTATAACAAATTCCATTGAGCTACCTCTAATATGCCAGGATCAAATGCATCATATACATTACAAGCCAAAATTATACCTCGAGCATCAATCATATATATATATACAGTCCTAGCCCCATGATCGGGCATAGACAAAAACATTAAAGTTATGTACATTCAACCTTAAATGAGTAGTCAAAATACAAGTAAACATCTTAGCAAAGCTTCACAAAAGGAAGTGATCTCATCTAGTGCTTGGACTCATAAAGGTTGACAAAAGGAAATGGACGTCATGGGTCAGGACTGACCTCCTGGTTGGTTACCTACAGAAACAGACATAACAGAGGGTGAGCCAGACTCAGTGAATAGTAATACCTATATAAAGCGATACTTAACTTGAAACATAATATATAAAATACATATATATATTCATAGCTTCTCAACACTTATTGAACCATAAATCGTGTCTAACATGCCTTGGAAAGAGATGAGGTTAGAAATATGAACTAAATGCAACTTTCCAATTTTTACTGAAAATGGCTCCCCGCTCGAGCGCCACTTTGGCCGCTCGAGCGGACTGTACAATTTAACAAAAATACTGGGAGGTCGATTTTTACGCTCGAGCGCTAATTCCCTCACTCGAGCGGACAGTGAAATTTCTGAAAAACTGCTGAGAGGTTAATTTTCACTCTCGAGCGGGAATTCCCTCGCTCGAGCGGACCATGAAATTTCTGAAATTCTAAAATTGCAATTAAAGTTCCAACCTGGTAACCAAAGCTTCAAACATGTACTTTCGTATACTAATGCAGCATTCACATAATGAGTCTAAATCTGTACTTACTCATAATAATCTTAGATCTTATCTTGGAACATATTGGCTTGCGCATAGTGTTTTGGCTTAAAGCCCTTGTATAGTGTGGCACAAGCCCTTAGTCATGGTGGCACGAAGCCCATAAACATAGTGGCGCAAGGCCCTTGAATAAATTGGCATGGAGCCCGTGAATCATTTGGCAGTAAGCCCTTGTAAATTGGCATTAAGCCTTTGTAACTTGGCATTAAGCCCTTGTAACTTGGCATTAAGCCCTTGTAAATTCTTATATGAACTCAAGAGGTGTCTCACACGGGTTCTAGCGGTGACTCACATCGTAGCACTTAGTCCCGTGTAGCACTTTGTTTCATAACGTAGTTTCTTATACCGTATGGCCAAAGGCCCATAATCTTAAAGAATGAAAACACTTCATCTTCCTCTTTTCTTTATATACACATGTCAAATCATGAACGTAATTACATATCGTGTACGAACAAAATGCTAATGACAATCATTAGCTATACATGTGAAGCATATAATGGTACTACTACTCACAGTGGTGTTGAGACGACGTGCTACTTCCTCCCGGAGTGTGTCCTGCACACATTCAAAACTTGCACATTAGTTCCTTCCTTTTTTTCTTGTATTTTTATTCCTGAATCGTTATACTTCCAATGAATTTACAATCATCTTAAGATCATCAAAAAAATAATCTAAAAATAGCTGAGGATCGAGCACGTAAAACAGAACATATAATTTTTCCTTCCTTTCCGCTCGAGCGCTCGGGTCTCCGCTCGAGCGTTCGTGTCCCTATTTTGGGCAGTTCGAAGTTCAACCAGAAATTCAGCAACACTACTTCTTTATACATGCAATCAAGATAAAATTGCTACAACATATTGACCCAACTTCACTATAACATGAATTATCATCTAAACTACACAAGGTAAACATGATTAGAAGCTTCATCACTCCTTCAAACTACTTTTGTTCATAAAACCTAACATCTTGCATATATATATATATATATATATTCATGGAGTTGGCATAAAACTAAGGATTTAAGTATAATTTCCACATAACACCTAAATTAGGTGACAAAACAACCTATTAATGAGCATAACTTGTTAATCACACCAAGAATACAACTCTCCCTTACAACCCTAGTAATTCCATATAAAATTGACAACCCTCCCTCACAATTGGAAGGAGAACTTCTTACATGATCAAGAGGAAACTTGTATAGAGTAGATTTAACATACCTTAAGTTCAAGATTTACACCCTTCACAAGGTTTCTTGACCCTCTTCTTGAAGACCTTCCTTAGAAGCCCTTTTTCTTCCCTAATTCCCTCTCTCACGAGATTTCTTCTTGAATTGAGTATAAGTTCATGCTCAAGCAATATATAATATGTGAATAAGGACAAAAATCCAATCGTTTAATCATTCCGAAATTGAAATTTTGTAAACATGCTTAATATTACTTAAAAATTATGCTGATCATAGATATATAATCAATTTCAAATAATTAAGCCTTTAAGGCTTCCAATTCCTGAGTCAAAGATCTTAAGTGTAACAGATACGTTTCTTGAGGGACAGATAGATGTAGACACCCCATTTTTGACCGTCCTCAAGACTTGGACGTCACCGCTTGAACACTCGGTGATCATCCATGTTTGTGTTCGTCTTGAGTTCCCGGAGGTCTCGGCTACGCGCCTTGCCTCAGGATCTCTCGACTCGACTGTTTTGTGTTTGGTTTTGCACCAAACACTTGTGCTTTGCCTTGGAAGGGCAGGGAATGGCTTGTGGGCCATCCCCACACTCCACCGGCCATGGCTTGAGGCCACCGGCTGTGTTTTGTTGCAACTGGCCAAATGTTTGGCCGGCCAGCACTATAGATGGCCGGCCGGCTATCTTTCTTTGGTCAATTGCATTTTTGGCCGGCCGACTACTGTGCATCTGCTTTTGTAGATATTTTTGGGCAGCCGGCATACACTGTCACCCCCTCCATACACGTGTATGGAGGGATTGCCCTCTTGTTAGCTTCCTTTGGAAGCTTTACAAGACAAATTGTCCATAAAAGAGGGGCTGTTCTCTCTTGTTTAGAGGTTAGACATTTTAGACAACATTTTCAGAGCTTGAGTTTTAGGGTTAGGGTTTATACATATCCTTTATCTCTATATCTCTCTCTTTCTTGTGTTTAGTGTGTGTTTAGTCCCATTTTTGTGCACAAACACCCACCATCACACCTTTTCTTAGGAGCTGAGGCCCTTGAGGGTTGTTTTGAAGTTTTAGAGCTGGTTTTGAGCTTGGAAAGGCAGTTGGACCACCATTTGTGAAGGAGGTCTTCAAGGGTAACAAACTTGCGCTTTTTACCCCATTTTTGCAAAGCTTTTTAGCCTATCTTGCATCTGTCTTTGAGCTTAGCATATAACATATAAAAGTCTTGTTTTTGTCTGCTCTAAATAGTTTGTTAAGGGTGTTTTAAGCTTTGGGGTTGTTTGACCCCTCTTAAGGCTTGTTTGGCCCTTGTTTTGTGCCATTTTGGTTGTGCTCCGGGACCATTGTGTTTGGGCCTCCTCACCACTGAAATCTTGAGGGATTTCAGAGGTGAGGACGGTGCCTTGAGGTCCTAGGAAGGAGAGGGCCATCCCCTCTCCTTGTTGTCCTTGAAAAGGGCCATTTTTGCCTCTTTAGTGAGCACCATGTTTAGGTCCATGTTGGCCATGCCTTGACTGATTTTCATGCTTATTATGTCATAATATAGCATTGTGTTTAGTTGGTTTTGGTACACCATGCTTGCTTAGCATACATGCCTTGTAATGCCATGATTTGCCTCAATACATGCATAGCATTTAGACTACCATACTCATGTATTTTGGCCAAGCTTTGTGAAGCTTTTATGCATATTTTAGTGTGCTAAGGGACTGTTTTAGGTCATTTGAGTCATTCATGTCTTGCTTTGTATAGCTACCATGCAATCCCTCTTGTATGCCTTAAGCATCGGCCCCTCTAGCATGCCATTCTTGCATTGTTTCAGTGGTTTGGAACCACTTGGCATGTCATTTCAGACCTCATAATGTGCCTATATGCTTGCATTTGATGCCCCTTCAATGTGTTTAAAGGTTGTTGCCTTATGCTCCATGAATGTGCTTCTTTGTATGCTTGCATATTTAGACCATTTAGATGCCATCTAGGTACACCCTTAGCCTTGTTTAGGCCTGCATTGGACCTATTTTAAGTCCCCTTAGCCTTGCAAGGTTTGGTTGACTTAGCCTTGGTTTAAGCCTCCTTGGTTTGCCTTGAATCTTGGACCATGTTAGCATGCTTTGCTTGTGTTAATTGGTAGGTTTGGCACCTCTATTTTATGCATATTCAGAGCTTTCAGTGCATGCCATTAGTCCATGTTTAGTCTCTTTTAAGTGTGCTTAAAAGTTGCTCTTATGTGCTTAAGTGTTGGCCTATTAACATGTGCATGTGTGTGTGTGTGTGTTGGACCTCACTTCCATAGCATTGGCCACTGTTTTAGGCTTGTTTGAGGGCCGCCCAAAGTAGTCTAAGTCCATCCTTCATGTGTTATAGCATGCTTGCCTTGTACATTGTTGCATACTTGGCCTAGTACATGTTATTGTTTGCTTGAAATCATGATGCATTTGGCATACATTTCATTGGTTAAGTTGCTTTGCATTGCTCCTATGCTTAGTCCATTTTACATGTCGTTGCATGTTTGTCACTAGCATGGTTGTTACATGCCTTGCATGCTCATTTTGCATACTTAGCTTCCATGTCTAGGTTGCATTCCATTTGCATGCATGCTTGGCCTCTCGAAATGCTTGTGATAGAGGTTGAGTTCCATTGGTTTGTTTATGTGCATTGCATTCCATATCAAGATGCACACTTGATTCTTTGGGCCATCATGCATGGAAATGCGCGATTGGTGGTTCGAGAATCGAGGCCCATCCTCCTTTGAGTCATTCACATGATAAGGGGTGTGGTTGGTGCATACATAGCTTGAAATGCACTGCCATGCTTTGCTTTGTCCTCTGCTGCTGTCAAAAAGGATTCTGCAGGAAGATTTGGCCGGCCGGCCATCTTCAGTGCCGACCGGCCATCCATCACTGGCCGATAACTCAATTTGTGGCCGGTGACCACTCTCCATGGCCGGTGACCAATCCCTTCAGCCGGTGGTGTTCCATAGTGTGCAGAGAAGCAGTTCTGAGATTTGTGAAGTCTTCAGAGAAGGATAACAGTCAAAACAGAGGCAACTTGTGCATGGTAGTGGCTTTCCGAGCGGAGCCGAGTGCGCATGCATTGGACCCTCTTCCCGAGGCCGTTGTTTATTGCTTAAATAAATTAGTTAATTTGCTTAGCTAATTTAATTGATTTGTAATATTTAATTAGCTTGTTGGTTAGTTAAATTGTATTATTCTTTCGGTCCCTCCGAGCGAGGGCAAATTTGTAATAAGTGTGGGTGCGTGGGTGCGTGTGTGCATGTCTTCCAAACCCCCACTTCTTTCTCCCTTTTACTTACCTGCTTTTGATGATTAGTAGTAGGGCATATTTACTTTAGCATACCTTATGCTATGCATGCGTGCATCATTCATCAGTATTGCATGCACCGGGCTCGGCGCATCATGCTAACTGCATAAAGTATTTCAAATCTAACTTGAATACATGCTATTTGTGCATTTTCACATGTCATTTATAGACTAGCCAAGCCTACTCTAATGACATTCCGTATGCATTGCATTAGCCATTTAACATGGACTTGGATCATGCATGATTGCTAACATGTTCTTGTTTCGGCACGGAGTACTAGGTGAGCTCTTTATGCTTTAGCATTTCACATGAGTGTGAATGTTTGCTATGACAACATGCTTATCATGTAGCTAGATGCTTATGTGATATAACTGCCTGAATGCCTGTGGGTGAAGGTTGGATTGTTTGAATTGGAATAATTCATTGAAATCCGTATTTTAGCCTACTTGCGAGTAGCAAATTCCAAATCGTTTTCCAAACAAACGGATATGCAATGCTTTGTTCCAAATTAGGCGATCTAGTCTATACTTGTTTTGCTGTGCGCATAACATAATAATTCTAGGCTAATAACCGGAACAAGAACACGTAAAGTTTTCAAAATAGGATATCATGGTTAGTAGAGGCCGATCTTCGGATCAGGCGAAAGGGGGTGCTCATAGCTGACCTTCCCCAATCGTACCCAAGTTCCCGAGCCGAGGCAACTTTGGTGATGACGGACACGTGGCCTTTGGCATCGAGTCAGGGTTTCCTAAATTCCCCCATAAAAAATATTTAGGTGGCGACTCTGTATCTAGCAAAGCAGTCCATGTTTGGCACTTCTTTCAAAATCTGTTTTTCTCAAAACGATTTGCCCGATTTGGACTCTTTGGTTCTAGATTAAGAACAGTAACCAAATCGAGTCCGAACTGTAACCCATGAGGTCCCTCGCGGGCTTGTTACAATAGACTTCCTTAAACATGGATTTCACTTACATAACTTTACTTTTAAAGGGAATTTCACAGTAAACATTTAAATGCCAAAAACAAGGACTGAAAATATATCAGAAAACATGTACGAGGGTCGGGTTATTACACTCTCCCCCCTTAAATAAGTTTGGTCCTCCAAACTTGTTTTACCTTAGGACTGAAACAGGTGTGGATATTGGTGTTGCATTTCCTCTTCTTTTTCCCAAGTTGCGTTAGTTCCGTAATGCTCTTGCCACTCAACTTTTATCATTGGAATCTCTCGGTTTCGTAGCTGTTTTACTTGTCGGTCCAAAATGCGGATTGGTCTTTCCTCATAAATTAGCTTGTCATCCAACTCAATTTGGTGGTAATCAATGACGTGTGACGGATGCGGAAGGTATCCTCGAAGCATAGAGACATGGGACACGTTATGTACTTGACTCATGTTTGGCAGAAGGGCAACCCGATAAACTACCGGACCCACTCTTTCCAAAATCTGGAAGAGACCAACATAACGCGGTGTTAACTTACCCTTTTTTCCGAATCTTGGGTGTCCTTTCATCGGAATGACTTTCACAAAAACATGACTATCAACTTCAAATTCCAAATCTCTCCGCCGGTTGTCCGCATAACTCTTCTGTCTACTTTGAGCAGTTTTCAATCTTTCCCGAATAACTTGAACTTTTTCAGTTGTCAACTGAACAATTTCAGGCCCTAGCAAGGATTTATCTCCAACTTCGGCCCAGCACACGGGAGAACGACATGGTCTTCCATACAAAGCTTCATAAGGTGCCATGTCTATACTCGAGTGGTAGCTATTATTGTACGCAAATTCTATCAACGGTAGGTGAGTTTCCCAACTTTCTTGAAAATCCAGCACACACATTCGGAGCATATCTTCTAGGGTTTGGATCGTTCTCTCAGATTGACCACCGGTCTGAGGGTGGAAAGCTGTGCTGAACTTTAATTTTGTACCCATTGCTTCTTGTAAACTCTGCCAGAATCTGGAAACAAACTTAGGATCCCTGTCTGACACAATTGAGACCGGAACACCATGAAGCCTCACAATTTCATTCACATAAATTACCGCCAATTTGTTTGCATTATACTGAGTTTTTACTGGTAGGAAGTGGGCGGACTTAGTTAATCGGTCCACAATGACCCATATTGAATTCATACCTCGAGGAGTCCGTGGTAACCCCACAACAAAATCCATGGTCAAATGTTCCCATTTCCATTCCGGGATGGGAAGAGGTTGCAACAAACCGGCAGGTCTTTGATGCTCCGCTTTTACTCGCTGGCATTGTAAACACTTAGAGACAAACTCCGCGATCTCCTTCTTCATACTTGGCCACCAAAAGTTCTGCTTCAAATCTCGGTACATTTTGGTACTCCCTGGATGCATTGAAGACCTTGAGGTATGTGCGTTTTCTATCAGTTTTTGCTTAAGATTTAACACATTGGAGACACATATTCGGTTTTGAAATTTGAGCACTGAACTTACTACACTGAATCCTGGTTTTGGTTTTGTTTCTAACTCATCATGTATCTTCCTCAGAGTTTCATCTTCCATTTGGTGTACTTTAATCTCTTCAAGCAAGGTTGGTTGAGCCATCACTGCTGCCATTAAAGCTTCCTGTCCATGTAGCACAACGTCTACTTCCATCTTATCCAATTCAATTGCTAATTCCTTTTGCCCTGTAACCAAGCTTGCCAAAGTCCCCATACTCTTCCGACTGAGCGCATCTGCAACTATATTAGCTTTACCAGGATGGTAATGAATCTGCAAATCATAATCTTTAAGAAGTTCCAACCACCGTTGCTGCCGCATATTTAACTCTTTTTGAGTAAAAAGGTACTTGAGACTCTTATGGTCAGTATATACTTCGCAGGTAGTGCCATACAAATAATGTCTCCATATCTTTAAAGCAAAGACTACTGCTGCTAGCTCCAGATCATGCATGGGATAATTCTTTTCATGGGGTTTCAACTGCCGACAAGCATAAGCGATAACTCTTCCATTTTGCATCAGTACACAACCAAGCCCTTTGTGCGAAGCGTCACTGTAAATTACGAATCCCTCTGTACCGGATGGTAAGGCCAAAACTGGTGCCGTTGTCAACTTTGTCTTCAATTCCTGGAAGGCAGATTCCCACTCTTCTGACCATGCAAATGCAACTCCTTTTCGAGTCAGTTGTGTAAGTGGCACAGCAATTTTGGAAAAATCTTGAACAAATCTCCTGTAATAGCCGGCTAACCCCATAAAACTACGCACTTCAGTCACATTAGTGGGAGTTGGCCAATTCACGATTGCCTCAATCTTGTGTGGGTCGACAAAAATTCCTTCTTTAGTGATAACATGCCCTAGAAATGCCACCTCTAGTAGCCAAAATTCACATTTCTTCAGCTTCGCATACAGTTTCTTTTCCCGGAGGGTTTGAAGGATCAACTGAAGATGATTCTCATGAGCTTCTACAGTCTTTGAATATATGAGAATATCGTCAATAAAGACCACCACAAATTCATCCAAGGAAGGCTTAAAAACGTGATTCATCAAATCCATAAAGGCTGATGGGGCGTTAGTAACTCCAAAGGGCATAACCAGAAATTCATAATGACCATAGCAAGTTCGAAAGGCTGTTTTCTCAATATCATCAGCCTTGACCTTTAATTGATGGTAGCCGGACCGTAAATCAATCTTAGAAAAGACTTGTGCTCCTTGAAGCTGGTCAAATAAATCATCAATTCTTGGCAAAGGATATTTATTCTTGATTGTTACCTTATTAAGTTCCTTGTAATCGATACAAAGCCGGAGTGTTCCATCCTTCTTTTTCACAAACAGAACTGGTGCACCCCACGGAGATACACTCGGGCGGATAAATCCCTTGTCCAGCAAATCTTGCAACTGAATTTTCAATTCTTTCATCTCAACCGGTGACATTCTATACGGAGTCTTAGAAATTGGTTGAGTCCCCGGTACTACTTCAATTGTAAACTCTATTGCCCGGTCTATTAACTGCCCTGGTAATTCTTTTGGAAAGACATCCGGAAATTCACAAATAATCGGAATTATATCAGTACCCCCATTCACCACTCGCTCTTCCACTACACTACACAAATACCCTTGGCACCCTTTCTGTATTAACTTACAAGCCTTTACTGCAGAAATCAAATACGGTGGAGAAGTCACCTCCTGTCCCTGAAATATAACTTCTGCTTGACCCGGAGGGAGGAAACTCACTTGCTTAGTCAAACAGTTTATAGTTGCACTATGTTCACTCAACCAGTCCATCCCCAATACAATATCAAAATACATCATATCAAGAGGTACCAAGTTAGCGTATACCCGAATATCCCCAAGGTGGAGTTCACAAGCAGTATATATAGAAGTACAAATCATAGAATCCCCCAATGGTGAAGACACACATAGCACATATGATAATATTTCCTCAAATGTATTTAACTTAGGAGCAAATAGTTTTGACACAAAGGAATGGGTAGAACCGGAATCAAACAATACACAAGCAGAATGACCATGAACCATAAATGTACCTGACACCACTGTCGCCGCCTTTTGCACATCTCCCGGAGCCAATGCAAATACCCTACCTTGTCTTGCGGTGTCTTTGTTGTTAGTAGCTTTGACCGGTGCCTTGGTATTGCTAGTTGGTGCAGACCCCTCTAAACTGGAAGCAGCCCTATTGCTATGTTGTTGCTGCTTCCTCTGAGGGCAATCCCTTATCACATGACCCGTCTTTCCGCACTGAAAGCAGGCTCCAGACTTCCGATAACATGTCCCACGGTGTTTCTTCCCACACTCCACACATACAGGAATTGAATCTTGATTAGGGATAGAAACATTTGAGGCCCCTGAATTTTGTTTCTTATTTGGTGGAGTGGTTGCCCCCTTCGACCATTGATTATTTTGCCTTTTCCCCTTTCATTCAGAAATTCGGCTTTGTGCGGCAATATTCCCTTCTGCTATAACGGCCCTCTCCAATACTTCTACATAGGTAGGCAGCTTCAACATATTAACTCGGTCCAGAATAGCACCCTGTAATCCCCCTTCGAATTTTCGTGCCTTCTTATAGTCCGTGTCCACCATGTGAGGTGCGAACCGGGCCAATTCGGCAAATTGGGCTTCATATTCAGCAACAGTCTTGTTCCCTTGCCTAAGGGTTTCAAATTCAGTCACTTTTTTATCTCGCATACTTTGTGGAAAATATTTATCGTAGAATATCTCCAAGAACCTGTCCCATGTCAATCCTTGATGTATAGTTCTCGTAAGCATCCACCACCTCCGCGCCTCATCCTCGAAAGTGAATGCAGCCAATTGCACCTTCTGAGCTTCGGTACACAAAAAGACTTCAAATAACTTCTCTATTCCCAACACCCATGCTTCAGCTTTCATTGGTTCTATTCCTCCTTTAAAGGACGGCGGTTTCATCTTTTTAAACTCTTTGATAAGGGTAATAGTTCGATCTTCAGCCTGGAAATCTTGCACTGCCGGTGGAGGCACCGGTGGTGGTGGCGGTTGCTCCTGTGGCTGTTGTTGCTGTTGTGGCTGCTGTTGTTGTTGTCGTAAGGTCTCCGCCATGTCCATAATCATTCTCTCCATCCTATCCAGCCGTGCAGTAGTAGCATCTTCGGTATCTTCTGCCCTTGTTCTCACCATTGCCTGCACATCAAGCATTTATATACAATAGACATATTCAAAATTGTTAGCCTTATCAGAGTACTCATAACGTTGCCATCGAACTTTCATATACTTTCAGGATGTTATGCAAGATGCCTAAAACTTTTCTAGACACCCTAGAGCTCAATGGATCCGTGTGTGAGATAGGAACTCGTGCTCTGATACCACTTGTCAAGCCCCTAAACTCGCCCCTAAAAGTTTGGGCATGACCCATTCAGAAACAAATGAATAATCGAATATACATAGCAAACGGGCCTTAACGGAAGCACTAAGATTTAACATAGTATAACAAATTCCATTGAGCTACCTCTAATATGCCAGGATCAAATGCATCATATACATTACAAGCCAAAATTATACCTCGAGCATCAATCATATATATATACAGTCCTAGCCCCATGATCGGGCATATACAAAAACATTAAAGTTATGTACATTCAACCTTAAATGAGTAGTCAAAATACAAGTAAACATCTTAGCAAAGCTTCACAAAAGGAAGTGATCTCATCTAGTGCTTGGACTCATAAAGGTTGACAAAAGGAAATGGACGTCATGGGTCAGGACTGACCTCCTGGTTGGTTACCTACAGAAACAGACATAACAGAGGGTGAGCCAGACTTAGTGAATAGTAATACCTATATAAAGCGATACTTAACTTGAAACATAATATATAAAATACATATATATATTCATAGCTTCTCAACACTTATTGAACCATAAATCGTGTCTAACATGCCTTGGAAAGAGATGAGGTTAGAAATATGAACTAAATAAAACTTTCAAATTTTTACTGAAAATGGCTCCCCGCTCGAGCGCCACTTTGACCGCTCGAGCGGACTGTACAATTTAACAAAAATACTGGGAGGTCGATTTTTACGCTCGAGCAGTAATTCCCTCGCTCGAGCGGACAGTGAAATTTCTGAAAAACTGCTGAGAGGTTAATTTTCACGCTCGAGGGGGAATTCCCTCGCTTGAGCGGACCATGAAATTTCTGAAATTCTAAAATTCCAATTAAAGTTCCAACCTGGTAACCAAAGCTTCAAACATGTACTTTCGTATACTAATGTAGCATTCACATAATGAGTCTGAATCTGTACTTACTCATAATAATCTTAGATCTTATCTTGGAACATATTGGCTTGCGCATAGTGTTTTGGCTTAAAGCCCTTGTATAGTGTGGCACAAGCCCTTAGTCATGGTGGCACGAAGCCCATAAACATAGTGGTGCAAGGCCCTTGAATAAATTAGCATGGAGCCCGTGAATCATTTGGCAGTAAGCCCTTGTAACTTGGCATTAAGCCTTTGTAACTTGGCATTAAGCCCTTGTAACTTGGCATTAAGCCCTTGTAAATTCTTGTATGAACTCAAGAGGTGTCTCACACGGGTTCTAGCGGTGACTCACATCGTACCACTTAGTCCCGTGTAGCACTTTGTTTCATAACGTAGTTTCTTATACCGTATGGCCAAAGGCCCATAATCTTAAAGAATGAAAACACTTCATCTTCCTCTTTTCTTTATATACACATGTCAAATCATGAACGTAATTACATATCGTGTACGAATAAAATGCTAATGACAATCATTAGCTATACATGTGAAGCATATAATGGTACTACTACTCACAGTGGTGTTGAGACGACGTGCTACTTCCTCCCGGAGTGTGTCCTGCACACATTCAAAACTTGCACATTAGTTCCTTCCTTTTTTTCTTGTATTTTCATTCCTGAATCGTTATACTTCCAATGAATTTACAATCATCTTAAGATCATCAAAAAAATAATCTAAAAATAGCTAAGGATCGAGCACGCAAAACAGAACATATAATTTTTCCTTCCTTTCCACTCGAGCGCTCGGGTCTCCGCTCGAGCGTCCGTGTCCCTGTTTTGGGCAGTTCGAAGTTCAACCAGAAATTCAGCAACACTACTTCTTTATACATGCAATCAAGATAAAATTGCTACAACATATTGACCCAACTTCATTATAACATGAATTATCATCTAAACTACACAAGGTAAACATGATTAGAAGCTTCATCACTCCTTCAAACTACTTTTGTTCATAAAACCTAACATCTTGCATATATATATATATATATATATATATTCATGGAGTTGGCATAAAACTAAGGATTTAAGTATAATTTCCACATAACACCTAAATTAGGTGACAAAACAACCTATTAATGAGCATAACTTGTTAATCACACCAAGAATACAACTCTCCCTTACAACCCTAGTAATTCCATATAAAATTGACAACCCTCCCTCACAATTGGAAGGAGAACTTCTTACATGATCAAGAGGAAACTTGTATAGAGTAGATTTAACATAGCTTAAGTTCAAGATTTACACCCTTCACAAGGTTTCTTGACCCTCTTCTTGAAGACCTTCCTTAGAAGCCCTTTTTCTTCCCTAATTCCCTCTCTCACAAGATTTCTTCTTGAATTGAGTATAAGTTCATGCTCAAGCAATATATAATATGTGAATAAGGACAAAAATCCAATCGTTTAATCATTCCGAAATTGGAATTTTGTAAACATGCTTAATATTACGTAAAAATTATGCTGATCATAGATATATAATCAATTTCAAATAATTAAGCCTTTAAGGCTTCCAATTCCTGAGTCAAAGATCTTAAATGTAACAGATACGTTTCTTGAGGGACAGATAGACTTCCTTAAACATGGATTTCACTTACATAACTTTACTTTTAAAGGGAATTTCACAGTAAACATTTAAATGCCCAAAAACAAGGACTGAAAATATATCAGAAAACATGTAAGAGGGTCGGGTTATTACACTCTCCCCCCCTTAAATAAGTTTGGTCCTCCAAACTTGTTTTACCTTAGAACTGAAACAGGTGTGGATATTGGTGTTGCATTTCCTCTTCTTTTTCCCAAGTAATCATGAGATTATCTATGACCTTAGACAGAAATCAAATCATATTTAATCATATGGGCCTAGAAGCGAAAGCAGAAATATAAAATTTGGCCAATGAGCTTGTGCATAAATGGCATGAACAAAAACTTCTTATATATTAATAACTCACACCCATACATACATGAATAAATATCATATGTCCAAGACCATTCAAATATCATAGTTATACAAGAACCAGAACTTATATACAGACATGGTCAAACAAGACCAACAAAATGAAGTAGAAGAAAATCTAAAGACAAAAGCCTCGTGCGTAAGGCATCCTTAGCTGACTCAATAAAAACTCGGTATTCCTTCATAGGTTCACTAGGGTTGGACATCCCACTGCTCACCTACATATATATATATATAATGGAGTGAGCGAATGCCCAGTGAATAACATCAAAGTAAAGAGGTTATATGAATGAGTTCTAATATTAAACAAAATCATTACGTAATAGTTTCGTATCATAACGGAATGACCTTAGGTCCAATATATGACAGAATGACCTTAGGTCCAACATATGATAGAATGACCTAGGGTCCATTTCAAATATACAAAATGACCTTAGGTCCATTTCAAATATATAGAACAACCTAGGGACCATTCTATGCTTTCATGCTTGTCAATCACATTTACAAATCTTTTATGAATCAGACAGATAGAAAGCTCATTCATAACACAGAATCACAAGTTTAGAAAACTTACCACATTGTAACATTTAGAAAATAAGATACATAAAATATCTTTACTCAAATATTACTCACAGTGGTTTGGTTGCCGATACGCCTTCGCGAATGAACCTACACAATTCATAACATGTATTCATTCAATCACATTACTTAATAAGATCGTTGTTTAACTTATTCAATTCTTTTAAGTCTCATTATAACTCATAGATTCATTTAGGAGGCTCAATTCATGCCTAAGAATGTTTAAAAAGAGATGAGAATGCCAAAATGTGTAAAACATGACTTTTCAAGATATGTTAAAACAGGACAGTTCGCTCGAGCACAACATTTGTCGCTTGAGTGCACTGCTAGGTCTACAAAAGTGCTAGATGGTCCAAATCTGGGCTCAATATTTGCTCGAGCCAATGTGCAAAATAAAAGGCAGTCGCTTGAGCGATGACTTGGTCGCTGAGCCAACTGCAAATATCTGCAAAAATACTAGATGCATGAAATGTGCACTCGAGCGAACAATCTGTTGCTCGAGCGGTGAGGCAGAATTCTGAAATTCCCAAAACAGAGTTGAGCTTCAAACACATAGTTTCAAATCATGAACTTGCATGACTCATTCACAACTTAAAAGAACACTTAGAAACTCTTTTAAAAACATAAGCATGTACTCAATTTCAATCCCGTTGCTCAAAACTTCAAAAATTCTTCAAAATGAACCTCAAATTGTCATGCATATATCAATAGACTTCAAATTCTTTTCCAAGACTTCAAAAACATGAAATCCAACTTTAAAATTTCATAAATTAGAGATGCATGTATGAAATAACTTCAATTCAAGGTTAGATCGGAAAATTATGTTCTAAAATGATAGAACTCTTCAAAATCATGCATGCATGTATGAATTGACTTCAATTCTAACAATCCTAGCTCAATTCTTACATTTAATCACATTAATCTCTTTGAATTCACATATTAGATGACTTAAACTCTTGAATTATTGTTCAAACTCTTACCTACAGCCTTCAATCAAGCAAATTCTACAAGAACTTGTGTTGTTCTACTCAATTCTTCAATATCCTTGCAAGATTCTTCAAGTTTAAGCCTCTTTCTCTAAATGAACTCTCTCTCTCTCTCTCTCTCTCTCTCTAGAATGTATCTTAGCAGATTTTGAGCTCAAAATATGAGTTAAACTTGTCGCGTACCATATATATACTAATTAGCTTAATTAACATTAATCAAAGATTAACTAAATAATTTAGGCCTAAGATTAATTAATTAAAACTTAATTTTTCTGATCTAAATTAAATTTTAATCAAACTATTCTAGTAGGCTCGAAAAATCATGCCATTCACAATAAACTAGTTATGGGGATATGGTTTGGAAATACTCTTCTGATCCTACGAGACGCTCGTGATCCTCAAATAGACACCTGAAAAGAAATGAACACTCCGATCGGGGGTGCCGAAATTAGCACTCCGACGGACAAGTCAGTCTCTAATCTCTCTGGGTTACTTGTATTTTAAGTTAAGCATACTAGTTCTCACATACCTTTCTTCGACTGTTGTTCCTTTATTTATACTTGTTTCCAGGGCCTCGGGGCCTTGTACCCTTTTCGCTCACTATCCGCTTATTTATTCGGCCCCATAGTTCAATAGTTACTCGGCTTATTTATTGTATTCGGCCTTCTGATCGTGCAGGTTAGAGCCAAGTAATGTCTATCTTCTAGAGCGTACGCTTCTGATTATGCTATTTATTTGGCTCCCACAATTGCCCCCCAAACTCCCCATTGACGGTAGTTAATTGGTGTGTTTGGTTTCGAATTTGAAAAGTCAAGAGAAACATAAGTTAGGTGGCTTCACCTATCCCAATGTGAATGTCAGAACGGACACGCCTCTCGGTCATCATTATACGTTCCCGGATCATTCGTGCATCTTTTGCATTTATTATGATTGAAACTCCAGTCTCTTCGAATGCATGCTTTTTTTAATATTTAAGCCTCCTGGATTGCCAGCCGGTATCTCTCATCTGTCTCGCGTCTTCTGCAACTTCTTCCCGTCTCTCCTTGTCTCCTTTGCCTTTCGTAAGTTTTCTTCTCTTCTCTTTATAATCCTATTTTCCGTGTTTATTTTTAATTTAGAATACCCTTGAGTCCTTACTAGAATGGCTAAGCATTTGAAAGACCTCCTTTTCGAGGGTCGTATTTCTGGGTTCCGACGATATTTTTCTATCCCTGAGCGGGTAAATCAGATCTTGGAGGATATGTTGTGAGCTTGTGTCCTCGATCTTGGTGGTAGTTGGGAAGAACACTTAGGGTCTGTTTGGTAACGTTTACGTTTTTAGTTTATATTTACAAAAATTTTATAAACTGGTTTTTGTTTATTTTTAGAAAAACATAAACTACAAACGCGTTTAGTAATTGGCAAAATGTTTAAAAAAATTTAAAAATATAAAAAAGAGTGAGAAATGGCAAGTGGTGGCAAGTGGCGGCGGAATATGGTGGTGGAAAGTGGTGACGGTGGGTGGTGGGTAGCGGGTGGTGGGTGGGTGATGGTGGCGGGTGGTAGCGAGCGGGTGGTGGGTGGTGGTGGTAGCAGGTGGGTGGTGGTGGCGGGTGGTGGTGGTGGTGGTGGGTGGGTGGGTGGGTGACGGTGGCGGGTGGTAGCAAGTGGGTGGTGGTGGCGGCGAGTGGTGGGTGGTAGTGGCAGGTGGGTGGCGGATGGTGGTGGGTGGTGGTGGCAGGTAGGTAGCGGGTTGGTGATGGTGGGTGGGTGGGTGACGGTGGCGGGTTGTGGGTGGCAGCGAGTTGTTGGTGTTGGTGGTGGTGGTGGTGGTAGTGGTGGTGGCGGCTGGTGGTGGGTGGCGGATGGCGGCTGGTGGTGATGGTGGGTGGGTGGGTGATGGTGGCAGGTGGTGGTGGTGTGGTGGTGGTGGCAGGTGATGGGTGGTGGTGGTGGTGTGGCGGGTGGTGGATGGTGGTGGCAGGTGGGTGGTGAGTGGTGGGTGACGGTGGCGGGTGGTGAGTGGTGGTAGCAGGTGGTGGAGGTGGTGGTGGTGTGGTGGTGGCGGGTGGGTGGCTGGTGGTGGTAGGTGGCTGGTGATGGATGGTGGTGGCGAGTGGTGGATGGTAGTGGCGGATGGGTGGTGGCAGGTGGTGGATGGTAATGGTGGGTGGCAGGTGGGTGGTGGTGGCGAGTGGGTGGCAGGTGGGTGGTGGGTGGTGGTGGCGGGTTGTGGCAGGTGGGTGGTGAGCGGTGGTGGTGGGAGGTGGGTGGTGGTTGGTGGTGGTGGCGGAAGACGGTGGTGGAAAATGGTGGCGGGTGGTGGCTAGTGTTGGGTGGTAAAAAAAAAAAAAACTGAAAACTCAAAATGAAAACACATTTTTTGAGTTTACATTTTTTGGCCAAATTTATAAACTGAGACCACTGATTTGTAAATCAAAAATTTACCAAACAAGTTTTTATTTGAGTTTTTTAAATTTTTGTAAATATAAACAGAAAACTGAAAACGTAAGTGTTACCAAACGGCACCTTACCATTGGTGGTGTTTGCTTATAATAATAGCTATCACTCCAGTATCGGGATGGCACCTTTTGAGGCTTTGTATGGGAGGCCATGTCGATCACCTGCTTGTTGGTTAGAGGTAGGAGATGCGCCGTTGTTAGGGCCAGAGTTGGTGAGAGAGACTACGGAGAATGTGAACATTATTCGGGAACATATTAAGACTGCACAAAGCCGTCAGAAGAGTTACACTGATAGAAAACGGAAGGGGGTTGAGTTAAAGGTCGAAGATTTTGTATTTTTGAAGGTCTCGCCGATGAAGGGTATCATGCGGTTCGGAAAGAAGGGAAAGTTGACACCTAGATTTGTGGGACCATATGAGATCACTGAGAGGATTGGTAAAGTGGCTTACAAATTAGCTCTACCACCTACTTTAGCATTGATTCACGTGTTCCATGTATCTTTATTGCGGAAGTGTGTGCAAGACCCATCCCAAGTAGTATCACCAGAAGTGTTGGAGATTAATGATGATCTAACATATGTGGTGCGACTGGTTACTATTCTAGATCGGGATGTAAAGCAGTTGCGACGCAAGAAAGTGAACTTGGTGAAAGTGCAATGGAGCGAGGATGAGAATGATATCACTTGGGAATTGGAAGAGAAAGTTCGGCATATGCATCCGGAACTTTTTGTTTAGTACTCTTTTCTATCGAATCTCGGGACGAGATTCTTTTGAGGTGTGTATATTGTAGCGACCCTAATTTTCTTAAGTCATTTATTTATTATTATGATTATTATTATCTTATTTTATTTTTGGCTTTATTAATTGTGTGGGTCACATGAGAATTTAATGTGATATTTAATGAATTTAATGTGGCAATTAATTAATTTAATGTGTTATTTAATTATATATAATTAATCTAAATATTTATATTTGTTATACAAAAAAAAAAAAGAGGTGTTATATATAGATATATATATATTATCTTATATTTATATTTATATATATTATAATTATGTTGTATTTATATTATATAGTATAATAACTATGAGGTTATATAATATTATAACTATTAGGATTTATAAGAAGTGTTTAGGTTATAAACAAATTAAGGAAAAAAGAGAGGCAGAGGCAGCAGGGCTACGGAGAGAGAGAGAGAGAGAGAGAGAGAGAGAGAGAGAGAGAGAGAGAGAAATTAATCACAAAATAGAGAAGCACCCGAGAGAGAGGGTCTGCGGTTGTGTGAGAAAGAGAAAATGAGAGGAAGAAAGGGTTAGGGTTTTGTTTTGGTGGCTCTATTAGTTCTTCAAATAATTCAATGATCTTCAAAATAATATTGTGAGTACAAAACCCACTTTCCTTGATTTATATTTAATTCATTGTTTTTATTTTTATTTTTTATTTTATTTATTTGATGTTAGTTCGATTTTGTGTTTATATAAAGATGATTGATTAATTTTAATTATTTTGTTTAGTTGTGTATGTAAGGTTTAGGATTTTTAGTTGATTGATTGATTTTGATTATTTTGATTAGTTGTGCATGTCAGATTTAGGGTTTTTATATGAATTTATTTTATGGTTGTAATAACCTTCATGATTATATGAAACTAAAATTAATATGGTTATATGAAATTAAAATTAATTAAGAACCTATAGATAAATTCCTTATACTCCACCATGACTCCATGGATTGTTGTTTTATTTGAGTGATGGTGATAAAGAGTGTATAAAAAAAAAAGGTGAGGATTATGAGATTTATTTGAATGCCTTAGGCTTGGCATTGTTATGTTTATTCTCATGTGTGAGATGTTGTGTATATATATATTGTTGCCTCGTTCTCATGAGTAGACGAGTGCTTTGATTTGCGCGCGTACATATATGCTAACCATCCGGGGAGTGTGAGTCAAACTCGGGACGATATCCCCGTGAAAGTTTGGCTTCGGAGCGGTGTTAGGTATACGGGAGGCACATGAGATATATGTGTAGGCCGGAAGGGGAGGGCCGAAGTGGTGGAGTTAAGGTACAAAAATTTAATTATGAGTTTATTGATTTGTACATCTCGAAAAATAGTAATCGACCTCAATAAATTATGAAATTTGAGCAGAGGCATGTATACGTGATTTTGGACAGCTTTTGTGTTGTAGCTTTTTATTAAAAGGGTCGATTAGAATTTATAATCGGATTTATAATCAGATGACCTTGGTTATTGTCGGTTTGATTCATTTCGGTAATGCAAATTTTATAGGCTGTGTTAATCCATGAAACGAGCTCATTTTTATGGGTTTCGCGAAAACTGAAGTAAAACATTATTCTGCACACTTTTCATGTTTTGAACTTTTTCGAAAAAAATCATCTTAGGGCATTTTTTGTTCATTTTCAGCTTCAGATTTTTCGATTGAATTCCGTCTAGATTTTTAGATCAAGTTTTTCTCTTAACCTGTTCAGTTTCTATTAAATTCGTTTGAGCTATCTTTTAGGAAATTTGATTCTGTACAACTTTCGTTCTTTGAGTTTTGGTCAATTCAAATTATTTAAGAAGGAAACTGTGCATTTTTATACGTATTCAGCAAGTTACTTATGATTAACTTATACTAACATTATTTTTTTTGCAGGATGGTGGGTCTTACTAACTTTTTATGCAGGGTTGACCCACCATATTTCTATTTCTATTTTGTTTATTTTATAATAAATTTATATTTCGTTGTATACGGACAAGAAACTAAATGCCACCGTATCTCGAGAAACTACCCATTCGTCTCGGTGCAGTTGGAACTACTTGTCTTGTCTTGTAATAAGAATTAAATGTATTTTTGTTTGTGTCTGATGGACACGTGGGTGTTAGATCTTATACTCATACCAGTATACCTGTATACTGACCCGTTTTGTCTCTTGACAACTCGGGTGCTGTAGACACCCCATTTTTGACCGTCCTCAAGACTTGGACGTCACCGTTTGAACACCCAGTGATCATCCTTGTTTGTGTTCGTTTGGAGTTCCCGGAGGTCTCGGCTACGCGCCTTGCCTCAGGATCTCCGAACCCGACTGTTTAGTGTTTGGTTTTGCACCAAACACTTGTTTGTTGCCTTGGAGGGGCAGGGAATGCCTTGTGAGGCATCCCCACACATCACCGGCCGTGGCTAGAGGCCACCGGCTGGTGTTTTGTTGCCATCGGCAATGTATATTGCCGGTCGGCATTATTTGTTGCCGGTCGGCAGTTAATTTTGTCAAAATGGCAATTTTGAGCGGCCGACTACTGTTCATCTGCTTTTGCAGATATTTTAAGACAGCTGTCTTGCATTTTGTTCCCCTCCATACACGTGTATGGAGGGATGGCTTCCTGTTAGCTTCTTGAGTAAGCTTTACAAGATTGGCTTCTCTATAAGAGGAGCCCTCCTCTCTTGGCATTGGGGTTAGACAAAAAGGTGAGAAAAGTTGTGAGAGAAGCTCTGGTTTTAGGTTTAGGGTTTTGTATCTATCCTATATCTATATATCTCTCATTCTCTTGTATTGTGTGTGTTTAGGCTTACTATTGCACACAAACACATAGTGTTCCACCTTTTCTTGGTTCTTGAAGGGCCAGAGGTCTGATATTGGAGCTTTGGAGCTGGTTTGAGCTCAAGGAAGGGGCTGGTCCACCATTGTTGAAGAGGTTCTTCAAGGGTAACAATCTTACCCCTTTTTACCCCATTCTTGCATTGTATTTTTGCCTATCTTAGAACTGTTTTTGAGCTTAGTATATAATATAAAAAAGTTCTGTTTTTGGGCCCTCTAAATAGTTTGTTAAGAGTGTTTTGTGGTTTGGAGGTGTTTGACCCCTCTTAAGCCTTGAGAGGCCCCCTTTTTGTGCTATTTTGAGTGAGCTCCGGGACTTTGGTGTTTGGGCCTCCTCACCACTGAAATCTTGAGGGATTTCAGTGGTAAGGATGGTGCCTTGAAGTCCCAAGAAGGAGAGGGCCACCCCCTCTCCTTATTGTCCTTGAAAAGGGCCATTTTTGCCTCTTTAATGAGCACCTAGCTAAGCCTCATGTTGACCATGCCTTGGCTGTTATTTATGCTTATTTTGCCATGAAATAGCATTGTTGTATGTTGGTTTTGGTACACCATGCTTGCTTAGCATACATGCCTTGTAATGCCATTTTGTTGCCTTAACATGCCTTAGGTTGTAAACCATTGTTCTAGCATGTTTTAGGCTTGGCTTTGTGAAGCTTTTGTGCTTATTTTGCTATGTTTGAGGTCTGTCCTTAGTTGTTTGGGTCGACTTTGGCATGCATAGTATAGCCCCTTTGCATTTTTGGTTTGTTGGCCTTAAGTGTGTGAATGTATAGCATGCATCCTTGCCTTAATTTAGTGGTTTGGGACCATTTGCCATGTTATTTCAGTCCCTTTAACATGCTTGTATGCTTGCCTTGGATGCCTCTTTGAAGCTTTGAAAGCTTGTCTTGCATGCTCCATGTTTTGGCCATTGTGCATACCCTTTGAATTTGAGCCACTTAGATGCCATCTAGGTGTCCCTTGGGTGTTGTCTAGGCCTGCCTTAGACTTGTTTTAAGTCCTCTTAGCCTTGTGAGGCTTGGTGGACTTAGTCTTGGTTTAAGCCTCTTGGCTTGTCTTGGGTTTTTGGCTTTGTTTGCATGCCTTGTTTATCTTGTTTAATTGGCTTAGCACCTTTTGTAACATGATTTTCAATGCTTACCTTGCATGCCATTAGTCCATGTTATGCCTCTTTCAAGTGTGCTTGAGAGTTGCCCTTTTGTGCTTGAGTATTAGCCCTTTAACATGTGCATGTGTGTATGTGTGTTTAGTCCTCATTTCATAGCATTTTGGCCACTGTTTTGGGCCTAATTAGAGCTGCCTAAATCATGTTTAAGTCCATCCTATGCTTGCTTGCATGCTTACCTTGCATGTTTGTTTGCATGCTTGCATGTATACCTTGTATGCTCATGTTGCATGCTAGTTCATATGCTTAGGTTGCACTCCATCTAGCATGCATGCCTTGTTCCTTGATCTAGTGATAGGAATTGGGCCCCTTTGGTTTGTTGGTTTGCATTGCATTTGACATCAAAATGTGCACACTTGGTCCCTTGGGCCATCACGCATGGAAATGCGCGATTGATGGTCCGAGAACCAAGGAGCATGTCCCTTTGAGTCACTAACATGATAAGGGACATGATTGGTGCATATATGGCTTGAATTGCATTGCCATGCAAAGCTCTGTCCTCTGCTGCTGTCAAACAGGTCCTGCAGGAACTTTTTGCCGATCGACTGAACAGAGTGCCGGCCGGCAAACAATTTGTGGCCGATGGATTCATTCTCAGCCGATGAACATCTCCCACGGCCGGTGGCCATTCTCTCCAGCCGGTGGTACTGTACAGCGTTCAGAAAGGCAACCTTGAGATTTTGGCAGTCTTCAGAGGAGTATAGCAGGGAAAACAGAGGCAGATTGCGCATGGCAGTGCACTTTCGAGCAAGACCGAGCATGCATTGCATTGGGCTCTCTTTCCGAGGCAGCTTACTGTTTCTTCTAGCTTAGTTAATTTGCTTAGCTAATTAGATGGCCTGTAATATTTAATTAGCTTGTAGGTTAATTATCTGTAATATTTATTTGGTCCCTCCGGGCGAGGGCAATGTGTAATAAGTGTGGGTGCGTGTGTGTGCATGTCTTCCAATCCCCACTTCTTTCTTCCCTTTTATTTACCCGCTTATGATGGTAGATTAGGGCATGTTTAAATTAGCATACCTTATGCTATGCATGCGTGCATCCATACATTTGTCTTGCATGCACCGGGCTCGGTACATCATGCTAACTGCATTTGTACTTCAATCCAAATTGAATACGTGCATCAATTGATTGCATTTCACATGTCATGTTTAGGTTAGCCGAGCCTATCCTAATTGCATCCTGTATGTGTTGCATTAGTCAATTTGACATGAACTAGGACCATGCATGTTTGCTAACTAGTTTATTGTTTTGGCACGGAGTACGATGTAAGTATTTTCATGCTTTAGCATATCGCATGTGTGTGAATGCTATCATGACAGCATGCTTACCATGTGGCTAGATGCTTATGTGATAAACTGTTTGAATGCCTGTGGGTGAAGGTTGGATTGTCTGAGTTGGAAAAACTCGTTGAAATCCGTATTTTAGCCTACTTGCGAGTAGCAAATTCAAAGTGTTTTTCAAGACAAACGGATATGCAATGCTTATTTCCAAATTAGGCAATCTAGTCTATACTTGTTTGCTGTGCGCATAACATAGTAATTCTAGGCTAATAACTGGAATAGGAGCACATAACGTTTTCAAAAACGGATATCACGGTTAGTAGAGGCCGGTCTTCGGACCGGGCGAGAGGGGGTGCTCATAGCTGACCTTCCCCAATCGTACCCAAGTTCCCGAGCCGAGGTAACTTTGGTGATGACGGACACGTGGCCTTTGGCACCGAGTCAGGGTTTCCTAAATTCCCCCATTAAAAATATTTAGGTGGCGACTCTGTATCTGGCAAAGCAGTCCATGTTTGGCATTTCTTTTCAAAAATCTGTTTCTCAAAACGATTTGCCGGATTTGGACTCTTTGGTTCAGATTACGAACCGTGACACAAATCGAGTCCGAACTGTAGCGTGTAGCGGGGTCCCTCGCGGGCGTGTTACAGGTGCGTTCTGTTTGAGCGCAGCCGAGCTTCCTTTGCAGGATTAGTAGAGGCTTTGGTGGTGAGAAGAAATAACTGTGATCGTAGGACATGTCGTTTGGAGTTCTTTTATTTTTCTTGAGCTTAGAGTTGATTCTAGTTTATGTATTTTGTATTTTTTTTAATGACTATAGTATTGGAATAATTTGGCATGGTTTGTAACCGTAATTTATTTAAGTTGTTTTGACTTTTTATTGTTACCTTGATGTTGAGGTATTGGTCAGTTATGAATTTATGGTGGATGGTTTGGTTTGCATTTTGTTTTTTTTTTTTTTGTTTCACCTCTAAGATTTGGATGATGGAATATTATTGGGGTTAGTCCTATTTAATATTTAATTGTCTAAATTTTGGGGCGTGACAGTTTGGTATCAGAGCTCTAGGTTACCCTAGACTTGTGAGAGTTTAGGTGATCCTCGGATTGTGGAAACATGGGTTAGCTAGTTTAGTTTGGTGGTTGAGTTTATTCTAAGTAGTTAGGAACGAATTCTTTTTGTGTGTTTAACTTGAAGGTAATGGTTGGAGGGTATAATTTAAGAAGTGTTGAGTCTAACGGCACAGGGGAAGAAACAACTGCTAACGCGGTGGCAACGGCAGCGGCAGCAGCAGTAGCAGCGGCAGCTGCTACTAGGGCAACGACGACTACTACCGAGGCAACCAATATGGTGCAGGTTAATGTGGGAAAGATGCTGGCTCAATTACTTCAGGTTGTGCAGAACAATAATCAAAGTTAGCAGGGAGATCCATTTGCAAAGAGAAACAAAGATTTTGGTTCTTTGGGGGGTCAAAAATTCTCTGGAGATGGAGGACCCATTGCAGCTGACGCTTGGGTTCAGAAATGTGAGATGGTATTTGGTCGTATACAACTCACCGAGGTCCAAAAACAGGAGTTAGCGACACATCAACTTGAGGGAGCAGCCCTATTTTGGTGGAACTCGTGGAAGGAGGGTCTAGACGTGACGACTTTGACTTGGGCAGATTTCAAGACTCGTTTTGACCGGAAGTTTGTTCCTGCTGCTATTCGGTCTCAACTGAGTGATGAATTTTCGAAATTGACTCAAGAGGGTAGAACAGTGATCGAGTATGTCACCAAGTTTAATGAGTTGTCTCATTATGCCCCTTACTTGATCGACACGCAGGAGAAGAAGAATGAGAAGTTTATTAAGGGATTGAATCATTACCTGTCTAAGTTCCTTATTCCCTTTGATGTTGAACCGTTTGACAGAGTTCTTGACTTGGCACTGAAGTATGAGGAAAAAGAGAAGCAGTTTAAAGAAGGGAAGGCCAAGGTCAGAGAGACTTCTAGAGGGAGTCACTTCTAGCAGCGGGATGGGAACAGATACCGACCCTATGATCAAAGGCATAGGGGTCAACAGTTTCAGAGGCCACAACAACAGGGTAGTCAGGGAAATTTCAGACCTCAGGGTAATTTCCGGCCTCAGGGCAATTTCCAGCCCTAGGGGCACTACTACCAGAGACAGGGTGGTCCTCGCCCACAGGGTTATCAAGGACGACAGCAGCAAGTGCCACAGTTGGGTTATCGTCCTCCCGTACCTCAGTTGGAGGGACCCCCACCTATCAGACCAGTAGCACCTCAACCAATTAATAGGAAGTGTTTTGGGTGTCAGTTGTTGGGACATGTAATCAAGGATTACCCTCAGAGACAACAGGCATGACAGGGTCAGGAAGCTCCAGCCAGGGCATTTGCAGTAATGCCAGGAACTGACAAAGTGCAAGGTACTTTTAATCTCTTTCAAGAACCCATTAGAGTTCTTTGTGATACTGGTGCCTCTCATTCTTTTATATCTAGACAATTTGTAGAAAGAGAACATATTGTAACTACCTTATTGTCTAGACCTATTCGTGTTGAGACCCCTTTAGGAGGGACAGTTACTCTTTATGAGATATGTACAGATTTTGAGATTGACTTTACGGGCAAAGTCTTGTATGCGGACCTAATTGTTTTAGGGTTTGAGGGGTTTACAATTATTTTGGGTATGGATTGGCTGCGAAAACACTTTGTGACTCTAGATTGTGCTAGAAGGACTGTAAATATAGATATTCCCGGTATGCCACGGCTTACCCACACTTCTAGCGATGGAGAAGAGTCGGTGATGACGAGTTTTCTGTGCTCAGTAGAAATTCCTAAGCAGGATATTAGCGAGGTAGATGTGGTGCGTGAGTTTGAGGATGTATTTCAAGAGATACCTGGACCTCCACCCCGACAGGTAGTAGAATTTCGCATTGACCTAGTGCCGGGAATTGCACCGATTTCTAAGGCGGCATACAGAATGGCGCCTAAGGAGCTTGTAGAGATGAAAAAGCAGCTGGAAGAGATGCTTCAGAAAGGGTTCATTCGTTCAAGTAACTCCCCATGGGGAGCACCTGCGATCTTTGTCTCCAAGAAAGATGGCACTCTCCGTATGTGTATAGATTACAGAGAGCTAAACAAGGTGACTATCAAGAACAAGTATCTGCTACCTAGAATTGATGACTTGTCTAACCCACGAAACGAGCTCATTTTTATTGGTTTCACGCAAAATGAAGTAAAACATTATTCTGCACACTTTTCATGTTTTGAACTTTTTCGAAAAAAATCATCTTAGGGCAGTTTTTGTTCGTTTTTAGCTTCAGATTTTTCGATTGAATTCCGTCTAGATTTTTAGATCAAGTTTTTCTCTTAACCTGTTCAGTTTCTGTTAAATTCGTTTGAGCTGTCTTTTAGGAAATTTGATTCTGTACGACTTTCGTTCTTTGAGTTTTGGTCAATTCAAATTATTTAAGAAGGAAACGGTGCATTTTTATATGTATTCAGCAAGTTACTTATGATTAACTTATACTAACATTATTTTTTTTGCAAGATGGTGGGTCTTACTAACTTTTTATGCAGGGCTGACCCACCATATTTCTATTTCTATTTTGTTTATTTTCGTTGTATACGGACAAGAAACTAAATGCCACCGTATCTCGAGAAACTACCCATTCGTCTCGGTGCGGTTGGAACTACTTGTCTTGTCCTGTAATAAGAATTAAATGTATTTTTGTTTGTGTTTGATGGACACGTGGGTGTTAGATCTTGTACTCATACCAGTATACCTGTATACTGACCCGTTTTGTCTCTTGACAACTCGGGTGCGTTCTGTTTGAGCGCAGCCGAGCTTCCTTTGCAGGATTAGTAGAGGCTTTGTTGGTGAGAAGAAATAACTGTGATCGTAGGACATGTCGTTTGGAGTTCTTTTATTTTTCTTGAGCTTAGAGTTGATACTAGTTTATGTATTTAGTATTTTTTTTAATGACTATAGTATTGGAATAATTTGGTATGGTTTGTAACCGTACTTTATTTAAGTTGTTTTGACTTTTTATTGTTAGCTTGATGTTGAGGTATTGGTCAGTTATGAATTTATGATGGATGGTTTGGTTTGCGTTTTGTTTTTTTTTTTGTTTCACCCCTAAGATTTGGATGATGGAATATTATTGCGGTTAGTCCTATTTAATATTTAATTGTCTCGATTTTGGGGCGTGACAAATGTGAATTTTTTTCGAATCATAATGGGAATCGTAGAGTTGAACCGGCGCCTTAGGATCAACCTTGGCATTCCGGCGATTCGGCACTGCTACGCTTTAGTCAAATCCTCCGGTCGGCTCAGGCGCTACTTTCTCAGGGCCAAGGACACCGACCATCACTTGGTAACCATGCTTGCCAGCTCTGGCAAACGAGTTGACGATGTAATGGTCAATGTCCGAGGCAACTGGGAATTCGACGAAGGCGAAGATTGCCTAGTCCCTATTCCCAGACGGAGGGTTGAACCAGGTTGCCGTGTAACTCCTTGTGTTTATTGATCTTTCTTTTATTCGGCTTTTTCTCCAAGTCTAATCCTTTGTTTTTGCAGGCAATAAGTTGAAGAAGATTCCGACCTCGACTGACGACGCAGTTGTGATAACCCTGTTCCGTATTTAGCTATTTGGTCCTTATTATGAATGTGATTATGTGATTAATATGATTTTGTGTGCCATCATGTAAAAATATGTGGTTTTGAATTTCTATTTGTTCACCGTAGGAATATCTGTTTGATTATCTGCTTTGGAAATTAAATTGAAGGCCTTATCGGCCACAGAACCCGAAATTGATTGCGCCATTATGATTAGCGTAATTTTTAGAGCCTACGGTGAAATTTGATTGAAAATTGATTCGGATCAGATTAAATCGATTAAATTGATGAATTAGTGCCCAATTACTTTATTATTATTATATTGGCATTAGTGGGATTTGTTGTAATGAGGCACTACACCCTCAAATTCCTCTCTTTGTTCATTTGAGCCGAAAATTACTCCAAGAAGAGAAGAGAGGGTCGGTTAAAGATAGAGAGTGTAGGAGATTGAAGGTTTGGTCAAGAAACTTGGGAATCTTGAAGCTACACTCAAGAATTAAGCATAAGCTTGGAAGATAAAGCTCCTAGGTGAGTAAATTCATGAGTTTGAACTTGTGATTTTGTGAATTAAAGATTAATTGGTGATCAAGAACAAGAGTTGTGCTATAATTGATGAATTTGAAGTTAATGTGCACATGCATGTATAGGATCACCATGATTTTTGCATAATCAAGCATGTGTTAAGTTGAATATGGAAATATGAGTGTTGAATCATACATGCAAGCAAGTTTTTGTTGTGTTCCATGAGAATGAACACCATTTGCATTATTTGGAATAGAAATGAAGTCAAGATTAGCATGCATGTTTGAATAATTAGAGATATGGAGCTTGTATGAGGTTTGAAATACATGGAATTGTTGTCATGGTAGCAAGTTTGGGGTAAATTGGAACATGCATGTAAATGGTTTATGAAATTGAGCTTCATAATGTGTTGAATTTGATATTAGTACATGTTTATGTGAAGATTGAGCCAAAAACATGCATTTAGAACCTTTGAATACCTAGTTGAAGCTCAAGAATATGATCTAGAAAACCCAGAATTTTTTATGTCCGCTCGAGCGGGGGAAGTGCGGCTCGAGCGAGGAATTCGTGCTCCCAGTATTTTTGCAGACATAGATGTCCACTCGAGCGGGGAAGTTCACGCTCGAGCAGAGAGCCATGTAGAGAGGCCTTCCACTCGAGCGCCAGAGTCCGAGATCGAGCGTAAATTCGACATAACCAGTACTTTTGCAGGCCTCAAGGGTCCGCTCGAGCGGATAAGTCCACGCTCGAGCAGGGACCCTGTTTTCTGAAATTTTGAAAATGCATTCTATGTTCCGTTTTCCGTCCCCTTTCACTTCTAAGTACTCTTAGGCATACATTAAGCATTGTAAATGACTTAAAAGAATAAGAATGAAGCCTAGAGAGGAATATGTGAATTAAAGAAAGGATTGAATCGGTTGTGACCCATATGTGTTATGTGATGTGTAGGGTCAAGCTCCAGGCCAAATCAACCAGCCGATCACTGTGAGTAATATCTTAACAATGATATCTGAAATATGTTGTTGTCCAATAGCTTACTTCTATGTAAGTTTTATAAGTTCGTTGATTCGATTGGTGGACAATATTTGCTATACCAAATGAGTGGGCCAGAGGCCAGTTTAACCTACAAACACATGGATATTCTTTATTTGATATTATTCACTGGGCTTTCGCTCACGCTCATTCATGTGTTTGTAGGTGAGCCTAGAGAGGTCCAGACCCAGCCTCAGTGAAGTCTGTGTGGAACAACCAAAGTTTTGAGGAGTCAGCCCTTGCGTCTCACGCACGAGACACGTCTTTGCCCTTTTGCCATTCTGTGTATTTCGTCATGTTGGCGAGGACTTTGGTATACGTCTGTGTATAGTTTTGTTTGGCTGACTTAGATTTGAATGATCCTGTCTGTACAGAACCTTACGTTACTATACTTTCTGTTGTGAGTTATTAACGTATGTAAATGTGGAATGTTATGATGTGCATATAAGCACGGCTCTATGGACAAAGTTTTAAATTTTCTTCCATTTGGCCCCTTTACTCTGATGAGTTTTGTCTTATTTGGTTTGAGGCCGTAGGTAATCTCATGATTACTGGCCGGTTATGGCCTTAACCCATAGGGGCGGGTTCGGGTCGTGACAGCAGTCCTTGCGAAAATTAAGACTGCACTCAAGTATTTTGGCTGTCCAAACGTACAGAAGCAAGGGAGAGCCGCCCATATACTCCTGCAGTATGAGCCTACTTATACTACGTTCTCGGCCATGGACGACATTCCGATCCCATCTGGCGAACAACACCTTACGGCTCTTATCTTCCCCAGATTCAAGACCCTTAAGCAAATTGGTTTCGAAGCTTCTGATTCGGAGCAAGACGTAGAGCCGGTGGTCGAGGTAATTGCTGAACTAACGAGAGAGTTCTCTGCGGAGGCCAAAGAGGTCGACGAGGCTCTAAACTCAGCGTTTGAGGCAGCCGGTCTTAACCAGCCTGACTTACCGTCCATTTCGGGTCGGGTGGAGTTTTCCTTCGGAGATATTGTTACAAATTTGGGAGACCTACCCTGCACTTTTTTTGAGGGCATGGCTGGGGAAAATCTCACGCAGATGGAGCGAAAGAGAAATGCCGAACGTATGGCCGCCCGACGGAAAGCCGAGGCCACCCGTTCTGGACCTGCCCCGATTGAATCTTCATAGCCCGTTATTGTAGAAGAAACGGCTTAAGTTGTTGTGGCCGAGACGAATAAGGAAGCCACCGAACAACAGATTCCAGAAGAACGGCCGATTCCAGAAGAGCGGGGTGAAAAACGTATCGCCGAGGGAGAGGCCGGCTCAGAGGAGAGCCCCGCTGACAAACAGCCCCGCTTAGAGGAGTCGGATGTGGTTGTTCCTTTCGTTGTTCAACCAAAGATCAAAAACACGCCGATCTCCTCTAACGCATCTACCTTGAAGGATCCAGCTGTAGCGTTGAGCTTGGCCGCCTCAGTCTCGTTGCCGGCTGACAAGGCCACCTTTCAAGCAAAGCCGGATTTGGTAGCTATAGCGTTAGCTGCCTAGTCGGCCCTTCTGGTATGTGACTTGATCTTTTTTTACTCCTTGTTTGGTTTGGTTTGTATACGATATTTCTTGGTATGTGATGATCCCAACTCCTTGTTTTGCAGACGGTTGGAAGGATAGCCGAACTAGGCCGCCGCCAGCATGATGCCATTGAAAGAATTGGCCGCTTGAAGTCGGAAGCTGAAGGTGAGAGGAGCAGGGCCGAGTTCGAGGCGATGAGAGCCACAATGGAAAGTGCTTGAGCCGAAGCTGAGAAGGAGAGGGCTCGGACTGCTGACCAGCTCAGATTCGATGCTGAGGAGAGGGCAAACGCGAGCGAGGAATCGCTCAAGTTAGACAAGGAGGCGCTTGCCAAGGTGGAGGCCAAGTTAGAAGAGTTGAAGAAGGCCAAGAAAAAGCGGACTCTGAGGCTTCTGCAGCGTTCGAGGCTGGAAAGAGCGTCACCCTTGAGAACTACGTAGAAGAGGTCCCCAAATTCGAGAATTGGGGATTCAAACATGGGTGGCTCAAAGCCCTTGCTGCCGTTGGAGTTACATTGGCCATGCCAATTCCATACGAGCAAGTGGACGTTGAGCCACTTGAGTCTGATCCCGAGGATTGATTTGGGAGACATTCTAGTTTTATTAAATATTTTCAATTTCAATGTATGTTTTTGTTTAGTAGATTTCTGTTAGTTCAAGGTAATTTTCATGTATAAATTAGTTACTATCTGCGTTTAATTTATTAATGAAAATTTCCTTTTCATTTCACTATTAGTTGTACGCAGTTTTTTATATTAATGAAGAGTTTTACTTTTCACTACTTTGGATAAAATGATTACTGTCTGTTGTGCTTGCTAACTATAGATCCGATAGGAAGTAGGATCATGAGATGAGTAGATTAAATATCCCACTGCATAGCTGCCGATTGGATAACAGTGTAACTTGGCAATTAATTTAACCTTAATTTATCCGAACAAGTAAATCGACTCAGGGCCCCGTCGTATGCCCTTGCCCCAGCCGATGTATGAACTCTGGATGCCGAATAGGACTAGTTCATGGAGTGGCTGCGGCACAGTTTGATCGACATTGTGCTTAGGTATTTGGCCGATCAGATTAATAAATCTGATCTTGCCCGACAATGTATGAACTCCGAAAGCCGAATAGGACTGGTTCATGGGTATTGTACTGATAAATCGATTCATGGAGTGGCTGGGACAGTCAAGGCAACTAGATTGATGAATCTGCCCTTGCCCCAGCTGGTTCATGAACATAGAACGCCGAATATCAAGAACTTGTGAAGTACTGATGAATCGATTCGTGGAGCGGCTGGGGCACTCAAGCTAACTAGATTGATGAATCTGCCCTTGCCCCAACTGGTTCATGAACATAGAACGCCGAATATCAAGAACTTATGAAGTACTGATGAATCGATTCGTGGAGCGGCTGGGGCACTCAAGTTGACTAGATTGATGAATCTTCCCTTGCCCCAGCTGGTTTATGAACATAGAACACCAAATAACAGTGGTTGATGGGGCGATTGGGGCATATGACTCAGTCGGTGCCGGGTTGTTGAGGTTTCAATATTAATGAGATTGCCTCGGAGGTGCTGCCCTCGTAAGGAATAAATGGGCGTGTACTTCGTGAACGAAGGTCCTATTTATGTGTCAGTCAGCAACTCAGTCCAGCTCTTTGAGGAAGATTAAACAGGTGCGAATGTCGAATAGACTTTTTTTTCACAGCAGAGGGGAAGCGAGGACGGTAGCTGAGCTGGGAGGAGATATGAGTCGAAGTGGTGAACCTTTACGCACGGGAAGTAGGACTTCGAGGGATCGGGAGAGACACCAATCTCCTCGTCGTAGAAATAGGTCGCCCAGGAGGGACAACCAGCCACAGGGCAAATCTCCTCAACCCCATTCTGGAAGGGAATCCAACGCGAATCCACGCCCATTGAGTTTTGCGGTCTTCGTGGAGAATAGCCCCATGACAGAGGCGGATTCGATCGTTCGAGATCCAAATGTGGCAGTCGAGTTCGCTCGACAGATTTTTCCACTCGAGGTCCAGCAGTCGATGGTAGGTCGGCAGGACTTTGAAGTGTTTCGTGAAGGCGTTCACGGGGCGGTGAAGGGGCTGTACACCGCTTATGAAATCGGCATGCGTCTCCGTGCCGCTCGGTGCGATATAGAGCAGAGAGATGAACGCATTCGGAAGTTAGAAGCTTGAGTGGAGAAGGCCGAGCGTGAGCTAAGGAAAATCAAGTCCGCCGAGTCTCAATCAGCTAGCCATCCTAACCCGGTTGTGGAAGAGAGGGTGACTCAAAGGCTGATAAGTGATGCTATTGCCGATCGGAACACGGCTAGCATGTTCGCGATTGAGACTGCGAGGGCCTCGGCCTATGAAAAAGGCTTCCATGACGGCCGAAAGGTTGGAATTCAGAAGACCAAGGAGAAACTCGCAGAAGAAGTTTGCCGATGTGAAAATCGTGGGTTTAGGCACGGCTGGATCAAGGCACTTCAGGAAGCTGAGGCTCTCCAGGCAGCAGGTATGAATTCGGCATTGCCGTTGTACCAACAGAACGATTTCCCCTTCTCCGCTTTTGAAATTAAGAAGAGTGATGATGAGGGAGCCGCCGAAGAGAAGATTACCTTGTAATGCTTATGTAGAAATTATGTATTTATTGGCTGATTTTAATAAAATGCTTAATTTTCAACTTGTAGCATACTTTTTATTTATGTTAGTACACTTGATGCCAATCGATTTATCTAAGGACACATTTTACTTTAAATGTTCATACATTTTAGACTATTTTTGTGCGGCCTAAACTATTCCATTTTGAATAGATGCAAATTTCAGCCTTTGTTTATATGGCTTGAACAAAGGCGCCACGAATTCAGAGGCTTTTAATCGGCCCAAAGGCGTCATGTGTCGATGGGGTCCGCATCCGGAGGCTTTTTCGGCCTAAAGGCGTCATGCGCCAATGGGACTCCGAATCTGGAGTCTTTGTTTGGCCAATCGTGATATCCACAAAGGCAGCTCCGAATCCGAAGGCTTTATCGGCCCAAAGATGTCATGCGCCGATGGGGCTCCGAATTCGGAGTCTTTATTTGGCCAATCGTGGTATTCACGAAGGGTGCTCCGAATCCAGAGGCTTTATCGGCCCAAAGGCGTCATGCGCCGATGGGGCTCCGAATCCGGAGGCTTTTTTGGCCCAAAGGCATCATGCGCCGATGGGGCTCCGAATCTGGAGTCTCTGTTTGGCCAATCATGATATCCACGAAGGCAGCTCTGAATCTGGAGGCTTTATCGGCCCAAAGACGTCATGCGCTGATGGGGCTCCGAATCCGGAGTGTTTATTTGGCCAATCGTGGTATCCACGAAGGGCACTCCGAATCCGGAGGCTTTATCAGCGCAAAGGTGTCATGCGTCGATGGAGCTCCGAATCCGTAGGCTTTTTCGGCCCAAAGGCGTCATGCGCCGATGGGGCTCCGAATCTGGAGTCTCTGTTTGGCCAATCGTGATATCCACGAAGGCAGCTCCGAATCCGGAGGCTTTATCGGCCCAAAGACGTCATGCGCCGATGGGGTTCTGAATCCGGAGTCTTTATTTGGCCAACCGTGGTATCCACGAAGGGCGCTCCGAATCCGGAGGCTTTATCGGCCCAAAGGCGCCATGTGCCGATGGGGCTCTGAATCCGGAGTCTTTAATTGGCCAATCGTGATATCCACGAAGGGCGCTCCGAATCCGGAGACTTTATCGGCCCAAAGGCGTCATGCGCCGATGGGGCTCCGAATCTGGAGTCTTTATTTGGCCAATCGTGGTATCCACGAAAGGTGCTCTGAATCCGGAGGCTTTAGTCGGCCCAAAGGGGTTATGCGCCAATGGGGCTCCGAATCCGGAGTCTTTATTTGGCCAATCGTGGTATTCTCGAAGGGCGCTCCAAATCCAGAGGCTTTATCGGCCCAAAGGCGTCATGCCCCGATGGGGCTCCGAATCCGGAGTTTTTAATTGGCCAATCGTGGTATCCACGAAGGGCGCTCCGAATCCAGAGGCTTTATCGGCCCAAAGGTGTCATGCGCTGATGGCGCTCCGAATCCGTAGACTTGTGAACTGGATTGCGCGATGAAGAAATGAAAAACTTTGCATTGCAAAAGTGAAATATGTACAAGTATCAAGCCCCACAAGTCGGGTCAATGATAGAATTTACATAAATGCGTTGAATTCCAGGGCCGTGGAAGACTCCTTCCAAACATGTCTTTTAGCCGATACGCCCCTACTCCCGCAATCGAGTCGACCTGATAGGGGCCGTCCCAGTTAGGACCCAATTTTCCATCGGCCGGTTTCCTGGCAGCTGGAAGTACTTTCTTCAGGACCAACTCTCCTGGTGTGTAGCGGCGCAACTGGACATGTTGATTATATGACTTAGCAAGCTGCTATTGATACCGCGCCACGGATGCAAGGGCACGATCTCTTCGTTCTTCAATTAGAACTAAATCCAAGGCTAGCATCATGTCATTTTGGCCCATATCAAAAACCTTCGATTTCAAGGTTGGGAGGCGGATCTCCAGGGGTATGATTGCCTGGGTCCCAAAGCACAGAGCAAACGGCGTTTCCCCAGTAGATCGCCTTGGCGTAGTTCGATGAGCCCACAACACACTCGGAAATTCTTCAACCCATTTGCCTTTAGCTTTCTCCAGCCTTTTCTTGATGTCATCTAAGATGGATTTGTTAGAGGCATCAGCTTGACCATTGCTTTGTGGATAGGCCGGCGTGGAAAAGTAAGGCCGGATACTATACTTGCTGCACAACTCTCGGTAGACGCCACAATCGAACTGGGTGCCGTTGTCTGAGATAAGTGCTCTTGGAATGCCGAATCGCGTTATGATGTTTCTCCAAACAAAACGCTTCACGTCGGTATCTCGGATGTGCGTTAGTGCCCCCGTTTCTACCCATTTTGTAAAATAATCTGTTGCGACAATCAAAAATCGCTTGTTACCCGGGGCACGAGGCAGTGGTCCGACGATGTCAAGTCCCCATTGGGCGAATGGCCAAGGACTGGTTATGGAGCTTAGCTTTTCAGCAGGCAGGTGGGTCAAAGAAGAGAACCTCTGGCACTGTTGACACTTTTTCACGTAACATTCGGCATCCACTCTCATTGTCGGCCAGTAATACCCCTGTGTCACGGCTCGATGAGCCAAGGACTGCCCGCCAGAATGGGCGCCACAACTGCCTTCATGTATTTCAATCAGAAGCTCCTCGACTTTGTCCGGGTGGACACATTCCAAATATGGACTAGAGAGGGATTTTTTATAAAGCCTTCCTTGCGGATCCAAGTAGTATTGCAGGGCTTTGTTTCGCAGCTTGTGCGCTTCTTTCTTGTCCTCTGGGAGCTGTTCGAAAGACAGGAATGCAGCAATGGGATCCATCCAACTCGGTCCAGATTCTATAACATTGACCTGGACTTCTTCCGAAGGGCCAATGCTTGGCTCCGGGATGAAACCTACTTCGATGGTCCGTTTAACCTCTGAGTTAATGGTGGAGGCTAGCCAAGCCAGGGCATCTGCATGTGTGTTCTGATCACACATTATCTAGTTCAATTCATCATGGTCAAATTTTGCCAGCAAGGAGTTGGCCGTTTTTATGTAAGCCGCCATATGGTCGTTTCTTGCCGCGTACTCCCCCTTTAGCTGATTGATCACCAGTTTTGAATCGTAAAATACAATCAAACGCCGAGCACCCAGAAGATGTGCATTCCGCAAACCGGCTAGAAGGGCTTCGTATTCGGCTTTGTTATTTGATGCTTCGAAGCCGAGCTTGACGGCCTACTAAATTATTGCGCCGTCAGGAGCCATGATTACAACTCCGACTCCGCTGCCCCGCTGATTGGATGATCCATCATAGTACAACTGCCAAATGTCCCCAACATAAATTCTCCAGTTCAGCTTCGGTCGAATTTCATCAGACTTGAAATCGGCAAGACCCCCAGTGAATTCGGCAACAAAGTCGGCAAGCACATATCCCTTGATTGAGGTTCTAGGTAGAAACTGAATGTCGTACTGGCTGAGTTCAAGAGCCCATTTTGAAACACGTCCTGATGCTTCTACACTTCGTAGTACTGATTGGAGGGGATAATCTGTTAGAACCCCAATGCTATGTCCCTGGAAGTAATGCATCAGTTTTCTTGCCGCCATGACTAGGGCTAGGATGAGTTTTTCCAGCGGAAGGTAGTGTCTTTCGGCGTCAACCATTGCCTTGCTCACATAATACACTGGCCACTGCTCCCCCAGCTCTTCCTTTATCAGTACGACACTGACGGCCCTGTCAGAAACTACCAGATACAAAATGAGCGGGTCACCAGCAGTAGGTGTTGTCAAGAGTGGTACTGAGCGAAGGTAGGTCTTGAGAGCGGACCATTCAAAAGCCTTGCTCTGCCGTAGTGTATGAAAGAATTGTCGGTAGCGATCTGTGGACCGACTAATGAACCTGTTGAGTGCGGTGGCCATCCCCATCAACTTTTGAACCTCTTTTACTGAACGAGGGGAGCCGAGCTCCAGGATTGTTGTGATTTGCCTTGGGTTGGCTTCGATTCCTCGGTGGTTGACAATGTAACCCAAGAATTTGCCAGAGCCGATTCCAAATGCACATTTGGAAGCGTTCAGCTTCATTCCATATTTGCGTAAAATGCCAAATGTCTCTTCCAGATCGGCTATATGATTCTACTCTTCCTTGGACTTGACCATCATATCGTCAATGTACACTTCCATAGTGTGGCCGAGTTGCTCCTTGAACATGGTGGTGACTAGTCTCTGGTAAGTTGCCCCTACATTCTTCAGCCCAAAAGGCATAACCTTATAGCAATAGGTTCCTCTTGGGGTGAGGAATGCAGTTTTGTCTTGGTCCTCCGGATGCATAGTGATTTGATGGTAGCCTTTGTAGGCATCGAGGAAGCTCATACGCTGATGACGTGCCGTAGCATCTACAAGTTGGTCTATCGTGGGGAGAGGAAAACAGTCTTTGGGGCAGGCTTTATTTAGGTCTATGAAATCAACGCAGACTCGCGAAGTCCCATTTTTCTTCTTCACAGCCACAGTATTAGAGAGCCATGTAGGGTAGGTCATTTCCCTGATTGCTCCAGCATCAAGCAATCGGTCAACCTCTTCAACGACGGCGGCAGTGTGCTCTGCAACCAATCGCCGACTTTTTTGAATGATCGGCTTGCATTTAGGGTCAACATTCAAACGATGCTGCGAAATAGATGGATCTACACCCGGCATCTCATATGGAGTCCACGCAAATACATCAAGATTCCCGAGCAGGAAGGAAATTAGTTGTTGTCTGTCGGCTTGATTCAAGGAGGCGCCAACCATGAAGAACCTGTCTGGGTTTCCGTTGATTTCAACTCGATCTATGGCTTCCGTGGCCTTTTCATTGGGGAGCCGCCCAACATCGTCGAGGCTCTCCTAATCTGTCACTTCGATAGAGTTCACTTGCCGCTCCTTTGGCATTTTTTCAGCAAGGAGATAACATGCATGTGCCGATTTTTGGGAGCCACGGATTTGCTCAATGCCGCGTTCTGTCGGGAAGCGCAGCGGCTGATGATAGGTACTCGGCACGGCCCGCATGGTGTGCAACCAATTTCGCCCCATGATGAGGTTATACGACGACAGCAGCTTAATGACCAAGAATTCCACTTCCACTGTTCGGGAGCCCGCTCGAACGGGTAGTGTAATTTTCCGCAACGGGTATTCTGGATTGGCGTTGAAGCCGAATAGCGGATAGGGAGCCGGAGAGAGATCCGATTCGGAGAGGCTGAGTTTGGTGAATATCTTGTAATACATAACTTCCGATGTGCTCCCTGGGCCAATGAGTACGCGCTCAACGGTGAATCAGTTGACGCGCAACTCAATTACTAAGGGATCAATGTGTGGAAGTGTCACTCCGGCCAAATCCGAATCATCAAAAGTAATGCTCGCAGCTTCATGGGGACGTTTTGCTGGAGTAAGCCGATTTTGAGGGTTGAGATTCGACTGAATCGTATGCACCGCAGATGATATTGGCAGGCTGTATATCATGTGGATCACACCGAGTGGAGGGGAGTCCTGTCTTAAGGCTATTACTTTGGTTGAGTTGCCTTTTCGAACGTACTGTTGTAGCCTACCATCTTGTACCAATTCCTCCAGGTGATCCTTCAATGCATAACAACTCTCAGTATCGTGGCCATGGTCCTTTTGATACTCACACCGTCTATCCCGTCTTCTTGTGTCAGGAGGTCCTACCATTTTGGACAGCCATTTGAAGAACGGAAGGTGTTGGATTTTGGTCAAGACCGCGCTGATCGGCTCCCGTCAACTCTGTATATTTCTTATCGGTGCGCCTTGTGCGCCTGCTATCGACTTGTAGCTGTTCATTTGCTCGGTGAGAGCATTGGTCGTTTGGTTGGCGAGAATCTCGTCTCTTTTCTCATTTGGCCTGATGCCATGGTTCAGGGCTCTGAGGTGGTACAGAATTTAACGGCTGAGCAATTTCAGTAGGAGCCATCTTGTTGGTCACATTTACGGCTTTAACCCGCAAGGCATGATCCTCCACTTTACAGTATTCTTCAAATTTCTTCATCAAAGACTAGACTGTTTTGGGGCGTCGTCTGGTCAAAGAGCTGCAGAGGGCACTGTCAGGATGCAGCCCCATCTTGAAGGCGGTAATGGCCATGGAGTCGTTGCAAGCATCATCTGCCAGATTAAAACATTCCCAATACCGCGCTGAATACGCACGAAGGGTTTTCCCCGGTTGAATCTGCATTGCCCAGAGGGAATCGACTTGCTTTGGCTGGACCTCATTAGTGATAAACCTCGCCCTGAAGGATTTTTGGAGTTGGTGGAAGCTCTTGATCGAAGCCGACTCCAGTTTATAATACCACCTGACAGCTAGTGGTCCCAAACTGCTTGGAAATATTCTGCAAATGAGAGCCTCGTCGTTTGCATGCAGTGTCATGGCTTGCTTGTAATGGCGGATGTGATCGGTGGGGTCTGATTTACCGTCGTACAAGGTGAATGACGGTGCTTTGAATTTCTTAGGTAGCACTGCCCTTGCAATCCTTCGTACAAACGGATCGTGCTGGTCTTCTTCGTTTGAACTGTTTCTTCGTCGCTTATGCCTTACACGTGGACTCTCTTCGGAGAAACTGCTGGTTTCATGTCGTTCCTTCTTCTTGGGCTCCGGGGACAATGAGTCGGAGTCACTATCAGTGTCTTGTTGTCGGGCTCGAGGTCGTCGACCACCTGCCCTCAGAGGTCGTCCCGTCTCTAGGCGGACAGCTTGTTTGGATTTTGCCACTTCCAAGGCCAAATTTTGACGGAGACGTTTGTTCTCAGCGATCATGTTCTCCAACCTCTGTTCGTTTTGCTTAGCTTGTTCAATGATTGCTTGCATTGTCTCATGCTCTGAAGTCGAGGGTGAGGCAAAGTTCAAGGCGCGTGTTGCGGCGATAGTCTCTGGTCCAAGCATGTTTGTCAGGGTGAGGTCGTCTCTCTGTGTGGTTTCGTCGATGACTATCGGAGGGTCTTCCGTTACACCCGCCATGGATGTATTTGACTATTCCCACAGACGGCGCCAATTATGGGGATATGGTTTGGAAATACTCTTCTGATCCTGGGAGACGCTCGTGATCCTCAAATAGACACCTTAAAAGAAATAAACACTTCGGTCGGGGGTGCCGGAATTAGCACTCCGACGGACAAGTCAGTCTCTACTCTCTCTGGGTTACTTGTATTTTAAGTTAAGCATACTAGTTCTCACATACCTTTCTTCGACTGTTGTTCCTTTATTTATACTCATTTCTAGGGCCTCGGGGCCTGGTCCCCTTTTCACTCACTATCCGCTTATTTATTCGGCCCCATAGTTCAATAGTTACTCGTCCTATTTATTGTATTCGGCCTCCTGATCGTGCAGGTTAGAGCCGAGTAATGTCTATCTTCTAGAGCGTATGCTTCTGATTCTGCTATTTATTCAGCTCCCACACTAGTCAATTTTGATTTCCGACGCGATTAAGGCCTTTAATTTCATATTATAACAGAAGTCTCAATAGATATTCCTGCGGCTAATATATATGAATCCAAAAATCACATTAAACATATAACTAGCATTCAAATTCACACTAAGCACTTCAATAACATTAAAAATCAACAATTAAAAGCATAACACGTAACGCGGTTATTACATTTCTATTCCACTTTCACTAACGGTATGAGCTTGTTCCTCAATTGCTTAACTTGACAGTTGACAATTTGAATTGGTTGCTCTTCATATTCCAAGTTCTCATCAATAGCTAACCGGTGGTAGTCAATGACATGGAAAGGATCTCAGACATAACCTCTCAGCATAGAAATATGGAACACATTGTGGATTTATTCCATTCTCGACGGTAGTGCTAAACGGTAAGCCATTGGTCCAATTTTCTCTAAGATTTGAAAAGGTCCAATATAACGAGGTGCCAATTTACCTCTTTTCCCAAAACGAGACTAGCCCTTCATCGGGATGACCTTCAAGAACACATGATCTCCAACATCAAGTTCTTAATCCCTTCTCTGCAAATCTACATAATTCTTTTGGCGACTTTGGGTAGTCTTGAGTCATTGTTGGATAACTTTGATCTTGTCAATTGTGACTTGTACAATTTCTTGCCCCAATAATGCTTTGTCTCCTACCTCAGTCTAGTAGATGGGTTATCTACATCTCCTCCCATATAATGCCTCATAAGGTGCCATGTTGATGCCTGCTTGATAGCCATTATTGTAGGAAAATTATGCTGTTGGTAAATGAATTTCCCAACTTCCTTGAAAATCTAAGGCACATAACCGAAGCATATCCTCGAATGTTTGTATAGTTCTTTCGGATTGTCCGTCAATACTGCATCTTAATTTTGTTCCCATGGCCGTTTGTAAGCTTTGTGACAATCTGGATATAAATTTTGAATCTCTATCCAAGACAATGGAAGTAGGTACTCGATGCAATTTAACAATCTCAGCTGTATATAAAGTAGCAAGTCTATCGACATTGTAAATAGATTTAATAGGTAAAAAATGAGCAAACTTGGTCAATCTACCTATAATTACCCAAATGGAATCCATACCTCTAGGTGTACGAGGTAGACCGGTTACAAAATCCATAGTTATATGCTCCCACTTCCATTCTGGGATTGGTAAAGGTTGAAGTAAACCCGTTGGCTTTTGATGCTTTGTTTTGACTTGTTGGCAGGATAGGCAACGAGAGATAAACTCCGCATTGTCCTTTTTCTTAGTTGGCCACCAATACGTTTCTTGGATGCGTAGCAAATACGGAATTGCAAGCTTTCTCTAAAATCTTCTTTTTTACGTCTAGTATATTCGGAACACACAATCTGTTTTTGAATTTCGACGCTTGACCTTCCATAACAAACCTCGGGCTTGGCCTTGATTCCATTTCATCCCAAACATTCTTAAGAAATTTATCTTCCATTTGCCTTTGTTTGATTTCCTCCACTATTGCTAGTTGAACTAAAATGGCAGCTAACACTCTTCCTTGTTCATGTAGTACAATCTCCATTTCCATCTTCTCTAAGTCTTGGAGTACTTCCTCTTGTTTTGTAAGTAAACATACTAAGCTCCCCATAGACTTCATGTTGAGTGCATCTGCCACTGTGTTGGCTTTGCCTAGATAGTACTGGATCTGCAAATCATAGTCTTTGATAAGCTCCAACCATCTCCTTAGCTAGATGTTCAACTCTTTCTGGGTGAAAAAATACTTCAAACTCTTGTGATCGGTGAAGACTTCGTAGGTTGCTCCATACAAATAGTGCCTCCATATTTTTAGTGCAAAAACAACTGCTGCAAGCTCCAGATCATGTGTAGGATAACTTTTCTCGTGCGGTCTCAACTAACGAGATGCATAGGCAATGACTCTCCTGTTCTGCATGAGAACACAACCCAATCCCTTGTGAGATGCATCACTGTAAATAATAAATGCATCCATACTTGATGGCAATTTAAGAACTGGCGCTGTGACTAGCCTTGTCTTGAGTTCTTGAAAAGTTTATTCCCTTTGATTAGTCCAATCAAATGATACTCCTTTCTGAGTTAACTATGTGAGCGGTATTGCAATTTTTGAGAAATCTTTGACAACCTTCCGGTAGTATCTTGCCAAACCCATAAAGCTCTGAACTTCGGTGACATTAGTTTGCTTGGGCCAATTGATAATAGCTTCTTTTGTGGATCAACTGAAATACCATCCTGATTAATAACATGACCCAAAAATATAGCAATGTCCAACCAAAACTCATTCTTTTTCAGGTTTCCATACAATTTCTTCTCCCTGAGTGTTTGGAGAATAACCCCCAAATGTTGTCCATGTTCATCCTTGGTCTTGGAAGAACAAAAACATCTAAATAGGGCAAGAAAACTCGGTTCATCAAATCCATAAAGGCGACAGGTGCATTAGTAACACCAAAAGGCATAACAAAAGTTCATAATGGCCATACCTTGTTCAAAAAGCTGTTTTCTCCACATCTTTAGCTTTAACCTTTAGTTGGTGATACCCAGATTTAAGATCAATCTTTGAAAATACTCATGCTCCTTGTAGTTGGTCAAATAGATCATCAATTCGAGGTAGTGGATACTTGTTCTTGATTGTAACTTTGTTTAACTCCCGGGAATTAACACACAGCCGGAGTGTTCCATCCTTTTTTTTTTTTTGACAAAAAGAACTGGTGCACCCCAAGGTAATGTACTAGGCCGAATAAACCGCTTGTCCAAAAACTTCTGCAATTGAACTTTCAGCTCTTTCAACTTTGCAGGTGACATTTTGTATGGAGTCTTTGAAATAGGGTGAGTATTTAGTATCACATCAGTGGTAAACTCAATTTCCCTATCAATTACACCTCCTGGCAAGTTATCTGGAAATACATCTGAAAATTCCCGAACTGCTAGAAAGCTATCAAGGCTAACATCCCCTGTTTGTGTATCCAAAATACTGTACAAATAACCATTACATCCCTTCTTGAGCAATTTGTAAGGTTTCATTGCATAAATGAGATACGACAGGGGAATAACTCCATTACCATTGAAAAAAAACTCATTTTGTTCTGAAGGTTGGAATAAAACTCTTTTGGATAGACAATTATTTGTAGCATGGTATTTAGACAACCAATCCATTCCCAGTATGACATCAAAATGATCCATGTCTAAGGGCATTAAATCAACTAATAAACTAACATTTCCAATCAAAATCTCGCATACGAGATAGATAAATGCACATAACATGGACCCTCCAGTTGGTGAGGAAACATACAATAAATATTCTAGTGGTTCCAATTGTCTATTCAATTTACTAGCAAACAATTTCGACACAAAAGAATACGTAGATCCCTAATCAATTAGGACATAAGCATTTTTAGCACAAATAAAAAGAACACCTGACACAACCAATTAAGTATTCATGGTGTCTCTTGGTACTAAATCAAATGCCCTTCCTTGCCGGATGTTCGCCCATTCTATTGTAGACTTTGCACTTGCTTTTGGTACTAAAACTGATGGTAAGGCTGAACCAGATTAACTGGTAGTAGATGTATTGTTGCCTTGGTAATTTTGGAAACAATTCTTTGCTAAATGGCTTACTTTCCCACACTTAAAGCAAGCCCCATAAAGTCGATGACACACTCTCCAATGTCATTTTCCACATTCTGAACAAGTTGTTGCCACATTGCCACCTTGATTGAAATTACTAGATGTCCCCATATTCAGCGCCTTATTAACTGTTGTTGCTGGTCCCTTATTGACTTCAATTCCTGGCCTTTTTCCTTTCCACCCTATGAATCTATTTTGTTCCACAAGGACTTAGATATCAAAGCTTGATCAAGGACATCATTGTACTTGGGTAGCTTGAGAACATTTACCCTTTCAAGTATGTTTTCCTAGAGTCCTCCTTCAAATTTCCTGGCCTTCTTATAATCAGTATCCACTATATATGGTGCAAACCTGGCTAGCTTGGTAAACTGAGCCTCATACTTTGCTACATTCCTGTTGTCTTGCCTTAACCTCTCTAATTCTGACACCTTTTAGTCTCGTACACATTGCAGGAAATTTTTTTCGTAGAACATCTCTAGAAATCAGGCCTAACCAATGCCTCCATTCTCATCCCTAACAAGTATCCACCATATCAGAGCTCCCTCCTCTAGCATGAAAGTTGCTAACATAACCTTCTACGCTTCAGTGCATGGAAAGACTTCAAACAATTTTTTTATCCCCAAAACCCATGCTTCTACTTTCAACGGATGAAGTCCACCCTCAAATGTTGGAGGCTTCATTTTCTTGAACTCCTTTGTAAGAGCTATGGTACAATTATCCACTTAATTGTCTTGGACTGGCAATTGCTCAGGTTCTTGCCTCAATGGTTCTGGTGGTTGTTGTGGTGGTGGTGGAGGTGATTATTGCTACTATTGTTGTTGTTGTTTAAGAGTTTCCACTAACCCCTCAAACATTCTTTTCCAATCGGTCAATGCGAGCTATGGATGACTCTGCTCCATCATCTCATCTTGTTCTCACCATTGTTCTATGTTGTAATGCCCTGAAAATAATAACCATAATTCATCCCATGATACTAATTAAATAACAACATATGCGAAAATAATTGTCTTCCATTCATACAATCCCATAGTACAAAAGGTAACACATGTAATTATACATTCATAAGTCCTAATCCTGAATCTATATCAAGTGCTACAAATTAATGATATGTAAGAAAAGTTAAACAGATAAATAAATGCCCTAATGGCTACAACTTTCAAAGACGGTGCTTGGTTGCAACAAAAGTGAGTTTTAACTCAATACAATTTAAGCCCTAGGCTTCTACAAAAATAATTACAACAATAACAAAAAAGAAGCTCTTGGCTCCAAGTCCTCCTAAGCTACAGCCTTGGAGGAGGCATATCATTAGCATCTGAAAATAGTTTTCCACACAGGGTCAACCAAAACCCAGTAGAGATACTCTAACACAGTATATAAATCTTAACAAAGCTATGAGGTGAATACATATGCAATCCTCGTGCCAAAACATTTTATATCTCTTTTAAAAACCATGCAAGTCAGGTTTATATTACAATTCATAAAATCATTTCCCTTTACGAAAGAAAACAAGGCTATAGACAACACTTGGAATCTCTAGGTATGTTTTGCAAGTAGACTATACAAGCACTACCAATTGCCATTTTTAACCGGTACTAACCGAAAGGCTCGACACCTATCTGCGCGGGTTTCTGGACTTCCACCAAGGACACACAGGCCAACAATAATACCACGACCACACCCCTTACCTAAATTCACCAAGGTATTCACCCCTTTTTCTTAAAACAATATACATTTTCAATGCATTAAGTATGTAACAATGCTCAATGCAAATGGATGAGAAATTGGTTTCAATTCTCCTAATTCTCATGCAATTTCTACAACAATTGTAGCTATCCACCGATAGCCCAAAACAATTATCTCAAAATAGATAGATAATTTCCAATAAAGATAAAGTTTCCAAAATTTCAAGATAGGAGTGATAATGCGTATCCAACTTCACCATCATCATCATTCCAATTTCATAAAATCCAACATCATTTTCATTTCCTCTTTACAAAATCAAATATTCGTATTTTAGGGAAAAATCTTCTTTTCTTTATAAACCAATTCCAAGGATAAAAATCTCTCATTTTAACACAACTCAACCACATTTACAAACCTACAATCATTTCCAAGAAACCATTTTGAAAACCCCTCTTTTGATTTTAAAATCAAAACCCTAGGTTTATCCAAAAGTCCCCAAATCATAGTATTGTTTAGAAAATCAAATAACCAAGTTAAAAACCATACAAAAGCGTGCAGAAATCCCTACCTTAAAGCTAGAAGGCAAGAGAGAGTGAAGAAACCTTGATGAAGTCGAAAATCAACTTTGCTCCGATTAGAATGAAGATCTAAGTGAGCTCTATCTTTTTATCAAAGGGATGAGGGTGTAGAGATCAATGGATGATAGTGTATTTAAAAGTAGAATATGAGTTTTAGAGAGAGAGAGAGAGAGAGAGAGAGAGAGTAAATCTAGTTTTTGGATTCTTTAGAGAGAGGTGAGAAAATTACCCAAAAAGTGACTTTTACGAACTGATATACGCGTAGACCGCAAGCGACCGGCCACAATAAGTGAGACTGCTAGAGCGAACAAAGTGACTACTCGAGCGAAAACACCACCCTTCCAGTACTTTTGCTGGCCTGCAAAAGTACTGAAAGTTCCCAAAGACCGCTCAAGCGTAAGAAGGACCACTCATGCCAAGACCGCTCGAGCACAAGAAATATCGCTCGAGTGAACAACACTCTCGTCCCAGTACTTTTGCAGACCTGTAAATATACTGGAACTTCTCAAAGACCGCTCGAGTGACCAATAGACCACTCAAGCGAATTGACTAAAATCTGGGCAAAGACTCCTTTGAAAATCGAAATCCCAACCTGTTTCAAATGCAACCACAATACTCAAACAACCCAATTCAACAAGGGATAAGATGAAGAAGGATATAAACAACTAGATAAAACAAGGAATTTGAATCCAAAACAATAAACGAATCAAGTCTAAACAAAATCGTTATATATACGCATGGACATGTATTACAAACATTTATCAAATGATTACACAAATATATAACTATATGCTAGTAATCTCTGATTACCAAAGGCCTTCCTTTACAAAACGCATGAGGACTAATATATAGAGAGGGCTAGACAGCGGAACATTCATTAATTAATCATTAAGTCAAAAGAGCAGTGCATAGGTAACATGAAAGAACACACATTTTTATTGGTGATTTCTTGTATCATTTACATTATTTACATTAACAAAAAGAAAATATAACATAACATCCGTAAGTACAAAACTTGCTTATGTACAAAGCTCATTTCTCGAAAACTTCTTCCTAACAGGATAAAAAGAAAAAAGAAAATAAATAAATAAATAAATAAATAAAAAGACTTCTTAACAAGTCCACAACCTCTACTGGCATCCTTCCTCCTGATCACCTACACATATACATAAAGAAATGAGCCAAACATAGTGAATAATATCAATGTAAAGTGGTTATATGAATGAACACCTAATTCATTTGCAAAGAATCACAGTTTATGGTATTTACCATCATCGAAACGTTTCATAAGATTAACTCAATACCAAAACATAATACATGGTACATCCATTAGAATCTCTTAAATGGAATAAATGGCCTAGGTACTAGTTAGACAATGCCACACCTTAGGTGCTTGATGAGATCTCACAAAGGCTATGATTCTTAAAATGTCCCCTATAATTTAGGACTATCTAAGGATGCCATTGATAGTTTAAATAAAGTATAGCGCATTCATTTATTTGGAAGCAAAATAAAGATTTCACAAAGTCATGATACATTAGCAATGTTTCCAAAACTAATTTTCAAACATAACTTCACAATAATTTTACTCACAGATGACTTGTGCTCGATAGAACTCCTTAACGACCTTGACCTACACAATAAAATACAAACACCATTGTATCAAGCATTTAACAATTGAACTAACTCAGTTTTAGTTTTTATTTCTTAACTTAACTTGCAAGTTCTTAAGTCAATTGAAACGTTTTACTTTAGCTTATCGTTTTCTAGAGAATCGACTCTAACTAAAATCTTTTCTAAATGTTAATCATGTACTAAATGTGCATATACCATACAACAATTTCATATGCTTTACATTGGAAAATATCATATTTACATATTTAAGGTTAAGGAAATAGCAAGAAACGAAGGGAAACTTAGGAGAGGAATCGGCATGAAACGGTTAGGGTGAAAGTGAGCAACATTTTCTAATTTAGACATATCTATTTGTACACTTATAATTTGGATGTGAGGCCACCACCATTGGAAGCTATACTTCTAGGGGTTGAATTTAGGCTCAAGAATCACATAAAACCGAGTCTAGATGAAAGAGAAAAGATTACTTGAAGTTGTAAGGTATAAGTTAAAACAAGCCTGGTCGCACGTGCACCCATGTTGGCCGCTTGTGTGGTGGTTAGGCCGCTCAAGCTGTGGACTTGGTGCGCGAGTGGTGTACTTGGCTGCTCGAGTAGTGGGTCAAGACAGGCAAAATGCATTATGCACGCTCGTGTGCCCGATGAAGGCCACTTGAGCGGACAACAAGCACAGGTCAAGGCTACAATTATTCTATATGTTCTTAAACCTTTCAATTGATTTTCTTTACTTCTAAACCTCAAAACATGGTATATAATGCCCAAAAACATGTAAATATAGAGCTAGATACATAGAAGCTCCTTTATTTGCAAGGATTTGAAGATCAAACTACATGAAATCATACTTCAATCCATGTTTCCTAACTTTTGTTTTCTTCTTTCTATTTCTACATTTTCAATCCTTAAAACCAAGTTCTGAGGCTTCCTAATCACAAGTAAATGGTGTAGGTTTCTAGCATATCAATTGTATGGCTCAAATCTAACTTAAAACCAATTCAAAACTTAATTTTTCAATGAATTCTTCAAACCTTTTTCTCATTTTCAAACCTTTCTATTTTCCTTTCATTTCAATCATCTAAAACTTGTTTCTAATGAAATTTTAGCTAGGTTTTGACATCAATTCATGGAAGAAGATTGAGTTTCTTACCTTGTCGTGATTTTCTTGGGATTTCTAGGAACAAATCTTAGCTCCTTTGAATTTTTCTTTGAATTTCCTCCCTTTTTCCCTTCTTTTTCTCTTGTTCTTCTCTAAGCCCTCAAGAACACCAATTCTCTCCATCTTTCTAGATTTTTCTCAGTTTTGTAGGATAAAATCAGATTAATTGCTAATTACCTCATTAGGTTACTTAACAACTGGGCTTAGTTCTAGTTAACTTCGTTTAAATCCTAATCTTAGTTAGCCTAATTAACCTTAGTTAGGCTTAAGCTAATCTTGTTCATTAAGCTCCTCATTTAAGGCTTTCTAAGTTATGAAGACATTCAATATCTCAATTCAAACAAATTCCCTAACTTTTCATTGTTGCCTAATTTTTCATTCTAATTCTAGGTTCAAGTTTTCCAATTCCACTAGGGTTTCCTACTCGAGCTCTTCAAAACCCAATTAACAACATAACAAGCATACAATATGCATTATGCCAATGAAATTAGGATCCTTCTTAACATAATTAGATGCATGAATGCTATGCATGGTTTGGTTTTGACACAGAGCCCATGTCTGGCAAGCCTCTCGGGATGTTGGATGGCAAATACAGTGACTTAAGCACATCATGCATGAAATGCAATGAATATATATATATATATGAAAATAAAAAAATCCACATCATAAAGTTTGAGTCAAGTTCTCTTATTTTCCCCAGCGCCTAAGTGTTCAAACACCCAATCTCTGATCTAATATCACTAGTGCAATGTGAAGTAGAGAATGAGATTCCAGATCCGGTAACTTTTATAGAAAATCCATTTTTATTGCAAAGCCTTTGCCAGAAATGGACTACATCACTAGATTTCAAAGTCGCCACTTAATCTTTTTGGGAAAATTAGGAAATCTGTGACTCGTGCCAAAGGCCATCGTCCATCATAACCAAAGTGTCTCAAATTGAGAACTTAGGGATGAGAGGGAAAGGTCGTTAATTCAACACCTCCGCTAACTTGATCCAAAGATCAACCTCAACGAAGTCATGATGTTGTTGTTGTTGTTGTTTTTTTTTTTTCTTTATTTTTTATTTTTTATAATCAACATATATTCATGTTTCCGTTATTATTAATATTAACATTACTATCTGAGGCAATCAAATATAGACTGTGCCACTAATTTTGGTTATGCTTTGATTTCATGTAGTTTTTGGAAAGCCTTTTTGTACAAACTCAGAAGCATAAGAATCAATTACATTCCAATACAAGCAACACAACCTCCATCCACTGGCATTCACGTAGATATTTCAATTAAGCATTTAGCCTCATGGTGTAGTAATGAATATGATAAGTAAGATGCACATACAGCAAGCCAAAGTGAAGAAACACTCACCTAGTACTCTGAGATGAGCCAAAAGAATATGTTATATACACATGCATGATCTTATATACAACTAATTAATGCAAGACACCCACAATATGAAACTAAGGATTCAATTACTACCATATGGCATATGTATCATTTCAAGACATGAGATAGACCATATAACCACCTTTTGAATTGATAAACTCCACAAATGCAAATGAATCGAATCCATATGCATGAAAAATGGATGCATAACATGGATATGATAGATAAAACGGGATGTTGTACAACATGCACAAAAAACATGTAAATAAAAGGGATAGAAAAACGTGGGATTGGACGTTATTATAACAATTTTAATAAAAAATAAGGGGAAGGGGGGAAGAGAGAGAAAGAGAGAGAGAGAGAGAGAGAGAGAGATTATTACAACACTCTAATAAATGCTAAAAGAAAAAGAAGAGGATTGGAATATTATTACAACAATGAATGGATTCATCCAAATTAATGTTGAATCTAATAGATCATGTTAAATAAATGAAATAACCCTTCCCGCAACCCCAAAATTACCCATGAGACCACCCCCTAGAAGTTGTGTGCTCCGTTCTTGGAGAAGTTAGCCAGCTATGCATAAAAATGATCGGCCGAATAGAAAATGGACCGGCCGAACTCTTTTTCCAAGCAGAATCTGTGTTAGTATAGCCTTTCCAGAATATAAGCCAAGGACACTTTCTAAGGGGTGTTCATCCCTTTTACCTCTACCCACCCACATGAACCACTCAAAGGGGAGGTAGATGGGCCACAACCATCAACAATGATATGAACAAATATGTACAACAGATGTCTTGCAATGCAATCAACAATTCAAATAGATTAAAACAAGAACAATCTCAAGCCCAAGAAATGAATAGAAACCTACATCATCTCTGTCACGACCCAAACCCACCCTTAGAGGTCTAGGTCATGACCGGCCAGTAATTTTAGATTACCTTCGGCCTCATAGACAAATACACATTAATTAATAAATAATGGGCCTTAGCAGAAGGATTAACAATAAATGTACAAGTCCATTGAGCGATGCTAGTATGATAACCTCATAAGAAGAACAAGTCATTCATCATACCATATGTGGACTCGACTTTTTCTCGCGCCCACACCTTTCGGAAAGGGTTTGAAAAGAAAGGCCTCACAGTTGGGACTCCCGCGGTTCTGAATCTAGTCTCACAAGTGCAATGTGAAACTGATAAACACTAAAGCGTCCAATTCGACAAATCTTTTTGGAAAATCGATTTTAAATCAAATAATGCCAAAATTGGACTGCTTTGCCAGATTACAAATTCGCCACCTGAATATTTATTTTTGGGAAAATTTAGGAAACCCTGACTCGTGCCAAAAGCCATGTGTCCGTCATCACCAAAGTTGCCTCGGTTCGGGAACTTGGGTATGAGGGGGGGAAGGTCATGAATTGAGCACCCTCGCTCACCCGATCAAAGGATCGGCCTCTACTAATCATGATATGTTCTTTTATAAACCTTATTTGTTCTTATTCTGATTATTAGCTAACTTTACTATTTGACGCGCACAAACAAGTATAGACTAGTCGCAAGACTTGGAACAATTCAACTCGTGTTTTGTTTGCGAAAATGGTTTGAATTTGCCACCCTCAAGTGGGCTTTAAACATGATTTTGCCACAACAAAGTGGGATTAAAACTCACATTTGTTGAATCATTCCAATTCAAACAACCAAGCCTTCATCCACAGTCATTCAAGCAGTTTAGCATTTAAGCACATAACCTCATGGCAACATAGCAATCACACTTATGCAAGTATGCTAAAGCATAAAACTTACCGAGTACTCCAAGCCAAAACAAAAACTAGTTAGAAAAATGCATGATCCTAACTATACAAAATGCCTAATGCAACACATGCAACATGCAATTTAATAGGCTTGGCTACTAATATGGCATATGATTCAATTTGATAACATGCTTTTGAACACGTATTCAAATAAGTATTGAATTGACAATGCAGTTTGAATGAGGCGCCGAGCCTTGGTGTATGCAAGACAAATGAATGGATGCAAACATGCGAGCATAAGGTATGCTAATTGAAAATGTTCCTAATCTAACCACCAAAAGTGATTAAATATAAGGGAGAAAGATGTGGGGTTGGAAGACATGCACACACACGCTCACACTTATTACAACATTTTACCCTCGCGAAGGAGGGTCCGAATGAATAAGAGCTAAGCTAATCTAAGCTAAGGTAATCAAACTAATCTAATTTAAACTAATTAGACTAATTATTACAAATCAAATGAATAAGTAGTAAACTAATTAGTAATTATTACGACACTGTAATCAACTAGTAAACTAATTAATTAAAACAAATGCACACTAACTAATTATGCAAAGCATTAAATTATGCGGCCACTGCTCCGCCCCGGGAAGTGGAAGATGCATGCGCTCAGCTTTTGCCACAAAAAAGCCACCGCCTTGACACTGAATGCCTCTGTTTGTGCATTTGAACACTGAAAATTGTGCCGACTTCCAGAATGCCTATGCTTTAACTTACCAACACATGGTACAAATTTCATTGGTGGCCGACAGGGGTGTAGACGTGCCCTCGGGGGCTTCATGCTACAGTTCGAACTCAAATGTCACGGTTCTGAATCTGATCTCGCAAAGTGCAATGCAAGACCGATAAATCACCAAAGAGTCCAAATCTGGCAAATCGTTTTGAAAAACTGATTTTTAAGAAAGAAGTGCCAAACATGGACTGTTTTGCCAGATACAGAGTCGCCACCTAAATATTTATTTTGGAGGGAATTTAGGAAACCCTGACTCGTGCCTAAGGCCACGTGTCCGTCATCACCAAAGTTGCCTTGGCTCGGGAACTTGGGTACGATTGGGGAAGGTCATCTATGAGCACCCTTGCTCGCTCGATCAAAGATCGGCCTGCACTGAACATGATATCTTGTTTTTGAAAACAACATGCGTTCTTATTCCGGTCAATTAGCTAGAATTTACTATGTGATGCGCACAACACACAAGTATAGACTAGATCGCCTAATTTGGAACAAAGCATCGCATATCCGTTCGTTTGGAAATGGTTTGAAGTTTGCTACTCGCAAGTAGGCTAAAACACGGATTTCAATGAATTGTCCCAATTCAAGTAATCCAACCTTCACCCACAGGCATTCAGGCAGTTTATATCACATAAGCAAATACCCTCATGGCAAGCATGCTTTCATGGCAAACAATAACACACATGCAGTATGCTAAAGCATAAAAGCTTACCTAGTACTCCGAGCCAAAACAATAACTAGTTAGTAATCAAGCATGATCCTATTTCATGTTAAGATGGCTAATGCAACACATGAAAAATGTAACTAGAAATAGGCTCGGCTATTCTAAGATAGCATATAAAATGCAACTTGATAACATGCTGTTGAACACGTATTCAAGTAATGTATTGAAAGTACAATGCAGTTAGTATGATGCGCCAAGCCCGGTGCATGCAATACAGATGAATGATGCAAACATGCATAGCATAAGGATGCTAATTGAAAATGACCTAAAACTAACCATTGAAAGCGGTAAGTAAAAGGGAGAAAGACGTGGAGTTGGAAGACATGCACACACTTACGCACACTTATTACAAAAATTGGCCTTGTCGATGGAGGGTCAGAATAAATAATACATGCCAACTAATTAACTAACTAACAAGCTAATTAATTATTACATAACCGAATGAATAACTAGCTACAACTAATTATTACAAAAACTTAATTAATTAACAAATTAACTAATTAATTCACAAATTAAAGCTAACTAACAAGTAAGCATTAAAACAATGCTGCCTCGGCAAGTTGAAGAAGGTGAACATGCATGCTCGGTTCCTGTCCCTGTAAGCTCTCTGGTTGCTCTCAAGAGGCTCTGTCTGCAGGGTGTCCTCAAGGAATTCCTGTTGAACCTTACCAAAACCAGTCTGGGGAATGCATCAGTGGCCTGCCGGCCATGGAGAGATGCTGCCGACCACCTGCCGGCCAAGGATGAGGAGGTGCCGGCCATCTGTAGGGCACTGCCGGCCACTGATGTGCTGGGACACCAAGCTGCAGCAGAGCACAAAATAGAGAAAATGGAGGATCTCCCAAGGGTATGTACGCACTATGCCAACCCATATCACCTCAAAACATCAAGGGGGAGGCATAATCGGATCCACGACCATCAATCACGCATCCCGATGCATGATGGCCAAAGATCCAACTTGTGCAAATTAATGCGAAATGAATGCACAAATAAAACACATAAGTGCCTAGAACTCTATCATGGATAATCAAGAGCATCGGCAACTGAGAATTGAGACACGTTTCATCACTTGAAGTATGAAACATTCCTCGTTTCTCGTGTTCGGATTAAGACTTAATCCAAACAACAATGCAATGCAAGGATGGCATACACAATGCTAACTTGAACATGCAATCATGCAATATGACTTAAGCATGTAAAATGCAGTGTAATAAACATGCAACATGTAATGGAACTAGCATGCGACAACATGCAAAGATAGAGCAAACATAGAACAATATGCAAGACAAGCATGCAACAACATGCAAGGGATGGAGCAAGCATACAACAATATGCAAGACAAGCATGCAAAATGCAATGGTTCATCAAAGAGGCCTAAGAGCACAACTCTCTAGAGTGCTTAAGGAGTGACAAATGTGCAAGTGTAACAACACTAAATGCACTGAAATTAAGTAAGAAATGATGCCAAATCATTCAAATGACACAAGTATGGCATACAAGGGTCCTAAGGCATGAAAGCTAGCAAAGAGTAACACAAAGGGGGCATGCAATACATGGCACAAGTGCATGAATTAAGCATGGATAGAGCTTAAATTGGTCTAAACAAAGACGTAAACATGCTGAGATGAAGGCTCAAATACCTAGGCATGCAAGCATACAAGCTAAGCTATAAACTAGGCAATAATGTACAACACTCAAAGACACTTAAAGCATGAATGAAGTGGGAATATGACAATGCTACATGCTCTGAAATGAAGCATTAAATGATGCCAAATCATCTAAATAGCTTAAAGATAGCCTGCATGAGTCAACAAAACACAAAGCTAGCAAGGCCAATTACACTACAGCTATACAAAGCATGAAGGATACTCATTAGTGATGTAAACAGTTCAAGAGTCATTGTCAACTACTTCCCTTGATCATTCATGATAGGGAGGTGGTTTTGAGAGTCTTGTTTTGTTGCACTCACTGACCTTGCACTCTTTGGTTCGTAAGCCATCATTCAATGAAATTGCATCTGTTGATGGTTTGTGAATCAAATTTTGCCACTCCTTTGAGCCACTTAATGATAAGGAGGGGTGAGTTGTGTAAACAAGCCCTTGAGAATATCCCGGTCCCTGCTCTGTTTGCTCTCTGTTGCAGCAGGAAAGTCCAGTCATCAGTGGCTGGCAAGCCATCATCAGTGGACAGCAGGCCCTCTGCCAACCATCAGTGCAAAATCCAGTAGTGTAATTTTGAAGCAGAACAGAGTTGGTCTAGAGATGGAAATCAGTACAAATGTTCTACTGTGCAACATAGGCATTCAGTAGCAGAAACAGTGGCTTTTTCGGGTGGAAAGTATGTACATGCATGAGCATTCCTCGTTTCCCGAAGAGGAGCAATTAGAATAGTTAATTTGGTTACTTTGTTTTGTAAATTAATTAGTTAGCTAGAATAGTTAATTAATTCAGTTTGTAATAATTAGTTAAGTAGTTTCGCTAAATTGTTCGTTTGGGTTTGTAATAGTTGCTTAATTAGCTTAGTTAGCTAGTTAGTTCATTTGGACCCTCTTGTGCTAGGGCAAATGTTGTAATAATGTGTATGTCTTCCAATCCCACGCATTTCTCCATTTTATTTGCTAGCTTATGATGATTAGTTTAGGGCATCATGTTTTGTTTAGCATACTTCATGTTTGCATCCACTTGTCTTGCATGTACCGAGGCTCGGTTCGTCATGCTAACTTGCATTGTTAGTTAAAATCCTTCTTTGAATATGTGCTTAAACTGTATGCTATCAAATTGATTCATATGTCATATTAGTAGCCGAGCCTAGTAATTGCATATCACATGTGTTGCATTAGTCATATTGCATAGTTAGGATCATGCATTTTTCTAACTTTGTTATCTTTTTAGCTTGGAGCACTAGGTGAGCCTTTACTCGCTTTAGCATATTGCATGCGTGTGAGTGTTTCCATGTCTAGCATGCTTGCCATGATCCTAATTGCTTAATTGATAAATTGCTTGAATGCCTGTGGATGAAGGCTCATTGCTTAAATTGGAATAATTTGAGTAATGTTCATGTGCGATCACTTTTTCAAGTGATACATATTCAAAACAATTTTAAAAAACAAACATGAATCAAGCGTTCCAATTTTTGCAAATTAGTCTATACTTGTGCGTGTGCGCATCACATAGTAATACTAGCCTAATAATCGGAATAAGAGCATATAATGTAGATAAAAATCATATCATGATTAGTAGACGCTGATCTTCGATCAGGCGAGTGAGGGTGCTCAATTCATGACCTTTCCTTCCTGTACCTACGTTCCCAAGCCGAGACAATCGTGGTAATGCCGAACACGTGGCATTTGGCACGAGTCATGGGTTTCCTAAATTTCCCAAAATATTTAGGTGGTGACTCTGTATCTGGAAAAGAAGTCCATTTTTTGGCATTTTTGCTTCAAAATCAAATTTCCAAAAAAGATTTGTCAGATTGGGACTCTTTAGTGTTTATCTATTTAACATTGCACTAGTGGAATCAGATTCAAAACCGCGAGAGTCCGACACTGTAGGGCTTATTCGTCTTCCGAAAGGGGGCACGAAAAGTCAAGCTACAGTACCTTGTTAAGATTTGTCAAAAAGATAGTTTTGCTATTTAAGATTGTTGAACTTTTAAGGGATGCTTTATTGACTCCTCCGACCTGCATGAGATCTTACTTGGATATTGACCAAAGGACTCATTAGTAATGTTTTCTAGACTTGTAATCTTAGATAAACCATGTATTTATTTGTTAATATATTCCTTGGTGTTCCCTATTTTGGAGAGTCACAACTTGGTATCAGAGCATAGGTTCAACCCTTACCCACACATTTCTACCTGCGGTTAGAGACAACCTTACTCCTTGTGACAATCCCATCACATAATATGCTTTTATTTATTTAATTCTGAGTGTTAATTATGTGTTTGATGTGTATTTGTATGCATATATGTTCCCTGGTGAATTATCTGTTGTGATTTCTACTTTAAATCTGAAATTGAAGGCCTTAATGACTTCAAAAATCAAAATTGGCAAGTTTAATTAGGATGACATAAGTTTTTGGACTTATTGAAAAGTTTGATTAAAATTTGATTCAGTTCAGAAAAATTAAGTCTTAATCAATCAACCTAAGTTGCAATTAGTTAACTTAATCCTTAATTAAGGAATTAAGCTAATCAACTTATGTGTGTGTGTGTGTGTGTGTGTGTGTGTGTGTGTGTGTGTGTGTGTTAAGTTAGAAGTTAAGCATTTTGAGCTTATCTTTATATCAAAAATATGCTCGAAGTTTAGAGAGAGAGGGAGAGACTTAATTCTAGAGAGAGAGAAGAACTAAAACTTGGAGGAATTGCTGGGAGGCTTGAGAATTGTGTAATGGAACTCAAATTCTTGCTAAATTGAGCTTAATTGAAGACTTTAGGTAGGTGTTTAACTCTTAATTCATGATTCAAAGTCACCAAGTATGTGTCATGACTCATACCTGCCCCTATGGATTAAGGTCATAACCGGCCAGTAATCGAGAGATTACCTATGGCCTCAAACCAGATTAGAACATATTTGAACAGAGTTAAGGGGCCAAAACGGAAACAAACCTAAAACTTTTGTCCACAGAGCTGTGCTTACATGACACATCATAACATTTCACATGTATTCGTTAATAACCCACATCAAAGGAAGTTAACATAAAAGCTTTACACAACAGGATCATTCAAGTCATTGTCAGCCAAACCAAAAGCTTATATACAAAGGTGATCCAAAGTTTTCGCCAACATAGCAAAAATATAATAAAGGAACAAAAGGGCGAAAACAAGTCTCGTGCGTGAGACGTATGGGCTGACTCCTCAAAACTTTGACTGCATCTTATATACTTCACTGGGGCTGGGTTTGGACATCTCTTGGCTCACCTACAGACACATGAATGAGAGTGAGCGAAAGCCAAGTGAAAAATATCAAATAAAGAAGATACATGAACGAGATTTGAAACAGATACATCAGACGGCCTTGGGCCCAATTCATGTTTCTATCTAGTGTATCAAACGACTACAGATCCAGAAGTACCAACGGCCTCGGGCCCAATTCATTCGTATCAAACGGCCTTTGGCCTATTCATTCATGTCCGACAGCCTTTGGCCCAATCATTCATATCCAACGGCCTTTGGCCCAATCATTCATGTACGATGGCCTTTGGCCTAACCATTCATATCCAACGGCCTTTGGCCCAATCATATGGCATAACAAATATTGTCCACCTTCCAAATTAACAAGCTTATGAAACTCAAATAAGAGTAAACATTTGGACAATTGACATACTTCAAAATATCTTTATTAAGATATTACTCACAGTGTCCTGCCGGTGGATTTTCCCTTGAGCTCTACCCTACACATTACATAAACATAATGGGTCACAAACGATTTCAATCCGTTCTTAATTCATACATCCCTCTTAGGCTTCTTTCTTATCCTTTTAACTCATTTATAATGTTCAATGCATGCCTAAGAGTGCTTAGAAATGAAAGAGAATGGAAAACAAAACTTAAATCAACTTTACAAAATTTCTGAAACAGGGCTCCCCGCTCGAGCGTGGTTTCTTCCGCTCAAGCAGACCCATTAGGTCTGCAAAAGTACTGGTTGCCTCATTTTTACGCTCGAGCATGACTTCAGACGCTCGAGCTGAAAGTCAAAATACGTGGCTTGGCACTCGAGCATTAATATACTCGCTTGAGCGGACATCAATGTCTGCAAAAGTTCTGGGAACTCACATTTCACGCTCGAGCAGCCCTTCCCCCGCTCGAGCGGACATGCCAAATTCTGGAATTTCCAGAATTGTTCTTGAAGCTCAAACTTGACATTCAAAGGCCCAAAACTCTTGTTTTTGGTTCAAAAACGTGGAAACACATTATATATCATGAGGACACAAGCAATATGAGGCCAATTCTTCAAAATCATGGTCCATTCACAAAATCATCTTGAATTTTCTTTATAAGTTTCAAAACCATGCATTCAACTTCATACAAGCCCCATACTTTCATCAATCATACATGGATGTTAACTTTTGACTCCAATCTTGTTTCAAATGGTATAAATGATTCTTATAATCATGAAACTCATGAGAATTATGCATGCATGTGAGATTTGGTGCCCAATTCATCATATTCAACATGCTCCATGCTTGAATGTGTAAAATTATGGCAATTCTATACATGCATGTGCATATTAACTTCAAATTCACTAAATTCAACACAATTCATGCTCTTGATTACAATCTAACTTGAATTCACAAAGTTGCAAACTCAAACTCATGAATTTCATGCTCAATTACTCACCTAGAGGCTCAAATCTTTCAATTCCTAGCTAGCTCTTGAGTCTAGCTTCCAAACCTTGAATTCCCTTGCAAAAATCTACAAGGATGCCTTGTCTCTCTCTCTAAACCGGCCCCTCTCTCTCTCTATCCCTAGAATATAAAATCTGATTTGAGCTCAAAAGAATGAGCTTAAGTGTAATAGGGCCCCCTTATATATGAACCTTCTTAATCAAATTTGATTAGGATTAACTAATGGTGCTTAATTCAATTAGTTTAAACTAATTAATTCATACCGAATTAGTTTTCAATTAAATTTCACCATAGGCACTAAAAATTATGCTAATCTCAATGGCGTAATCAATTTCAGTTTCTGACGCCTCTAAGGCCTTAAATTCAAATCTTAAAGCAGAAAATCAAACAGATTTTTCCTACGGTGAACAGATAGAAATACAAAAACACATATAATCACATAATTATCACTCAAGGCCATATTACACACATAATCACAATCATAGTTAAGACTAATTAGCATAACACAGAATAGGGTTATCACAGTATGTGAATTCAAGAAGATGATGAATTTAAACACAATTCATTGATAGTGCTACCAATTAAACACTAATTTTAGGAATGAACTGGTAGTCTAAATATTGTGCTACCATTGATTGTGTCATGAAACAAGTTTTATTTAGACTACCAGGACAAGATGAATTTTTGTTTACGGGTAATGGTGTAGTACCTCCACCCTATTTAATTTCGGCAATGAAAGCATGTAAACTACTTAAGAAGGGATGTCGGGCTTATCTATGTAGTATTTTGACTGCTCAATCTATGGATACTATGATAGATAATATTCCAATAGTTAGAGAATTCCCAGATGTGTTTCCGGAAGAATTGCCAAGGGAATTAATTGATTTATGTCAGGTACTCAACCTATCTCAATAACCCAATATCGAATGTCAATAGCTAAAATGAAAGCATTGAAGGTTTAGTTGCAAGACTTGCATGATAAGGGGTTTATCCAACCAAGCACTTCGCCATTGGGTGCACCGGTTCTATTTGTAAAGAAGAAAGACAGAACACTACACCTGTGCATTGATTACTGGGAATAAAATAAGGTAACAATCGTGAACAAATACCCTTTACCCCGTATTGATGACTTATTTGATCAATTATAGAGTTCGCAAGTGTTTTTGAAGATTGATTTGAGATCCAAGTACCATCAGTTGAAAGTGAAAGCTGAAGATATTGAAAAAATCGCATTCCAAACAAGGTACGGTCACTATGAATTCTTAGTTATGCCGTTTGGAGTAACGAATGCACTTGCAGCATTTATGGACCTTAAGAATCAAATTTTCAAGTCCTATCTTGATGAATTTGTTGTTGTGTTCATTAATGATTTTCTGATTTATTTGAGGAGTAAAGAAGAACATGAACAACATTTGTGAATTATTCTTCAAACACTTAGAGAAAAGAAATTGTACGTAAAACTGAAGAAATGTGAATTCTGGTTAGATGAGGTTATGTTCCTAGGGCATGTGATTAACAGGGATGGAATTTCGGTAGATCCGCAAAAGATTGAGGCAATTTTGTACTGGCTTACACCAACAAATGTGACAGAAGTCCGAAGCTTTATGGGTTTAGCTGGGTATTACATAAAGTTTGTGAAAGACTTCTCAAAGATAGTTGTACCACTTACCCAACTTACTCAAAAAGGGGAACTATTTCAATGGACCGTGAAAGGAAATCTACTTTTCAAGAACTGAAAATAAGGTTGACTACCACATCGGTTTTGACATTACCATTAGGTACGGAGGGCTTTGTTATTTATAGTGATGCTTCATTTAAAGGTTTGGGTTGTGTTTTGATGCAGAACAGTAAAGTGATAGCTTATGCATCTCGGTAATTGAAGCCTCATGAAAAGAACTACCCGATCCATGACTTGGAGTTGGCTGCTATTGTGTTTGCGGTGAAAAGAACTACCCGACCCATGACTTGGAGTTGGCCGCTATTGTGTTTGCGGTGAAATGAACTACCCGACCCACAATTTGGAGTTGGCCGCTATTGTGTTTGCAGATTTAGCGCCACTATCTTTATGGGGCTACATGTGAAGTTTACACTGACCACAAAAGTATGAAGTACTTTTTCACACAAAAGGAGTTGAACATGTAACAGAGGAGATGGTTAGAATTGATTAAAGACTATGATCTCCAAATTCAATATCATCTAGGCAAAGCCAATACTGTAGCCGATGCTGTTAGTAGGAAGTCGACGGGAAATTTGGTGTGCTTTCTTACAGAACAGAAAGAATTATTGAAAGACCCGAAGAGATCTGAGATAAAAGTGGTGATTCACGAACAAAGCAGAATGTTGGCCACAATTTCAGCTCAACTGGCAATTATTGAAAAGATAAAGCAAAAGCAACTAGAGGATTGTGGAGAAGTGGTTCGGAAATACTCTTTGGATCTAGTAAGACGCTCGTGATCCTCAGCTAGCCACCTGAAAAGGAATGAACACTCCGGTCGGGGGTGCCAGAATTAGCACTCCGACGGATAAGTCAGTGTATACTCTCTAGATTGCTTATATCTCAAGTTAAACTTACTTGTTCTCACGTACCTCTCTTTGGTTGCTATTCTTCTATTTATATACGCTCCTGGTCCTCAAGATAGGGTCCACTTTTAACCCGTCGTGTGTTTATCCATTCAGCCTTCCTTTAGTTGTATTCCAACTTTTAATCAGCCCCCCTCCCCCCCGCTTAACTGGCGTTATGGCCGACTAAGATACTTGGCACCTAGAACGTAGAGGCGAATATAATATCTATCCAGATTTTGTAGATATCTACTCGGCCCATCTGAGTCCCCTATTATTCGGCTCCCATAATTGCCCCCAAACACCCCACTAACATCAGTTAGTCGGCATGTTTGGTTTCGAATTTGGAAAGTCAAAAATTTGGCTGGTAACCTCATTCCAACGTGTGTCAGAACGCACACGTTTTTTTGGTCATCATTATGAGTTCCCGCCAATTCGTACGCCTCTTCCATTTAATGTGATTTAAAACTTTGTCTCTTCGAATGTATGTTTTGAATACTCAAAGTTCCTGGTTCGCCTTCTAGTACAACTCCTCTTCGTGACTTTTGCAACTTCCTACTGTTTCTCACCTTCCCTTCTGCTTCTCGTAAGTTTTCTTCTCCTTCACTCCCAATATCATTTCCTTGTTTACTTCTAGCTTTGTGTAATCCTTAGGCTGGTTAGGATGGCAAAAAATTTGAAAGAGCTCCTTTCTGCGGATCGAATTTCTGGCTTCCGGTGCCATTATTCCATCCTTGATGACGTCCATCTGTCACTCGTAGCAGACATCACCACTGATATGGAGAGGGCCGATGAGAGTACAATCATCTTTCCTCTCCTATTGATTGCTGAGGGCAAAGTCCGTTTTCCCCTTCACCCATTTTTACGGGCCGTCCTTCGATATTGGGTCTAATCCCTTCCCAGCCTAACGTGAACTTTTTCCGCATCATAATGGGGATTATAGAGTTGAACCATCGTCTTAGGATTAACCTTGTCATACCTGCAATTCTGCATTGTTATGCTTTAGCCAAGTCTACTGGCTAGCTAGAATGCTATTTTCTCAGGGCCAAGGATACCAATCATCACCTAGTGACTATGCTTGCCAGTGTTGACGACGTGATGGTCCTTGTCCGACACAACTGGGAATTCGACGAGGGTGAAGATCGCCTAGATCCCATGCCAAGGCAAAAAGGAGAACCAGGTGGCCGTATAGCTCACTCTAGTTTCTTTTATTACCATATATGTATTCGGCTTTCCTTCCGTGTACTTACCGTTTTGTCTATGCAGATAGCGATTTCAAGAAAGTGTTGGTTTCAGCAGACGACGTTGTACTTGCAGACATTAAAATCGCTCTACAGTTCATTGGCCGTCAAAACCTTCAGAAACAAGGGAAGGCGGCCCACATTCTCTTGCGATACGCGCCGACTTACGCAACGTTTTCTGCGGCAGACCACATTCCAATTCCGAGAGGCGAAAATCATCTTACGGCCCTTATCCTCTCCAGCTTCAAAAGCCTAAACGAGGTCAGCTTCGAAGACTCGCATTTGGAACACGTGGAAGAACAGATAGCCAATCAGGTCACCGAGGATCCGAACCAGTTAGAAGCCGAGGTAGACGAAGCTCTTAACTTGGTCTTTGAGGAAGCCGGACTCAATTCGTCCGACCCTCCGTCTACATTAGGCCAGGGGGACATCTCCTTCGACGACATTTTTACAAACTTAGGGGACCTTCTTGGTGCTTATCCTGAGGATATGGCTGGGTTGTCACTCACACAGCTTGCCAAGAAGAAAAACACCGAACGGATGGCCGCTCGGAGGAGGGCCAAGACCCTCCGTTCTGAACCTGTTGTCACGACTGAGTCTTCTCCACCAGTTGTTGTGGAAGAGACGACCCAAATTGAGACTGCGTAGACGGAGAGGCCAGTAGGACAGCTGAGTGAAGATAGCACTCAAAGGGAGGAGAAACGTCCTGCCGAGAGCGAAGTCGGCTCCGCGGAATTCCCAATCGACAAGTGGTCGCGTATGGAAGAGTCTGACTCAGTCATGGATGAACAGCCGCGCATGGAGGAATCAGACTCGGTTGTACCATTCATGGTTCAACCAAGGATTAAAAACGTGCCGATTTCCTCTGATGCATCGGCTCTTAAAGATCCAGCCGTGGCCTTGAGCATGGCCTCCTCAATATCACTGCCGACTAACAGGGTAACTTTTCGGACGGAACCTGATTTGCTAACGATAGCACTAGCCGCTCAATCGGCCATACTGGTACGTGACTTGATCCTTGTCTGCCTCCTTTCGCTTACATTATTATTATTATTATTATTATTCTAATTCCCTATTTTGCAGGTGGCGGGAAGAATAGCCGAGATAGGCCGCCATCAGCATGATGCTATTGAACAGATTGCCTTTTCTAAAGATGGAGGTTGAAAGTGAGAAAGGCAAGGCTGCGGAGGCCGCTCAAAGGGCTGAGCGCGAGGCGGTGAGAGCGGCGGAGGAAAGCTTGAGGGCTGATGTCGAGGCCAAAAAGGCACGGGGTTCCGACCAGCTCAAGTTGGCCACCAAGGAAATGGCAAATGCGAGCAAGCACGTGCTCAAGTTAGCCAACGAGGTGATTGCCAAGCTGGAAGCCGACTTGGCAGAATCGAAGAAGGCAAAGGAGCAAGCCGACTTCGAGTTTGCCAAAGCATTCCAGGCTGGGCAGGATGCTGCTCTGGAGAACTATGTAGAGGAAGTCCCCAAGTTCAAGAATCGAGGCTTCAAGCACCGCTGGCTCAAAGCCCTTGCTGCTACGAATGTGACATTGGCCCAGCCGATTCCATTCGAGCAGGTGGACGTTGAGCCGCTGGCGTCTGATTCTGAAGACTGACTTGGGTGACATTCTGATTTTTGTTAGGCATCTTTCATGACCAATTGTAATTTTCCTTTTAGTACATTTCTGTTAGTTTAAGGGAATTTTCATGTATAAAATGGCTACTATCTGCGCTCAATTTATTAATGAAAATTTTCCTTTTCATTTCAGTATTAGTTGTACTCAATTTTTGATATTAATGAAGAGTTTTGTTTTTCACTACTTTGGATAAAATGATTACTATATGTTGTGTATGCTAACTATCAGTCCGATAGGATGTAAGACAATGAGATGAGTCAATTAAATATCCCACTGAATATCTGCCGATTAGATAACTGTAACTTAGCAATTTAGTAATTTAGCCGTCTCTTAATTAATGAATATGCCCTTGCCCCAGCCAATGCATGAACTGGAACGCCAAATACAATTAGTTCATGGAGTGGCTGTGGCACATGAGTAGATCGGCACCAGGCTTAGATATTTGGCCGATTAGATTAATGAATCTGCCCTTGCCCCAGCCAATGCTTGAACGGGTACGCCGAATACAATTAGTTCATGGAGTGGCTGTGGCACATGAGTAGATCGGCGCCAGGTGTAGATATTTGGCCAATTAGATTAATGAATCTGCCCTTACCCCAGCCAATGCTTGAACGGGTACGCCGAATAAAATTAGTTCATGGAGTGGCTGTGGCACATGAGTAGATCGGCGCCAAGTGTAGATATTTGGCCGATTAGATTAATGAATCTGCCCTTACCCCAACCAATGCTTGAACGGGTACGCCGAATACAATTAGTTCATGGAGTGGCTGTGGCACATGAGTAGATCGGCGCCAGGCTTAGATATTTGGCCGATTAGATTAATGAATCTGCCCTTGCCCCAACCAATGCTTGAACGAGTACGCTGAACACAATTAGTTCATGGAGTGGCTGTGGCGCATAAGTAGATCGGCACTAGGCTTAGATATTTGGCCAATTAGATTAATGAATCTGCCCTTGCCCCAGCTAATGCTTGAACGGGTACGCCGAATACAATTAGTCCATGGAGTGGCTGTGGCACATGAGTAGATTGGCGCTAGGCGTAGATATTTGGCCGATTAGATTAATTAATCCACCCTTGCCCCAGCCAATGCTTGAACGGGTACGCCGAATACAATTAGTTCATAGAGTGAGGCTTTTGAAGTTTAGCATTAATGAGATCGCCTCGGGGGTGCTGCACCCATAAGGAATAAATGGGATGAGTGCTTCGTGCACGTCGGTCCTATTAGTGTGCTCAGACTCAATAACTCAAACCAGTCTATTAAGGAAGGTTAGACAAGTGCGGATGTCAAATAGACTATTCTTCAACAGTAGAGGAGAGGGAAGGACATTGGCTGAGCTGGACACAGAGTTGAATCGAAGTGGCCAGCTTATGCGCACGGGCAGTAGGGCATCGAGGGAGCAGGAGAGACGCCAGTCCTCACATCGTCGAAGTAGGTCATCCAGAAGGGAAAAGCAGCAACGAGGCAAATCCCCTCAACCTCGCTCCAAAGGAGAATCCGGTGGGACACCGCGCCCATTGAGTTTTGCGATTTTTGTGGGGAACAAACCAATGACGGAAGCGGATTTAATCGTTCACGACCCAAATGTGGCAATCAAGTTCGGTCGACAGATTTTTCTGCCAGTAGTCCAGCAGTCGATGGTTGATCGACAGGATTTCGAGGTGTTTCAGGAAGGCATTCATGGGGCGGTGAAGGGGATGTACACCGCCTATGAAATCGGCATGCACCTTCGTGCCGCACGGTGGGATATAGAGCAGAGAGACGAACGCATTCGAAGCTTAGAAGCTCGCACGGAGAAGGCTGAGAGCGAACTAAGAAAAGTCAAGACTGCCGAGTCACAATCTGTCGGCCATCCTAACCCGATCGTGGAGGAAATGGTGACCCAACAACTAATAAGTCATGCGATTGTCGATCGAGATATGGCTAGCATGTTTGCAATTGAGACTGCTAAGTCCAGGGCTTATGAAAAAGGCTTTCGCAACGGCTGAAAGGTCGGTATAAAGAAGACCAAAGAAAAACTCGCTGAGGAGGTCTGCCAATGTGAAAATCGTGGATTCAAGCACGGTTGGATCAAGGCACTTCAGGCCGCGAACGATCTCCGGGCAACAGGCGTTGATTCGGCATCGTCGCTATATCAAGGCCATCATTTTCCCTTTGTGACCTTCGAAGTCGAGAAGAGTGATAATGAGGGAGATGCCAAATTAAATTAGACATTGTAATGCCCAACGCAGATTGGGAGCAAATTATGTATTTATTGGTTAATGTAATAAAACACTATTTTAAATGCTTGTATGTTTCAATTTATGTTTATACATTCTGTGCCAATTGGTTAACTTAATGAAACATTTTATTTTAAATGCTTGCATGTTCCAACTTTCGCTAACTATTCGTGTGCGTTTTGATCGTAATATTCACATAATGCACGCCGAATCCAAGGCCTGTACTGTCATAGCCCAAACCCGCCCCTGAAAGTTTGGGCATGACCTATTCATAAACAGACATTTAACCTGGTATATATACCATATGGGGCCTGAACGGAAGCATTTAATATCATAGAATAACATAAAATCATATCCATTGAGATACTAATGCCATGCCAGGATCACAAATAGTACATTCAGTAAAGAAACGTACAAAAGACATGTCCCTAAAAAGTAGTTATACACATACGGATATACAGTTCCAGCCCCGAGACTGGGCGTATGACAAAACATTATTAACATTCAACCGTAAACAGGCAATTAGAATACAAGCCAAATCTTGACCAACAGTTCACAAAAATAAGACGGCTCCACCTAAGTGCCTGGACACATTGAGGTTGACAAAAGACAGACGAGCCTCAAGAGTTAAGACTAGCTCTCGGGTTGATTACCTACAGAAACAGACAAGATGCGGAGTGAGCGAAGCTCAGTGAATAATATTACTTATACAGTTCACTGCATAATTTAATTTGTAATACATAACCACGCGTATGTAACTACAGAGTTCATATGATTAATCCAATGCTGTTTTACTTTCAGAACGGCCTTAGGCCTAGATATAACAGAACGGCCATCGGCCCAGAAATAACAGAACGGCCATCGGCCCAAAATGATCCAGAGGGACACAAATTCTTTCATGTTTACATTCACATCAATTCCCAACCAATATATGTTAATGTAATGACTTACGGAAAACAAAACGGTAATAGCACTACGCATTAACGGTAAATGTATATCTATGGCAATATTACTCACAGTGTCGTGGCGAAGCGTTAGTGCCTCCCGGAGTGTGCCCTGTCCACATACGGAATTCATAAGTTAGTTCTTTTTCCTTATTAAATCATTTCCGGACTCGTTTTACTTCGAACAAATTTACAATTATCAAAAAGGCACCAAATACATATTTCGACAACATCAGAGGGTTAAGCACGTAAAATGGAGCAACCCGAGTTTTTCAGCATGGGCCGCACGTGCGGCTGTGAGCCCCGCACGTGTGGCAAAGGTTCCCGCACGTGCGGCAGTGATGCCCCGCACGTGCCTTTTAGACAGTAGCCAACCCCCAAAAATCCTCATTTCCCGCACGTGCGGCCATGACTCCCGCACGTGCGGCTGGGGTTCCCGCATGTGCAGTCATGACCCCCGCACGTGCGGCGATTTGCTCAAAAACTGTCCGAAATCTCACACAAAATCCCACCTTTTGGTAAGTTTTTATAGGGTTTCAAAGGGGTTCAACAAGTATGTTAATACAATTTGCAACCATAATCAATCTAGATATAAACTGAATTCTAGAAACTTATAAACACACCAATTCATAGGGTTGTCAATTTCTCACCTATATAAACATTTATGCACACATGATCATATCCATATATTTTGTTTCAAGCATGCCAAGAAGAAATGGATGAAATTCCTTCACATGGTTCAAATTAAACTACATGAAGAAAGACATTGATTCAATTCTTTGGGTGCCATAAGCACACACACATACACACACCAACACAAGCTTTGATTTGCAGAAATATTCAAGGAATTCCCTCATCCAAAAGCAAGAAAGAAGTCAATTAAAGTGATCTCCATACCTTGAACTTTACAATCTCTACAACCCTTTCACTTCCCCAATGCCTCCCTTGAAGACCTCTTCTCTCAATTTCTTCTCTTCTCTCTCTCTCAGGATATGTTTTTAATATGAAGCTTCTAAGTCAAAGTTGAGACATGAGTATATATATATATAGGTGAGTAAAGACAAAACTTAAACAGTTTAGTCATCCCAAATCAAATTTCTACAAAAATGCTTATTATTACCTAAAAATTATACTGATCCCAAATATACAGTCAATTTCAGATTATTAAGCTTCTAAGGCTCTTAATTTCTGATTCAAACGTTTTAATTGTCACAGATGCTTTTCCTATCAAACAGATATAATCACGGAATTTTTCATTAAGCATATGTCAGAAGCACATACAAGGGTCAGGTCATTACATTTACGTAGGCCTGTCACGAATCACGAAGAGCGCTTTGAATCTGGAGGCTCATTCGGCCCAAACATGACTTGTACGGGTGGGGCTCCGAATTCAGAGATTTTAACTTGGCCAATCATGATACCCACGAAGGGCACTCCGAATCCGGAGGATTAATCGGCCCAAAAGTGTCATGCACTAATGGGGCTCCAAATTCGGAGGCTTATTACTTGGCCAATCGTGATATCCACGAAAGGCGCTCCAAATTTGGAGGCTTAATTGGCCCAATAGTGACACGCACTGATGGGGCACCGAATTCGGAGGCTTATTACTTGGCCAATCGTGATATCCACGAAGGGCACTCCGAATCCATAGGCTTAATCGGCCCAATAGTGACATGCACTGATGGGGCTCCGAATTCGGAGGCTTATTACTTGGCCAATCGTGATATCCACGAAGGGCGCTCCGAATTCAGAGGCTTAATCGGCCCAAAAGAGACATGCACTGTTGGGGCTCCGAATTCGGAGGCTTATTACTCGGCTCAAAAGTGTCATGCACTGATGGGGCTCTGAATTCGAAGGCTTATTACTTGGCCAATCGTGATATCCACGAAGGGCGCTCCGAATCCGGAGGCTTAATCGGCCCAATAGTGACATGCACTGATGAGGCTCCGAATTCGGAGGCTTATTACTTGGCCAATCACGATATCCACGAAGGGCGCTCCAAATCCAGAGACTTAATCGGCCCGAAAGCAATATGCACTAATGGGGTTCCAAATTCGGAGGCTTATTACTTGGCTTTTAATCGGAAGGCTTGATTTAACGAACTGAATTTCACAATGAGGAAATGGTAAACTTTGCATTCAAAACAAACTTGAAATTCGTACACAGGAAACACTCAAAACAAGTATCATGCCCCACAAGTCGGGTTAATGATAGAATTTACGCAAATGCGTGGAATTCCAAGGACGTGGCAGACTTCTCCCAGACATGTCTTTGAGCCGATACGCCCCTGTGCCGGCGATTGAATCAATCTGATAGGGGCCGTCCCAATTGGGTCCCAATTTTCCATCAGCTGGATTCTTGGCAGCTGGAAGTACTTTCTTCAGGACCAATTCGCCTGGTGTATAGCGGCATAGCTGAACACGCTGATTATATGACTTAGCAAGCTACTGTTGGTACCGTGCTAGGGATGTAAGGGCATGGTCTCTTCGCTCTTCAATCAAAGTGAAATCCAAAGCCAGCATCATGTCATTTCGGCCCATGTCAAAGACTTTTGATTTCAAGGTTGGGAGGTCGATCTCCAGGGGGATGATCGCCTGGGTTCCAAAGCATAAAGCGAACGGCGTTTCTCTAGTGGACTGCCTTGGTGTAGTGCGATGAGCCCATAACACACTGGGGAGTTCTTCAACCCACCTGCCTTTAGCTTTCTCCATCCGTTTCTTGATGCCATCCAAAATAGCTTTGTTGAAGGCTTCAGCTTGACCGTTACTCTGGGGATAAGCCGGGGTGGAGAAGTAGGGCTGAATACCATACTTGATGCATAGTTCTTGGTAGACACCGTAATCAAACTAGGTATCGTTGTCTGAAATAAGTGCTCTTGGAATGCCGAATCATGTTATGATATTTCTCCATACAAAACGCTTCACATCAGTATCTCGAATGTGCATTAGTGCCTCCGTTTTGACCCATTTCGTGAAATAATCCGTCACGACAATCAAAAATCGCTTGTTGCCCGGGGCGCGAGGTAATGGTCCGACGATGTCAAGTCTCCATTGGGCAAACAGCCAAGGACTGGTTATGGAGCTTAAGTCTTCAGCAGGCAAATGGGTTAAAGGGGAAAACTTCTGGCACTGTTCACATTTCTTAACGTAACACTCGGCATCAGCTCTCATTGTTGACCAATAATACCCTTGTGTAACAGCTCGATGAGCCAAAGAGTGTTCGCCAGAATGGGCACCACAACTACCTTCATGTATTTTAGTCAGGAGTTCCTCGACTTTATCCGGATGAACGCATTCCAGGTATGGACCAGAAAGGGATTTCCTGTAGAGCTTTCCTTGCGGATCCAAGTAGTATCGCAAAGCTTTGTTTCGCAGCTTGTGTGCCTCTTTCTTATCCGTCGGGAGCTATTCGGAAGATAGAAATGCAACGATAGGGTCCATCCAACTCGGACCTGGTTCTATGACATTGATCTGAACTGACTCTGAGGAGGCGATGCTCGGCTCAGGGATGAATCCTACCTCAATTGTCCATTCAATTTCTGAGTTGATGGCGGAGGCTAGGCAAGCCAAGACGTTGGCGTGTGTGTTCTGATCCCGGGTTATTTGATTTAGTTCATGATGGTCGAATTTTGCCAACAAAGAATTTGCCGTTTTCATGTAAGCTGTCATTCAGTCATTTTTAGCTGTGTATTCCCCTTTCAATTGGTTGATGACCAGCTTTGAGTTGTAGAAGACAAGCAGTCACTGAGCACCAAGTAGAAGCGTGTTCCGTAAGCCGGTTAACAATGCTTCGTATTCGGCCTCATTGTTCGATGCTTCAAAGCCCAATTTGACTGCCTGTTCGATTATTGCCCCGTCGGGAGCCATGATCACTACGCCCGCCCCACTGCCATGTTGGTTGGACGACTTGTCACAATACAACTGCCAAATGTTCCCAACGTAAATTCTCCAATTCGGCTTAGGTTGAATTTGATCAGACTTAAAGTCGGCGAGGCCTCTAGTGAATTTGGCCACAAAGTCAGCGAGCACTTGCCCCTTGATTGAGGTCCTTGGTAGAAATTGAATATCGTACTGGCCGAGCTTGAGAGCCCACTTTGAGACGCGCCCTTATGCTTCTGCACTTCGAAGTACTGACCGGAGGGGATAGCCCGTTAGTACCCCAATGGTATGCCCTTGAAAGTAATGCATCAGTTTTCTTGCTGCCATGACGAGTGCAAGGATGAGTTTCTCCAACGGAAGGTAACGTGTTTCGGCATCCACCATTGCTTTGCTCACATAATAGACTGGCCGTTGCTCCCCAAGTTCTTCCTTTATCAGTACGGCGCTGACGGCCCGGTCAGAAATTGCCAGATACAAAATGAGCAAATCACCTGCCGAAGGTGTTGTCAAAAGTGGGACTGATTGAAGGTAGGTCTTCAAACCGTTTAGAGCGGCTTCACACTCGGAGGTCCATTCAAAAGCTTTACCCTACCTGAGGGTATGAAAGAATTGTCGACAGTGACCTGTGGAATGACTGATGAACCTGTTGAGTGCGGCAGCCATCCCCATCAGCTTTTCAACCTCCTTGACCGACCGAGGAGAGCCGAGTGCTAGAATTGCCGTGATTTGCCTCAGGTTGGCCTTGATGCCGTGGTGGTTAACAATGTAGCCAAGGAACTTGCCGGATCCGATCCCAAATGCACACTTGGAAGCATTCAACTTCATTTTATACTTGCATAAAATGCCGAAAGTCTCTTCCAAGTCAGCTAGATGAGTTTGCTCTTCTTTGGACTTGACCACCATATCGTCAATGTAGACTTCCATAGTACGGCCGAGTTGCTCTTTGAACATGGCAGTGACTAATCTTTGGTAAGTTGCCCCCGCATTCTTCAGCCCAAAAGGCATAACCTTGTAACAATAGGTTCCTCGTGGGGTGAGGAATGCAGTTTTGTTTTGGTCCTCCGGATGCATGGCAATTTGATGATAGCCTTTGTAGGCATCCAGGAAGCTCATTCGTTGGTGATGTGTCGTGGCATCTACGAGCTGGTCTATTCTGGGGAGGGGAAAGCAGTCCTTGGGACAAGCTTTGTTTAAATCCATGAAATCCACGCAAACACCCCAAGTTCCATTTTTCTTCTTTACAACCACAGTATTCGACAGCCATGTAGAATAGGTCACTTCACGGATTGCCCCGGCATCAAGCAACCAGTCAACTTCTTCAACAACGGCAGCGGTATGTTCTGCGGCTGATCGCCAGTTTTTCTGAATAATCAGCTTGCATTTGGGGTCAACATTTAAACGGTTCTGCGAAATAGATGGATTCACACCCGGCATCTCATATGGTGTCCATGCAAATACGTCAAGGTTGCCGAGCAAGAAGGAAATCAGCTGCTTCCTGTTGGCTTGATTCAAGAAGGCGCCGACCATAAAGAAGCTGTCAGGATTCCCATTAATTTCAACTCAATCCAAGGCTTTCGTTGCCTTTTCACTTCGGAGCCACCCAACATCATCGAGGCTTTCTCGATCCAGCACCTCGATAGAATTCACTTCCAGCTCTCTTGGTGTCTTTGCGGCCAGAAGATAACATGTCTGCGCCGATTTCTGGGAGCCTTGAATTTGCTCGATGCCGCGTTCCATCGGAAAGCGAAGTAGTTGATAATATGTGCTAGGCACGACCTGCATGGTATGCAGCCAAGTTCTTCCCATGATAAGATTATACGGCGAAGGCAGCTTGACAACCAAAAACTCTATATCCACTGACCGGGAGCCCACCCGAACTGGTAGTGTGATTTTGCCCAAGGGATATTTCGGATTAGCGTTGAAGCCGAATAATAGATAAGGAGCTGGAGATAGGTCCAACTCAGTGAAGCCAAGTTTGATGAACGTCTTGTAATACATAACTTCCGAAGTGCTTCCCTAATCAATGAGTACACACTCAACGGTGAATCAGTTTACGTGTAGCTCGATGACCAAGGGATCAATGTGGGGAAGTGTTACGCCAGCCAAATCTGAATCATCGAAAGCAATGCTCGCAGCTTCATGGGGCCATTTTGAAGGAGTGAGTTGCTTTTGGGGGCTAGGATACGACTGAATTGTATGTATGGCGGAGGCCGTCGCAAGCTGTATATCATATGGATTACGCCGAGCGGAGGTGAATTCTGCCGCAGAGCAACTGTTTTGGTTGAGTTGTTCTTTCAAACATGTTGCTGAAGCTGACCATCTTGTACCAACTCCTCAAGGTGATCTTTCAAAGCATAGCAACTGTCGGTATCATGACCATGATCTTTGTGATATTCGCACCGCATATCCCGTCTCCTCGTGTCGGGAGGTCCCACCATCTTAGGCGGCCATTTGAAGAACGGCAGATGTTGAACTTTAGTCATAACCGTGCTGATCGGCTCCAACAATTTCATATATTTCTTGTCCGCGCGCCTTGTGCGCCTGCTATCCACTTGAAGTTGTTCATTAGCTCGGTGGGAACATTGGTCATTTGATCGGCACGAATCTCGCCTCTTGTCTCGTTTAACCCGACTTCGCGGTTCAGGGCTCCGTGACAGTACAGAATTCAATGGCTGAACGATTTCAGATGGGGCCATCTTGCTGGCCTTGTGCCCAGATTTGACTCGCAGGGCGTCATCTTCAACTTTGCAATATTCCTCGACTTTCTTCATTAACGACTAGACTGTTTTGGGGGGTCTTCTGGTCAAGGAACTGCGAAGGGCACTATCAGGTTGCAACCCCATTTTAAAGGCGGTGATGGCCATGGAATCATTGCAGGCATCATCTACGAGATTAAAGCATTCCCAATAGCTCACCGAATACGCTCGTAAGGTTTCCCCTGGTTGGATTTGCATTGCCCAAAGAGAATCGGCCTACTTCGGCTGGACCTCATTGGTGATGAACCTTGCCCTGAAGGATTTTTGGAGTTGATGGAAGCTCGTAATTGATGTCGGTTCCAATTTATAATACCATCTGATGGCCAATGGTCCTAAACTGCTCGAAAATATTCGGCACATGAGGGCCTCGTCGTCCGCATGCAACGTCATGGCTTGCTTATAATGGCAAATGTGATCAGTGGGGTTTGATTTCCCGTCGTACAGGGTGAACGATGAGGCTTTGAACTTTTTGGGAAGTACTGCCTTTGCGATCCGTCACACAAAGGGATCATGCTGGTCCTCTTGGTCTGAACCATTTCGTCATTGCTTATGCCGTGGACGCGGACTCTCTTCGGAGGAACTTGTGGTTTCGACTCGTCCCTTCTTCTTGGGTTCTGGGGATAATGAGTCAGAATCACTATCACTATCTTGTCTCCGAACTCGAGGTCATCAACCATCCTCTCTCAATGGTCATCCCGGATCTTGGCGTGCAGCTTGTTTGGACTTTGCCACTTCCAAGGCCAAATCCTGACGGAGGCGCTCGTTCTTAGCGATCATGTTTTCCAACCTCTGTTCGTTTTGCTTCGCCTGTTCTATGATCGCTTGCATTGTCTCCTGTGCTGAAGTCGAGGGTGAGGTCTGGGCAACTGAGTTGAAGTTCAAGGCACGTCTTGTGGTAGTATTCTCCGGTCCCAGCATGTTTAATGGAGTGAGGTCATCTCTCAGTGTGGTTTCGTCAGCGACTATCGGAGGATCTTCCGTCACGCCCGCCATGGATGTAGTTGAGTATTCCCACAGACGGCGCCAATTGTGGAGAAGTGGTTCGGAAATAATCTTTGGATCCAGTAGGACACTCGTGATCCTCAGCTAGCCACTTGAAAAGGAATGAACACTTCGGTTGGGTGTGCCAGAATTAGCACTCCGACGAATAAGTCAGTGTATACTTTCTAGATTGCTTATATCTCAAGTTAAACTTACTTGTTCTCACGTACCTCTCTTTGGTTGCTATTCTTCTATTTATATACGCTCCTGGTCCTCAGGGTAGGGCCCACTCTTAACCCATCGTGTGTTTATCCATTCGGCCTTCCTTTAGTTGTATTCCAACTTTTAATCCCCCCTCCTCCCGCGCTTAACTGGCGTTATGGCCAACTAAGATACTCGGCACCTAGAACGTAGAGGTGAATATAATATCTATCTTGATATTGTAAATATCTACTTGGCCCATCTGAGTCCCCTATTATTCGGCTCCCACAAGGATGAATTCCTCAAGAAAGTGTTTGATGAGATAGAATCAAATCCAAGACTAGGATTTAGTGTTGAGAACCAAGTATTGAAATTCAAGAGAAGAATTTGTATCCCAAATATTTATGACTTGATGAAAAGAATCTTAAAGGAGGCTCACAAATTGAAGTTTACAATGCATCCAGGCAACAATAAAATGTATCAAGACTTGAAGCAGAATTATTGCTGGCCTAACATGAAAAAGGAAATTGCAGAATATGTATCCAGATGTCTTCAATGTTAGCAAGTGAAAGCCGAACATCATAGAGTAGTAGGGTTGCTCCTCTCCCTATTCTAGAATGGAAATAAGAGCACATAACCATGGACTTCATTGTCGGATTACCTCAGACACCTAGAGGTATGAACTCTATTTGGGTTATTGTGGATAGGTTAACAAAATTTGCAAATTTTCTACTTGTGAAAACTATCTATGATGCTTATAGACTTGCTACTATTTATATGGATGAGATAGTTTATTTGCATGGAGTTCTGGTATCCATTCTTTTAGATAGGGATCCTAAGGCTATGTCCAGATTCTAGAAGAGTCTTCAAAAAGCAATGGGATCAGAATTGAGGTTTAGTACCACTTTTCATTTGCAAACCAATGGGCAACCAGAGAGAACTATACAGACTTTAGAGAATATGCTCCGAATGTGTGCCTTGGATTTGAAGGTAGTTGGAAAACCTACTTGTCGTTCGCGAAATTTGCATACAACAATAGTTTCCACTCTAGCATTGGCATGGCACCATATAAAGCCTTGTATGGCAGGGAATGTTGATCTTCGGCTTGTTGGACATAAGTTGGAGATAAAGTCCTACTTGGTCTCGAGATTGTGCAAACGATTAAAACCATTCAACCAAAGGTCATATACACCTCTAATTGATTAGACTTATTAACTAAGTATGAAAGCATATGATAGACTGAAGGTCGTTCTGATTATCTGATATGTGTTGACCAAATGGTCATTATACAACTGTAATTGATTGGACCCAAGGTCGTTTTGTTATGTATTGGACTCGAGGTCGTTACACTGTGATACGAAATTGATATGAGAATGGTTTTATCTAAGTATTAGACCTCATTCGTATAACCTCTTTACTATGATGTTATTCACTGGGCTTTAGCTTACTCCGTTATATATATATATACCTATGTAGGTGAGCAGCAGGATGTCCAGCCCAAGTGAACCTGTGAAAGATTATCCAAGTTTTTGGTGAAACCAGCTATGGAGTGCCTCATGGAAGAGGCTTTAACTTTGTGCTTTTGTTTTCTTTTGTTGCTCACATTTGACTTATACATAAGCTTTTGGATTTGTATGTTTATGACTTGTGAATGATCTTTATACATGTAATATCTATTTGTATATGTATGGATGTGAGTTATTAACATATAAAATATTTTTGCTTATGCCATCTATGGACAGCTCATTGGACAAAATTTTAGTATTCTGCTTCCACTGCTAGCCCCATATATTTAATTATGATTTGAGTTATGTCTGAGGTCGTAGGTAATCTCATGATTACTGATCGGTTATGACCCAAACCTCTAAGGACAGGTTCAGGTCATGACAGAGTGGTATCAGAGCATGAGTTGATAACTCACGCACTTGTCCAATTGAGTAATAAGGTGTCTAGAAAAGACTTAAGAATTTAGTCATTTAATAAGTATATGCTTGTGTGCATTAAGATTATGCAATTATGTGAATATGTGAAATATGAACTGTTATGCCTCTGTGTAGGTGTGCAAACTTTTATGTTTATTATAATACAAGTTCATATAAATCATGGTGAGAACAAGGGCTGATGAGATAGAAGATTTTTCTACCGCCCGCTTAGACAGAATGGAAAGAATGATTCAGGAAATTGTTGAATTACTAAGGCAACAATAGCAACAACCACCCCTACCTTCACCAATGGTTGTGCCACCTCTGGTACAAGAATACCAAGCAGATGACCTCACAATTGCTTTGACTAAAGAGTTCAAAAAAAATGAAACCGCCATTGTTCTAGAGAGGAGTTGATCCTTTGAAAGACGAGGTGTAGCACTCTATACTTCTTGGCATAATGGAATTATATTTGACTCTATGATTATCATGATTGCGAACCTTCTTAGTCAATATTTGAGCCTTGGTTGAGGTGTTACCATAGTGGTTGGGCAAGATTAGATAATAAAAAAAAACTCCAAATTCAAATAGTTATTGTTGAGTAGTCTTCATTCTTTTATCATTTTCTCTCTTCACACTTTGAATCCTAATGTGACAATAGAACCATTGGAAATCTCACTTTCGTGGCTTCAATTTGGAAGCAAGAACGACCCTAAATGGAGTTCGGACGAGAGAGTTTTGCCTGTTTGAGGTTTGCGAATCTATTATGTGATGTGCATAGTCCACTCGAGCGCTACTTTCACCACTTGAATGGTCCATAGACACTTCCGTCTCTGTTTTCCAAAATTGTCTGAGAGATTGAAAGCCTGGATTCAATGCTCGAACGCACTATTGACTGCTCGAGCGGTCTGTCCAGAATCATATCTTTAAAAGTCACTTTTTGGGTCAAATCTCTTCACTTTTCACTCTCTCTTCTCTCTCTTTCTGCCATTTTTGAGTTTTTAAGGTCTTTCACCATTCATCGATTTCTAAACATCTTTGACCCCTAGTTCCATTTAATCTCAGCGGATCGTCGTTTCGTCGCCGATGATTTTTGGGTTACCTCCTCTTCTATGACTTTTCAATACCTCTTTATAGATAGATATGTCATAGTTTTTATTACATTTAATAATATGTTTGTTAAGAGATTTTCCAAAAGCATGAAAGGGGATTTGGGGTTTGATCTTTAGAAGTTGGAATTGTATGCTTGATGGTTGATTTGGTATGTTGGGAGGAAATTAATCATGTTTATGTTGATTGTGGCGAAAAGCCCTAATTTATTATTAAGAATTCATAAAAATAAATAAATAAATAAAAGAGAGGAGTAAAGTTGGGTAATAAGTGGGTTATGAGTTATGGGATTGAACAAATGCTTTAGAGGATTGAATAAATGCTTGGTTACTAAAAATGGGAATTTCGTTAAACAAAATGAGGTTTAGCTATGGTTTAGAAATGTTGAGGGTTTGGAATAACCGGTTTAATTTTTTAACATAAAACGATGAGTCTAACTCTTTTATGAAATGAAATAGGAAGGTGGTTAATTGTAATGTTGATGCCTTGAAATTATAAATCTAATTCATAAGTCATTTATTTATCTGTTTAGAGCTTTTGTCCGTGGTCATCGATGACATTGTTGTTGCTGAATAAGTTATGTGTATGTTTTACACTTATACCGTATTTATGTAGTTTAGCATGTTGTGTTGTTGCTTGGATGTTGTTTGGAAGGTCCATTTCTCTCTAGTTAAGCAGGTAAAGTGTGGCACCTTACTAAAGGTTCCTCTCCCGTCTGGTTTGCACCTGGTAAAGTGTGAAATTGAGGTCCATTTCTCTCTGGGAGGCCAGTAAAGCAAGATGCCTTGAGATAGCTCCTCTTCTTTCTGGTTTGCGCTTGGTAGAGTGTGACCTTGGGGTTGTTCTACTCTGGGTGAGGCCGATAAAGTGTTATGTTTTATGTGGGTTGTATCATTTGCCATCTATGCTATAAGAAGGTGGAAATAGAAGTATGTATCACATTCAGTTATTTATATTTAGAAATATATGTTTTGTCCATATCCTATTACGGGTGTTCCTTGCCCTTAGGCCTATGGCTAGGGAAGATAGTAGATGCGTTGTTACATAAGTGTGTGTAGTGGGTTGAGTTATGGGATGGGTTATGACTTGTATTTGTGAGCATGCTTTCAAAATAAATATGGAGACAGAATTCTTTTATATTAACGTAGAGGTTTAAATAACCAAGTTTGTATTTTGAAGAAATGTTTTTGGAACTCAACTGGATAATTGGAAAGAAAACAAATGGTTTTACACCTTGTAGTGTTCAAATGGATGTTTTTGAAGAAAATATACCTATATAAGTATATAAATATTAAACTGTCACATTATTTATATTGTACATCATGGTGCATTCACGATCATAGATATATGTATGTTGTTATTGTTTACGATCATGTTGGGATCTCTACTAGTCTTTATGTTCATTCCACGTTGCTAATCATTTTTCAAGTGCAAGTTCAGAGATGATTCAAGATTGGTGATCTTCCTTAACTGTTGGCCATGGGGCCTGTACTTGTCGGCGGAACGCCATTGATGTAAAAGGATTACATCCTTACTTTTAATGTAAAGATGTAAGCCTACGGGCATTTTGTTTAAATGTAATTCCTTTTGCATTCCATATATGTACGATTGAGAGGGCTTTCATTTGTTTATAGAGGTAATGTATGTATAGTTCTACTTTTTCTTAATGGAAATGGATTTATGTTAATGGACATTGTAATGTTATTAGGGTAATAAAAAGTGGGGCATAATAACTTGGTATCAAAGCTAACTGGGTTTGAATACTTTGGGCTCGTGAGAAGTAGTTTTTACCACAATGGGTTTATTATGCTTGGTGAGGACGTTTGCATATAGTTAGGATAAGTGTTAGGACTCTATATATTGCCTTTATGTGAGCATGGGATTAAGTTTCATGGATAGTGCTAGTAGCCGGTGGACATGCTTTGTGGTCATATTGGAAACATGCTTGATCAACGTGGTTTCTAATGAGAATTCCTCGAGAGTTTCAGGGTGAGTAACTATCTTTGTGGACTTGATTCCATTATGTGATTAAATGTTTAACTGTTTATGTGAATAGGATTGTGTGATTTTTGTGTTTAGTGCCTCAAGGAACGTCGTTGTGTTATCCACTAAGTTTGGTTTTGTTTTTTTTGTTTATAGAATGTCTATACGAGGGAGTAGAGGTCGTGTTGGGAGTAGAAGTGGCAGTAGGGGCACAACAGCTCTGCTAGCACCTACCCTTACAGCATCGGTTGTAGGTGAGGAAGAAGTTACAAGCGAGATTATAAGGGCAGTGAGAGATGCTCTAGCTTGTAATGAAGGGGACCGTGGCCGTACCCTCAAGCTTACCAAGGAGTTTCTTTGCTACAATCCACCTGAGTTTTTGGGACAACCTAAATAGTTGGAGGCAGAAGATTGGTTAGAACAAATTACCAAGGCTCTTGATATGCTCAGAGTCAAGGACGAGGAGTTGAGGGTTGTTTTGGCTGCTTTCCAACTAAAAAGAGAACCCGATTATTGGTGGAAGTCTGCAAGGACTTCTGTGGGCACCACTTGGGTTGCTTTCACTAAGGCCTTTTTGGCTATGTATTTTCCTCCTTCCTGTAGACACCCCATTTTTTACCGTCCTCAAGACTTGGACGTCACCGTTTGAACACTCGGTGATCATCCATGTTTGTGTTCGTTTTGAGTTCCCGGAGGTCTCGGCTACGTACCTTGCCTTAGGATCTCTCGACTCGACTGTTTTGTGTCTGGTTTTGCACCAAACACTTGTGTTTTGCCTTTGAGGGGCAGGGCAGGGCTTGTTAACCATCCCCTGATACCCACCGGCCATGGCTTGAGGCCACCGGCTATGTTTTGTTGCCACCGGCCAAATGTTTGGCCGGCCGGCACTCTAGATGGTCGACCGGCCATCTTTTTTGTTCAAATTGCATCTTTGGCCGGCCGACCACTGTTCATCTGCTTTTGCAGATATTTTTGTGCCAGCTGTGATAGCTGGCACCAACCTTTGCTCCTCTCCATACACGTGTATGGAGGGATTTCAACCTTGTTAGCTTGCCTTGGAAGCTTTACAAGATTGAATCTTCTATAAGAGGAGGCCTCTTCTCCCTCTTTTAGGTTAGACAACATTTTCAGAGAGTTTTGAGTTTTAGGGTTAGGGTTTGCATATCCTCCATCTCCTATATCTCTCTCTCTTGTGTATTTGTGTGTGTTTAGCCTTACTATTGCACACAAACACCCACCATTACACCTTATCTTGGTTGCTAAGGGGCCAGAGGTCTGTTCTTGGGTGGTTTTGAGCTCAAAGAAGCAGCTGGTCCACCATTTGTGAAGAGGGTCTTCAAGGGTAACATTCTTACTCTTTTTACCCCATTTTTGCATAGCTTTTTTGACTACCTTGAAACTATTTTTAGACTTGGTGTATAACATATAAAAGTCTTGTTTTTGCCTACTCTAAATAGTTGTTTAAGAGTGTTTTGAGCTTTGAGGTTGTTTGACCCCTCTTAAGTCTTGTTAGGCTCCATTTTTGTGCATTTTTGGTGAGCTCCGGGACAATTGTGCTTGGGCCTCCTCACCACTGAAATCTTGAGGGATTTCTGTGGTGAGGATGGTGCCTTGAGGTCCTAAGAAGGAGAGGGCCACCCCCTCTCCCTGTTGTCCTTGAAAAGGGTCATTTTTGCCTCATGTGTGAGCATCTAATTTAAGTGCATGTTGGCCATGTCTTAAGTGTTATTTGGTGGTATTTTGCCATGTATTACCTCTATTTTTACTTGGTTTAGACACATCATGCATGCTTTGCATACATGTCTTGTAATGCCATGTTTAGGCCTTAACATGCTTTAGGTTTGGACCCTTGTTCTAGCATGATTTTGGCCAAGCTTTGTGAAGCTTTTGTGTTGGTTTTAGCATGCTTAAGTTCTGTTTTTGGTTGTTTTGGTCGACCATGACATGCTTAGTGTAGCCACCTTGCATTTTGGTTTGTTAGCCTTAGGTGTGTGAAATGTGTAGCATGCTTTACTTGCTTTAATTAGTTGGTTTGGCACCTCTATTTTCTGCAATTTCAGAGTTTGGTATGCTTGCCATATGTCCATGATCATCTCTTTTAAGTGTGCTTAAAAATTGCCTTTTGATGCTTAGGAATTGGATCATGTATGCATGCATGCTTGTATGTGCATTTGGCCCCATTTCCATAGTTTATGGCCACTGTTTTAGGCTTGTTTGAGGGCTGCGTAAATTAGTTTAAGTCCATCCTTCATGTGTTATAGCATGCTTGCCTTGTGCATTGTTGCATACTTGGCCTATTACATGTTATTGCTTGCTTGAAATCATGATGCATTTGGCATGTATTTCATTGGTTAAGTTGCTTTGCATTGTTCCTATGCTTAGTCCACTTTACATGTTGTTGCATGTTTGCCACTAGCATAGTTGTCACATGCCTTGCATGCTCATTTTGCATACTTAACCTCCATGTCTAGGTTACATTCCATTTGCATGCATGCTTCACCTCTTGATCAAGTGATAGAGGTTGGGCCTCCTTGTTTGATTATGTGCATTGCATTCCATATCAAAATGCATACTTGGTTTCTTGGGCCATCACGCATTGAAATGCGCGATTGGTGGTCCGAGAATCGAGACCCATCCTCCTTTGAGTCATGAATATGATAAGGAGTGTGGTTGGTGCATACATTGCTTGAAATGCATTGCCATGCTATGTTTTGCCCTCTGCTGCTGTCAAAAACAGATTCTGCAGGAAGCTTTGGCCGGCCGGCCATCTCCAGTGCCGACCGGCCATCCATCAATGGCCGATAGCTTAATCAGTGGCCGGTGACCATTCCCCTTGGCCGGTGGCCATTCCTCTCAGCCGGTGGTGTTCCACAGCACTCAGAGAAGCAACCCTGGGACTTGTGCAGTCTTCAGAGGAGGATAACAGTCAAAGCAGAGGCAACTTGTGCACGGTAGTGGCTTTCCGAGCGGAGCCGAGCACGCATTGCATTGAGCCCTCTTCCCGAGGCTGTTTACTGTTTAATTAGATTAGTTAATTTTCTTAACTAGTTTAATTGGTCTGTAATATTTAATTAGCTTGTAGTTAGTTAAATTGTATTATTCTTTCGGTCCCTCCGAGCGAGGGCAAATTTGTAATAAGTGTGGGTGCGTGTGTGCATGTCTTCCAACCCCCACTTCTTTCTCCCTTTTACTTACCTGCTTTTGATGGTTAGTATTAGGACATGTTTAATTTAGCATCCTTATGCTATGCATGCGTGCATCATTCATCAGTATTGCATGCACCGGGCTCGGCGCATCATGCTAACTGCATAGTATTTCAAATCTAACTTGAATACGTGCTACTTGTTGCATTCCACATGCCATCCTAGGATTAGCCGAGCCTATTCTAGTGACATTCTGTATGTGTTGCATTAGCCACTTAACATGGACTTGGATCATGCATGATTGCTAACATGTTCTTTGTTTTGGCTCGGAGTACGATGTAAGTATTTATGCTTTAGCATCTCGCATGAGTGTGAATGTTAACATGACAGCATGCTTACCATGTGGCTAGATGCTTATGTGATATAAACTGCTTGAATGCCTGTGGGTGAAGGTTAGATTGTTTGAGTTGGGATAACTCATTGAAATCCATGTTTTAGCCTACTTGCGAGTAGCAAATCTCAAATAAATTTCCAAACGAACGGATATGCAATGCTTTGTTCCAAATTAGGCGATCTAGTCTATACTTGTTTTGCTTTGTGCATCACATAGTAATTCTAGCTAATTAATCGGAATAAGAACGCATGTGTTTTTCAAAAACGAGATATCATGAGACAACTTTGGTGATGACGGACACGTGGCCTTAGGCAAACGAGTCAGGGTTTCCTAAATTCCCCATTAAAAAATATTTAGGTGGCGACTCTGTATCTGGCAAAGCAGTCCATGTTTGGCACTTCTTTCAAAAAAATCTGTTTTTCTCAAAACGATTTGCCGGATTTGGACTCTTTGGTTCAGATTTAGAACCGTGACAATTTGAGTCCTGAACTGTAGTAGACCCACAAGCGAACAGAAGGGGGAGTCATCCTCCCGGGCGTTCGGGACGTCTACAGTTTCTGGCGACTCTGCTGGGGATATTAGAGAACTTGACTCGAACTCGTGATATCTTGTTTTGACTACACTTATGTGTTTCTTTGCATTGCATGTGCATTGGTGCGCCTAGGACACCGTGTTGGCCATCTGCTATTCCTGAGCGGTTTGCCGGAGGCTTGACTTTGTCAAAGCATGCCATAAGGCTGACCGGTTGCGGGCTCTGCCAGTATGGGAACACAAACCCCGGTTTTACCGGGGCACCCCTTTTGACCATTCGACCTAGTGCATATTCGGAATCCATAGTGACCATTCCAAGCTAGTACAGGTTGCTTACCCGATATAGGTTGTTTGAAACTGCTGCGTCCGTAGTGAAACCTTAGCTCCTGACAAAATAGGACAGGGAAACCCTACCTCAACATAGGGGTGTTTTGGCTCTCATTTACCTGCTATGTGCTTTTAGAGTGTATCTATACAGGAATGTACATATCAGTCTGCAAGTTTGAGTATCAGGCCTGAGGGCACCAGTATCAGTTTGTGAGAATCAGTTATATCTGTGGGTATTCGATTCAGTGTTTTGGGCAGTGATTTTGAGGAACAGTAATCAGTAGTAGAGTACCGCTGTTCGGCTACGCCTGTGTTTGATCCGTTTGGGCTGAAATGCTGCTTGTTTTTCCTTTCAGTTCAGAGAAGTGATACAGAATAGCCAGTGTTCCCCCTTGCTGAGGCAAGACAGATATCTGATCCGTCAGTCACCGTTCAGTACAACGGACTTATGATGACGCAGAATTCGGAGGAGATTGTGGTTATGACAGCCGCATTAGATCAAGGAATCACTCTGCAAAGTGAGACCAATGTTGATGTACCGCATCCACCGGTCGCCTGTTGCGCACCCGGTCTGGACCCCCCAGTTGTATCAGGCTCGTGAGCCCACCACATTCGAATTGATGGGGATGATTGGTGACCTCCAGAGGTCCGTGGCGGATCTCGCTTACGGAATGTCGGCTTCGCCACCAGCTGCACCATATGCCGGGAATTTTGTACCACAGGAGCCCCCGCTATTGGGCGGATTGTGATCGAACTTAGCCAACCCGAGGTGGTCTCAAGCTATAGCAATGACGTATCAACATCAACCCAAACCCTCGATCAGGCTGAGGCCAGAGGCAAGAACAAAGTGGGGACAGATGTCGATCCCATTGAACAGCTGCTGTGGGCAGTCGAGGCTTTGAAAGCCGGGGGGATGAGTAAACAACAGGTATTCACAGTCGTAGCCAAGGCTGTGGATGATGTTTTCCCCACTCCAACCGAAGGCAGTACAAGCCAGTCAGAAAACCGGGATAGGCCCCGTCATGCCAGAACAGTTCCTTCCACTCCCAACTCTGCACCTGGGAAAGATCAGAAAGTCAAGGCAGTGCCTGCCGACCCTTTCGCTAGTGCGTCTAGCAAGAATACTCAGACTTCAAAGTACCTGCCCCGAGGGCGCAGGGTCTTTCACGCTCTCTACATGCCTTTGTCTAAGGCACTCCAGATCCTGGCCGAAAGAGGGCATCTTAAACCCTTGGAGCCTCGGCCTCTCCCAAAGAATCTCCCTCTCACACATGATGCTACTTTGTACTGCGCGTACCACCAGCAAACCGGTCATGCTACCGATAATTGTTTCCGCCTTCGTCATGAGGTGCAAGATTTGATCGACAATGAGGTTATCCTCCCACCCACCTCAGCCAAGTCTGTTACTACCCAGCTATTGGACTTCGAAGATACTGCGAGTATGTGATCGGGTTGGACCACCTGTGGGCGGCGCCCGGTGTATTTTGGATGTGGCGTCTGGCACGCATTTTTGAGCATCTGCGAATGCTAGTTTTGTAAATACTGGCTTGGGTATCGAGTCAGTTCTTTGTTTTGTTTTGAGTCTGTCTCATCGTCTTGAGTCAGTTCTTTTTGCTTAAGGGTCTGTCTTGTTGTAGCGAGTCAGTCCCCTTGTATAGAATGTCGGGTGGTTCGGGGTTGTTGCCTCGAACACCGTTTTGTTTTGTAATTACCCTTTTGCTTTCTTTTGAGTCTGTCTCTGCTGTGGAGCCAGTTGCAACCAGGAAATCTGAATGAAACAGCTGCGGCTATCATGTTTCGTGCTTATTGCTATTTTGAGCTAGTTGTGCCAGAGGATTTGAATGGAACGACAGTACATTCCACCTGCTCTCTTGTGCCCTGAAAATCATTGTGATGACCTAAGTTTTTTCAAAAAACCTTTTGAACACTGTGGTGATGAAAACGAAGAGGAAGGAATTCCTCGGGTTTTGCAAAACTTTGATCAATTTGAGAGAAAGATAGGCGTGCTAAGCCTTTAATGAATGAAATCATGCTTGTTAGCGTGAGTACTGAGAAGGACCCTGGCTTGATCCAGATTGGTTCCACACTATCTTCAGCGCGAGCGATTTGTCGCTTTCGTAAAAACTTTCAAAAACAAAATGTTTTGCGCAGTCCTGTGAAGACCTGTGTGGAATCGCTCTTGAGATTGTGCAGCCTAGGATCGCTCTCAGCCTCAAGATTCAATCCATTTGTTTCCAAACCTTGAACCCATTCAGAACGTTCAACGATCAACCATCAAGAGAGGCCTGTGTGGCCAGATTTGAAGCAGCCCTCGAACAAGAGGCACCAAAGTCAGATCAAGAGGTCAGACGTCGTCAACAGAAGTTCGCGAAGCTAGAACAGAAGCACCCCTCAAACTAGGGGCAAAAATGTCCGATATGCTTGAAGAGCCGAAGATGGGTCTTTTTGAAAATCAATAACAACAACCACTCTCTTGGATACGGATGGCTTCAAAACCCTAAAACCATTTGGCATGGCCTTGTTACACTTTTACCCTTTGAGAGGCTCGCTGGGCTGAAAACCCGGAAGGGCGACCCAGGCAAAAGTTAGAGCAAGGAAAAAAAATATAAAGAAAAAAAGAAGAAAAGAAAAGAAAAAAATGCAAAAAAAAAAATATAAAAAAAAAGGAAAAAAAAAAAGAAAAGAAGAACAAAGCTCGCAAGGTCGAAAACCCGCAACGGGTGCCTTGGCAAAAGTTAGAGCCTAAAAAGTGAAGGTTAAAATACCCGAGTGTACCTTAACCGGAACTACGTAAGGCTTGATTCCCATGTTTGGGATACGTAGGCAACTTCATTCCGAAGTCCAGCCCCCAACGCTTTCATAGCGACTCAGTCCATGTAATGGTTTTGATCATCCTTGCCTTCTCTGAATCCGATAGTTCGGTTGTGACACCGTGAACTACGTAGGCTTGATTCCCATGTTTGGGATACGTAGGCAACTTCATCCTGAAGTCCAGCCACCAACGCTTTCAAAGTGACTGTGTCCATATATTGGTTCTGACCATCTTCGTCTTCTCTGTATCCGAAGTTCGGTCGTGATCATCACTGATGAGGACTGTTTACAAATATGCGCGGCATCATCCAAACAAGGGGCAACTTTCCGTTGCCATGAGTTGCCATGAGTCGCCATTCAAACCAGGGGCAACTTTCCGTTGCCGTGCAGCTCTTCAAGCAAGGGGCAATTTTCCATTGCCTCCGATCCGAGGTTGCGCATCTCAAGAGTAAGTTCCGTGCTCGTTGAGCATTGACCGTTTGCAAAAATAGTTTTTGAAAATTTTACTGAGGTTGACTATTTTCTCGAAAATTATTCCATCTTTTCCAAAACTGGACCATTTTCTTGGACCCAAAAAAGGAAAATTTTCAGTGCTCATAGCCTGACTTGCATGATTTTCAAATCAAAAATCGAACAAGTATGTTAATCTAACTCTCATATTGGTCAAAACTGTTTTAGTAGAAAACCAAAACAAAAAATGGTCAAAATGATGAACTAGGGGCACAGTTGAGTCAGGCTTCCTGTCTTTCCCCCGTCGCCAGCATACTTGCCAGAAAGGGCACAACTGAAGCTGTCAGTAAAGGGCGAAAGCTCTCCACCCTCCAAGCAACGAGGTATCAAGCCAAGTGCGAAGCACAAATCGGAATGAATCAAGATACTCCATTCCCCATCCGGAACATCGACTAGACGTCGCCGGAAGAAATAGCCGCGAGCTAATAATGTTGGGCGTGAACCCACAACTTCCTATTCATCTATCAATCACCCTGGGGAGGGATGAAAATGAGAGAATAAAGAATAGAGAGGTGTAAGTCGAGAGAAAAGTGAGGAAAAGGGTTTTGAGAGAAAAACCGAGCCTGAGGGCCGAGTGATGTGAGAATCACAAATAAGAAAGGGTGGGAAATAATACCCGGAGGAACTGGCTCCTCGTGATTGAGGTCTCTCATTTTTGTAAACACGTCCGTGTGTCGTGTCTTTTGTTTTGTTTACCTCAACTTTTGTTTTGAGTCTTTTTCGAGCGTGTCTCGTTGTGATTAGGTCGTGTACTTTTGTTTGAGTCTTTCTCGCTGTGTTCAGTTGTAGGCTCAATACCCCGGTTGAAAAACCTTCTTCATTTTCAATTTTTAATCATCTGTGCTCAGAGTGCTGTGCCATTCTCCACATTTATGCGAAGCAAAAGAAGAAAGGGAAAATTTGGGGCATCTGAGTGTGCTTCAACTTCAGCCGATTCAACCTTTGTAGTCCGTCTTGTCAGATTGGACTGTTGTTCAGGGTTTGCCGTGTGCAGAATAACCAAATGCCTGTATGCAGATTAATCCCCAGTAGAGTATGGGCCGAGTGTTCAGACTAAGCAGTGGGTTGTATGAGTTGTTTTGCTGTTGGCTGGTTCGTTATCTGGTTATTACAATACAATGTTGACTTTTCAGACAAAAGATCAATCTCATTTACATTGAGGTGTAATATGATGCAATGCGAAGTATGAAATGTACTACAATATAACACTTTTTCAGACAAAAAGTTTGTTTCATTTCATCATCTTTTTCAAGTACAAAGCTTTGGAAACAAAAACCTGCCTGCGGCAGTACAAGGTACTCTAGCTACCAGCAACAAAAGGAAAAGTACAAAAAAGAAGAAAAACAGCAAAAATCTGGGTCAATGTCAAAAGGCCTCAGGTCTAGGGGTCCGTCCTCGTCCTCTTCCTGGACGAAGGTCCAGGAGCATCGTCATCAGCATCGTCATCTGAGTCTGAGCCCGAGCCGTCTCCGGTCTCCTCCTCGACGACTCTGCCTCCGCTCTCACCTCAGCCTCGGACTCATCATCATCATCAGGGACGGGTGCCCGTGAGCTACTCCCAACATGAGTGCGCCCCGCCTTGGTGCGGGGGTATACTCTGCCATCTCGGGTGGAAACGGAAGGTCGAGCTGGAGCACCTCCCACAGTAGGGATCTGGAAGGGATGCTGAAAAGTACAAAAAGGCAAACGCATCAGTATACTGTGAGCAGTTTATCAGTGCAGAATGCAGTGTATGAGTACAGTGTGTGAATACTGTGAGCAGTTATATCAGTGCAGAATGCAGTGTATGAGTACAGTGTACAGATGCCGCGAGGGCAGTGTATCAGGTGTTGTACTGCGCATCAGAGTATATGAAGTAGTTTATGTATGGTTCGAGACCGTGGCCAGAAAAACATACCGGAATGCCATAGATGGCCAGAAGATCGAGACTCCGCTGGAACATCCCCATCACCGAAGCAGTCAGCTCCAGGGACTGGCGGGTGTACTCGGAGGAAGCCTGCAAAAGTATTAGATGCATCAGTATTCTGTGAAATATCAATAAACTGAAATGAAATAACAATGCAAGATGCAAGATGAAAGATGAAGTAGTACATACCCGAGGTAAGTCATAGAACCCGACTAACTCATGATCAGCCGGAGGGGGAGCAATGGGAATTTGGTAAGTCGCCCCACCCTGTCCTCGGCATGTCATCAAAGTGGGCAGTGCTGGCCAACTAGCCCCCCGTCCCCTCCGAGCTCCACTCCTGCCACGGACTCGAGCTGTCCTCGATGTCCCTGCCCCTGCTCCTGCCCTAGCTGCCGGCGCCGCGGGCCTCTCTCGCTCAACTCGACGGCCACCACTCAGAGGCCGCATGATATAGGTCCGGACGTACTCTGAGTAGTCGCCCTATGCCCCTGAAACCGGATGCATCCCAGCCGATCGTGTAGTCAGCCATCTGCTCGGGAGTGAACCTCTCTGTCCCTCATGTGCTCAGAGGGAGGATGAACCGGACTATCTGCTCCAGTAAACCTAGGGTCTGGCGTAGGAAACGCTCACCCAGGTACCAAGCCCGACAGACCGGGCCCTCCAGCAAGATCCTGAACCGTGCGGTCTCCTCAGCACCGACAAACCGTGCCCGAATCTCAGCTGGCAATGGAGCCAAGGCTGCCAGGTGATCTGAAAATAAAATACAGTTTGTTATCTACTGTCATTGAAAATACAGTGTAAAGCGAAGCTTAAAGGAACTGCAAGTTGAACATACCTCTGCGGGGGTGATGGTGTCGAAGTAGCGGCGGAAGAAGATAAACGTCTCCCGGGCCTCCGCACGCACCTCACGTCAAAGCGGCGCGAGAACGGAACGACGAGAGGGTCTCCACGTCTGGCACTGGGCGAGTCTCGGAAAGTAGGCGTAGACCCACAACTGCAGAGCAAATACCAGTATGCTTATCAGATAAAGCAGAATACAGAATAAAGCAGAAATTGCAGAACCGTGTATTGTGCAGTGCATTGTGCAGAGTGTACAGTGTGTGCAGTGTACAGTCAGTGTAAAACAGAGTTTGTGTGTGCCGCGTGTGCAGTATACAGTTAGCATGAAGCAGACCACAGTGTGTGCAGTGTACAGATTACAGAAAATATAGAACAGAAATGAAAAGTAGAAAAGAAAATGTACCTCCCAAGCTTGCCAGTAACCCCCGAGCAACTGTCCGCTGCAACGGGAGGCTGAGCTCATGTATCCGTACAGAGTGGCCAAGGCAGTGCCACCCCAGACGTAGCGCAAGATCCTGGTGACGTCCACAAGAGCGCTGAGCAGACAGAGGGGCACGGTGTTCGCCCGATCGGCGAAAATAGTCGTCCCCAGCAGAAACATGAGGAAGCCGCGCGCATACCGCTCCACCTCCTCCTGAGTCATCTTAGCCTCCTCGACAAGGCTGGCTGAACCCTGAACTGGACCTCGAACCACGAATACCTGACGAAGCCGGGACGCGCGAGAGGCGGCACCTCGCCGAGCAGGTAAATCTGAGCGGCCTCCCACTCGTCCATGTCAGTGTCAAAGGGATCGGATCACCCCCTACCCCGATGCCGGTGAGCATCGAGAAGTCATAGGGAGTAATCGTCATATCTCCCGTAGAAGAGAAGTTGAAGGAGTCGGTGGTGTCCCACCACCTCTCCACTAGAGTAGCAAGGAGAGACCTGCTCACAGTGAGGCGCGAGAGTCCCTTGCAGAATGCGCCGAACCCGGCCTGGTCCACGATGTGACGGACCGCATCGGGCAGCTCCATGTACCAGTCTCTGGCGGCAATATTCCCATACCCCTGGAAGGCATGGGAATCTCCCTGTATTCAAAAACAAAACAGTCGCGAAGCAATATAAAATGTACAGTTTTGAAGGGCATTCAGAATTGGTGACAATATAGCGTGTGTGCACGTTTTCAGATTCAAACAAACATCGGGTGCCGGTGTGCTTACAGTGAACTACAACATGCGATGTGTCAGTGTGTTTGGGTGGTTCGGGGCAAATACAGTATGTGTGCACGTTTCCAATTCAAACAGATATCAATACAAATGTGTTCACAGTCAACTACAGTATACAGTGTATCGTGTCCGGGCTAAGCAGTTAAAGAACAGAATAACTATGGCGGTTAAAATGTTCTACATTGCGGAAAATAAAACAGAGGGAGAATATACCTTGGAAGCACCATATGATAGGTGTGACTCCGCTCATGCAGGAGAAGCTCTGGAAGCACCGTCCTGTCAAAGCTCCTGAACTGGCGAAGACCATCAGGAGGCAGTATGTGAATCGCCGGCCGGTAGGTCGCCGGGTCGAACGGGCAGACGCTCAAGGGGAGGAGCTCGGCCTCTGGGTCCATCTCATGATCCGGGGGAGTCCTGCCCCGTGGAATATCATCCGCCATGTCAAAAGTGGTGTGAAGATGGCCGGAAGAGAGAAAACCGGGTGAGAATGCGAAAAGTCAATGGAAAGTCAACCCCGAGAGGGCGAAAAATGGCCGAAAATGCCGAAGTGTGGAAAAGGCATGGAAATCAAGAAAAACTCGGGGGAAACAAACCCCAAAAGGCGGAAATCGAAGAGGAGGCACCGAAACGAAGTTTCATTCGGATGAAAATGTTCGAAGCGCGAAGAACTTCGCGAATCAAACGTCAAAAGGGGCGCGAAAATCAAGGAAAGCGGAGAATAGAGGCTCGGGAACTACTCTAGAGAGAGAGAGGAAGAAATTTCGGCCAAGAGAAAGTAAGAAAAATAGGGTTTGAAACCCTATTTTAAAAGACCCAAGGCCAAAAGACCAAACTGCCCCGAATCAAGCATGTTTGGCCGGTCGGCCACATTTTTGGCCGGTCGGCCAAATATTTGGCCGGTGGATGGCCGGTGACCTCCCCTGATGACCGGTGAGCCTCCTACAACCTTTTTTGGGTCAGATGTGTAGTTTGGGGCCTTCATTGCTAAAGACAGTGCAAGAAAAGGCAGTTCTGAAGCTCAATCGGCCCCTGTTTTGACCACGGACCGTGTCTTCTGTGCGCGGCACTCGAATATGTGCAAGGTGTATCCTTCTTGTATCCTTTTGTCTCTTTCAAGATTCGAAAGTTGCCCCGCATGCGTTGCTTCGCAATGCTTCGTCGTGAACATGCGTTGGTTATACGTACTTTCATTCACATTGATATGCATCTTTCATTTGCATTAGCTTACTTGCATTGTTATGCATTGCCCGGTCTGGCGAGACCTTAAACACGCACGGTCTGGCAAGACCTTAAATACGCACGGTCTAGGAGACCTTAAATCCTCGGAAGGTGCAAGACCTTTGGTGCATTGATGTGCACAATTCATTTGCATTTCAAACGCCGCATGTTGTTGCGCATTTCAAGTTCACTTGCATTGTTATGCATTTCCCCAGCAGACGGTCTGGCGAGACCTTAAATCCGCTCGGTTGCATTGTCATGCATTTCAAGCGACTTGCGTTGTCGCGCATTCCATGCAACATGCATTTCGAAAAAAAACATGCATCATTTGCATTTCAAAAAACAAAAACAAAAACAAAAAAAAAACAAACATGCATATGTCATGCATCATTTTAAGTATTGCGTATGTCATGCATCATTTTAGTATTGCATATGTCATGCATTACATTGTAAGTATTGCATATGTCATGCATTACATTGTATATAGTGCATATGTCATGCATACATTGTATATATTGCATATGTCATGCATTTCACTGTAACTGTATCCATTCCATTGCATATTGTAGACATTGCATTGTAGCTTGCATGCATTCATTGCATCACTTCCATCTAGGGTTTGCGCCTTTCCTTGTTGAGCTTGGTCTGGTATGTGCCCATACTTTTCACGTCTATACACTCATAGTTCTGTATGACCGTTCTATGTTAGACGCAGTTTGTGTGTGTCCATGCCTTTCCTAGGCAAGATATGTTTTGGCTGCATGCCATATCCATTGTATATATTACATTGTAGTGTAATTTTTGCATCCAACATTAGGATCATTGTTCTTTCGTTAGCGGGTTATTTCCCCACTTATGTCATTCCACCCAATTACTTGTTCTTGTGTCCATCTACATTACTCATAGTTCTGCATGTGTACGCGCCTATTCCACGCTGGTATGTTGGTTTGAGGGTTACAGCACCTTTTCTATGGTAGACGGACTTTGCGTCTCCATCAATCTATTTGACATTTGTGTGGTTTTGAACCGCTCATGATTTGATCATGATTCAATTGCATTACATTTTCTTTTGCATTATTATACATAGTTTTGTATATATTGCATATCATTTTGCATTCATTTTGCATGTTTTGCATGTTGCTAACAACATCGTACCTGTTAAGTTGCTTTCTTTTGCAGGCACGATATTGTATGTACGTTTCATTTGAGGCTGGTGCAACCAGACGAACCGGACATGTATTGTATCCTCCGAGTGAGACGTATCAAGAATTGCATAATTCTCTTACATCCTTTCTGCATTGTAGTGTAGTTGGATTTGTGTTTGATTGCTTAAAACTGTCGCATGTTATGCTTCGTTACAACTTTCTTTGCATGATCATAAGTTATGTTCGGCTTCTTGCATTGTCAGTTGCATTTTTCCCCGCCTTCGGGCACATATCTTTTATTGTCTTGCATGCTTTGTCTAAGTCTTCGGCCTTCAAAAATGGCTCGTCTCTGGGCTTTGACACTCACTCCCGTCATTTTTATGACTTTCGAGTTCTGTCAAAGAGGGGCAACTGTAGACACCCCATTTTTGACCATCCTCAAGACTTGGACGTCACCGTTTGAACACTCGGTGATCATCCATGTTTGTGTTCGTTTTGAGTTCCCGGAGGTCTCGGCTAAGCGCCTTGCCTTAGGATCTCTCGACTCGACTGTTTTGTGTCTGGTTTTGCACCAAACACTTGTGTTTTGCCTTTGAGGGGCAGGGCAGGGCTTGTTGACCATCCCCTGACACCCACCGGCCATGGCTTGAGGCCACCGGCCAAATGTTTGGCCGGCCGGCACTCTAGATGGTCGACCGGCCATCTTTTTTGTTCAAATTGCATCTTTGGCCGGCCAACCACTGTTCATCTGCTTTTGCAGATATTTTTGTGCCAGCTGTGATAGCTGGCACCCACCTTTGCTCCCCTCCATACACGTGTATGGAGGGATTTCAACCTTGTTAGCTTGCCTTGGAAGCTTTACAAGATTGAATCTTCTATAAGAGGAGGCCTCTTCTCCCTCTTTTAGGTTAGACAACATTTTCAGAGAGCTTTGAGTTTTAGGGTTAGGGTTTGCGTATCCTCCATCTCCTATATCTCTCTCTCTCTTGTGTATTTGTGTGTGTTTAGCCTTACTATTGCACACAAACACCCACCATTACACCTTATCTTGGTTGCTGAGGGGCCAGAGGTCTGTTCTTGGTGTTCTTGGGTGGTTTTGACCTCAAAGAAGCAGCTGGTCCACCATTTGTGAAGGGGGTCTTCAAGGGTAACATTCTTACTCTTTTTACCCCATTTTTTCATAGCTTTTTTGACTACCTTGCAACTGTTTTTAGACTTGGTGTATAACATATAAAAGTCTTGTTTTTGCCTACTCTAAATAGTTATTTAAGAGTGTTTTGAGCTTTGAGGTTGTTTGACCCCTCTTAAGTCTTGTTAGGCTCCATTTTTGTGCATTTTTGGTGAGCTCCGGGACCATTGTGTTTGGGCCTCCTCACCACTGAAATCTTGAGGGATTTCAATGGTGAGGATGGTGCCTTGAGGTCCTAAGAAGGAGAGGGCCACTCCCTCTCCCTGTTGTCCTTGAAAAGGGCCATTTTTGCCTCATGTGTGAGCATCTAATTTAAGTGCATGTTGGCGATGTCTTAAGTGTTATTTGGTAGTATTTTGCCATGTATTACCTCTGTTTTTAGTTGGTTTAGACACACCATGCATGCTTTGCATACATGTCTTGTAATGCCATGTTTAGGCCTTAACATGCTTTAGGTTTTGACCCTTGTTCTAGCATGATTTTGGCCAAGCTTTGTGAAGCTTTTGTGTTGGTTTTAGCATGCTTAAGTTCTGTTTTTGGTTATTTTGGTCGACCATGACATTCTTAGTGTAGCCACCTTGCATTTTGGTTTGTTAGCCTTAGGTGTATGAAATGTGTAGCATGCTTTACTTGCTTTAATTAGTTGGTTTGGCACCTCTATTTTCTGCAATTTCAGAGTTTGGTATGCTTGCCATATGTCCATGATCATCTCTTTTAAGTGTGCTTAAAAATTGCCTTTTGATGCTTAGGAATTGGATCATGTATGCATGCATGCTTGTATGTGCATTTGGCCCCATTTCCATAGTTTATGGCCACTGTTTTAGGCTTGTTTGAGGGCTGCCTAAATTAGTTTAAGTCCATCCTTCATGTGTTATAGCATGCTTGCCTTGTGCATTTTTGCATACTTGGCCCATTACATGTTATTGCTTGCTTGAAATCATGATGCATTTTGGCATGTATTTCATTGGTTAAGTTGCTTTGCATTGTTCCTATGCTTAGTCCACTTTACATGTTGTTGCATGTTTGCCACTAGCATAGTTGTCACATGCCTTGCATGCTCATTTGCATACTTAACCTCCATGTCTAGGTTGCATTCCATTTGCATGCATGCTTCACCTCTTGATCAAGTGATAGAGGTTGGGCCTCCTTGTTTGATTATGTGCATTGCATTCCATATCAAAATGCATACTTGGTTTCTTGGGCCATCATGCATTGAAATGCGCGATTGGTGGTCCGAGAATCGAGACCATCCTCCTTTGAGTCATGAATATGATAAGGAGTGGTTGGTGCATACATTGCTTGAAATGCATTGCCATGCTATGTTTTGCCCTCTGCTGCTGTCAAAAACAGATTCTGCAGGAAGCTTTGGCCGGCCGGCCATCTCCAGTGCCGACCGGCCATCCATCAATGGCCGATAGCTTAATCAGTGGCCGGTGACCATTCCCCTTGGCCGGTGGCCATTCCTCTCAGCTGGTGGTGTTCCACAGCACTCAGAGAAGCAACCCGGGGACTTGTGCAGTCTTCAGAGGAGGATAATAGTCAAAGCAGAGGCAACTTGTGCACGGTAGTGGCTTTTTGAGCGGAGCCGAGCACGCATTGCATTGAGCCCTCTTCCCGAGGCTATTTACTGTTTAACTAGATTGGTTAATTTTCTTAACTAGTTTAATTGGTCTGTATATTTTAATTAGCTTGATAGTTAGTTAAATTGTATTATTCTTTCGGTCCCTCCGAGCGATGGCAAATTTGTAATAAGTGTGGGTGCGTGTGTGCATGTCTTCCAGCCCCCACTTCTTTCTCCCTTTACTTACCTGCTTTTGATGGTTAGTATTAGGACATGTTTAATTTAGCATCCTTATGCTATGCATGCGTGCAATCATTCATCAGTATTGCATGCACCGGGCTCGGCGCATCATGCTAACAGCATAGTATTCCAAATCTAACTTGAATACGTGCTACTTGTTGCATCCCACATGCCATCCTAGGATTAGCCGAGCCTATTCTAGTGACATTCTGTATGCGTTGCATTAGCCACTTGACATGGACTTGGGTCATGCATGATTGCTAACATGTTCTTTGTTTTGGCTTGGAGTACACTGTAAGTGCTTTATGTTTTAGCATCTCGCATGAGTGTGAATGTTAACATGACAGCATGCTTACCATGTGGCTAGATGCTTATGTGATATAAACTGCTTGAATGCCTATGGGTGAAGGTTGGATTGTTTGAGTTGGGATAACTCATTGAAATCCATGTTTTAGCCTACTTGCGAGTAGCAAATCTCAAATAAATTTCCAAACGAACGGATATGCAATGCTTTGTTCCAAATTAGGCGATCTAGTCTATACTTGTTTTGCTGTGCGCATCACATAGTAATTCTAGCTAATTAATCGGAATAAGAACGCATGTGTTTTTCAAAAACGAGATATCATGGTTAGTAGAGGCCGATCTTCGGATCGGGCGAGAGGGGGTGCTCATAGCTGACCTTCCCCAATCGTACCCAAGTTCCCGAGCCGAGGCAACTTTGGTGATGACGGACACGTGGCCTTAGGCAAACGAGTCAGGGTTTCCTAAATTCCCCATTAAAAATATTTAGGTGGCGACTCTTGTATCTGGCAAAGCAGTCCATGTTTTGGCAACTTCTTTCAAAAAAAAATATGTTTTCTCAAAATGATTTGCTGGATTGGACTCTTTGGTTCAGATTTAGAACCGTGACAATTTGAGTCCTGAACTGTAGTACACCCACAAGCGAACAGAACGGGGGGAGTCATCCTCCCGGGGCGTTCGGGACGTCTACACTTCCGCTCAAGAGAGATTGAGGAAACAGTTTGTTGAGTTGCACTAGGACGATACTCCTTTGGTACAGTTTAAGGCAAGGTTCACCAGTTTGTTAAGGTTCGCTTCAGAGTTGGTCGCAACAGAGGAGTGTCATTGTCTTGAGTTTGAGAGAAGGTTGTGTGATGATATTATGAGAAAGGTTGTCGCGGTTGTGTATAGAGATTATCACACACTTGTAGAGGCAGTGC